>OX375881.1:99757824-100957824 GCA_947359465.1 Metellina segmentata
TACATTATCGCGAAGGAACTTTACTTAGCATGTGTGCCTTGAGGCTGAACACAGAAAATATTTCCATTCAGCATTAAGTCAATCAACGTTACACTTTGCCTACAAGATTTCATTAAGTTTGTTGTCCTAAGGTCCGGTAACATCAGATTAACCTCTTCTCCCCACCTGTGTTGGGTCTTACTAAGATATCAACATTCTTAAAAACTAATTTGACTATTCTATTAGTTTTCACTTTGCAACTGATATCCTAAATAGCAAATTACATTTAGTTGCCAAAATTGCAAGAGAGACTGGTAAGGATGAGGTAAAGGAACGTATATGAAACGTTTACGAATAAAAATTAAAATAATACGGAATTAATTTCAAAAATAATTTTGCTCGTCAAAATAGCACCAGCCTTTACATTCAATTTTACAGCCTTTGCTCAAAGAGGTAAGATTTTGTATATGGTTAGTAATATACTATTAAATAGTTACAACCGTCCCAGCCTAATCCATTCTGTGAATCGTCATGCAATTTTGAACCATGGTCAGATGACGAGACAACATGTGAGCTGGCACCCCACTCTTCTAACTTCCACACCAACCCAACGTGAGGACTTTCGACCAAGACACATTTAAGGTGAACCTGTCGCCGTTACACCATACGCTTACAAACGTCCATGACCTGACCCGTATTTGAACCAGTAACCTTCCGATCAAGAGGCTAACACCTTAACCACCAAACTGGTTGGTAGGCTAGTATATTCAACTAGTTAACACCGTCCCAGCCTAAGCCATTCGGTGTATTGCCACGTAATTTTGAACCACGGTCAGATGACGAGGCATCATCTGATCTGGCACCCCACTCTCCTAACTTCAACACCAACCCAACGTGAGTACTTTCGGCCACGACAGATTTAAGGTACACCAGCCGCCTTCACACCATACGCTTACAAATATACATGCCCGTACCCGAATTCGAACCAGGCACCTTCCGATCCTTTTGGTAACACATTAATCACTATACCTTTTGGTCGGCGGTTGGTTAGTGTATTTTAACAAGTTGCCACCGTCCCAGCCAAAGCCATTCGGTGTATTGTCACGTAATTTTGAACCACGGTCAGATGACGATACAACATATGATCTGGCACCACACTCTGCAAACGTCCACACCAACCCACCGTGTGGAATTACTGCCACGACAAATTTAAAGTGCACTAGACGCCTCTACACCATACGCTTACAAACAACCATGCCTTGACTCGTATTCGAATCAGGAACCTTCCAGTTGGCTTGTATATAAAGTGTCCGTGAACTGTTTAGAAAAAAATGAAGGGGTGATAGTACCCATCAAGACGACCCATATTTACACTGGAACCTATGGTCACGATCCACTCAAAGTGTCATAAACGTGTAAAGCAAATTATCCATGTTGAAGTTTCAACAATGAAAAAGAGAGACATTGAAATCATAACCAACACAATCTCTTGCAGATAAGCGAAATGCTCACATGCGGTGCTCAAAGTGAAGTCCAAGGGTTTCGTTGCACCCCACACCGTCGAATGAAAGATTGCCGAACACTCTCGTAGATTTGTGGTGTCATATTAATCTTTTCTGTTGCAATAAGTATTCTTGCGACGGACCGCTTTTTGGTGACGACTAATGATGTTTAAGTTTGTTGCGGAGAAATTCGATACTTTGGTCATCACGCGTTAGCAAAAAACCCGGAAGGGTTCATTTTTATGGAGCAGATACGGTGAAGTATTAATTGTTTTGGTAATTTTTACGACGCTATTTTACGGGCTATTTACGACGGTCCGGGATCAATCCCCCAAGGGAAAAGATCCTAGAACAACGCCATGTAATTTTCAACCACAGTCAAGGTAACACCTGAGCAGGCACCCACTCTCCAAAGGTCCAAACCAGTCCAACATGAGTAATTTCGGCGACGACAGATTTAAGGAACACCATACGCTTACAAACATCCATGTACTGACCCGGATTCTAACCAGGAACCTTCCGATCTAGAGGCTAATCCCTCAGCCACCAGACCGTTTGGTCAGCAGGACGTACGGTGAAGAACAGCTGGTAAGACTTTTAAATTTATTGCTCGCTGACAAATCGTGCAGAACCCAGGAATTGAAATTCCACACCCTCGCGAGTTGACTCTGAAATTTATTGCTACCCAACAGTTCGTGTCGGATCCACTTACTGAACTTACACGCCATCCAAAGTTGATGTAGACGCAAAATGATGGTTTCTTCACTTCACGTTTTCCTCACTGATGACAGGGAGCGTTTTCCACCGCAGAGGTAGCCCAGTTGGAAGAATGACGGATTAGTAACAGGAGAATGGCCAGTTTGAATGCAATCAAAGATCTCAAAGATAGTCGCGTGCAAAGGGGGATGGTGCAAGTCAAAATTACATCTATCCTTAATGATGAGAGATAAGAGGAATTTACTCTACGACTATCAAAGTTCAAGGAGCAGATCTATGGCGGTTCGAAACAAATATGTTTATTTATTACTCTGGATTAATTACAATGATAAGAATATATACATTTTAATAAAAATGAAAATAATAACATTAACAATTAATTTAATAACAATGAAAATAAAAAGTAATAACGATACCCAGGGATGCATCCGCAAAGCCTATAAGATTAGTAGAAGAGAAAACGTAGTATAAAGATTTTAACGGTTAGTGAAATTATATCTCGATGCCATGGCTGCTAAATCGGGGCCCTGGAAAAACGCTAGCTTTCGAGAGAGAGAGAGAGAGAGAAAGCATAGCCCGCTTGTTTCTTAAGAAAAAGCCATAAAAAAAGCCCTCTTTCGGACTGGGGGTTTCCCTTCCCAAACAGGTTGCAACTACGCGCACTTAACGCTAATCGCCTTACTGGGGCAAGTAATTATCGCCCTCTTTGGGATTGAAACTTACAGTTCACATTAAATCTGTTATTTCAAATCTTATCACGCTGGCGTGGTGTGTAAGTTTAGTGAATGGGGTGTCAGCTCAGGTGTGACCTTGTCATCTGACCGTGGTTCAAAATTGCGTTGTGTTGTCCTCGGGTCTTTCCCCACCGATTTGATCCCGGACCGTCGTCAATAGCCCGTTGTATCACAACGTGGGAAGTTAATTAATTTACCTGTCAACCTATCAAACGCATCCAATCAACCGGTCTGGTGGTTCAGGCGTTAGCCTCTAGATAGGAAGGTTCCTGGTTTGAATCCGGGTTAATGTATGGATTTTTAAGCGTATGGTATAGATGCGTCTGGTGCACCTCAAATCTGTGGTGGCCGAAATTCCTCGCTTTGGGTTGGTGTGGAAGTTCGGAGAGTGGGGAACCAGCTCAGGTGTTGCTTCGTCATCTGGCCATGGTTCAAAATTACGTGGTATCGTCCTTAGATCATTCGCTTAGGGGATTTATCAAGGACCGTCGTCGTTCCCGCTGTGTTGCTCTAGTACGACGGTAATTAAAACTACCTTACCTACAAAACGCACTGCATAGTTTGAAAAAACCTCTGCAGCATTTTGTAGCGAGTTGTTAAGGCAAGGTACTTTTAATTAACGTCGTACTAGAGCAACACAGCTGGGTATTGAAGACGGTAGGGGACCAATCCACTAAGGGAAAGATCAGAGGACAGTACCACATAATTTTGAACCAAGATCAGATGACGAGGTAACACCTGAGTTGGTACCCCACTCTTTAAATTTCCGCAACAACCCAACGTGAAGACTTTCGACCACGACAGATTTTATGTGCACCAGTCGCCTGTACACCTTACGCTTACAAATATCCATGCACTGACATGGATTCGAATCATGTACCTTACGATCTAGAGGCTAACACCTTAACCACCAGACTGTTTGGTTGGCACTGTAGTAAGTTGGTACTAGTGAAGCAAACACAATAAAAAAAAAGTTAGACGTACTAGACATTTTGTATGCGTTGTTAATTTACTGGAAACCCCAAGCGTAGTAAAACCTTTAAGAGTTAAAGACTGATGTTTCAACTTTGACTCACTTAGAAACTTATTCTATACAAATTTATTTACGATAAAAATAGTAAGTGTATTTCATCTATAATGGGTTAGAACCTGTTCAGTTGGTCTTGACATTGTTTGAAACCCAAATTTAAATGACTTTTTTGTTAGATGCATATTATATTGCAGATTATTAAATTTTAAGTTTACCTAACACATTGTTGTTGTTGTTTCTAATGCCTACACTGGCAGACCAGAGGAGTGCCAGGCCCGTCGAAGACGGCAAGAGGCGAGGGGGTGCGCCTTCCATGTTATTGAGCCCCATTGGGAGGAAGTCCGACTACCAATCAGAGGCCAATAACCCTCTGATTAGATACCCCCAGAGGTATTGATTTGGTATGGGAACATGGGGGACTTTGTGACCACGACCTATTTAACGTGCCCCAGTCACCATTAGTGAACACGACGGTCTTTAGCCAGGTCGAAGCGCCGATCTCACAATCGTCAGAATTGCAGGCTCCGCCTAGGACAGAACCCACAACCCTTCTGATGCGAGCCCGACGCTCTACTGACTGAGCTACCGCGGCTCTAACACATTGTGTGTAGCGGTAATACTATGCTCAATAATCTCTTGCACTACAATTAGTGGTTAAGATTCCTTGATTTGATTACGAATAAATAGTCATCGAAACAGATTGCCCTGATAGCTTTCAAACGCAACTATGGACATCTCAGTTATGTAACTAGGCATTGATTTAATTATAAATTAAAGTAACAAATCACTTCCACCAACGGAACTTTAAAATGTTAGTCTCATCACAGTGGAATCGATTGAACAAACAATCTATTTGCACTGAAACTGCAACCCGGTATTATCCCTGTTCAAACGACACTCTGCATAGTCAACTCACTCTGCAATTCTACGTAAGTTAAGAGCGGTTAGATCACCTATATCGCAAGGAAAATTTTCTTCACTTGAGAGCTGAAGCAGGGAAGATTTCTGTCAGTCCGTAAATAAACCAAAAAGGGGGCAACTTCGCCAACAGAATTTTTGTCAGAGTATTGCAGATACATTTTTAAGATCGGTTGTTACCATGCTTAGTTCTGTGCTCAAGATGGCAAAATGTTTGTAAGTCACTTTTCCCATATAATTGAGTAAGTCCCATCCTGGAGTCTGGTTTGTTAATGTTTAGAATGTGGCAAAATGTCGTAAGTCTTTCTCTTTCAGTTTATGAGAAAACAAAGGGGGAAATTGTAATAAGTCAAAAACCACAGAACCACATGTTGAATCTTGAATCTTAAAATTGCTGTGACGAAAAATTAAAAAATGTGACTTAAAACATTTTGCCATCTGAGCACAGAGTTAATCTACTACACAGCAATTAGAGCTTAAGAATGCTAAATTCAAATACAAATCAAAATTGTCATAGCAACAAAATCAACCAACTGTCATATATACATATAACACACCAGTTATCTATTAAAACATACTAATGTATCACAGACAAGTTGTACAAGCTCAATTTGTTTTCAACTTCAACTACCACGACCAATTCAACTCACGAAACTCTCAAAGGCTAATCCCATCGTCGCAGTGAAATCGATTAAACAATCAGTTGTTTATTTGCACTGAAATTGCAGCGCGACAATAACCATATATAAATGGCATACTACTCACTCTGTACAAGAGAAATATACCAGATATATTCGATAAAATATCGGAAAGAAACTTTACTTAACAATTCAGCCACCAGTAACTGAAGACGACAAATATTTATTTGGATCCGCATTTCAACCAACAAATAAAAACATCTTCGCAAACAGGATTTTTAGTCAGAAGTAAACATGCTTGTTTTAGAACCGCTGTTATTATGAATAATTAATCTCGTACACAGAACTCAGTGGTTAACAATGCTAAATTTAAATACAAATCAATCGCCATAGAAACAGAATCCGTCCCCTAACTGATCAAATATATGTATGTATGACACAAATGGAACCAGATTGAATATTGTTAAATTTCTCACACTAAATAATAAGCTCATTTCAACCCGTGAAACTCTCAAAGGCTAATCTCGTCACCACAGTGAAATCGACTGTACAAACAGTTATTTATGTGCACTGAAACTGACAGCACATTTACCATCTATAAACGACAAACTACAGATTGTCAATTAACTGCTACTCTCTCTCTACACAAAGGAAATGAATCATATATATAAATAAATAGTTAAAATCATCCTAGCCTAAGCCATTCGGTGTCATGAATCGTTTATAATCTAAATTATCGTAACGGAACTGGACTTAACGCCACTGCCCTCAGGCCTGAAAGAAGAAAATATATTTTGAGTCCGCGTTTTAGCAACAAAAAGGACATTTCGCCAACAGAGCTTGGAGTCAGAAATTTACATATTCACGTTTTAGAACGGTGTTACCATGCTTAACTAACTGATCAAACATATCTATGTTTAACACACCAAATGGAACTAAATCGAATTAATTTTTAACTCCCACTAAGTAACTAGTCCTGGCTAGTAATAGATTGAAAAAAGAGCTAGTCATTAGCACTGAAACTTGCTATAAATAAACGGCTAAAAACAAAGGAAATAAATCTGATTCTCTCTTCAATATCAAGGCCGCGGTAGTCCGGTTTGAAGAGTAACGAATTAACAACTAGATGGATACACGTTAGAATTCAACCAAAGTCTGGTGTGTTACGAAGGGGACTAGTGCACATTAGATCTGTCGTGGCCTCCAATGTCCTCAAGTAGGTGTGGTGTAGACTTTTGGAAAGGTGAGGTGACAGCTCAGTTGTGAACTTGACATCTTACCACGGTTCAAATGTACGGTGTGTTGTCTTTGGATCTTTACTTTCTGGTTGACACCGCACCGTAGCATATCGCTCGTTGTATTGATCCATAGTGACATGAATTAAAATACTTATCAACCTCTACAATATCACAAAGGAACTTTACTTAGCGATCTCTGCCTTAATGGATGTTTACTATCTGCCTTAATGTCTGTCTACGCCTGCCTGAATTGTAACGCGGTAAATACAACACTTATAGGTCATGCGTGTCATCACCCATCCTGATGTAATCTGTGGTGACTCTTTCAACAGCTCCCAAATGGGGGTGGAGGGTTGACTATCCGCAGATGTGCTGTGCTATTCCTAGTGGTGTACTTTATGAGTGTGGTCGTCTATGAGAACCGTTATTCCTTGTGCTGAGAACCGTTAGTGTTATTCCTTGTGCTGAGAACCGTTAGTGGTATTCCTTGTGCTGAGAACCGTTAGTGGTGTTTCTTGTGCTGAGAACCGTTAGTGGTATTCCTTGTGCTGAGAACCGTTAGTGGTATTCCTTGTACTGAGAACCGTTGGTGCTATTCCTTGTGCTGAGAACCGTTAGTGCTATTCCTGTGCAGCGTTATTGCTTGTGGCGCGCTCTATGTGTGTGGTCGTCTGTGAGAACCGTTAGTGTTATTCCTTGTGCTGAGAACCGTTAGTGGTGTTTCTTGTGCTGAGAACCGTTAGTGGTATTCCTTGTGCTGAGAACCGTTAGTGGTATTCCTTGTACTGAGAACCGTTGGGGCTATTCCTTGTGCTGAGAACCGTTAGTGCTATTCCTGTGCAGCGTTATTGCTTGTGGCGCGCTCTATGTGTGTGGTCGTCTGTGAGAACCGTTAGTGTTATTCCTTGTCCTGATAACCGTTAGTGTTATTCCTGTGTTGTGCTATTCCTTATGGTGCGGTCGTTTGTGAGAACTGTTAGTGTTAATCCTTGTCCTGATAAAAGTTAGTGTCATTCCTGCGCTGTGTTACTCCTTGTGGCGTGTTTATGTGTGTGGTCGTCTGTGAGAACCGTTAGTGTTATTCCTTGTCCTGATAACCGTTAGTGTTATTCCTGTGTTGTGCTATTCCTTATGGTGTGGTCGTTTGTGAGAACTGTTAGTGTTAATTCTTGTCCTGATAAAAGTTAGTGTCATTCCTGCGCTGTGTTACTCCTTGTGGCGTGTTTATGTGTGTGGTCGTCTGTGAGAACCGTTAGTGTTATTCCTTGTCCTGATAACCGTTAGTGTTATTCCTGTGTTGTGCTATTCCTTATGGTGCGGTCGTTTGTGAGAACTGTTAGTGTTAATCCTTGTCCTGATAAAAGTTAGTGTCATTCCTGCGCTGTGTTACTCCTTGTGGAGTGTTTTTGTGTGTGGTCGTCTGTGAGAACCGTTAGTGTTATTCCTTGTCCTGATAACCGTTAGTGTTATTCCTGTGTTGTGCTATTCCTTATGGTGCGGTCGTTTGTGAGAACTGTTAGTGTTAATCCTTGTCCTGATAAAAGTTAGTGTCATTCCTGCGCTGTGTTACTCCTTGTGGCGTGTTTATGTGTGTGGTCGTCTGTGAGAACCGTTAGTGTTATTCCTTGTCCTGATAACCGTTAGTGTTATTCCTGTGTTGTGCTATTCCTTATGGTGTGGTCGTTTGTGAGAACTGTTAGTGTTAATTCTTGTCCTGATAAAAGTTAGTGTCATTCCTGCGCTGTGTTACTCCTTGTGGCGTGTTTATGTGTGTGGTCGTCTGTGAGAACCGTTAGTGTTATTCCTTGTCCTGATAACCGTTAGTGTTATTCCTGTGTTGTGCTATTCCTTATGGTGTGGTCGTTTGTGAGAACTGTTAGCGTTAATCCTTGTCCTGATAACCGTTAGTGTTATTCATGTGCTGTGTTACTCCTTGTGGCGTTCTTATGTGTGTGGTCGTCTGTGAGAACCGTTAGTGTTAAGTAATGTCTTATAATTAAAGTTTTGTGAGTGAAATCGTAGAGTTTTGTGTTTGTGTTCGTCTTTTACTCAGTGCAGAGTGAATTATGTTAAACAATGGCTGAAGGCAAAATATATTTCTTTGAGTCCACATTTCAGCTAACAAAAAGGAGATTTTCGCCAACATAATCGTGAATAGGAGATTAACAGATACACCTTTTTGAACACTGTTCCCAGGCGTAATCAATCCCTTGCCCTGCACCTACTAGTCAAGATTGCTAAATTTAAATACAAATCAATTGTTACGGAAGCGTACTCCGCCAACTAACTGAGCAGTCGTATCCATTATAAAACAAGCGCAACAGTAAGGAGCCGGACACATCTATGTGATTTTAAATTCCCACTAAGTGGCAAACCCTCGAAACTCTCAAAGGCTAATCTTGTAACCACGCCAAAAATCGATTGAACAAACAGTTGTTTATTTGCACTGAAAATTGCAGCACGCCATTAAGCCTTCTCCAGAGGAGTAGCACACAGACTTAACTCACACTCTCAACACAAGATAAAGGGAGTTAGATCTTCTCTAAACTATCGCAAAGGAACTTTACTTAACGCCTCTGCCTCGAGGGCAGGAGAGATTTCTTTGAGTCTGCACTTAAGCCAACTAAAGGGACATCTTCGCCAACAGAATTTCATTAGACTTGTTGTCCCAAGAGGGGGTCAAGTCTCGGGGGATTAGAGAGATGTAATCCGCTGACCCAAATGGACCGCTGGTGGTCAGCGATCCCTGAGGGTGGTCGGATTCGAGGAGTGGTCAAGCATGATTGAGTGGGGACAAGGTCTGGTCGTTTGGCAAATACGAACGCACCAGAATTAGATTTGACGGTTTTGGAGCTATGGGTGGAAGGCATTAATTGAAAGTGATACCCAATGAAATCGTTGTTTTCCATTTGTTTTCTTTTGAGCTTAGAGAACTTTATTGACATTCATTAAAGATTTATTTCGGCGTTTTAGCCGATAAAAGGTTTTAACGCAGCACTTGTGGTTCGACTATAATGTACAATTAATAGCATTGGGTCTAAGAAATTCTTGTGCCTGGAAAGCGAAATTCCTACTTTGTGGACCATGATAGAGGACCACCAGAGGAAACTTGATGCAAATATTATATTCTCGTTTTTTTTAAATGATTTTAATTTTGAAATGACTAACAGCTCTTGAGGGAAAAGCGTTATGGAAAGTGGGGTGCTATCTCAGGTGTTACCTCGTCATCTGACCGTGGTTCAAAATTACGTGTTGTCATAGGATCTTTTTATTGGTTAAATATCCCGGACCTCTCCAATAGCCCACTGTATTGCACAAGTGCGACGTTAATTAAAATACATACTTACTACAGTGACTTTTATAAGATTCTATTGAATGTTTATGATACTTAGTAATAAAATTTAGTATCCAAAATTATTTATACGGGGATTACTTGAAATTATTCTCGAACATACATTTGTTAAATACACAAATTCATACACAAATGAAACATCGAAGTTTCTTCAATTTCAACCGCTTCACTATTTGTAAGTACCTTTTTTGTTTCACATCGGTTACAAAACGCTGATTTAGAAACTTATACCATCAAAAATATTATTTTTTTGTTCCTTGGATCCAATATATGTTTAGGCAGAAACATGGTTTTATAATAAAAGAAATGGACACTAACCTTAAAAAAATTTCAATAGTTCCTTCATGAAATTCAATAGAAACTATCCACGTAATCAAACTTGTTAAGAGGATATGAAATTTTCTACCATATTAAAAATATTTGTTAATTTAAAAACGATAGATGTATTAGCGGTAAAATAGGTGATTCATTACAGCAATTGATAGAAAGTGTTTATTTTCAGAAGGTAGTTTTTTGTTTCACTGCTTGAATGCTAACATCGTTAAAGATAGTGTTTTACACTATTCTCAGATAAGGTGTCATTGGGTTACGTTTCAATTTGTTGACCGCCGAAATTATTGCGTATGGTGCTGGGGCGTATTTTGGGACAAAAAAGGGTATACGTATCATCATTTTTGTATTGGCAGGATGAACATCTAAAAGGTGAACTATAAGAAAACTATTTTAAAGATTTTTTTTAACTAGAAACATTACTAACACAAGCGCTGTAAATTGATCGTTCAGGTAGCCCGACTCTAACTGCCCCCCTCCCCCTCTTGTAATTTAAAATCGGAGGAATCTAACGCAAAAAAATCTCTTACCAAATGCCAATACATCAAATTAGCTTTTAACTGGAAGCATTGAATTCATCTTCCGGTGGTGTACCCGTGATTGCTCTGAAATCCTCTCACGAAGAATTTTCATGTATTTGTCAAGATACTGATACGGCACTTTTCTCTTTAAATCTGGTAATCCTAGTGTTTTACAGAAACTTATTTTACGACGAAACAATAAACTTATCCAATCTCCTACCACGATCAAGGACAATTTTGTAAACTATTAAGGAATAATCCTTCTTTAAATTGTGTTTCTTCTTCAAAAACAGTGTTTGGATAAGAATTATTTTAAAGAATTATCGATAGTTGGTGCATGATAGTGGGCAAAAAATATCGATACACTCCAAAATTGACAGAAAAAAAAACATAATTTTTGCACTACCACTTAACAAGAGAGCTTATTTTTTAAATTAAGGTTATTTTTTGTTCCAAAGAAACCGGTTGTATATATTTTATTGGGTTCAATTTAGGACAAAGGTTTTCGATTATGTATCCTTTTATTGGGTTGATGCAAAGGTTCGTCCCGGTTTTTTTTTTCACGAATTGAAAAAAAAAAATTTATTTTTTAAAAGTGAGTTCATACAATGAGTGCCGTTCTGTCCGAAGACCTTTTTCCATCGCTAAGTTAGCTTCATCATTCGGCGTTCATAGAAGTTCTCAGGTTTCCGGCTAGGTGACGAAACTTTCTGAACCATTTACAGCACGTGGAATCGTCAACGTCACCATCACCCTACACAACACACGTCTTCTTTTGAGTCTACACAAAGTATTATGGACTTTATTTTCTGCCATTTTTAGTGCTTAACCAAATTTAAAAAAAACACAAGCAAACAACACAATTTTTTTTTTACAAGTCTGTGATATTCCTTCTTCCAAACGACTTCAAAACATTACACGTGTTAAGTAGACAACACTTCAACTTTGCGATACAATGCCATCAAGATCCAAAGACGAGACGCTAGGCCAAGGATGGCCAGCCAGCGTCACGCGTGCCACAGTGTAGCACTGCGGAGTTTTAACAGTGACACGCGAAAACTTATTGAAAAATTAAAAAATTAAAAAATAATAATAATTATGTTGTCTTTAGAAACTTTGTCATTATCCATAAGAACCCTATTCATTCGCTACTGAATACAACGGCGCCGGAAAACGGCATTGCTGACACCGGTACAACGATGCGGTAAGGCAACAATGGTCATGCGACGAGCCCAATGGTTTGAGTTGCCTTGCTTTGACGCCGTTGTGTCTTGCTATGGCTGTCTGTTCTCGAGCGAGAGTGAGTGTGACACTGGTTGTCTGACTCAGTTGATTTTAAATTGCTGAGCAAGACGTTAAGCTTTTTTTAAACTGTTTTTAGATTTGGGCTTCGGAGCGTCGCTGTTTTAAAAATTTTATTTTTAAATTATATTTTCACTATGTCCATGAGTAAACCTTGGACATCGAAAAGAAAATGTAAAGAGGATTTTGCAATTCGTGAATTTAATTCTGTCTGGAAGCAACAATTTTGTTGGTCATGGTGTTCCATCAAAATCCTTACCTGTTTGTTATTAATGTGGAATTTGTGTTGCAGTGCTGAAAAAATTTAACCTGAACCGCCATTTCAAACAACTGCATAGCTAGTCACGCAGTGGCTAGTCAATAAATAAAAGATATCTTTAGTCGGCCAACAATCCTTGTTCCAGAAGAGAAATGACGAAAGTAAACTATGGCTTCTTATGAACTTTCTCTGTTATTAGCCCGCAAGAAAAAAACCTATTCTGATGGAGAGGAGATTATACCAAAAAAAACTTTTAATATTTGCCCAAACTGTTGGTGATATATAAACGTCCAAAATATGGTTGATAAAATAGCTTTGTCTAGAAATACCGTCATGCGTCGTATAGATGAATTGAGCCAGGATGTTGACAAACAATTGCGTCTGGACTACATTATAAATACTTTTCATTAAGTTTGGATGAAAGCTGTGACATCACAGACGATGTGAAGTTAATCCTATTTGTGCGTTACACGAACGATAATTTTGATATTGTGGAAGAACTTCTTGATTTGCGCCAACTAGTTTTACTAGAGGTGAGAACCTTTTTAAAGAATTTACAAATGGTTATTGAACTTAACAAAGTAGAGTAGGCGAAATTAGATAGTGTATGCACAGATGTAGAGCCTTGCATGGTTTGCGGGATAGAAGGTTTTGTTACATTGCTTGAAAATTATTTGTGAAGAAAAGTTTTTAAGTATCATTGTATTGTCCATCAAGAAGTTCTTTGTGCCAAGGGCTTAAACCCGTCTTTTGTTGTTGACCCTTTTGCGCGCTGTATCAACGAAAATACGAACTCGAGCTCTGAATCGGCGAAAATTTCGTGAGCTTTTCCCGGAAGAAACGGAAAAGAATGGCGTGTTACTCTATTGTATCATGCGCTGGCTTTCCATAAAGAAGTGCACTCGCGAGATTTTGGAATTTGAGGGAGCGTGTAAAATATCTCGAAGAAAACTATGAACTGCCCAGTGAGTGCTTGCTACTCAAGAAAAAAGATTGAGTGTGGGTTTTAGCTCTTCTCACAAATATTATGGGACATTTAAATAATTAAAATTTAAGATTACAGACAAAAGATTGTATTTTCCAACCCTAGTTGGTCTTATATCTTCTTTTGTGAACAAAGCTATGCTTTTTTTTTGTCTCGATTTGGGAGAAAAATGTTAAAACATTTCACATTAATGCAGGAACTAGCTACCAAAGTCAATAATGATCCGAACTACGATAGATTTAAAAATTTGATATACATTCAGCAGGATTCATTCAGTGCTAGGTTTGATGATTTTCAAGATAATAAAAAAAATGCTTATATTTTCACAAATATTTTTTCAAGACGTTAATTGTTACCCACCTGAAATCCAAATCAAAATTATTGACCTACATCATCATAAAATGAAAAAACAATTCCTGAAATCCAAATCGAAGTTATTGACCTACATCACCATAAAATTATAAACAAATGCTGATCTTATCATAGATCTTTTTTTCAATTTCCTTGGAGGTCGTTAATTGTTACCTACCTGAAATCCAAATCGAAATTATTGACCTACATTACCATACTACATTGAAAAGCAAATACAAGGAACTTATTTCAACTGCAAGTGATCCAAATTATATTGAATTTTGAAAATCTGTACCAAAAAGCAATTTTCTAAATTTACACGATTTGGCTGTCAGATATTATTGTAGGTTTGGATCAACATATGTTTATAAACAAATGTTTTCTATTATGAACATAATAAAAACAAAATATCGTTCGATTCACTCATATGCACCAATAACACCTAATTTTGTTAGCATCTTCAAGAACTTATCCTAATATAGATGACTTGGTAAAAAAACTACAAATTCAAAAGCCACATTAATTTTGGCTCGTCAGTGTATAAATATATATAATTTAAAAAACAATAGGAATTTCAAAATAAGAAATCACGCTTAAATTATCGAGATTGGAAGTGTTTGCTGGTCAGGGCTTCATCAGGGAGGAGCCTGACAAGACAACATCAAATGGTATTTTCTACATATGAGCAGATATTTTTGAACAATATTGGAAGTTCTTAACTCTCTTGGTGGTTGTCTCGACGAGGTATGCCATGATTAGAAGAACACTGCCCTGATCTTAACTGGCGAGATATCTAGTAGAAAACACTTCGAGGGTTAAACCAATCTTAGCATTTATTTTTGTAACATGAAGAATATTTCATGGGTGCACGAGATTCCACTTTCCCTTTTGTGAATACATCTCTGAGAGTGGAGGCTTTTGTAAAGGATACGTTGAAACTACATATAAAGATTCAGAAATCATTCAAAATAAACAAATCCGATCAAAAATGTAGCAACAAGAACATTTCAGTGATGCTCGCGAACCAACCTCCCCTTTTTGAATACATATTTGGGGGTTTATAGAGTGTACGACCAAAATATATACAAAACCACTACCATATGTTGTTAACAGATTGAAACCAACGCTTCTACCTTTACTATTTACCTATCACTAGCAACAAAATAATGTAGGATCATCCAAGAAACATGGAATCAAATTGATTTATATTCCCTTTGCAGCGAAATAAAATGTTGTCACAACATCGAAACAAGAAAAAGTTCTTCGAGAAAAGAATAAAAAATCGCAGATGACAGAGTTTTCAATCAGAATAAAATTTTCCATACCGTGGAGGCTGCTACAAAATATATCCTCGAATGCTTTAGAAAGGGAAACTTAAAAGTCCTTGGTTTAATCTTGTCTCGACAGCATATTTCGATATTTACTTTTCGAACCTCAAACCTTCTTTATCCGCTTGATTTCGCATATAGCTTCATATACTCTATTTATTGTCCTTTCGAATCGATGCCAAAAAGATCAAAATTTCTGAGCCATTTTTTCCTCCTTCCCTTTTTCCTTCGCTTAGTCCCTAGAGATTGTCAAGAAGAAGTAATAATGGAATAAAAATAAACTGGAGACGCCATTTTTTTTCGTTCTTTGTTCTTTTTTTCTTCCGCGTTTTGGCAGCAGCAAACGTAGGGAAGATCGCGGTACATTACTACAATTGAATTATCGCATATCCAGTGGATTTCTTTTCCAATTTCTCTTTACTTTTCGCGTTTTTGCTGCAGTTTTTTTCGTTCTTTTCCCCCTGCTTCTTTCTATCCTTTCCTATTCCACCGCCGCCATTTCACGTCCCTTGGTCCCGTCTTCTTTCATCTGCTCCTTTTGTTACCTCCAATGATGCCAAACGGCGAAAGTGAAATTAGGAGGATAAATAAAAAAGGGGATAATATACCCTGAGATTTGGGGAAATGGCGATGAGAACTAAGCAACGGAGCCGTGATATACGTATAAATAAATATAAAAGAAGACCAGACGGAAGAAATAAGAATGAAACAGGTTTGTGTTCAGGGTTGAAAAATATACTGAACCTACTAGTAGATATATTATTTTTTAAATGACGAATAATTCAAAGACTAGTCAGTTGAGCTGCTAAAACTTTTTGTAGTTCCACGTCTTGATAACTTTTTATATCTATCCTTGAAAAACCAAGAATAGTCTAGACTTTATAGAATATAAAAATCGATAAAAACTAGAATCTAAGTAGATTTTATCTACAGGAAAGAATTGAACAAAATTGAAGTTATTTATAACAGATAGTCATCTAACTTTCCTAAATATTTCTTGGTTAAAATTTAATACTTACTGCATGGGATATGAAAATGAAACGACGCAAATTGAATTTATAGTTGATGTTCTCCAGACTATTTTGTTATCTTATGCGTTCTAAGACATGCTAAAACGTATTATGTAAGTTCCAAAAATAGTGAGTAATTTTGATGCATTTTAAAATTTAGTTGTGAAAACCGTTAAAGTTTCCTAGATGTTACTACACGTAAAATATACATCAAAGGATCATGAAATAGCGAACGAAAAACCTTTTAGGCATTATATATAAATCTATGATTTTGATAAGAAAACGTAGTGTTTATTTTCTTACTTTTGCTACAAGAACGTTTTCATCAAATGAATAGCATCTTAAAAATGAAATATATTTAATAACAAATCAATAATTGTTTACTACTTTTGTTTGTATACCCGATTATGTTAAAAAAGCCAATTTAGACGAAAATGTGCAATTTTTTTTATTATACTAAAGAATTCCCTGTACTTTTGTGACTCGAAAACAGTTCCAACTTTTTATGTGCGACTAATAGAAAAAAGGTTAGATCAATTTAAAATCTGAACGAAATCGTTAAGTTAAACAGGAAGTAGCATAACGATACCAGAACGTATTTAAATATTCTATTTTACCCTAAAATCTGTCCTTTATATTTTATAGTAAGTTAAATTATATAATAAAATTATCTTGCTATAGATTGACCACTACAATTTTTAAAAATAAAATTCACTTATTTGTTAGAAGAATTTGGCAATGTATTTACTCCCTTCAAATTTGTTTACAAGAAGAGGCATGTTATTTATTTCTAATATTACTTCAGCAAATTCAATATTAGTTTGATTATATTTTTTGTAATTTTATAGCTTTTTAGTGAAGTTTTACATGGGTAATTCACGGGATAGGAGCTTGACCCGTAAACAGTTTCCATGGAAATAAATATACGAACGATTTCTCGTATGTTTCATCGAAAAAATCGTTTGTCTCGAATGTTACACTGACAGCAAGTGGAAAAAACCTTGAAAGTTCTATTTTATCGGACTTACCTTAAGGTGAACAATCTGGTAATCAACTATTTGACATGGAAATTCTCACAGATGTGCTAAAGTGTTTGTGTTGTCCCATGTGCTTGACCAATGGATTATGTCTACAACAAAACTCGATATTTTAACTGGCATCAAATATGACAGTAAAATTCCAAAATTGCGAGTATATGAATGTTTTCTGCACATCTAAAAAATAATTAAAAGCTACATGCTATTAATGTATCCTTTTTTTTTGAACTAAGACTTATTGGTAAGGGTCATTCTGCTGCCCGAAAACTGTGTTCTGCTATAGATGTAAACACACCCTCCATGAATGCTTTCAAAGCTTTGGAAAAAATGCTAGCAAACGTGGCTCAAAGTACTGCTTCTGAAACAATGAACGAGGGAGCATTGGAAATACGTAGAAGGCAGAACATTTCTCAGTGTGATGTGACAGGAAACGGCACTAGGCAAAGAAGAGGACACTCTTCTTTGAATGCTTGCATAACTGCTATATCTAGACAGCATGCACACTGCAATAATTTCAGCTTTTTTCATTGTTGCTCAAATGCAAAGAGACCAATATATTGTCTGTGCCCGATTGGATCTGACAGCTGGTGTACGTTTGAGCAAACCTCTGCTTCTGGAAAAGTTAACGAGGACAGAAACAAAGATATACCAAACTATATCTCTACTATTATAAAATGAATTGTTTGTCTGCCTCTTTTAATTCTGCACGCAAAGTCCTGACGAATCTATGGAACTTACATTACTGGAATTTGACACATAGGTAGTCCTAATTTTTTGCAATTTTTGGGTTGCGGCGAATTTTAAAATTCAATCTAGAACATTTTAAAATTAAATTAATAAAATTTAATTATTATTGTTTTCCTCAGAATGCAACACTATAAAAATCACATACTCTAAATTTATTTTTTTTAGTTTCTGTTTTCATTTTGAGCTGAGGTATGATCCAGCAGACGATAAAAAAAAACTTTTAACTGGAGTAACGTAGTTTTTTTTCTATCTCCTAGACCGTAGAGATGGAGTAGGAGGAGATTTCAACAGACTTGAAATTTGCGGAAAATTTCACATTAGAATGATACCTAAAAATTTGTTTTCTTCAAAAAGTTATTTGTAGATGGAATATGTTTATATTTTCGCAAGAGATTGTGACGTCACGTCTGCCTTCGCGTTCAAAAAATAAAGAGATTCCGTTTCCTGCGCTCTTAGAATTTCAACGAAGAAAAGCAAAAAAAAAAATTAAAGAACATTTTGGCTGGCATTGTTTAGTTCTTTTTTGAAAACTCGGGATCGCTTAAGATTGATTGAAAATTTCAAAGGATTTGAAATATGAGGAAAATTTAACACCAGATTGAAACCAAAACATTTGATTTTCTTTCAAGAAATAATTTTTCAATTAAATATTTATATTTTCGCAATATATTGTGACGTCACGCCAAATTCCCATTGCAAACCAACACCATGGGCAACTCGTTATGGCTGTTATTCAATAGGCTACAAATTCCCATTTGGTTTTCGAAACAAACCAAATTGTTATTTCGTAGCAATCACCGGGAGTTAGTGAGCAATGGTCACACCGGAGCCCACGAAAAGAACTGTCACGGTCAACGCCATGCTCGCCACGCAGTGGCTAGTAATAAGGATTTTAAAACCGGTTTATATACAGCTATGTGTCAGAGAACTACTCACAAAATGTTTGCATGCCTTAACACAAAATGAAAATGAGAGTTTTAATGGAATAGTCTGCAAAAGTTTCCAGGATAAAAAATTGGCTGGCCAAAAATGGTAAAATGTCTAAAATTGAGCACGAAGTAGGTATACCTACAGGTCTGGGGATTTTAGGTACATTAATGCATTATTTACATTAAATCTAGATTAGTATTTACATTAAATCTAAGTCTGTATTTACTTAAAATGCATTTTTCTCAGAATTACAATTTAGGCATAAACATTGAATTCCAAAAATAATAATAAAAAGTTATAGACATATATTCTAACAGTTTTTTGTGCATAATCGAAATAAGGTTTACTAGTGCATATACTAGAATAATATTCATATCGTTGTTTTTTCTTTTTTATGAGCTTGCATTTGAATATTAATGTGTCAAAATGCTCGAAAATCCTTTAAAAATTTTTCGATGAGTCATAAAACCTTTATTATTTTTACACTAGGGGACTCTGTCCCCTGCTCGCCTATGTTTGGCAATCCTCGACGGCAAAACTGTCTTAATAATTCGTACAATCCTGATTTGACTTTCTGGTTCATGGCATCACAGCGAGGGCTCCGTGACCTTTCACGAACAGGCAAATATCACTCGAATAGGAACATAGACAATGCTAAACGTCTTTCTTAAGAAATGATTTTCTTCAGATCTGACCTGATTTGATTGTTCTTATGGCCGTTTCTAGACGGTCTATCAGATGTTCAGTGTATCTGAAATTCTAATAAAATCATTTTTAATCTTTCCGCATACCAAATAAGTGCGATATATTCCGTTTCTAGAGTAAGACTCTAAACTTAGGTGTCATGGGTCTGTGACCGTCCACCATTTATTACTACAAACTCCACAAAAAAACGTAATTACCAAAAAACTGTTCCAGTCATTACTCACATAAAGCTGAAGCGTAATAAATTCGAGTCTCTAAACGAATTCTAAAAGAAACGACTGTTGCCTGAAAAAAGGATATTAATGTGAGAATAGAGTGCATTAAGAAGATGAAGCGAATGTGGTACAAACTGCGTTTGCTGTTATGATGTACGTACTCACGCCAGGACCGGAAGCTTGGCAGTAAAGTTTGCTGTTGACAAAACATGCCATTTTTCATGAAGCATTTTTACTGGACGTCGTCTACTCAAAAACACATAAATCATCGACTCCTGTGGATGATGTTAGAAATAAGGTGCAGAAGTTTTTTTTTTCGCTTTTAAAGTATAATGCGGAGATTTATTTATTAAAACATGAACTAACATATCCTGGTAAGGGAGGATAATTTTTTTCTTAAAAAAACCCCTTCGATCTCTCATTTGTTCTCTTATGATTACATGATAAAGTTGTATTTAATACTTTGATGCTTGAGAGAAAAATCGTATCATAAGTATCTATTTACACTACTTAACTCTCCAAGTGGTTTCAACGAATTTTACATCAAGATCTGACGAATTTGTGGATGATGCATGATGAGATGTATCGACATCTACATATGGACTGATTTTTTTGAAGATCACGGTATGGTCAGTTTTCTTTTAATGACGATATATCTCGTCCATGAAGGCATGATCAGTTTTCCTAATAACGAGATAACTCGTCAAGACAACCACCAGTAGGGTTAACATATACAAGTTTGGTTTGGTTAATCACTATACCTTCACATTTCGTTGCATGAGGGTTAATTAGACCAAGGCTAAATATTTAACGTGCATATACCCGATCTGCAACCTACAGTCTTCTATGCATGGTTTCTAATCAGTTTTGATATTGGATAGAATCTAGTATTATTTCCACCAGGTGATTTTTTAGTCAGTATATGTGTGTCAGTAAAACTTTTCTTATGCATTTATGTCCACTACTTGTTATTGCATGTTTTTTGTCTTGTGTAACTTGGGAAAATACGGCCATTGAGTCGCAAAACTCTATCAACCTGAAGTACTTGTTTATGAACTTAAAATAATAGTTTTTTTGTCACGCTAAAGTATGTTAATTAATACTCCTTGTGGTGAGATCCACACCCTTTAAGGGTTAGTGTCGAGGGAAACCCGTGGGAAAGGATTCCATTGAAGCAGGCCGCTTCTTTGTGGACCATCTCTCCCATTCTACGCTATCCACACCGCCGTAGGGAGTTTCTCATGGGAACGGAATGTGTCGGCGAGTCCGGACATTTTTGGACTGACCGACAAACGAGCTAGTCGGTTCCTTTGATCCGTACCCTAACGAGAAGGAATTTGTCCCCAGCTGTAGGGTCGGCTATAAGAAGGGGACTGCAAGAGATTTTCTGGACTTCTGAGTCGGACTTCTGGAGAGAGCGTACTGTTTGCCTCTTTCGTATGATCTGTGATTGATTTCTGTGCAAGAAAACGAGTGATGATTTTTTCACTCTCCTCAGTTTTAAAACTGCATTCCTTCATGTAAAAAGTGTACATATTTTATCTATCCAAGATATAATAAATTTATTTTTATTCTAAAAATATTCTATGTTTAGCTGGGCATAACGTCACATCCTGTCAAAATTCAGTTACATAAAACCAATGAACTATGTCAGTTACAGAATGCAAACGTGAATGAATTATCGTCGAGATGATACTATATTATTTATAAATAGAAGCCTCATGATCACATTATAGCCTCTCTTCCGTCCCTCATTACCATGGCGACAGGCATCATCAAAATGTCGATCTGGCCTTCTTACTTAGTTTTGCTTAGTGGGTAGGTTCTACTTTATCTACAACAATTTAATCCCTTGTCTTAACCGAAGTAGGAAAACAAGATTGATGCATGTATCCTATGATTCGATACCGTGGTTACATGTTCTGGGAGGAAGTGTGTGACTTTGAGTTCTTTACTTTAGCACCTGTTCGGTAATTAAAATAATAGCTATTTTACCACGCTAAATTAAACCGATTCTTTCGTGATGTCCCCATTCAGTTATATAAGATCCGTGAATTAAATTATCTGGAGCACACACACTTGAATGAATTGTCTACTCTAGACTATTGTCTATTGCTTTCACATTAACCTCTCATGATCACTCTGACACTTCCTTTCTTCCTTCATTAGCATGCTAACATACATTATTTAAATACAGGGCTCAATCTTCCCACTTTAGTCTAGTGTGTATATTCTACTTTATACCCACAACAATCGAATTACTTGCCTTAACTGAAGTGGGAAGACAAGTTCGTTGTGTCTATCGCTTAAGACGATACCATGGTTACAGAGTAGAACAGGATGAGAAAACCGTATTTAAACTCTTCCTTACTAGTATATCGGTTGAGTAATTAAAGTGATTGCTATTTTACCATCATTAGAGTATATTTATTAATGCTTCATCTTCTTTACCTGCATCTTTATGATCTTTATGTTGTCATCAATGGAAGTAATGTTATTATATGTCCCCAAATAGATTCGCAATCAATTTGGGGATGTATAAACACACGGGTACACGTGTTCTTTTCAAATTAAAAATATATCGGTTTTGTTTCCAATAGTACCCTTAACAGCCCACAAAATATTTTTTGATGCGAAACTTTCTCGGTACTGAGAGTTTATTTAGAAGTAATTGCACAGTAACTGGCATACTCTAATTTAGAAGTACCCTTACTCTAACTTATAAGTACCCTTACTCTAACTTAGAAGTAATAGTTAGAGTACGATAAAAATAATCAAGACATCTTCCAGACAAATTTACCTCATGTGATATGTCTCCTTTGGGAATAAAGCACGCTCACCGATCCGAAGTACCTATTGTATGAATTACAACTAAAATATTTCTATAGTACTGGAATAAACTCTTCAACGACAAATTAATTCGGAGAACACAACATCACGCACGAACGAAACACTTATTTCGCCTTCGAAATACTTAAAACCCATTCGTGCGATTGGAGATTTGAGACATTCCATATGCTTCTTCTCCCAGAAGAATATATTATTATGTTCTCACGTTTCTCACTTAACTATCGCTTGATGGGTAGATTCCACTTTATGCCCACAACACTTTCCGTAACTAAAGTAGGGAAAAAAGATCTTTGCGCCGATCGCTTCAGGCGGTACCATGGTTACAGGTTAGCGGGGTGGGAGCATGTGACCTTAAACGCATTATTATTAGAGTACCCGTTTCGGTAATTACAATAATAGCTATTTTTACATTATAAAGCCTATTCATTAATTCTTGTTAACCTCCTTCATTTACATTCTAATGTTCTTAATCTCATTTTTGTGTCTCAAAGTGTCCTAAAAAGCTCATAAAATATTTTTTAAACAAAAATATTATTCAAAAAATATTTTTTAAATAAAAATATTATTCAAAAAATATTTTTGAAATAAAAATATTATTCAACAAATATATTTAAATAAAAATATTGTTCAAAAAATATTTTTAAAGTAAAAATATCATTCAAAAACAATATTTTTTAAGTAAAAATATCATTACAAAATATTTTGCAAATAAAAATATTATTCAAAAATATTTTTTAAATAAAAATATTATTCAAAAAATATTTTTAAATAAAACTATTATTCAAAAAATATTTTTTAAACAAAAATATTACTTAAAAAATATTTTATAAATAAAATATTTTTTGAGGAGAGGATTTTCTCGGACTGGAGAGGTTAAGATATTTATAAGTACATTTCTTACACAGACACAATATCAAAATATCTTTGAGACAAATTTAACTCATGGCCTATAGAATACCCATTGTCTGAATTACTACTGATATTTCTATCCAACTGCAATAAACTCATCAACGACAAATTAATTCAGAGACCACAACATTTCGCACGAAACGTTTCTTTTCGCCTTCTAAATGCTCGAAACCTATTCGTGCCATTGCAGATTCGAGACATTCCATATGTCTCTTCCCACCAGAAGAATGCATTCGTCTGTTCCGAAATCCGTTAGCTTGCGTGCCAGAGGGCTATCAACTCTAATTTCGAGCCCGGTGCCATTTTTCAAGAGCAAATAAATGCACTTTCTCAGTGAGAGACCTCCGGTGGCTTTTAAAGACGATTTTTCTTCATTCCTTCTCTGCGGGGGTTTGATCTCTTGCACCCGTGGAGATCGCGTGCCACGAGGAGATCTCGGAACTTGCGGAATACCCTGAAGGTTTAAGTTCGGTTTTCGGGACACGATTTTTCCATTTCCAACTCGGTGTGCGAGTGTTGGGAGATGGATGTTTGCCCGTCGCGTTTAAGGAGATGATGTGGCTGCTTTCTTGTTATTCTAATGTGCGTTTTAGTTCGTTGTCTTAGATGGCATGTGAGTTGGGCACAGCGGATGTCCCACAAAAATGGGAGTTTTAATGGATTTCACAACAATGTGTGGGAGAGAATATACTTAGCTTCTAATTGTATTCAGTGTGAGTATAAAGGTCGTTTGAGTATTGTCTTATGCTTCCCAAATGTGTTAAAATGATAATAATACTATACAGAGTGTGGTCGTGATAAAACAGATCTGTAGAGCTGTATACCGGGTGTTTTAAAACTTCCTTACAAACTTTAAGGACCTATGCTTTAAGGATGGCAAACTTTAGGAACTTTAACTACCGTGGAGGTCGAAATTAAGTCGTTTTCGCATAGTGATGGGTACATGTGGCATGACTGTGTCAACTGTAAAAAGAAACGGGGCTCAAATATAAGAAGAATTGACTGTGGGATTCGTGGTAGGTGGGTACTTTAAACGTCGTAACACAATGGGTAAGTGGTGATCATCCCAAAAGGAAAGATCCGAGGACAATACTATGTAATTTTGATTCACGGACGTATGACGAGGCTACACCTGAGCTGGCACACCACTCTATAAACTTCCACACCACGCACCGAATTGAAGACATTTGAAGTCACGACAGGTTTAACGTGCACCAGTCCCCGATGGTATTTGGTTGAATTTGGACCGGCAATCTTCCGATTGCTAATCCGTTACTCTTCCAACCGCGATATTGCGGCGCTTGTGAGATTCTTGTACTTTCTGGCTTTCCGGTTGCTTGCTAATCTATTACTCTTTCAACCGGAATGCCACTGTGCTTTTGGAATTAGTGTACTTGCTGGTATTTCGTTGCTAATCCGTTAATCTTTCAATCGGAATACCAATGTGCTTGTTTAATTTGTGTACTTGCTGTCCTTTCGGTTGCTAATCCGTTACTCTTTCAACCGGAATACCTTGGTGCTTGTGGGACTCGTGTCCTTGCTGGGATTTGTCACAATATTTATTATGAAAATTGGTTTCTCTGAGAGTGGAACCGGTGCAAGATTGGATTGTCATGCTAAAGGGGTAATTTTGGCTAGGATAAAAGAACTGAAGGTAGGATTATACCAGGGGGGAAAAGAGGAGAATGGACGTGAGATGGTCTTTTCATTGGCATAAAGGAATATACTTATACTAGGGGGCCTGCCACCTGCTCGCTAACGCTCGCCAACCCCCGGAGGATTGGTTCGCAATCCTCATTGGTTCGCAATCCTCATTGGTTCGCTGCGCGAAGCTATGCTCGCTTCGCTCGCCTCAATGAAGACATGTGTCCTAGCATGTCTTAGCATGCCTAGCATGTAGGAATTATTATTTACAAAATATGTTACCAAAAAAAAAATTTCAAATCTAAATTTGCTGTATTACAGAAAAAATATATACAGTATCTCTAAAATCAGAATTCAAATGAAAACTTTGTGCAAATTTTGACACGAAATGTGAGCGTTGCTTTGGAAATTGAATACCCAGCATGTTGTTTGTGTGTACATTTTCCCAGCACTCAAACGACCCACACTTTTTCATTGAGTTTGTTACCGAAAGTTGTAGTGCAAGCGTCTTGTTGAACTATAATTGTTGGCCCTAAAAAGGACTGTTTTTTAAATGGCCCTGAAAAGATCCTCCGCTTTCTTTGATTTCTATTATAAACTAACTGCAACAGCTCATTAAAATTTCCTTTTTTTTTTCAATAAAATTTCATCCGATAACGCTATAAGTTCAATCGATGCGCGAGACTTCGCGATAAACAAACAATCGTACAGTGTTGCCAAAACGCGATTACAAATAACGTCTTTTTCGTGAGCCACGTAAGAGAATTATACATATAGATGTAAATGCACTTATAAAAGTTATATATACACTCTATAACAAAAAAAAATCGACGCACCAAAAGGTGCAAGATTACAGTGGTGCCGGGCTCGATCTACTTGAAACGGCGCTGACTGGTGACGTATAGACTTTAGTGACAAGTCCCGTTTCCAACAGTGCCCTGACGAAAACCAAAGACGTGTCTCGAGACGTCCGGGGAAGAGCGGGGATCCTGTCCTTACTATCGCACGCCGCACGTACACACAACAAGACATTATGGTCAGGGGTGTCATCACCTTGGATACTTTGATAGCCCTATAGTAGTCATTTATGGCACTCTTGCAGCACAATGGTACGTAGACAACATTCAGCGATCGGTTGTGTTACTTTTCAACAAGATAATGGCACAGCAAGTGTTGCTATGAATTGTCTTCAGGCTTTCCCAACACTTCCTTGGACAGCTACGTATCATGATATATCTCCCATAGAACACATTTGGGACATTATGGGAAGTCAATTTGCAACCATCCCGGAATGTTGACCATTTAGTCCGACAGTTGGAGGCAATTTGACAAGAAATTCCACAGGAACTTTTTCAGTCTATGCCATGCCGGGTGACAACATGCATCCAGGCCAGAGGTGGACCAACGCCTTATTGACTTCCTCCCTTTGTAACGGTCAAACTCTGAAATAAATCATTCAATTATTCTGAAATTTTAATCCTTTGTTTTTCTATGTATGGTCTTTACATTCAACAATGCTTATTGCAATCGGACAACTCCTTCTTGTTGCGACGGTTTTTTTGCTATAGAGTGTAAAGCCTATTAATCAAGCACCCATGTAGAAACGTCACTCTCTCGGGTAAAGAATGGAGTAGAAAAGAACCATACACGCGGTTGAAGCGTTCTTACGATGTGAAATGGCTGTTTCATGCAACTACGTTCTAGAATTGAGCCGCCTTGTTGGGATAGTAATCAGGGTGCTAGCGTATGGATCCGTAGGTTCCTGATTTGAGTTCGGGGTAAAACATGGATGTTTTTCTGTCTAAGTGAATGTTTGGTCTTTATATAAATCGGGTTGTGCCTTGAATAAATGGCACATATTGCAAGGTGCTACGTGATTTATGCTTTTTCCCACAACCACATGGCAGATCTCCGAACAAAGCGACCGGAAGAAATAACATAAAGCTGCGGTTACTTGTTCCGTCTATTTCATATCAAGATCGATTGCAATATCAAGTCATCGGCTGGTGGTCTAACGTCTTAAGAGGTCCACAGACGGTCAATGATATTGTCAATGATGTTCATTGAAGCATGAAATCGATCGTGTAGAAGGCGATTGACGCGATTGTCCATCGATGAATGGACATTCATTGCAATTTTGATTGAAGGACATCGACGGGTGCCATTGACAGAGCCGATCCATCGTATAAATACACAATTGCCATTCTTTCGGGCAATTTCGCACAAGACAGCAAACGTGACGGATGTATGGAGCCCTATGAAAAGATATCCAGTCGGGGAACGGGAGCTTGTGACGCTTTTAAATACTTTGTATCGTAGTTATACTGAGTTGTGGAAAGTTTAAACAAAAACAAAAGAAATGTTGCTTTGAAAATATGTTAAAATGTGTGTAATGTGTTAAAATTATACAGACAGCCAGTCAAGGCAAGAAAGCCCAAATTTGACTTTAAAACCATTTTAAAACTCAAAAATGAAACACGTCACGCCCCTTCTAAAAACACTAATCGAATGAGATTAATGGGTTGATTGAAGCTTTATTGAAACACCTATCAATCGAAATTGTCTGGTGGTTAAGGTGTTAGAGTCTAGATAGGATGGTTCGTGGTTCGAATCTAGGTCGGGGCATGGATGTTTCTAAGCGTATGGTGTTGAGATGGCTGGTGCACCTTTAATCTGTCGTAGTCGAAAGTCATCACGTTGGGTTGGTGTGGATGTTTGGAGAGTGAGGTGCCAGTTTAGGTGTTGCCTCGTTATCTGACCGTGGTTCAAAATTACGTAATGTTGTCCTCGACTCTTTCGCTTAGGGGATTGATCCCGGACCGTCGTCAAGAGCACGTTGTGTTGCTCTAGTACGACGTTAATTAAAAATTATACAATTACCAATCGAACTTGTCAATCCCATTGATAATATTATGGACCGTCTAAAGACCGCCTTAGTCCAAAGTGATAGAGAAGTCTATAATGCTTACATGTCGTTAGACTACTTAAACCTTTGAAGTTGTTTCGACGTGTTGCCACGTCCATCAAGATATTACTAAACTTTTCACGATGACGATATACAAATATGATCAGTTTTATTTTGAGTACATGATATCTCGTCCATAAATATCTGATCAGATGTGCTAATAACTATTCACTTAGTAGAGAGATAACTAACATAAAGGTTAATGGCGGCAATATCAGGTGTTCTGCATTCTAATCATTTTGTCGTTCAAAGAGTTTTCAGAAATGTCCTCTTACCATTAGCAATTTGAAGAAAATTTATTTAATCGAAATAAATCAGAATCTCATGTGGTCAGGAAAGTATGCTCAGCAAATTTGATGAAATAGATTTTCTAAAGAGCTCAAAAACCCACGTGACTGCGATGTTGAACCCAACGTACACACATTATAAAACATTTCTTATTTTAACAGATAAATAAACGTTTTAGGTATTTATGAATAAATGATTTGCTAAACACTCTAAATAAAATACCTTTCAATAGACGTATTCGATTTATCAAAATGCAATAACATGAGTTAGATATTTTACAATTGTAAACCACTGTATTGTAAAATATGTCTGTTGTTTTAAAAGATAATTAAAGGTTTTACGTATTTCTGAAAGTAATAAAGTTCACTAGACACCACAATTAAACGTCTAAATATACAAAGTCAACTTATCAAAATACAGTAACATAAGTTAGATATCTTACAATTGTAAACCACTACATTGTAAAATATGTCTGTTGTTTTAAAAGATAATTAAAGGTTTTACGTATTTCTGAAAGTAATAAAGTTCACTAGACACCACAATTAAACGTCTAAATATACAAAGTCAACTTATCAAAATACAGTAACATAAGTTAGATATCTTACAATTGTAAACCACTACATTGTAAAATATGTCTGTTGTTTTAAAAGATAATTAAAGGTTTTACGTATTTCTGAAAGTAATAAAGTTCACTAGACACCACAATTAAACGTCTAAATATACAAAGTCAACTTATCAAAATACAGTAACATAAGTTAGATATCTTACAATTGTAAACCACTACATTGTAAAATATGTCTGTTGTTTTAAAAGATAATTAAAGGTTTTACGTATTTCTGAAAGTAATAAAGTTCACTAGACACCACAATTAAACGTCTAAATATACAAAGTCAACTTATCAAAATACAGTAACATAAGTTAGATATCTTACAATTGTAAACCACTACATTGTAAAATATGTCTGTTGTTTTAAAAGATAATTAAAGGTTTTACGTATTTCTGAAAGTAATAAAGTTCACTAGACACCACAATTAAACGTCTAAATATACAAAGTCAACTTATCAAAATACAGTAACATAAGTTAGATATCTTACAATTGTAAACCACTACATTGTAAAATATGTCTGTTGTTTTAAAAGATAATTAAAGGTTTTACGTATTTCTGAAAGTAATAAAGTTCACTAGACACCACAATTAAACGTCTAAATATACAAAGTCAACTTATCAAAATACAGTAACATAAGTTAGATATCTTACAATTGTAAACCACTACATTGTAAAATATGTCTGTTGTTTTAAAAGATAATTAAAGGTTTTACGTATTTCTGAAAGTAATAAAGTTCACTAGACACCACAATTAAACGTCTAAATATACAAAGTCAACTTATCAAAATACAGTAACATAAGTTAGATATCTTACAATTGTAAACCACTACATTGTAAAATATGTCTGTTGTTTTAAAAGATAATTAAAGGTTTTACGTATTTCTGAAAGTAATAAAGTTCACTAGACACCACAATTAAACGTCTAAATATACAAAGTCAACTTATCAAAATACAGTAACATAAGTTAGATATCTTACAATTGTAAACCACTACATTGTAAAATATGTCTGTTGTTTTAAAAGATAATTAAAGGTTTTACGTATTTCTGAAAGTAATAAAGTTCACTAGACACCACAATTAAACGTCTAAATATACAAAGTCAACTTATCAAAATACAGTAACATAAGTTAGATATCTTACAATTGTAAACCACTACATTGTAAAATATGTCTGTTGTTTTAAAAGATAATTAAAGGTTTTACGTATTTCTGAAAGTAATAAAGTTCACTAGACACCACAATTAAACGTCTAAATATACAAAGTCAACTTATCAAAATACAGTAACATAAGTTAGATATCTTACAATTGTAAACCACTACATTGTAAAATATGTCTGTTGTTTTAAAAGATAATTAAAGGTTTTACGTATTTCTGAAAGTAATAAAGTTCACTAGACACCACAATTAAACGTCTAAATATACAAAGTCAACTTATCAAAATACAGTAACATAAGTTAGATATCTTACAATTGTAAACCACTACATTGTAAAATATGTCTGTTGTTTTAAAAGATAATTAAAGGTTTTACGTATTTCTGAAAGTAATAAAGTTCACTAGACACCACAATTAAACGTCTAAATATACAAAGTCAACTTATCAAAATACAGTAACATAAGTTAGATATCTTACAATTGTAAACCACTACATTGTAAAATATGTCTGTTGTTTTAAAAGATAATTAAAGGTTTTACGTATTTCTGAAAGTAATAAAGTTCACTAGACACCACAATTAAACGTCTAAATATACAAAGTCAACTTATCAAAATACAGTAACATAAGTTAGATATCTTACAATTGTAAACCACTACATTGTAAAATATGTCTGTTGTTTTAAAAGATAATTAAAGGTTTTACGTATTTCTGAAAGTAATAAAGTTCACTAGACACCACAATTAAATGTCTAAATATACAAAGTCAACTTATTAAAATGCAGTAACATGAGTTAGATATCTTACAATTTTAAACCTCTACATTGTAAAATATGTCTGTTGTTTTAAAAGATAATTAAAGGTTACGTATTTCTGAAAGTAATAAAGTTCACTAGACACCACAATTAACTGTCTAAATATACAAAGTCAACTTATCAAAATGCAATAACATGAGTTAGATATCTTACAATTTTAAACCACTACATTGTAAAATATGTCTGTTGCTTTAAAAGATAATTAAAGGTTTCACGTATTTCTGACAGTAATAACGTTCACTAGACACCACAGTTATCGTATAAGTATACAAAGTTAATGTCTAAATATACAAAGTCAACTTATTAAAATGCAATAACATGAATTAGATATGCTACATTTTTAAACCATTAAATGAACACATAGTAAAAAATGGTTGTTGTTTTAAAAGACATATAAATGTCTTATGTATTTATGAAAATAATAAGGTCAGTAGGCACCACAGGTAAGTGCCTTAATAGGCAGTCTATTTATGTAAATTCAATAACATTGATTGGCAATGCTACATTTTTATACTACTAGATAAATGTCTGATATTTTAATGCAACCCAAAACATGTTTCATCAGATGCCAGATAAAAGCAATTTCCTCTCTTTCTTGAACATACAAACGTTTTCCTAAAGGAATAACTATCGTTGTGTTATATTGAAAAACAGTACAAAACCAACTGGAGTTTACAATACAAAGTCAGTTTTGTAGGACAAACAGAAACGTTGTATTAGTCGACTTCGTAACAAATCACGCGAAAAGCAACCTGAGTTATTTCCGTGCTGGGAACATTGTTTATTCCCATACAACTGGATATATAGAGAGCAAAAGTAACCAAACTCGTTCAAAATTTATGCCCCAAAAATGGATCTCCTTCAACATATTTCGTAACTTCTCGTCCTTAGCCTTGGGGAAAAAACGAGCTTATAAAACTTGTATAGCAGATTCCTTACTTCTGCCATGGAATATGGGTAAAATCTATCAGACTGTTATGCTTCATTTATGGAATGAAGTTTGATAGCTGTTTATTTCAAAGTTTTATTTTATAAGCGAATTCTTTTCAATTTATAAACTTACGTTATATTGCATAGTTTACGTGTATATTGCATTGGTTTTATGTTAAAGAGATTGAAACTAATACGTATTTTTCAGTTATTTATCTGACAGGTTGAAAGCATCGTTTTGGCGTGAATGCGTTGTTTTAGACGAGAGTAGGGGTCGGTAATCTGTCGAAATTCTGCGGTGCTGAGCAAACTTTGGGCCAGTATTACTTTGGATTGCGTGGAGTAAGGACTTCACAAGGCTTGTAGTTCGAAAGCTACTTAACTACTCTGTAATCCCAGAACTTTAGTCAGTGGAATTATTTACAATAACATTATGAAACTGCACTTTAAACGTTCAAAGTGTAAATGAACTGTTGAATGTTCGAAATAAGCAATAGTCCAAACTTTCTTTGTCTATTTAATTCATTCCAAATCCAACATTGGGTACATCAAAATTACGATCTGTATCATAGACATAACCTGCCGATGATTTTTTAGTTTCTAAAAGGTTATAAAATATGATTCAAATGAAGCAATGTCATAAAGCGATAATTTAATACTAGGGGGCATGCCCCCTGTTTGCTAACGCTCGCCAACCCCCGGAGGATTGCTTCGCAATCCTCATTGGTTCGCTGCGCGAACATATGCTCGCTTCGCTCGCCTCAATGAAGACATGTGTCCTAGCAGAAGGGATTGTTTACAAAATATGTTGCCAAAAAAATGTTTTTCAAATCTAAATTTGCTGTATTACAGAAAAAATATATACAGAATCTCTAAAATCGGAATTCAAATGAAAACTTTGTGCAAATTTTGACTCGAAATGTGAGCGTTGCTTTGGAAATTGAATACCCAGCATGTTGTTTGTGTGTACATTTTCCCAGCACTCAAACGACCCACACTTTTTCATTGAGTTTGTTGCCGAAAGTTGTAGTGCAAGTGTCTTGTTGAACTATAATTGTTGGTCCTGAAAAGGACCGTGTTTTAAATGGCCCTGAAAAGATCCTCCGCTTTCTTTGATTTCTATTATAAACTAACTGCAACAGCTCATTAAAATTCCCTTTTTTTTTCAATAAAATTTCATTCGATATCGCTATAAATTCAATCGAAGCGCGAGACTTCACGATAAGCAAACAATCGTACAGTATTGCCAAAACGCAATTACAAATAACGTTTTTTTTGTGAGCCACGTAAGAGAATTATATATATAGATAAAAGCACTAAGTACCACGAGCTGTCCTTTTTTCCTTTAACCCATACAATGACTTGATAACCATTTGTATAGCTTGAATTAATTATATGGAATACTATATTATTGAAGAAAAGGTCAAGACTAGTTAGTAATCATGCAAGACTAGAGTTGTAGAATGGATATACACTCATTGCCATAAATATTTTCGCACCAAGAAAAAGTCGTCCAAATGAAACGAAATTTTACACATGTAAGTACTACTTTGATATAAGTGATTAGAAAATCAAAGAAAAAAGATAATTTATTGCAGAAAAAAATGCAAATGAACTGAAGTTTTAGTACTTTGTTTGACCCCCTTTAGCGCGAATGCACGATGCGATACGAGCGGGCATTGAGGCATGCAAGTTCTGTATGATGTCCTGAGACATCTCGGTCCACAGTTGCTGTAAACGCGCCTCTAGTTCGACCAAACTCGTAGGGTGTCGAACTTGCCGTCCCAAATGATCCCAGATTTGCTCTACAATTGTGACAAATCTCGGGATCGAGCAGGCCAGGTCAGGGTGGTAATGTGGCGGAGGCAGTCTTGTGACATCCTTGCTATGTGTGGCCGAGCATCGTCTTGTTGAAAAACTGCTCCTGGGAGACCTGCCATGAGTGGCATCACATGTTGCTGAAGGATGTCATGGACGTACCGCTGGGCTGTCATTGTGCCATGGATCAATATTAGGGGTGACCGTGTATCGTAAGCAATGGCACCCCATACCATCACACCAGCTGTGGGAGCGGTGTGGCACTGTAAAACGAAGGCAGGATGGAGGCTTTCACCCCGGGGCCTCCACACTCGAACACGATTGTCATCACTGCTCAAATTGAATCTAGATTCGTTAATAAAGACGACCTGGTTCCATTCCGTTACAGTCCAATCCCGTCGTGAGCGACACCACTCCAAACGGAGGCGTTGGTGGGTGGATGTCATTGGCAGCACACGTAATGGGCGCCGTGATACCAGATGTTCTTCAGCCGCCGGGCGTCTTGCGATGGTTCGAGAAGACACATGGGCCCGTAGTGAAGATGCTGTCTGTGTCTGGATAGCGACCAATGAGGCAGTTGACTCTACGCGTGCGTTTCGTATGATGTGACAGTCTTCTCGACGACTGGTCTTTCGAGGGCGTCCTGAGCCTGGTCGCCGTGTAAATGACATATCTTCTGTCCACTGGCCCCAACACCTCCTGACAGTAAAATCAGAACGGCCTACTTGACGAGCTACTAGCCGAGCTGACCACCCTGCTTCCATCATCCCGATGATTCTTCCCCTCTCGAACTCTGACAGCTGCTCATATTGTCTTTGATGGCGGCGTAACGGCATGTCTACCTCAGCGTTTTCTTTGCAAAAGATTAAGTACACTCAAACAAGCTCTGCTTACCTGCTTTATTCTCCAAGGATAACGAAGTTCAACGCCCTCTAGTGGCATTGCACAATGCGCAATCATGCTGCATTTCTAATCATCTGCATACCTGGCCGACATGTACCTTCATGCCAAGTTTCGTTACGATCCCACATTTATTTCTTAGTGCGCAAATTTTTATGGCAATGAGTGTATACCTGTACATAACAATTCCGTTTTCCAATAGCAGCGTATAATCCTCCAGGCATTCGATGAAGAGGATATGGCAGCCATAGTGCTAATCTGAGGTACCATTAGAGGTGGTGGTACAGATCGCAACCTCCTTGAACAGTAGGGGATATGCCTTCCTGAAGGAATATGGGGAAGTTTTTTTGAAACGACTACCACAGCGTAAGCACTAATGAATTATAAGTATGTTTTAAAATGTAGTAGCAGAAAAGTCTCCCATTAAACTCTATTTTACCAGCGATTTTAGCTGGCTCAGATATACTAAATGCATCGGCTAAAACACAATTCAAGTATGAAAGAGGCTTTGAAGATCACACCAATAAATTTAAATCTAAAAATTAAATTAACTAAATGTTTTCTCGTTAAGGTTTTCAGGACAATTTATCAACTACAGATTCCGGTATTTTTCTTTCATGCTTGCCAGGACTTGCTACCTAAACTTCGGATATGGTGTCTCGGAAGGTTTTTACCCTGATGAAAAATCAGAAAGAAATAATTTGGTATGTGTTGTGAGGTGAAGATTAAAAGTGACCATTTACTCATTATGTGTGTTGTAGAGTAAAAACATTAGAAACTATTTAATATCAGTGTGAGCTGCAGAGAAAAGCAATAGTAAAGTAACAATGATTATTTAGTACATTAGTGTATCCCAGGGTAAAAGGCTATGACAAAAGTAATTGTTGCCATTTAGCCCTTACGTGTGTTGTAAAGTGATTGATAATTTTTTTAATTAACGTCGTACTAGAGCAACACAACGGGCTATTGACGACTTGTTGTAAAGTGAAAGCAATGGTATAAGTAATAATGATTATTTAGTTCATTTGCGCGTTCTAGTGTAAAAAGCTATGGAAAAAGTAGTAGTAGCCATTTAGCTATTATGTGTGTTGTAAAGTGAAAGCAATAGTATAAGTAATAATGATTATTTAGTCCATATGTGTACTGTAAGGTAAAAAGGTCTAGTAAAAGTAATAGTTGCCCTTATGTGTGTTGTAAAGTGAAAGCAATGGTATAAGTATTACTGATTATTAAGTCCATATGCTTGTTGTAGGATAAAACGCTTTGGTAATTCAATAGACACTATATAGTAATTATGCATGTTGTAAAGTAAAAGTAACATTATATCACTAGAAAATATCGCGAAGTTCAAAAGACCAGGTAGAAATGATAAACCTTTCACAAGAAAGCAAACATTTTAGAGAATGAGCGCCGAAGTTTTTATACTGTTCTTGATCTTCCCTTGTTGCTACGTAAATTCATCACGATTAACACACCATTAATTTATCCTCAATTATAAACGACATCTCTGATGCAGCGATCAATTTACTTCGATCAGTTTTATCGTTCCATAACAGCTGACGCTTAACTCTAAACCTAAACAACCTTTACCTTTCAAAAAACTTCTAAATCAAGCACCCTATGAAGCTGTTCCCTGTCTTCATATGTCTGGAAAACAGAGTTGAAATATTGGGTCGATTTTTTCTCCAAACAGTAAAGCAATGCTATCCCAGTATCAGTGGCATGCTCTTTACTTTTGATAGAGTACTGGTATTTATCTCACATCTGTTCCCATTGGTTTATCAAAACAAATAAAGCACGATGCAATTTATTTGAGTAAATAAGCCATGGATAGTTTTTCCTCCATGGTTTGATAAACATCTTATTTGACAGTTTAAAAATTGTTTGTTGATCGATGTTTACTAGACGCTTAGAAACGTTGTAAACTGCTTATATCCTAACAAATGTATCAGACAACTGAGAGAATACTAAACATACAATTTTTTTAAGGATATTAAATGTGAAACTACTTTATTGATAGATTAAGGGATTTAATGCCTAAAGGTACTAAATTTAGGCCTATTTATAATTTAAAAGAAGTTCTATTCTTAAAAGCTTTCTGGAAGACAATGATAACTTCTATATTATGACCTCTTCTAAATTGTATTCCTCTATTTGTTTACAGATTAAAATAGCAATTGTGTGGCGAATTTAAAGTTTTTATTAATGAAATACTCCATCTCTGTTGTTCATATTACTGATAACCATAAGATAATATACATAGCCATTTAAAGACTTTCAAAACAAATGTATTATTACGCCTGTCGATAAAGCATCAAGTAACTATGCTTATAGTAGTAGAAATTTTTTTTAAACTTGTTTGATATTAAGATTAAGAATTCAGGTACCAAATAAGTTCTGTAAATCTTCATATACTACTGTTATTAAAAAATCATATTTAAAAAGAAAAGACTAAAACTTTTTAATCATATTAGTATTTTGCCTTATATTACTATTATTCCTAAATTTCATAAAAACCCAATTAAATTTCGATATGTCACTTGTAGTACAAATGTATACTTACGATAAAACCCTGCTTTTTGCTCTTTAAATGTTTAAAATTATACTTGAAGCTATTATTGAAGAAGGCTTTACCTGGATTATCTGTGATAATTAAAAGGATTTTAAATTTTATAAATAATAATATTCAAAACAATGGTTTTCTAAAGTTCAATTTACCAGCATACCACTTGGCAAATTGAAAGATGTTATTATGATTTTAAAAACTTAATTTTGATATTAATTTTGAGGAATGGGAGTTTTTGCGATTAATTATTGTATTTTTAATAATTTTATTTTTAATGGTGATCACTTATATACTCAAATTAAAAATATACCACAAGGTTTTAATATTTCTTACATTCTTGCTCATTTATTTTTACATTTTACTGAAAAAAATTTTAGCAACAAAAATTCTGCCTTTAGATATATTGATGACTTTTCTGTTTTTAATAACAGTAACTTTACTTACATTTGGAAATCAATATATCCAGATGACTTATACTTAGTTAAAACAAAATTAATCATAAAAAAGACTTCCTCGACCGTAAATATTTCTCTTTCATACTACAAAACTCATATTAATGTTTATATCATTTAACCAGAAATTTAAATCATTACGATAAACGTAATGATTAAAATTTCCGGTAATTAAATTAATCTTTTGTGACTCTAATATTTCTAAAAAAAATAATACTACAAGTACTGGTCAACTGGTGCGTTTCAGAAAGATTTTTTACTTTGAATCTAACTTATTTATACAATTTAATAATCTTAAGCGTTTTCTTTATAGTTAATCGCAGTAATAAACACATCAAATACCATTTTATTGCTATAAAAAATTCTGAACTTTATGCACAATTATTTTTAGTTCTTCTAAAACATATAAATCAATCATTTTAACATTTTCAATAGCATGCATAGTATAAAACTCAGTTATCAATTGACAGTTGAGGTATCCTAATGCATATTTCCATTGTACAGTGGTACGCTTAATTTAGGAAATTAAAAACTAGATCAATAATAAACAGTTTAAAACACAGTCTAGAAAAAACTAAATGACATATAATTGGAAGTAAGAGTTAGGTAATTTATCAATTGACAGTTGAGGTATCCTAGTGCATATTTCCACTGTACAGTGGTACGCTTAATTTAGGAAATTAAAAACTAGATCAATAATAAACAGTTTAAAACACAGTCTAGAAAAAACTAAATGGCATTTAAATGGAAGTAAGAGTTAGGTAATTGAATTAACGTCGCATCGATCGGTACAACAGGCTATTAAATGTGTAAAAAGCATTAAATTTTATTCAATACATATTCCGACACTATTCTTTTAAATTCTTGTAAAGAAGAGTTTAAATTATTATAATTTATTTTGAATGTATTGCATAATATATACTCAGAAAAACTGTTTTAATCTATAAATTATTAATGAAAGTCATATCGTTGGTGATAATGTTACTATCATCGTCCTTTAAATGAAATAGACGGAGCATATGTGTTCCACTTCATGCTGTTCCTTCCACGTTTAAAGATCTGTCACGTGATTGTGTGAGAAAAGCCCGAATCCTACTGCCAGACAAATTATTGATTATTTAAAGTGATTATCCATCACGATTTAAAAATACTAGTCTGCATTCCATAGTCTATCAGCTCAAGGCAATTTGTAAACCCACGTGACTAATGATACCGATATTTAATGACAACGACCACATGTTCAGACTATTTCATTGGAAGGACGATAGTTTCTACGGCAAAATGTACAGATTCAGAACGTGACATTAGTTTGGCTTGTTTATTGAATAAGATATCGGAACGTCGCCTATAGAAATTTCTAAGAATGGATTCCAAATTGATGCAAGAAAGTTGATTGGACAGCATCAATAAGATTAAACTCCAAACATCACTGAAAAATCAATAAATATATTTTAAAGTTTTCCTAATGTGAAGTATGCTTATAGATTATTACTTTTGTATTAAAATCTATTGCTAATAGATTTAGACAGTGATAATAAAATCCCTGCTTATAGATTCGGACAGTGGTTGTAAAACACATGCTAATAGATTTAGGAAGTGGAACATTCTAGAACATTCAAGAACATTCTAGATCAGTATTAGCTAATTCAACACAATTGTATGAAAACAATAAATGAAATTATGAAAAGATTTATCTATAATTAGAAAGAGTTAGAAGCATCCAGATTTAAATTATCAACTAACTATTTGTAACAAGATAGCTTGATTGGAACATAATTTTTGCTTCCCATTTAACCAGAAGAAAATTAGGAAAAATTTCGACAGAAAATAATTACTTCTTAGAATCAAAAGCGGATAAAAAGAACGAGAGAAAGATAAATCACAAATACGTTCTTTAATTCTCCTTTTTAACATTCGCAGAAACTATTATTTATTAAAATGTAAAGATATACGAAAATTCGACAAACTTCTTACTTTTCATTTGCTATATATGTACACTAGCTACAGCGTTTATCCGTTTATAATTATGCTATTTAGTTAAAAAAAACTAACTCATTTGTGGAGCATTTCATTTCACTATTAATTTGAATTATCACGCAATACATGTAAATACCAGATTAAAATTTAATTTTTTGGAAATTGAGTTAAAAATTATAATTGTATAACGTTTTGTTTGATAATTATATTACCTATTTAATAAGTTGCCTCCAAACTATTAAATAAAATTAATAATAGTACTATGTAGTTTTATATTTTTAAAATATTTAATCGGCTTATGATAATTGAATATACTTCGAATAAATATTTTAAAAACACAATTTTAAATTTCATTTACCTAGCTTATTTTGACGTAATTACAACAAATTCTTCAACAAATCAAATTACACAACAAATCAAGTGTATTTTACTTGTCTTAAAATAGTATTTTTTATTTAAAAATTATTTTGAATTAAAAGTTAATTGTTAAAGGTATAAAAGCTTTGAAGAAATGTTAGTACATTAGACGTCATGAAAAATAGGATTTATAAAATGAAAGATAATCAGAATTTCAGAAAACTCTCAAACGAAAATTGTATTTACTGCATTTAAATGTATCAAATAATTAAAACAATTTTTAACTATACGTTCAACATACAAATGCGTTAAATTGAAATAAGTAATAAATATCTGTATTATATTATATTTTATTTACGGCTAAAAACGCTGTTTATAACGTTGTAGAAACAATGTGTATTATTGCACCCGTATGTTAGTAAACAAATTTAGTAATATTTTGGGTAAGCAAGCAAAATGTTGTTGGAGTATGTTTAGATAGCAATTATATAATTAATTTCGTATGGCATATTATAGACGGATAATGGAAATATATGCATCGAATAACATAGTAGCAAACGATTTTTCTGAATTTAAAATGTAAAGTATATATCGTTCCATTAAAGTTACAATAATATATTTAAATACATTTAGCAGCTGATCAGAATCCTAGTAGTAATTTGCATGTGCACAAATCTTTATAAGTAAGAATGGAATGTTTGTTTGTACACTTATGATACATAATCCGCCTTTTCGCGTTTGGTGTTTGTCTGTATTGTATGTGTCCTATACACACACACACACACACGTCCACACGGTTTAATATATTTTAATGGAAATTTTCACACAATGAGTACTTATCTTCATTTAGTGAGTGAATTTGGTTGTGAAAGTCTGTTTGTCCGTCTTTCTGTACTATGTTCGATTTTGTGTTTGTGTGCTTGTGCAGGCATCACGTAAAATTTATTCCAGCAATGCATTTTATTGTATACATTATATACTAGTTTAATGAATGCAGTTCTTTTAACCTTTCGTTAACAACATTAACACAACGTTAAACATTTCTTTATTGTTGTATTTAGATGAGTTTCATGCTAAAAAACACCTGAGTAAATATACTTAAATCAACCATAATTTTGTAGTTTTGGAAAAATTGGAATGCATATTGAGTATTACGATTACTTTGATTGCTTTACCAGTACTGCTAAAAAAGCAATTATTTTTCAAAAAATTATTTTTTTTAATGGAATTTTAGCTTTGATACTTTATTTCGAGTCTTATCTTTGTTCTTTGCGCAATTTAAAGGATTTTCGAGTATTTGGGGACAGATGATATTTTCAACGAACGAGAATGTAACGGAAACTCGTGTTGGTTGATCGCGTGAAGTAAAATTTGCTCTTTCTTTTGCTCTGAATAAATTTTGTATTTATAATTTTCGTATGCTTCTTTTTAGTTGCAAGTTGTGGTAACTGCGAAATCAAGAAAAAAAAATCACAAATTAATATCTTTAGAACAATTTTTTCCCGGCATCTTTTATGTAGTTCTATTTCGCTATTTTCATTTGTTTTCTGTTTTAAATATTCATTATTTTAACAAATTGTGTTTCTTTTTCATCACACTCAACATTACCACAAAGTATTCGAATATATGTGGCTGGTAATTCAGAATAAAGCAAATTTTAAGTGTAATTATGTCATTATTGAAAGAACAATCTCGTTATTGAAAAAAAAATAATGTTTAAAAAATCCTAACTAGAACTTTTCAAACATTGCAAAAATTATTTGTCATAATGGCAGAAGATTGCGAAATTCCATAACGTCGAATGTCGGATGCAAGAGTGCCACAAGTAAAAAAAAATATTGTTTATTTGACTATGAGTGCGAGAGCACTCGCCGTAAATTGTCGTTTTTTATTAATTGAGTTGAACATGAAATTAACTTAAGAAAGGGAATTCGATATCTTCCTCAAAATCGTCTTTTGTAGTAATAACCTTAGTGTCACCTTTCGTCATTTTGTAGCTTTGTCATATAGCAAGGGTGCGATGTATGTGAATTGTATTACATAAATGGATATGCATATGTAAGATTTAGGTCCAAAGTAAATTGTAGAAATTATAAAGATGGCAAAAGGTGTTAAAATATTATTTTACTGTACGAAAAACGAAAGTCATTTTATACTTTGATCATCTCTTCAATCTAGAGTAAACCAATTCAAACCAAGTAAGGTCGGATACTTTGCTAGTACATAATAAATTGAGATATAACACTAGTACGCGAATTTTCAAAATCTAATAAACGCTAGGTTCTCCTATGTTTCCGTGGTTATTAAAGTTTTGATTGGTTGTGTGACATCCCGACTGGGCGGAGTTTTTAATCGATTTGATTGGTTGTGTGATGTCACGAGCGAAACGAGATACGAAATCACAAAAATCTTTATGTTCGAAACCGCCATGGAAATAACATTGAGTGTAAAATGATTGCCGTACGCTGCATATTGTTTTACCAGTGTTGATCAAAAATTAAGTTTTCCAATAATATTGTTTTACCAGTATTGCTAAAAAACAACACCATGCGAAAGCAAGGCAAGTTGACAGATAGAGGTGTGATCAAAAAGTTGACAGATAGTGTTGTAAAAAGATTTATACATTACCAGTGATCACACTCCGTCCAGTTTAAAAAATATATAAATGAAGTTTGACCAAAAAAAACGACCAACCGGTCTAGTGGTCAAGGTGTTGGCCTCTGGATCGGAAGGTTCCTGGTTCGAAGCCGGGTCAGGGCATGGATGTAAATTGTGCTGTCCTTTGTTCGGGACAATGATGGTCCACCCATTGGGTGCTCCTTCACAAGTGACCATCACTTCTGGCCTTGTATAAGGCTACAATGACTTCGGTTAATTCTGTATTGTATTTGTCTTTGCAATCTGCCTTGCCATTGGAAATAAAAAATAAAAAAAGGTTGACCAAAAAAATTACATTTTGTTGCGCACCCGTCGTGTGATGGGCCATTTATCCTTATGAATAATATATCATAATACCAAACAGTCAGAAAATTGGATTTTGATTCCATTCGCCCAAATGCTATCGGGGTTACTTTAAGATGTAGTTAATCGCCATTTTGGCGATGCTTTGTCCTTATTAAATTGGATTTGGCGAATCAACTATGTAATTATTTCACGAATTCCCATTGGCGAAGTATTGAAATCGTTTTTATTGAATACGAAGTAACGGTCACATCCGGAATACGTACCGGAAACACGTTTTACCACAAAATCAGTTACGGCACCAACTACCTTTTTGACAAAAAAAAAAAAAAAAACAGATAATACAGACATTCTATGTATATCTTCCTCTGGTAATCAGTGAAACTTTGATTGATATCAAATTATATTCAAATTAAAAGTATTTCAGGGGAAATTTGAAACACCGTATTTTTACAGATCGTTGAATTCCTTGAACCAAAACATTTTAAACTTGAAACTCTTATTAATAGTTTCAGAAAGCAGTTTAGAAGCATAACAATCATTAATCTCCGAAAAATCATTTTATTCCGTTTTGACACCACATTTAAAAGACTATCTCATTTTAAAGATATACTTTGTACTTTTAAACGGATATAGAAGCAGTTGCTATTTTTTTTTAACATTTCCCTGGAAATTCCCTAGCACACGTTTATTCTAGAAATCTAATTTCGAACAGAATCCGCTCCAAGCTTTCTAATCCGTAAATAGTCTGTTTTCGAGCATAGAGTAATCTCGATCCGCTGAAAAATAATCTTCGTCGTCCAAAGAATGTTTGTTTTTAATTCCATCGCTGAGTTTTCGAAACGTTGTTTGTAGATTAATGTTTTCTGCCCGTTGCTACAAAAGCTCCCAGCTACATTCAACAAAAAACCATGTGTCAGCTGTCAATGTTTACTTCTTTCGGAGGGACATCATTTTTTAAGAAATCGTTAGATGGTATCTTGTTTGAATAAACGTCTTCCAGTTTGTTATGTGTAAGAGGATTTAGTTCGGGAGGAATTTCTGCTGCGGATTAAGCCTTTCGTTTATTTCGAAACGATGAAATTATAATTAATTTTTATACTGCGTATCCTGTGCTGTTTTGTTTTGTTGTGGAACTTGGCAAGTCGGTCAAGATTCTCTCGTAGATTGTGTTTGTGTATTCAATTGATCATTTTTGTTATGTCAGCAAGTGTCTTTTGTTTCTGCTGCGGATTATTGGTGTTGCAAAATGAGTTCAGAATGTTTTAAACACCATTATACATTATTATGCATTTTTTTACACTGATATTACTTTACGTTTTTCCATATTTACAACCTAGGCCACCCAACCTTTCACCGATTAAGGTTTATTCATGGATTTTGTTCGTGATGACAATTACAGTGTTTATTAGGTTACAACTCCAAATATCTGTGGATGTTTTACTTTTATTCTTGATATTAAAAATGTTTCAAAAATTATTATATATTATTATGCATTTTTTACGCTTTGATATTAATTTCCTTTTTTTTTAATTTTTATCATTCATTCGCAATCCAGGCCATCCAATCTATCCATGGGGTAAGGTTTATTCTCGGATTTTGTTCGTGATGACAACTACAATGTTTTTTATGTTATGAATTCAAACACGATGCATTTTGATCGTGACAACTTACCAGTGTCTTTTTCTGTTATAAGAAGATTCCAAACATCTAACAGATGTTTAAATTTTATTCTCGATAAGATACCAAAACTATCATGACCAATTAGAAAACAAATTTATTGGACGACATATAGGAATTACCACTTACATCAGTATAATGACATCGTATTTTTAATGAAATAGACGAATCGTGTGGCGCAGTTTTGTGTTTATTCCACCGATCGCTCGCTTTGAAGATCTGACTTGTGGTTGTGGGAAAAAACATGAATCCTAAATCACCGACTGGATAATGTTTTTACACATCGTGATCAAAAACTCTAGTCTGCGCACCCTAACCAATCGAAATCGGTTAACTCGATTCATATGTCCCCTAGATCTTACGACAGCGAATCTGCTTGCATGCTCCGTCTATTTCATTAGAAGGTCGATGTATTATGCTATCTGACTCTCAACACAATTACATTACTGGTGCATTATTTACTGCCTCTAGTTCGAGAGGAAAAGAAATGAAAATGCAAAATTGAGTCAACAATGATATATAGGCAAACAAATGTATAGTTAACTATTAGCATAATGCAAACAGAACTGCTACGAACTCCGTTGCTAAGGGAACCAGGCTCTCAGTTCTCACTCAATATGCAACGAACACGATTTTCCTTACTACAAAATTATTTTAATAGAATACCAAATCCGAATAAAATATCACATACTGAATTTTTAATCATTCCATAAAATTGAATACCTCAATTACTTGCCGCATTTGTATCATTAAAGAGCCGCGATAGACCAGTTGGTAAGGGGTAAGGCAATTTTTATTAACGTCCTACTAGAGAAACACAGCGGGCTATTAACGACGATCCGGGTCAATCCCCTAAGGGAATACGTGGTACCCTCAAAATAATTTAGTGTCCCAGAAATTTTACCTCTGGTGGTTAAGGTCTTAGCCTCTGGATCGTAATATTCCTGGTTCGAATCCGGGTCAGTCCATTGATATTTGTAAGCGTACGGTGTAGAGGCGGCTGGTGCATCTTAAATCTGACTTGGCCAAAGTCCTCACATTGGGTTGGTGTGGAAGTTTGGAGAGTGAGGTGCCAACGCAGGTGTTGCCTCTTCATCTGACCGTAGTTTTAAATTACGTGGTGTTATCCTTGGATCTTTCCCTTAGGCAATTGATCCCGGAACTTCGTCAATAGCCCGCTTGTTTTGCTCTAGTACGACGTTACTTAAAATTACATTATGTTACCTCGAATCTTTACCATCGGGTTCGGTCCTGGACCTTCGGTAATAGCATGCTGTGTTGGTACTATGCGACGTTATTAAAATACCTAACTATCTCCTTATTAGGATTCTCAAAATGCTGATTTATTTTCATGCGCCAGAAAATTCAGTTGCAATGAGGAACTTGCACCAGTGAGGAAAATGCTCATTTCTGTGTTTTATTAATAGATTGATCGTCAAAATGTTCAAAAACGACAGTTAAGGGGGTCCGGGACACATTGAAAAAAAAATTTTATTAATTAATTTAGAATTTTGAATTTTTTTGTACTGATTACCCATCTAACTAATAAGCAAAATCACAACACAAAAATTTTCCAAAAGTTCTTTAAAAATTTTAAATTAAAATTTTTTGAAAAAAAGAGGGGTCATTTTAAATTGCTAAGGCTCAAAACATTCTTGATCAATTTTCAAAATTCTTACATTAAATTATTCACAAATTTATTAACTTTAATTCTGATTCAGGAATTTAAAAAATATTAATTTAATAAAAAATAAAAAATGTTTAAATGAAAATTTTTGAAAATTTTAAGGTACTTTTTTTTTAAAAAGTCATATTTTTAAAAGTAAATATTTGTTTTAAATTTGCTGAATCAAAATTAAAGTATAATGTTTGAAAAAGATATATTCCAAATTTCAACCCTTAAACTTTATCGGTTTTCGACTTATAGCAATTTGAATACAGGAAAACTTGAAAAAATGCATCATGGAGAAAAACGCATTTAAAGTTTTAAGGACAGATGTTGTTGCCATGACAACAACTGTCAAGAGTGTTAGATTTTCAAAACAACGCACCACAAAAATTATTATATCTCTAATTCTAATTAAGATAGAAACATGATTTAGACGTCATTTTAAGCAGAAAAACACAGAGAACTTCTTAAAATAATAAAAAAAAATTTCGAAAATTTGACGATTTTTGTGTCCCGGATCCCCTTAAAACCCATACAATGGACTTAATTAATTAAAATTTCGTTTTAAACTACCGAAAAGAACAGCAAAAGCACATGACCTCAAAACGCTACGCGACGTCGTTGTGTACCGCGATGTAATGTTTATGTTTGTCTAGCGCGTTGAAACTTCATATTACTTGCTCTTTTAATTTTTAAACAATCAATTAAACTTTTTTTTCTTGCTATTTCAACGTCGCTATAAAAGTAAACAAACCGTCATAGTGTATAGTGACGTCATAAGCAGTCGCGTAGGAAAACTGTTGTTTTTTAGATGAAGTAAATAGTGCGAGCTTTTAAATATTTTTATTTTACCTTTGCGGGCTATAAAAGTAAATAAGAAAGATACTTTCCATCATATTTTTTTCATTTTCTCTATTAAAATAATACAAGTAAAAAACGTATAATTTCCTCATTCTTTTCCAGCTTCCGGGAAAATATCGATACGCCCGCCTCATCCAAGCCCCACCCCCTAATTATTAGTAGAAAACAATTTAAAGCTGGCATTCAGTGAGGTAGGTATTTATGCAAAGTCGCATTGGAGACACAGAGCGGGCTATTGTTGAAGGCCCAGGATCAAACTCGATGAGAAAATTCGAGCTTAACTAAAACAAGACAAATTCTTAGATACATCCGTAATCCCCACAGCACCTCGAAATAGATAATGGATTATTGCAGTTGCCAGATTGAAACTAGCAGTTATGCACAAAAGAAAGTCGATAAGTTATATACAAAATATCGTTACTCATTTTTCGTCACAGCATGGAAGAAAAATCCAAAGGGACTTTCAGATAGTTTGATGGAAATAAATTCAAAATTATTTGTTGTACAAAGATGCAAATTCCGGCTATTCCCATCTAGTAGTTAGTCCATTCCTTTTGTAAAAAATGGCTGAATAGACTGTTTTATCTGTACTTTAATGGAAAAACTACTTTGAGAATATTTCTAGCTATAATTGCTTTACAAGATTTCTTCCATCTTTCAAATACCCACAGCATAAGACGCCTAGGAACTAAACAGAAGCTAAAAGTTTCTCTTCGATAGATACGTAACTATCACATTCCTTGCTAATAAATTCTTAGATACATCCATAACCTTTCCACCCAGCCCCTCCAGATAAAGAAGAATATCACAGTTGCCAAATCGATAGATACGTAACTATCACATTCCTTGCTAATAAATTCTTAGATACATCCATAACCTTTCCACCCAGCCCCTCCAGATAAAGAAGAATATCACAGTTGCCAAATCGAAACTCGAAAAGTTATGCACAAATATAATAATCTCGCTCCGACGATGTTCATTTCACGTCAAAGCATGGCGGGAAATTGCATTTGCCAAACGCCCCGCGCACAATTAGTTCCAGGCGGAAATGCCGTCGGAATTCAATCTCTCCGGGAAATCAGAGAACAGAACGTGACGCAATGTTCCACGGAATCATTCGACCGAGCTCCTAATTCTCCCAGAACACACACAGGCAGAATTTCAAACCAAACAATTAGGTTCAGGGAGAGAGTCCTGTACCATCTAGGTTCTGTTCTGGTTGTGGTAAAAATTCTGCGCGTCGCTAATTTCTTTCTATGCGATTGTTGCCAGTTTCCGCCGGGGAAATAACTTATGGGTCCCCGAGACAATCAACAGTTATTGGACTCAGGGGAGTTGCAACTCCACTCCGCTCCTGATGGGATTTCCCAGTGGGGCGGGAAATTAAATTGTAGGTCGTTTGGAGGCTTCTGATTAGCTCTGCAGTCGACCGACATATTTTCAAAACTGGAATTCCACCCTCGACTCTGAAAACGCCCCCTCGGGGTGCTGGGAGTCAGTTAGGGTCTTTTACTGACGATTTTGCGAGGATCCTTTGGAGTATGGAAGAAAAATACTTCCTGGGATTAAGTAGTTGGTAGAAGTAGAAATTTCGAAATCTATCTTGTGAGAATGAAGGAAGGGTGTGTAATAGAGCTTTATGATTGAATTCCACTCGAACTTTTGCACCATTGCATTCTTAAATCTGTTCGGAGCTGCATTTTGAATGTAAATGTTTTAGGTTTCTTAAGGCTGAAACCGATTTTAAGACTTCCGTCATGTTTTCAGACTTTTGACATGGTTTGTTTAGTTTCAGTGCAGCTTTACATCCATCATCAGTACTTCGCAGGTTAACATAGAACATATAAACGTCTTTTCAATAAAATGGTAGGTAGATTCATTAACCCTTACAGAATATTTAATTTGGACTGTGATAAAAATAGTAGTTTAGACATTAAATTTGTTGGTATGTTGGACATGGCAAATAGGTGGGTGCATAATAGAGCTTAAACAATTGAATTTCATGTTAACAATTTTACTAATACATCCTTAAATCGTTTTGGTACTTATTTTTGCATTCACAGGTTTTGAAAGAGATTGAAATCTGGCTCAGACGTTCAGACATTCGTCATGATTTGTTTGGTTTGAATACTCTTTTACATTCAACACCAGTACTACCCAATTTAGCTTCGGAAATATAATTATTTTTTTATACTATGTCTATATACTAAATAAAAAAGGATGTGTGTATGTATATACGAGCTCTCTATACAAATCAACACCGTTTTACCAATTCACAACAAATTTAGTACACTTATACTTTAGAACACTTTTGAAAACATAGGCTATTTGTTTACTGTCTTCAGACCAATCTGTAGCACACAAGTAGTCTCAAAGGTGCTCTCGAAGCTCCAATTTCAAGATCAAAAGTTTGTTTTTCTGAAATAATTGGACATGTATAAGGAAAAACGTTCTACAGGGTTTGTGAATGAATTAAACACATATAAATATTGCGGTCATATTTAAAATCCGAGCAACGCCGGGTTATTCAGCTAGAGGTAGATAAATAAAGTTTTATGCCATTTTATAACACATATGTGACATTAGCAAACCACATATCCTGCGCTCGAATTTAATGTTTTTCTGAAGCATTCCAAACACATACCATCCTTCCACGTCAAATACATCCTATACTGAAATCCAACAGACAACGCACATAACAGAAAAAAAATGTACTTCTCATCCAATTGATAAGATATAACGACGTTAGAATATCTGTCAAATACATCCTATACACAAATAAAATGAAGAGTGAGAATGAAACTATGATCCAATTTCTAATAGACAAAGTCATTAGCTCACTTGAGCAGTAACATTCACCAGTAATGCGTGCTTTATCTACGAATCTCGAATCTTGATGATTCAGAGCTTATACTCTTTTCGCAAAATGTTCATGAAAATAGTTTCATACTAAAGTAATACATCTGCCAGATACTATGCAATAAAGGGTTTGTCACAATTTTTTCTGTGCGAGTATATATTTTTTAAAGTACGGTTGACGTTTATTTTTGGGTGAAATATTTTCAGTCTATCAAATTTGCCATATGTATTGAGCATTAGTTTGTAAATGTAGTGAATATATTGTTACTGTCAAATTTAAATGAATTTAACAAAATCTGGAATTTCTCCGCCTTTTTTAGACAGAACTGTGTTCCCCGTTTGAAACTTATGAACACTCGAATTAAAATATTAATAAAACTCACTAATATCACACTTTCTCTGAAAATGTCAATTAAAAAATTTATTTTTAAAAACAATTTCTTCAATGGAACTTTCTGAACCACGTTCAACAGGTAGTTATGTACTTAATTAACGTCGCACTGAAAAAATATAATGAGTTATTGGCGAAGAATCAGGTTCACCCCCCCGAAGGGAAATTCGAGGACAAAATTTTGAGCCATGGTTAGATGACGAGGTCACGCCTGACATCTGACGAGCTGTTGGTTGATCAGGACTTTTTGCAAGTATATGGGGATCTGGCACGACGGGGCCTTCTGGACCTGGTGTAGGCTTTCCTACACCAGGGGGATGTGCAACAACAACAACAACTCCTGACATGACCCCCCATTGTTCAAAATTCCACACCACACCGCGAGTATATTTGAGGCCACGAAAGTTTTAACGTGTACGGTCTACCCAGGTTAAAAGGAAAATTATCACTCATTAAGGTTATATTAAGGTTAAGCAGCTAATAACAATCTTCCCTTGTTCAAGTCTCGCAATTTGCAGTGTAATATCTCTGTTTTCGAAGTGCCTTTTTTCCTTCATTGTCGTGCAATCCTTGTTCCCTTGTTGAAATCTTGATGGAGATACCTCGTTCATCAATATATGATCAATGCCAACTAATCTCATCAGATCTGACCGTTAAGTACGAGTGTAAACCTCTTTCGGGTATAACTCACTGGATGATTGCTCTGCGTGGGCAAGTAATGAGTACTGATAGTTCTTCTGGTGTGAGAAACCTCGCGAATAGACTCGAGGCACCAATGAGATTGCTTACTGATTAGTGTTGAACTGGTCCTTGATCATGTAGGATCGAGGGTTTTTCAAGTGTGTCGTATTGCATTATTCGTGTGTACTGTTATGTGAAGTTTTAATAAAAGCGTCGTGCTAAAGAAATGGCCTTTCCATTCTTTATACGAACACTAAAAATTTACAACAAGATATATCGTCATCAATATGTTGGTGGTCTTTGGATGCTAAGGACTTGTAATAAACTGATAATGATATCTCTTGTAAACAACCACAAAGAGAGTTGATCAAGATGTCTTCAAGAAACTTTACCCATGAAGAAAAGGTCAAAATCTATTCTCTTATTCCAAGCCCGCAATGTGCAATAATACATATTAGCTTTACAAGTACGTATTTGTCCTCTTCGTCGAGGATCCTTTGTTACCTTGTGATCTTGCTGGAGATATCTTCCATCAATATATGGACAGTGATCGTTTAACTCATTACATCTAACCACTAATGAGGAGATATCTCGTCTTCAAGATGTGATCAGCTTCAAGTATACACTTCGAAACAACCACCAAAAATAGTTAATCAACCTATCACCAGAAAATATATCCACGGGAAAAGGTCAAAATGTCTTCTTGTATTCAAACCCCGCAATTTGCAATAGCACATCTCTGTCTTCCAAATGCCTCTTTGTCCTCGTCGTAGAGGAACCCTTGCTACCTTGTGATCTTGATGGAACTATCTTCCATCAATATATGGACAATGATCGTTTATCTCATTACATCTTACCACTAATGAGGAGATATCTCGTCTTCAAGATGTGATCAGTTTCAAGTATACACTTCGAAACAACCACCAAAAAGAATTAATCAACCTATCACCAGAGAATATATCCGCGGGAAAAGGTCAAAATGTCTTCTCTTATTCAAACCCCGCAATTTGCAATAGCACATCTCTGCCTTCCAAATGCCTCTTTGTCCTCGTCGTAGAGGAACCCTTGTTACCTAGTGATCTTGATGGAGATGTCTGTTCCATCCATATATGAACAATGACCGTTTATCAGATCAGATCTAATCGCTATAATGATGATATATTTCATCAAGATACTGTAAAGATATTTTTATAACTAGATCAATATCTGATCAGTTTTTTTTATGACGAGATATCCCGTCTATCAAGATGTTGTGAGATTACTCGCCTCTTCGACTAAATACTTCTTCGAGGCAATCACCAGGAGAGTTAACCAAGCTGTGTCCGGAAAATATATCCACGAGATAAAGATCAAAACATCTTATCTTACTCAAACCCCGCAATTAGCAATGGCACATCTCTGCTTTCCAAGTGCCTATTTTCCCTCATAGTCGAGGAATCCATGTTCCCATCCGTTCGCATACCTCTCCTCTTGCAAATTGGAATTTTCGCACTTCACTCTCGTCTCGAGCTCAGCGAGAAATGAAATTCCTTTATATTCACGTCCGAAAAAGACCTCCCCCTCCTTGCATTAAGCGACACTCCAAAAACGTGGATTATTCTGATATTATGGACGCGACGGTAAATCTTTTCGGAACCATAAGCAGGGAATTCCGGAGGAAAAGTTTTTTTCCCACCAGAACCCTTCCAGAAATCGACGCGCGCTTTCTGGAATGCGTTCTTTATGCTAAAGAGAGTTTATAAATAGACGCTATAAGTCAGTTCCTGACGAACGGCATAAATCTGAACGCTCCCAGGATCGATAAAATATCATTTATCTCCCCGAAACCGAATGCCAGGGGAAGAAAACGAACAAAAAACCTCCAAGCATGGCCGATCGAGAAGTTTTATCGTGTGCAATGGTCTTCCCGTTGCCAGCCGGCTGCAACCGAATAAAAGGCAGGCGGAAATTACGGAAATGAATATTCATCTTAGTTTTGGAAGTCTTTTGTGGAAAAAGATAAATGTTTCATTAGGGGAGGAAGTGGAGGAATTTAATCAAGGCGCAATATTGTGAAGGGTCCGCGGCTTCTTCCCGCACATAATCAAGTTTTCTTATTGAAATACGGCAAACAATTAAAAGCGTGACGTCAGAAACGGGCCGGAGCGAGGAATCTCATTTCAGGACGCACGAGGGCCTTCCTCTTCGGAGTTTCGATTAGTTTCGCCACACTTGTGTAAATGGTGATTTGCTTTTTTAACTGCCTCATTTGCGTGTTTTGTATTTTCCCCTCGTTTTTGCTTGTTCTGAGTGGCAACAACTAGTACGTGAAACGAACTGTCCCGCTAAGTATGTCCTCGTGGTCATTTGGCTTTGTTGGTTTTCAGGGTTATATGGCGCAAGGGCCATATTTAGCCATGCTGTGCCAGACACAAGACAAACAATACTGTGGGGCTTTTGGCACCACCGTAATACAATGGAGTTGGACTAAGATGGATACCTTTAGGAGTTATTTATTTCACTCATAAAAGGTTTGCATTAACAAATGAAAAATGTTTACAAACTATATATAATGGGCAATCGATGAACGAATGTTCATGAAGATTGAGTTTCTCTTCGTAATCAGTTAGAATTTTGCTCCCCGGTGTTTAACTTCACCGTATAACTGTATACGAGAGCTCTTCCTTTGATACCTCGTGCAAAGGCTCTCTCCTCTCGTCTCCGTTTTTCTTTTCTCCGGGGAAGTCCGTCTCCCTCTTGGAATGTTGATTATCAAGTTTTTCACTGACACCTGCAACATTAAGGGGTATCAAACTGTGCTTGTAATCAATAGAAAATGTCGTGCAAGACAGACAGGTGCAAGAAGTAGGAATAACATTTCGACTCCACGACAGATTTAATGTCTTTCTGGCCCAACACACGTTTTTTTTTGAGTGGCCCGTCCACTCTCATGTCGTGGAAGGCCATACGTCACAATATTGAGCAACATACAGACACACACAATGAAAGTTTTACAGGCACAGACAAAATAAATACACCCAGGTATGAACGCACCTGTCAGGAATCGAATCTGAGCCGCCTACAACTACAAGGTTGATTTTGCAGTGTGCATACCCACTGAGCCACAATGGACCCATTAAGATTGGTTTTTAAAGTTTTAGCTCTTCGGCTCGTAAATGTCTTGTATGTGATTGGTAGGTTCTCGGGGTCTTAGTTGGTAGATGGCGCTGTTTAGGTTTTGTAGTTTTTTTACTGATAACGTTGATTTTGCGACGAGAGGTGTGTTTCCCTTCTCGGATATTCAAAACCATGCTAATTTGGTAGTATTTGGTAATTTTTAATTAACATTGTAATAGAGCAACACAATTATTAACGGCGGTCCGGGATCAATCCCATAAGGGAAAGAATCGATGACAACAGCACGTAATTTTGGACCACGATTAGTTGTCGAGGCAACACCTGAGCTGGCAACCCACTATACAAGCTTTCACATCAACCCAACGTGAGGACTTTTGGCCAAGATAGATTAAAGGTACCTCAGCCGCGTCGACACCATGCGCTTACAAACATCCATGTACAGACTAAGGATGCAACATCGATGTCGATGTTTTATAAACATTGATGTTTTAGAAAAAAACATCGATGTATTGGAGCCGATGTCGCATCACTTGTTGCTAAATAAGTTTTAAGAAATAGGGAAACAAGTTTAAATATACTGAATTTTAAAAACATCGATGGTTTGGGGGCGATGTATTATCAACATCGATGTTTCAATTTTGAACATCGACGTTTCGCATCAATAGTTGGTAAACCAGTTTTAAGAAATGGGGAAAAAGTTTAAATACACTGAATTTTAAAAACATCGATGTTTTTCGGTCGATGTATTATCAACATCGATGTATTAATTTTGAACATCGATGTTTCAAAACATCGATGTTTTGCGATCGATGTCGCGTCCCTAGTACAGACCCGGAATCGAATCAGGAACCTTCCTATCTAGAGGCTAATACCTTAACCATCAAAGACATGTATTACTACACGAATTTGAATCTTTCCGTTGAAAATAGAAACAATGGTATGTAGGTAGGGACTTGAATTAACGTTGTACTGAAGCAACACAACTGGCTATTGGTGGCAGTCCGAATAGGTAGGTAGGTATGTAATTAATGTCACACTGCACAACACAACGGACGGGATACTATCGTTGGTCCAAAATAAATCCCTAATTGAAAAAATTGAGGAAAATGCCTGGAATTTTGAATCACAGTTAGATGGATAGGACATCCTCTGAGCAGACACATCACTTTCAACACTTCCACACCCCGTCAATGTAACGACATTTGATCTCACAACAAATTTAACATGCACCAACTCCATTTGTACATGACGGTCTTTGGTTGGAGCGATTTTTGCGAACTATCAACACTCCGGTTGCTAATCCGATGTTCTTCCAACTGGTCTATCGCAGTCCATAGAAAGAATGAATAGTGATTCATATACGCTACCCTACAATAAAAGACAGGACAGAAAGATGTGATGGTATAGGGTAAAGAATACATGCTATAATAGGGGGATGGTCCCCACATGCTGCAATATCACTAGCAACCCTTCTAGGCATTGTTTCAACAAGGTTTTAAAACACAGCTATGGGTATTGGTGTCCATTCATGCTGCAAGAATATCGCCAGCTCAGCTATAGATTTCGGACGTGGTTTCTTGGTCCATAAGCGTTGCTCTAACTCGTCCCTCAAATGTTGTATGGGGTTTAGATATGGACACTGAGGAGGCCGGATAAGACGTTTTACATCCATATCTTGATACCACTGCTTGATAGAGGCTACATCATGACATAGAGCTTTGTCTTTCTTGAAGTAACATCCGTTGATTCCGCAAAATTTCCAGAGTGTAGGAAGAATCTGACTGTCCAAAATGCTCATGTAGACTTCGGCGTTCAATTGACCGGGAACAACATGCAAAGGTCCCAGGTCATACCACGGATAACACCACCAAACAAGTAGTCGGATTTTATGCAAATCCGCTGGTATCCGGTCCATTAGTGTAGGGTAATGTAATTCAGCCCTATATAATTTCACTAAGATAGTTCTCTTCAGTATTGAAAAATAATATGTACTGCAATGTCTTTGATCTTCACGCAAAAGAAGTTCACAACAAAAACTTTGAACTGAACGAGTGAAAAATTAAGTATTGTACTAAATCTCTACAAATGATCAAAATATGTCCCAAAAATAGAAACAACAGAAAGCCTAGAATTACCCCCCCCCCACAATGACTTAATAATAAAAAAAATCCAACATCTCTCGAATCAGGAGAATGTAAACAGTATTTCTGTCAGTACAGTCATTACGTGCTCAGTACTAACGAAAAAAAAAGGTTTTGTGTCCACAAAATGATTATTTACCAGTGATAGAGTAATCTGGGATAAAGTGAATCACAGTAACATGGTTATTAAAAATATGTCATATTTTTATCTAACAAAAATCTTACGCAGTTTTAAACCAGGTAATTTAAGACGTTTCCTCATTGATATTCCTTTCTGACACTGACTAATCTCCCGTATTAGAATGAGCCTTTCTTTTCATATATTCAGCCTTTATTTACTGTTTTCAGAATTCTGCATAAGTATGACGAATCTGAAGAATAAACGGCACCTGCGCCTATACCTCCTACGTATGTTTTTCATTGATAGTGTTCAAAAGAAGGACCTGTCAGAAAAAGGGGTGCCTACAATCTCTTACAAAAGCGATGACACGTAATCTTCGAAAGTGTGACTTGCATGGAGAAAATGCTTCTGTCATAAAAATGTGAAGGCGCAAAATATGGAAAATAAAGCGCATTCCGATTTTAAACAAGGTGGAACAACATAATAATGTCATGTGACGTCATAACTGTAAGTCGCTTCGACGTGCTTGGATTCAACACAAAGCTTTGCTGTTACTTCTTTTGGATTGGAGGAAGAAAGTTTTTATACAAAACAGATCAAAATTTTTCCTTTTTTTACATTTTATGCGTATATTTCTTGTTGAATAAAACAGATTTTTGACGAAAATGTTCAAAAATGTGCTCGTGAAAGATGATTTTTTATTCAAAATAGGATGAAAGCCTGTCATACGACGTGTGCATAACAAATTTTATTTATTTTAGTCAAACTTCATTTATTTATTTTTTTAAAACCTTGTGGTGCGTGATTACTGGCAATGCATTAACCCTTTTTCACACCTATCTGTCAACTTTTGTTGATCACTGGGTATCTATGAACCTTTAAATTTATTAAAGGATTCCAGAATAATCAGATTTGATCCATTTCACTATAAATAAAATAGTACTTGACTTAAATCGTTTTCTGTAAATTCCTAGTTAAATAATAACTATTAATTAATAATCAACCTCTTTTATTATTATTCGTCTGATAAAAGTCACATTGCTACAGGCCTAATTAGAGTGCCTATATAATAAGAGTGGCGACAAGGGACCAAATCTGGTCCAATGCTTATGCGCGGCAGCCATTTTTCTACCAGAATCGTCTCAAAGAAGGTTGCTGGGCGAATTAATTTATAATTTCAGGGAGAACAAAAAGCATATGATTGTTATAATATGGATACATTCGGTATAAATGAATCATATAAACGCTCAATTACATGCGTAATTAATGAGATGGATTGCACAACGCGCTAACTTAGATTGCGTTAAACACCATCTTGTTCAAAAAAAGCTATTTACTTAAAAAGTCTTCAAATTTATACTGACAAAACACTAAATTAATAATAAATAAGCATTCTAGAACACGAAATGGAACATGAAAAATCTATATTTTCTTTTTAATTTAATATACACACGTTTTTCTCGAACACACAAAAAGTTCCTATGTTAAGTCTACGGTAGCTAGGAAAAGACCACCTCGGGCGGTAGAGAAGGTCTCTAAGCCAATCAGAAAGTGTTTCCCGTATGTCGCCACTCTTATTATATAGTCACTCTAGGCCTAATGGGAGCCAAACAAAACTCATCCTACTAGTGACATCACACAAACATTCAAAACAACTGTAAACTCCGCCTACTCGTGACGTCACGCAACCAATCAAAATTTTAATAGCCACGGAAACACAGCCGGATTTAACATTTTATTTAATTAAGGCCCGGTGCACACATCCGGTGTTTCAACGTGCGACGCTATTGCGGCATCGAAGCCCAACTATGCACACATAACCGTGAAATGACACAAATTCTCATTTTGCGCCATTTGCGATAAATATTCTATCGCAGAAAACGTGTTTATTTCGCTTACTTGGTGTAAAAAAAGTATATTTTGTGACAAAATAGACGTTACTGGATACCACCATTTATTATTTATTACTTATATTCCATTTATATATGAAAACAAGGCACTTCAGAACAGAGAATCGTTTACGGTGAGCTGCGGTGCTTGGGGAACTGCGGTACAAATTGCGGCGTCGGAAGCATGTGTGCACTAGTCCATTGGATCTACTGTATATCAGACCGCACTTGCGTTGTGGCAGCGGCGCCGCACGTTGAAAAACCGGATGTGTGCACCGGGCCTAAATGCGTTTAACACTTTATTACCTACGTGTGGGTATTTCTGTGAAGCTAAATACCTAGTGTTTAGGATGCCTTCTTCAAATTTTATGGCGCAGCTTTGCATATTTCTAGATCGTTATTACAGACTTCAGATTACGAGGAACATTCTGTCAAGCTAAATGTATGCAGCGGTAATGTTTTTGTGGCGGAACCTGTGTTCTGTACGTATTCCAAAATTGAAGTCCCTTCGCTTTTTTTCGGACACCATTTTAGAATGTCGCTAATAAAAATTGCAAAAAGAAATTCCGAATTGATGTTTCACCTTTGTCACGTCAACGATAATTAGATTAGACACCAAATGTTATCAAAACTATGATAAATTACATATAAGGTAACCCTTATATGTATCCCCTGTCAGCATTTTCCTTGGCGGAGAAAATCAGATATTCTAATCGTTTGTTTAGTTTGTTTCCATTGGAAATTCGTCTCATACTCTTGGCGTGGTGTGGAAATTTATGTAGGGTGGGGTGCCAGCTGACGTGTGTCCTCACCACCTGACCGTGGTTTAAAATTACGTGGTGTTACCCTCGGATCTTTTCCTTCGGGGGTTGATCCCGAAATATCACCAATAGACCCTTGCGTTGCTCCAGTAGAACGTTTTTTTTTTAAATACCAAAAAAAAAAAAACTTGTCATACCGTTCTCAAACGACTTATATTTCTTCACCGGTAGTTTGAGCGGAACAATTTTCACATGTTGCCTTTCGTATTATAATCCCAAATATTAACAGATCACGCATTGCCTCGTTATTATTCTGTATTGCATTTGAACATCCGGAAGACTATTGCTTTCAAATTATTTATATAGCTCTTATTAACTAATTCTTAACAAATTTTAAAAAGAAAATTCCTTGCCTTCCTCTATTACTCTTAGTTCTTATCATTTTGGAGGTTTTATTCTGAAGGTTTTGGACATTTAAAATAAATTCAATACATTCGACAGAAAATGGCTTTGAGTTTTATCCATTCTCGGGACTTTCAGATGAAAACAGACCAGACATAAAAAAATTGGTAATTGGTTATTGGTACATAATTATCATCACACTGGAGCAATACAACCGACAATTGGTGACGCCCTGGATCCTTCCCTAAGGAAAACTCGTCAGTTTGAGTTTCGAGTGTCATGTAAGATGTTCTTGTCATCTGACCGTCTTTCAAAATTACAAACGTCGTTCTTGGATCTTTTGCTTTGGGATTGATCCCGGAATGTGTGACATTAATTAAGTACATACCTACATGAGGGAATAACGAAAGTATGCTTGATTTAAATGGCAGAACATATTTCATGGTACATACACTAGCCTACAATAATGGACCGGACGCCAGCGGATTTGCATAAAATCCGACTACTTTTTTGGGGTGTTTTTCGTGGTATGGCCTTTTTCTGTTGTTCCTGGTCAACTGAGCGCCTGCTCCTAGACGGACATTTTGGACAATCAGATTCTTCCTACGCTCTGGTAACTTTATGGAATGGATGGATGTTACTTCCAGGACGACAACGCTCCATGTTACGTTGCAGAATCTGTCAAGCAGTGGTATCAAGATATGGATGTAAAACGTCTTCCCTGGCCTGCTCAGAGTCCCGACCTGAACCCCATAGAACATTTGTGGGACGAGTTAAAGCGACGCTCACAGACCAGAGAAGCACGTCCGAAATCGACAGCTGAGATGACGACATTCTTGTAGCAGGAATGGATAAAAATACACACATCTGTGTATCAAAACCTCGTTGAAAGAATGACCAGACGGGTTACTAGTGTAATTGCAGCACGTGGGGGACCATTATCCTATTAAATCTTGCATTCTTTCCCGTATACCATTACATCTTGCTGTCTGGTCCAATACTGTGGGGTAATGTACAGTCTTTATGTTGTTGTTTCTTATGCCTACACTGGCACACCAGAGGAGTTCCAGGACCGTCGAAGACGGCAAGAGGCGAGGGGGTTGCGCCTTCCATGTTATTGAGCCCCATTGGGAGGAAGTCCGACTTTGCTCGACATACATGACACATCCGTTTTACAGGAAGGTCCCTTTCATACATACATTCACTCACACATATCGTAATTTAGATCCCAATAACCCCCTGATCAGGTACCCCCAGAGGTTTTGATTTGGTATGGGAACATGGGGGACTTTGTGATCACGACCTATTTAACGTACCCCAGTCACCATTAGTGAAGGTTAGAAGAGTAACAGATTAGCAACCGAAGGGTTGCATGTTCGAATCGAACAAACACTGTCGTGTTCAAAGGGAGCCGGTGCACGTTAAAACCTGCCATGGCCTAAGATGTCCTCACATTGGCGTGGTGTGGAAGTTTCGATAGTGGGGTGCCAGCTCTTGTGTTGCCTCGTCATCTGACCGTGTTTCAAAATGACGTGGTGCTGTCCTTGAATCTTTTCCTTGGGGATTGATCCCGGACCGTCGTCAATAACCCGTTTTGTTGATCCATTGCGACGTTAATGAAAACACCCACCTACCTCATAGGTATGCAGATAAGTAATTGGATTTATGTCGCACTTGATGGATCAAAAGGGCTATTGACGTCGCGGATAAATGTCGAAGGAAAAGATCCGATGACACCTCGTCATTTTGAACCATGGTCAGAAGACGAGGTCAACACCTGTGTTGGAGCCCCACTTTCCTAACTTCCACACCCCGCCAATATGAGAACACTTGAAGCCACGACAGATTTAACAAGCTTCAACCTCTGGGTGCACTACTTTATTAGGCTGGACCAAAACCCTTCGTAGCGTATATGAATATCAAGTTTGGCACTTGCTTTCCTAAGATACTCTTTGTTTGTTTGCACAGCTTACAAATATTATACTTTTTGAATGTATTAAATGCGTTGTACACTTAAGTCATTAGAAAATTCTTAAATATGTTTTGTTTACAATTATTGTTTTAGTTATAAATATATAACCAATTTATCTACCTTAAAGAAATATAAAAATACATTTAATTAATTTCAGCCATGTCTAATTAATAGTCGAGTGCTTAAATTTTTGCAATCAGTGCATTTTGCATGTTTTATTCTACGAGTACATTGACATTTGCAACAGATAAAAAAGTATTCAAAGATTGTAAGTGTGATATAGTGGGATATAGTAAAACAATAAGTACAATTTCTGCACTGTGCCCAAAAGCAAGGGACCAGAGGGATTGACTCCAGTCGATCTCAAGCAAGGTTTACAAGTCTTACCTGCATCATGGCGAACAATATTAAACTTCAGTAGAAAAAGGATACAAAACTAATATGACAACTTCTTTATTTATATTCGGAACTAAGGTCCAGGGATTCTGCGAGGTCCGGCAAGCGTTATAATTTAGAAAAAGGCTGGAGTCTGAAAACTTCCATTAAAAAAAAAACCCAAAACGAAGTACCGCCGCTCTTTACCGTACGGCCAACTCTGGAGTCCTGAAAAGTTCTTTCGTCGGCTTTTTAAAAAGCACCGCTTCGGTATTATCCCATGTTGCCAGCTGGGAAAAGGACCTAGTAACCCTGAGTGGCTGACGCGGATAATTTTAGGGTTGCTAGAATGCAACGTAAGAAAATATCAATGAAGAAATGTGACGAATAACGTCACAGTAAGAATTAATTATTTTACAGTGTATTGAAATATATAATATTTTAAGATACATTCGAGCGAAAGGAAATGTAATTCCTTTTAAACATTCAAGTTTTTTGGAAAGTTAAAATTCTTTGCTTTGTTAGGAAAGTTGTTTTCTAAATCACACGTTAATTTCTAAAATATAAAACAATATTTTTTTTTAATTTTCAGTAACATTAAAACCTATTGAATTTTAGAAAAGATATTTACTATCAGTTTTATCACTTCTTGCAATGATTTTAATACACATAACTCTTAAACATAAATCAATTCAATTTGCATGACATTAAAACACTTAAAATTTTTTTTATCTTAAACGAATACATATTTAACTCGAATTTTTGAAAATTAATATCATCTTAATAGTTTAAGCAAGATTAAGGGTGTTTCCTCTTTTTATTTGGTAATATATATAGTTTCTCATGCATAAGCCGACACATTGGAAACTAAGAATTTTCTGTTATCCAAGTAACTGTTTGAGAGAATTTGTATTTTTTCATGCTATGAAATAACGTAAACCTCATTTTAAAAAGTACTTTTTTTTTAATTCCATCGAATTTATGGAACTAACACTATGCCTAGGAAATATCTTTCTATAAAGTGGTAATTACTTTCAGCCATATTTTTTTGGACAGGAATACATATCAAAGATTAATGAACAGTTTCCGTTGAAGGAACAAATTACGTTCTTAGGAAACTAACAATTTTAATGAAATGTTATAAGCTGTAGTTACATGTTTTGCTACATTTTACTGGATCAAGAAGAAATCAAATATGTTTTCCAATTTACTCAATAATTATAAATGTGTGAAAATGTGTATTATCTTCTTCATAAAAAAAACGTTAAAATAAATGTTTGAGTATCTAAAAAGTGTTCTGATGTTTGAATATTCTTCCACTTTTCCCCCTAGCTATCCTAAATTAAATTTTCAGTTTCATCGACTGTTTACAATATAGCTTAGTTTAGTCAGTCTTTTGTTTTAAGCGTGTTATTGAAAGTCCAAAAACCAAATAAGTCTGTGATAATAATTAGTTTTTCAATCGATAATTTAATTATAATTTCATTTATCCATTCATTGTTTCCAGTCTCTCCCTCTCTTTCATCGTAATCCTACTGATGATTCAACATTATTTCTGGAAATGCAAGAATGTACGATGAAAATGCGGCGATGAAGCATTTTAAAATCTTTAATTAAGTGGTAATATGAGGAGTGGAATTACTTTTAGCGACTAAATTCGAACCTTTTCAATTACAGTTACATAACATTTGTAATGAAAATTTAAGATTTGAGTAAATTTAAGATGAGTGCATTGCATTTATTATTAGTTTATGAAGTTCCTAAAATGATGATCACATTCGTTTAGTTATATAAAAACCCTGCATATTTTTTTTATATAACAAATCAAAGATATGTTTTTCACCATTAATTGCGTCATATCTTACTTGGAATTTCTAACCGATTTACATATGATTATATCATGACGAAAATAATAGGTTTAAAAATCTCTCAATTTGTCCAGTGGTATACTGGTAAACAGGTCTTTAAAATCATAGGTATGAATATCATTAATATATCAAGTTTATATTATTATCGTGTTTTTAAAAAATTAATTGTTCTGGATTTTGAGGAATGGGAGTTTCTGTTTAATTATTGTATTTTATATAAGGTTATATACCCCAAGGTTCTAATTTTTCTTCCATTCTTGCACATTTATTTCTTCATTGTTTTGAAAAAAAACGTTTGCTTTCAGATAAATTCTGCCTTTAGATTTATTAATGATTTAATTGTTCTTAATTGTAGCAACTTTTCTAATATTTCGAAATCTATCTATCCAGATGACCTTCCTTTAGTTAAAACCGATCTAAATAACAATACTACTTATTTTCTCTACTTAAAAGTGTTTGTTTCATGCGGCAGAGTTGACATTAATGTCTACAATAAACGCAACGATTTAAAATTTTCAGTCATTAAATTAATATTTTGGGACACCAATATTTCTAAAAGAATCTACTACAGTACAATTTTTGGTCAATTGGTACTTTTCAGAAAAATTTGTAACTCTGATTCAAACTTTCTTTTACAATGTAAGTGTATATATATATATATATAAGCAGTGTATATATATATATATATATATATATATATATATATATATATATATATATATATATATATATATATATATATATATATACTGCTGGCCACCGTAAATGCAACACCCTGAAGGAAGCATGCAAATAATATGAAATTTACAACATGCATTAGCGGAGGTGAGATATGCAAATGATTAGAATTTCAGCGCAGACGCACATCACGCGCGCCTGTAGCGCCACTTCAAAGCGCCACTTAAGGCTTGGCGATTTCGACGATTTCAAGTACGGCAATTCTGTTTTTCTTGTGGTTTAAAAAAAAACCGATTAATTATGCCTCGTAAAAAACAGCCATCATCTTTTGATCATGTATCCGAGTTCGACAGAGGAAGGATAGTGGCCTACCGAGATTGTGGATTATCATTCAGGGAAATCGGTAGTCGTGTTGGACGAAACCAAACAACTGTAATGCGGATATGTGATCGTTGGATGCAGGAGGGTACGACGGACCGACGTGTTCGATCGCATCCACCTCAGTGCACCACTTCACGTGATGACAGGCATATTGTGCGTATAGCAGTGATGGATCGCTCAGCTACATCACGAACCATAGCACAGCACATTCAGTCTGTAACGCATCATCCAGTGTTGGCGCGTACCATTCGACGCCGTTTACAGCAGAGTGGTCTGTCCGCGAGACGTCTATTGCTTCGTCTACCCTTGACGCAGAACCACAGACGTCTCCGCCGCCAATGGTGCGATGAAAGAAGGGTGTGGACGTCAGAATGGAATGAAATTGTCTTTACTGACGAGACACGCTTCTGCCTGCAACACCACGATGGTCGGATTCGAGTCTGGAGACACCGTGGAGAGAGGATGCTGAACAGCTGCGCACCGCCACACTGGTCCTGCACCGGGTATTTTGGTATGGGGCGGTATTGGATATCACTCTCGCACTCCTCTAGTACGCATTGCCGGTACTTTAAACAGCCAGCGCTACATCTCCGAGGTGTTGGAGCCAGTTGTCCTTCCTTACCTTCAGGGCCCACAGCCATATTTCAACAGGATAATGCGCGACCAAACGTGGCACGCATTTTCCAAGGGTTCTTCGTCATTCGCCAGATTGAATTGCTTCCCTGGCCAGCTCGCTCTCCGGATCTTTCGCCGATAGAACACATATGTCCATGGTTGCTTAACGATTGACCCAGATTACATCCCCAACAGCCACACCAGATCAACTTTGGCAACGTGTGGAAGCAGGTTGGTCTGCTGTACCCCAAGAACACATCCAAAGTCTCTTTGAATCAATGCCGAGGCATGTGGCAGCGGCGATCTCCAACAATGGTGGCTACTCTGGCTACTGATTTTGGCAAGAACCACACTTCACAGAAGTCTATAAATTTAACCATTTGATATTTGGTCAACATGTTATCTACAAAATAAATTTTGCTGTGATACCTCTTGTCTTACCTCTTGCAATTTGGGTGGCCATATATATATATATATATATATATATATATATATATATATACAGCGTCTTTAGCCATAAATAAAATAAAATGTAGATTTTCTTTCGCATGCCTTAATTTTTACATCCATATCAACTTACCTGTCTGATGAATGTAGAACAAATATTTTTGATTTATTTGAATAAAATTAAATGCACAATTTTTGTTTGGGAGTTTTCTGGAATTCTAAAGTTTTTTTCATTTTTATAAATTATTTTTTCATTACCTTTAATACACAATTATCTCTTTTAAGCTTTTATACCATAAATAATTAACTTTTGCTTCCAAATAACTTTCCGAGGATGACACCACTTAACTTTTAACCACGGTTATATGACGAGTCAGGTGACGCATGTGCTGGCACCCCACTATTTAAACTTCCACACCGCGCCAACGTGTGGAAAGTTGATGCCACCACAGATTTAACCTTTAGACTACGGCTGGAACAGCAATTGCATCTTGATCGCGCCAAGAAAAAATTTTAACTACGGCCAGTACGTACAGCAGTTATACCTTGAAAGTTTTAAGAATCACGACAAGAAACAATTTCGACTATGGCTGTTACAGCAGTTGTACGTTGAAAGTTATTTGAGTCGACCCAATTCTATCTATAGCCGTAGTGAAAAGGTTGATGTGCGTTAACATGGATGCGCGTTTTTCGTGGTGCCAGATTCCCTTAACATTTTTCATTTGGGAATTCAACACGGAAGGAAAAGAGAATCTTTTAATAACGTAGGTACATCTGGATTGGTAAATGAATCTCGGAGGAAACAATCTTTGGACAATTCGTAATTTTGAAACAAACATGGTCAGAGGACAAAGACAATACATAAACTAGCACCTCACTTCCAAGGGATCAATCTGAGGAAAGCACCTTGTAATTTTGAACCACAGTTAGATGACGAGGCCAACCATTTTAACTGGTAACCCACTCTACAAACTTTCACACCAATAAATGCGACGACTACGTAGGTAGTTGAATTTACGTCGCACAGGTCCAACACAAAGGGCTATTGTCAACGTTCGCGGGATCAATCCGAAGAGGAGAGATTCGAGGGCAAGACTTCATAATATTGAGCCACGGTGGAAATACGAGTTCCAAAATTGAAGCTGGTACTCTATAAACTTCCACACGTCGTGAACATAAAATTCGGTTGGATGGAGCTGCATTTTGGTGTATTTCCATACGTTTGTTATTTGAGAAATTAACCTCTTCCAACGAATTTTAGTAAATAAAATACATTTTACTGTCTTCTGCGACGGAAGATTATTGACGAAAAAAAATTTTCAATTGCATTTTTTCGTACCAAATTCATTCGCTTGGTGTTTCAAGAGCAAAAAGTCGTAATTCTTATTTTCATTCCATTCCATTCCATAAAATATTTCATCAAATAAATTAAAGCGCTGCTGTTAGCCAAAATGTGCTTCAAAGGCCTAATTACCAAGCATCTTGTTTTTACTAAAATAGTTTTTAAATGTCCACCTTTTATTTTATACCCCAGTGCATATTTAGTAAAAGAATTTGTCTCTTACATGCTTCATTAAAATGCATTTAGAGAGAAAAGTTTAGAAAAAAATCACAAAAAAAGTGTCTGCATTTTTATGCTTGAAAGATAAATCCTCAGCTGGTTGAACAAAATCTACTTTTAACAAAAACATCATTATTTGTACTGTCTCTGACTGTATTCGTACAGTCTGAAATTCACTTTGAACTTTCATTGAAGTTCTAAGATGTAAGACCATTGAATACCTTTTTTTTTCTAGCATAAGCATTACGGTTATCTATATTGTAATAGCATAAAAATGATTACTATATTCTACATCATTTATCCCCCAAGGATTAATAAAAATATAACTAAATAAATGCTCACATTTCATGCTATACGACTTTGTCTTCTCTATATCCCCACTCAGTTAAACAAAATATATTGTTTTTTCAACATTTCTGTGGTATATTTACTTTGCTTAGTTCTTCCATAGACTGCTTGTTCTTTTTAACTAATGCATTTAATGTATTCATCTGTAGTTAAAGAGAGCAAACAGAACTTTTAGGAATAGTTAAATAAAACATATTGAATTTCTTTCTAATATTCCACTTAGTAAACTATTTGTTCTACAGCCAAAAACCATTTCTTTATTTTTAATATGGAAAACAGAGATCTATTCTTTTCATAGACAACAAGCAAAGCCTTTTATAATTGTTTGTTAAAAAATTCAAAATTAATCACACAGTTTGGGATAGAGTTAATATTGATGTATACATTTTTATGAAATTCATTTGGGGGGGGATTAATATATATTCTTGTCAAGCATCTACAAGGCCCGTGGTGTGAAAATTAGGAGAGTGGGAAGCCAGATAAGATGTGACCTCTTCATTTGACCATTGTTCAAAATCATATGTTATTGTCTTCATATATTTCCCTCTTCTAGTTTAAGCACATTGTTTTGATCCAATGTAACGATTATTAAAATACTTATCAACTAACCCGAGGTCAGCATCACATAAATTTGAAGCAAAGGTCAGATGACGAGGCCAAGCAGTTAAAGGAAGCCATTATTGAGAGAGAGAGATAAAGAGAGAGAGAGAGAGAAAAAAGAAGAGAAGGAGAGACAAAGCGGAATTGGCACTGAAACGCTTGGTTACTAGTTCGAATCTCACATGTGCCAAATTTCAATATCATACGTAAATATTAATCAGCTACACTAAAATCCTTCGAGAAGGCAAACCACCAATAGTTCATGGCGAATAGGATTTGGAATCACGTGACAATGACCCGAGTTAAAGTAGATTAATTAACCTTAATATAAGTACTAATAGACGTTTTTGCCTACTAGTTTCTAAATCATTACATTATGTTCTATAAGCTCGAATTGGAGGAAAACTTACAAATACTTTAAGTTGTAGCACAGACGATCCACAGAAATCGAGTGTGACTCTAGTGTTATTTATTTTTAGAATACTTAAAAACCTATAGTATGTGTGTGTTTTATACATTTACTACTTTCCTAGTGTAAAATAGGTCTGCTGTAGCCTGGTTGCATAATGGAGAATAACATAATCTATTCCTTCATTATTTTCAGACCAATCTATAAGCCATGAAAATTGGCACACAGTTAGTCCTAAAAGTTTCGTTCGAAGTCCCAATTTTAAAATGTAAAGTTTATTATACAGCAATAAATGGAAATGGACAAAGAAACACGTTCTACAGTGTTTGTGTATGAGTTAACACAATGAAACTCACTGTCATATTTGAAACCCGAGCAAAGCCGGGTTATTCAGGTAGATGGAAATGAAATCCTCGTCTTCGGGTTATTTGTTTTCAATGAAAATTCCTCTCATGATTTCCTACACCTTCGAGTCTTTCGTTAGAATAATCCAAATATGATAGTGTATAAACACCCACTAATAATGGTATTATAATTCGCCTATTCATACCCATTAAAGTAGTGTAAGGAGTGTAGATGTCATTTCATCGTTGTTAGACACTGATTCCCTGACAATTCTGGAATTAATTTGTTTGATTATAATTATTTTATTCTTTATTACAGATAAATATTCATTCCCTAGTTCTGAGTAGAAAATATTGGGTTGCTGTTGTACAACTGATGGTTTGTGTTCACTACAAGACGAGGTTTCGCTAAAAATATTTATTTGAGTTAAATGCATCAATGTTATGTATTGCATCCCACATTTGAAAATATTTATTTTGATAATAAGGTGCGGCAAAGGGAGTTGAACGTTTTAAAATGGAAATAACATATTGGTTATGTATATCACAACGAATTTATTAATGCCGAAAAATCTGGCTATGTGGCATTTGGATACTTATACATACATTTAAGCTGTCTTGAAAATTACGTCCCTCAAATGCTGTATGTCCTTTTCCATGCACTTTTCAAGGTTTTGCCTGAAGTTACATATCGCTCTTTCCAACATTTCGCCACATATGTTGGCGATTTCCCTGGGCAATGGCAGTCTTCAGGTCATCGATTGTTTGGGGCATGAGTACCTACACTTTTGACCTCAGCTAACCCCACAAAAAGTAGTCGCAGATGGTAAGGTCAAGCGAACAAGAAGGCCAGGAAATATCTCCGCGCCGAGAAATTAAGTTCCCTGGAAACATGTGGCGCATAACTGCCATGCAATTTTCTGCTATATGAGCCTTGGCACCATGTTACTGAAACCATACCATACGCCTATTAATCCCCGGTTACAATTTGGTGTTCAGTATCTAGATTCTGTATCATAGGTACCCCCTACTATCATTTGGTAGTAGGTGATAAAAATTAAACCTCCAAATCTATCTGAGTAAACGTAGCTGAAACAATGTTCCTGAATTGCACAAAGTGGTATATACCTGATCAGCAAGAATATATTACAAGATCTTGCTATCGACCCTGATAATCCCCAAGCCTCATACAAAAGTAGAACGTGTTTCCATTGCAGATTTCCGAATGACATCATAGGATCCCATTGCTATTCTATAGTCAAAGTTGTGTTGCAGTCTGATAGACTTTTACGCAGTGTGGTTAAATTCTAGTATGAAGTGCACATGCCATCATTTGCCACAAGTATGCGTCTCATCAATGCCAACCATTATCATTTGGCATTGCCGTGGCGACAAAAAGTATTGAAGTCACGACAAGGCTGTGACGTTAACTAGGACATAACTGTAACTGGTTTTTCCTTTGTGTCGCATATTTCCTTCGAGCGTTTATTTTACTCTTTTTTGTATTTACATTACTGTTTCCAGTATACATATTCGTATCAGTTCATTTGATTGATGCAATCCTTTTTATAATAATTCAGAGAGTTAGTTGCCTCAGAGTCTTTACGCTGTTTGTATCGCGCTTGTCTGTTGCGATGTCTCTATAAATGCTATATGTCTTGTTGGACTTGGAGTTACACTCTTATTTCAGTATTTGACACTGCATGGCTAGCCCGGCGTTGCCCGTGTCATTTGCTTTTGTGGTGTTATTGGTTTCCTTCGTAAACCAAATAGGAGTTCGTAGACTATTGGATAACAGCCATAACGGAGTTTCCCTTGGTGTTGATTTGCTTCGCAAAACAAAAGATCTTTGCCCGTGACAGTTCTTTTCGTAGGAGTCACATTGCCCGTGTGGTGGTTTGCATCGCATAATAAATATAAATACTTAATTAAAAAATTATTTATTAAAACAAAATTAAACTCATAAGAGATCCAATCGGCGTGATGTCACGATCTCTTGCAAAAATATATAAATATTTAATTGAAAATTTATTTTTTGAAAGAAAATCAAGGTATCTATGTAAAAAAGAACAAAACAAAGCCAGTCAAAATGTTTGCTGTGAAATCGTTTGAGCGGAGACTACGCATTCCCATGTAATTGAGAGCGGAAGGTGAAAAAACGTGGCATGGTTTCAAAGGATGACGTCAATAGGGACGTATATGACGTGACCTCATGGAAGAAAGAACTAGAAAGAATTATGATATTTTCCCCTACTTGCCGGAGAGGAACGAAATGAAGATCCAAAGGAGAAAAGAACTATTTTTAATTCATTTTAATATGTTCGAGATTAAATTTTAAAATTCCAGCTGTACTGTAAAATTGCAAAAAATCGGACTACCAGTGTGTCAAATTTCATTACTGTAAGTGTCATAGATTCGTCAGGACACGGCGAACACACACAATACACAAACTTCATTTTATAACAGTAGAGATTACGAAATATAACACTTTGTATCCCTTCAACAATTTCTTTCGAAAAATCCCCACCTGTAACTAAAACAATGTTTCTGAATCACTAAGTGATATATCTCTTAACAGTAATAAGATCTCGCTAGATCTAGCTTTGAACTAAGAAAATCCCCAAAAGCCCTCAAACAAAAACAGAACGTGTTTCCATTTCAGGTTTCAGAAACACTAAAGTACATAAACTTCTACCTACTCCATCAATCACTTTGCATCCTGAGAGAGAAAAAAAAACTGCATCCCCTATAATTCACGTCGTTTGGTTCGTTTGATTTTTTTTGTGCAAAAGAAAACACTTAATAAATAACTCAACAACATGAGGTAAAGGGTGGGAGATATTTGATAAATGCGGGCCCACCAAGATGTTGCGTTTCATTTCAGCGCACATAAAACACCATAACATAAATAACAAAACAAGCGGCTAAAAAATATGGGGAAACTCGAAGAAAAAGAACATAAATGAATTATTATGACATACACGGAGATTTGGAGAGGGGCCAAAAGCAGAGGAGGATCAAATTTCCCGACCAAAATTTCCTTTTTCTTGACCAGAGAATAATATAAGGAGGGGGAAAATACAAGGTAAGAGAAATATATCAAGGAAATATATATTTCGATGGGAAAAGGATGGGAGAAATCTTTCCTCTTATTGGTAGATTTGAAGCTAGATCAGAGTCGCGAAGCCTGAAATTCAATGTGGAAAAGAAATATTTTAAAAGATGGGCGGAGGTATTTTTGTTCCTGTCTGCCATATATATATCGTCTGTCCGAGAGAGGGAAAAGGTTAAGGAATAAAAGATTCAACTCGTTTTATACAAGGACAAAGCTAAAATTCCCTTTGGAGGAGTAGGTTTTTCCCACAGTTCTTTTTTCTGTGTCCTCCTACTCTACTTGGAGTGGTGAAATTTTAGTGCGTGCGCTCAGGCGTTCAGCAGTTTTTTTGGAATTATTTTTCTTTTGAAAACTTAGTTTTTAGCTTTTAAGGCGGACAGTATTTATTTTCAGTGAGAGACTACCGGATAAAGTGCAGCGATTTCAGAAGAAAGGCATCCGAGAGAGTTTTTGAAACGAAGTTAAATCATTTTTCCGGGCGAAACTGTTTCCGTTTTTTGATGTGAATAGAAACGTAAGCTTAATGGACATCTCAGAACTGTTGGAAGATAATACTGTAGACATAGCAAACTGTCAGTGCGCTACGAATACCATGCAGAAAGTCCAGCATGCTTCTGTAGACATATTTGATAAGGACACGGGCGAATGAACGTATTGTTATGGATGAGTCCATAAGTGAACATAGGGATGTGGACAAAATGCATATTGTACTGTGCACGTACATCAGATAACATAGATACGTGGACAAATGTACATATTTATAATACATGAAGCATCCGAAGAAGTTTTTAAAACTAAGTTAAATTATTTTTCCTGTTTAAACAGTTTTCGTCTTTTTTTTGCAATAGGTAGACATTTAACCTTAATAGACGTCGCAGAAAGTTGCCATAGTAATATAATATGGTAGAGTTAGTTTAACTGTCACTGCGTTAAAAATAACATGCATATTGTTCAGCATACATGTGTAGACATATTTTACACGGACATGGGCGAATGTACGTATTTTATGGACATGTCCATCACATACCATATCGCACCCATGCAAGAAAAGTGACACAATTCAAAAAATAAAAATTTTGTTGTTATATCATTTAAAAATATGCATGTGGTCGTGCCCCAGCGTATTATATTACTTTTCTATGGAATATAATAGAAGTTACCACCATAAATACCAACCAAAAATATAACAATTTTATAATAGTTTTATAGTATCCTTTAAGTTAATGTTTCTCAAATTTTGCAATTTTGAGTTTTGTCACTTTTTTGTCGGTGTGCGATATGCATATGGACAAATGGACGTATATCAAGAATACATAAACCACCGATTAAGTTTTTAAAAGTAAGTTAAAGAATGTTTCCCGGTGAAACAGTTTCCGTGTTTTTGCAATAGATAGAAACTAAAGCTTAATGAATGCCTCAGAACAGTTGTCAGATAATACTGTAGAGTTAGTGAAACTGTCACTGAGCTATGAATACCATGCAGAATGTTCAGCATGTACGTATAGACATATTGTTGCAGACATGTCCATCAGATGAGCAAAGGAACGAGAGCGAATGTACAATATTACGAATACGCCCATCATATATTCGGAAATGGACAAGTGACATAAAGATACAAACATGTCCATCAGACGAACATATGGATATGAACTTTCATATAATTTTGGAAATATCAATGAGGACGGGCATACGGATATGCATGACTATATTCTTACGAACATGTCCATCGTATGCACATACTGATATGGACAAATGGAAATTTTGTTACAGACATGCCAAATATTCTACATCTGTCTTTCAAATGTTCTGACTTATTAAAATACCGCATATCGTAGTTGAACTTTTGTACATAATTTATAACATGTGTTGTGTAAAAATATATGCCAGTATTTTAGAAATTCATTTCAATAAATAATTGCCTACACTCCTTAAAAGTATTACATTGCTTTGGGTAAAAATATAATCCGTTCTTGTGTTCATGACATCGTTATTTTTTTTTCATATAAAGAGATTGATAAGTCTTACTTTTCAGAACTTACAACTTCATTGTGTAATAGACATTTTATAATAAGTAGCTATTTATTCAACAGCTTAACAAATGCGTTTGTTAGCTAGACTGCATGTATTTAAATTATCATATAAGAACTGCATAGAAAAATATGTGTCCGTATTACTAGAAATTCATTTCAATAAATAATTGCTTACACTCATTAAAGGCATTACATGACTTTAGGTAGAAATATAATCCGTTCTTGCGTTCATGACATCATTATTTATTTTCATATAAAGAGACACATAAAGAGATGGTTAAGAATTACTTTTCAGAACTCACAATTTCACTCATTGTGTCATAGACAGTTTATAATAAGTAGTTATTAATTCAACAGCATATTAAATGCATATGTTAGCTAGACTGCATGTATTTAAATTATCATATAAGAACTGCATAGAAAAATATGTGTCCGTATTACTAGAAATTCATTTCAATAAATAATTGCTTACACTCATTAAAGGCATTACATGACTTTAGGTAGAAATATAATCCGTTCTTGCGTTCATGACATCATTATTAATTTTCATATAAAGAGACACGTAAAGAGATGGTTAAGAATTACTTTTCAGAACTCACAATTTCACTCATTGTGTCATAGACAGTTTATAATAAGTAGTTATTAATTCAACAGCATATTAAATGCATATGTTAGCTAGACTGCATGTATTTAAATTATCATATAAGAACTGCATAGAAAAATATGTGTCCGTATTACTAGAAATTCATTTCAATAAATAATTGCTTACACTCATTAAAGGCATTACATGACTTTAGGTAGAAATATAATCCGTTCTTGCGTTCATGACATCATTATTTATTTTCATATAAAGAGACACATAAAGAGATGGTTAAGAATTACTTTTCAGAACTCACAATTTCACTCATTGTGTCATAGACAGTTTATAATAAGTAGTTATTAATTCAACAGCATATTAAATGCATATGTTAGCTAGACTGCATGTATTTAAATTATCATATAAGAACTGCATAGAAAAATATGTGTCCGTATTACTAGAAATTCATTTCAATAAATAATTGCTTACACTCATTAAAGGCATTACATGACTTTAGGTAGAAATATAATCCGTTCTTGCGTTCATGACATCATTATTTATTTTCATATAAAGAGACACATAAAGAGATGGTTAAGAATTACTTTTCAGAACTCACAATTTCACTCATTGTGTCATAGACAGTTTATAATAAGTAGTTATTAATTCAACAGCATATTAAATGCATATGTTAGCTAGACTGCATGTATTTAAATTATCATATAAGAACTGCATAGAAAAATATGTGTCCGTATTACTAGAAATTCATTTCAATAAATAATTGCTTACACTCATTAAAGGCATTACATGACTTTAGGTAGAAATATAATCCGTTCTTGCGTTCATGACATCATTATTAATTTTCATATAAAGAGACACGTAAAGAGATGGTTAAGAATTACTTTTCAGAACTCACAATTTCACTCATTGTGTCATAGACAGTTTATAATAAGTAGTTATTAATTCAACAGCATATTAAATGCATATGTTAGCTAGACTGCATGTATTTAAATTATCATATAAGAACTGCATAGAAAAATATGTGTCCGTATTACTAGAAATTCATTTCAATAAATAATTGCTTACACTCATTAAAGGCATTACATGACTTTAGGTAGAAATATAATCCGTTCTTGCGTTCATGACATCATTATTAATTTTCATATAAAGAGACACGTAAAGAGATGGTTAAGAATTACTTTTCAGAACTCACAATTTCACTCATTGTGTCATAGACAGTTTATAATAAGTAGTTATTAATTCAACAGCATATTAAATGCATATGTTAGCTAGACTGCATGTATTTAAATTATCATATAAGAACTGCATAGAAAAATATGTGTCCGTATTACTAGAAATTCATTTCAATAAATAATTGCTTACACTCATTAAAGGCATTACATGACTTTAGGTAGAAATATAATCCGTTCTTGCGTTCATGACATCATTATTAATTTTCATATAAAGAGACACGTAAAGAGATGGTTAAGAATTACTTTTCAGAACTCACAATTTCACTCATTGTGTCATAGACAGTTTATAATAAGTAGTTATTAATTCAACAGCATATTAAATGCATATGTTAGCTAGACTGCATGTATTTAAATTATCATATAAGAACTGCATAGAAAAATATGTGTCCGTATTACTAGAAATTCATTTCAATAAATAATTGCTTACACTCATTAAAGGCATTACATGACTTTAGGTAGAAATATAATCCGTTCTTGCGTTCATGACATCATTATTAATTTTCATATAAAGAGACACGTAAAGAGATGGTTAAGAATTACTTTTCAGAACTCACAATTTCACTCATTGTGTCATAGACAGTTTATAATAAGTAGTTATTAATTCAACAGCATATTAAATGCATATGTTAGCTAGACTGCATGTATTTAAATTATCATATAAGAACTGCATAGAAAAATATGTGTCCGTATTACTAGAAATTCATTTCAATAAATAATTGCTTACACTCATTAAAGGCATTACATGACTTTAGGTAGAAATATAATCCGTTCTTGCGTTCATGACATCATTATTAATTTTCATATAAAGAGACACGTAAAGAGATGGTTAAGAATTACTTTTCAGAACTCACAATTTCACTCATTGTGTCATAGACAGTTTATAATAAGTAGTTATTAATTCAACAGCATATTAAATGCATATGTTAGCTAGACTGCATGTATTTAAATTATCAATACATAAAAATTCATTCATACAGCTATTTTCGAATCCGTGAAAACTAAATTCTATTTAAAATGGCTACAGTTAAAAAGGTCAAATGCAAAATTGATTGAATATTAGCTTCTACAGAACTTTAGAAAAAAGTTAGATTGAAATTCCATGAATTGTTTGACTTGTGTTCAACTTGTAAGTCGACAATGCGCTTTTCTATTGTTGGATAAATCATTTATATAGATATAAGAGGTTTCGGTCTTTAGAAAGAAACACAAACTCTTTTACTTTTGGATTGTAGAGTTGTTAGTGTTGAAATGTATAATCTTCCTGTGATTGTGTTGATAATATATCCTGTCTTTCGGATGAGATATATTGGAGGATTAATACTGCCAATATATTGGCAATTCAACTTTCTGAGTGTCACGAGTTTTCCAGTAGGTATTACATTGACTTTACATCATGACCACGTCTATTGACTGAAATAATGCTAGAAAGCATTTTATAGACACAGAATGTCGAACTTGGTTTGGAGGTTTAACGGGAGGCGTATAGCGAGTAGCGTGTTAACTCCTCCAACGGTTAATACGGCGTTTACCGAACTGTGCTCATGGGCCTGTACCGGATGCAAGGACAAGTAGTACTGGCATAACGAAAATATTTGACAGATTTGTGAAAATATCTAATTATAACAGAGATTCATTTCAGTAAAATGGCACCAGGAAAATGTACCTGATTTATTGATCTTTTGAAGGATTAATGGTCACCTCTGTGACCATTCAAATAAGTGAATTTCCAAATTCAACACTTTAGTAACACTACGGTGAAACATAAACTTTTACGTTCTAAACTCTTTGGTTTAATTAATGTGGTTCTAATGTTAACCGTATGAACTGCTGCTGTAATGTGTGTGCAAAAATGGACTTTGAGGTTCAAGCTTTACGTTTTAATTAATTTGGTTTTAATTTAACTCTTCTGCAATGTTGCTGTGAAACAAACTTTTAGGTTCTCAACTTATTAGTTGTGAAATTTGTCTGAAATTCAAAGTATTTTTCTATGCGAAAGTGCATTTCTAAGTGAAGGTCAATTTTTCCCATTTTAGACAATACTTTGGGTCATTTTTATACATGATTATATCACTAAATTTCGGTCCCTGATAATTGCAAACTCAACAACACAGGCTGGATTACTTTTAATGTTTACGTATGGAAAGAAAATTAAGGTAATTTTGTGTAAAATTTGACCCACCTCTTGCCATAGAAGTATTGCTTAATGTTAGGTCATGTTTTTAAACTGGAAAGTAAAGTAATTGCAAGAGATAACTAAAATTGCTTTTCAGCAAAAAATCCTATTTTTTAATCTAATCTCGCGTATGTCTAGAATATAATTACGGAGTTCCCAATTTCTACATTATTCTTAACCCTCGAAATATCACGATATTCCCTAGTAGTGTAGGACTACTTTTACACCACAGCACACTTAATGCCTAAATGGCGGTTTATTGGTTGAGAGACTCCATGGCTACTTTAAACATTTAGAAAAATTATATTGGTATTTTCCTTAGAACAAATATTTTGAAAGGATTCCATTGGTTTTCGCTAAAATAAACTGTTTTTGAAGTATTCTATTTCTCCTTTCCTTAGAATAGATTCCTCCCTTGGTGCATTTCTCTCTTCTGTGTTAGTAAAGCTTTCAATGAGTGTGTCAATTACTTGGTATTGTATGTCGTGTCTATCGTATTGTGTCTGGTGCAGCATGGTAAAATATGTATACGCCATTAAACTCCAAACCAACCAAACTACTTTAGAATAGATACTATCCTTTGAAAAATGATTACATTAGTTTTCTTCTAAAACAAACTACTTTTTAAACTATTTCTCCTTTTCTTAGAACAGAGTCCTTTGAAATAATTTCATTGGTTTTCTCTAAAATAAACTACTTTTGAAGCATTATTTTTCTTCTTTCCTTAGAACAGAATCCTTTGGAACAAATTCCTTGTTTTTCTCTAAAATAAACTACTTTTAAAGTAGTATTTTTCTTCTTTCCTTAGAATCGAATCCTATGTTAAACGATTTCAGTGGATTTTCTCTAATGCAAACCAATTATGAAGTATTTCATTTCTCAGTTCCTTAGAATAGAATACTTCAGAAGGATTCCATTGGTTTTTTTTCTTAAATGAACTACTTTTGAAGTATTCTTTTTCTCCTTTCCTTATAATAGAATCCTTCAGAATGATTCCATTGGTTTTTCACAAAATTAAACAACTTTTGAAGAGTGTTCTATTTCTACTTTCCTTAGAATAGATTCCTTTTAGTATTTACATTGGTTTTTCTCTAAAATAAATTACTTTTGAACTACTACTAATTTGAAACGATCACATCGTCGGCTTAGAGCAGAAACTCATTAATGGACAAAAAGTTTACAGTACAGCCAATTGAGGGTTTTTAGTTTTAGGTGAAAAATAAAAATAATAACCATTTTGATAGTATTATATATTTTTTCATATCATATACAATGGGATAATTTGTGTCCTATCATCTTCAAAATAATCATTTCGTGTCAAAAAACGACTTTCGTAAAAATGTCAGATAATGAGCTCCTGCTTTAAGTCGACGATATTACTTTTTCATAGCATATACAAGGGCTGTTCAATAAAGAATGATCATAAATTAATAAAAAATAATTTCCTTTACTAATCATCCAAATTTTTATGTATACTATTGCTCATATTCTTCGAATTTAATCCTCTGCAATGCTTCTCTTACTCATTTTCTAATAAAATATTTTTTCAAAAGATACTATTGCGCATATTCTTAGAATATAATCCTTTGAAAATTTTATATTGCTCATTTTATTATTGAATAATGTTTTTAAAAGATTCCATTGTTCATAATTCTTAGAATATAATCCTTTAAAAAGATTATATTGCTCATATTCTTGGAATATAATCCTTTTAAAATATTATATTGCTCATATTCTTGGAACTTAATCATTTAAGAAGAATCTATTGCTAATATTCTTGGAATTTTGGAATATAATCCTTTGAAAGCATTATATTGCTAATATTTTTGGAATTTAATCCTTTGATAAGATTATGTTGCTAATATTCTTGGAATACAAGAGATGAAATAGTTGGATATAAATAGGTATAATTCTTTGAAAGCATTATATTGCTAATATTTTTGGTATACAATCCTTTGAAAACATTATATTGCTAATATTTTTGGTATACAATCCTTTAAAAATATTCTATTTTGCTCATATTCTTGAAATATAACCTTACTTAGTAAGGTAAACATTTTGTAGAAGTCATGTAAGGAAGACAACGTGGTTGCGAGGTGGAATTATGCTTGTAAACTCCTTCAAGGGTTATACATTCATATGTTTTTATTATTTTTGATGTATATTTAAATTAATTACCATATATATTTTGAAAACCCTTCAATTGCTTTGGATCAAAACAAGACCCAGTCATTTTTAGCATGAACGCCTTTCGTTCCAGTGAATGTACAAAGTAAGGAGCACTACATCATATAAACTTATATTTGACGACTGGCATAGGAACATTTCACTGCACTTTAAGGCAGACTACTTTATATTGGCGAATAATTAAAAACAAAACAGCTAAATTCAATTTCCTCACATGCAGTTTGGCTCAATACTTCTTACTCGTAGCGCATATATGTATTTGTGTTTGATGCATTTACATAAGCTCTCTTATTGGTGATCAATCATAGAACTTGACAGACCCAACTTTCTTTCCAAGTTCGTACTTCTCCTCATTTTTTACTTTTCCGCGTCAAGGAAAAGGAAAAATATGGTTTTTGTTCCGCTCTCTTTCCCCCAATCGTAACTTTAACTGTCCGTTTTCATGGGAATTAATTTCTTAGAATTTTGTAATTTTTTCGACTCGTGCGCATCGTTCTGTCAAGTATTAGAGAGAGAAAAAAGCGTAATCGAATTCTAATAAACCCAAGTTCAACAATAGCTCTCGATAAAAAAAAGTTTCTCAATTTTTTTGGTATGTGTGCTTTTCTGCTCATTCAAACAAAATGTTGTTGGATTCAATTGATGTAAAATAAATGAAGCTCGTGATTTGGATTTTCTTGTTACTCAGTTTAATCATAGAGATTTAAAATAAATTATCGTTTTGGAAGTATTTTCTTCGCTTGAGATAGGGGATTTATCTGGTAAAAAATTGTTTCCGTATTAAATCTGTAAAGCAATTTATTTTCTTGGTGGAAGAGATTAGTGGAAAACTCTCTCGCAGTGCGAAAAATGACAAGAACAACATGCATAAATCATTTATTTCTAATAAACGAATGATTTATAGACATAGCTTTTTGTAACATCGTAAAAACGGAACTTACTGAAATTCGTGAACGTATATTTATTTCTATCAAGGAGTTACAAAGTTATAAAAGCATTTTTACTTATTGATTACTTTTTAAAGTTACTTAAGCTACTGAGACACTGTAATCAACAGCTTTGAAATAAGGCAGAATGCAAAGTGAACTGTTATGTATATCTTGGAATACCTTCTAAAGTATATATTACATAAAATATAGCGAATTTCTAAACTTTTACTGTTTCATATAAAGGTTAGTGAAGGATGTTTGTGAAAGGTCATCAGTAAAACTCATTAACTTTTATTCTTGATGTAATTTTTCTAGTGTTTTGCCTTAAAAGTTTAGTTTTTTCTCCTTTTACTTACACGCTGACAGCTGTTGTCAACTTAAGCAACTGGGTTTTTGTTACCTGTCACCGAAACTAAAAGAATACAGCACGATGTTGTATGCATATTTCGTCTTCCAATAAATAAGAAAAGCTCCATTTGTTTCCAGTCTGTTTTGCGTGGTCTCTTTTATCATCTAGTCTATTAAAATAATAAATATGAGTCCAGACAACAAAAACCCTGTCTTTAACCAGTCTTAAGGATAAATATTTCAGATCACCCACTTCTTAAGCTTTTGAGAGCTTTAACCTTCCAACTGATTTTGTCGGGATATCCCGCGCATCATGATCTAACAAATTTTGCAAACGACGATATATCTCGACATCAAGATTTTACCAATTTTTTATGATGAAGAGATCAAGATCTGATCAGTTTTCAAAAAAAAGACGAGATATCTAGCCCATCAAAATCTGATCAAGTGTTGCTAACTACCAGACACTTCGTCAAGACAACCACCACGAAGGTGTTCTGAAGCCGAAGCTGCAACCTATTTATGCAACAGTGAAATAGATTATGATGTACATTGGCTCACAAGCTGAAATTCGTTAAAAATCCACTTTGTAAGATTCTTTCATACTAAATACCTTCAAACCTGTTGGGTACTCAAGATAGCTCCAACGCTCAAGCTGTAAGCTGTATGAAAAGTCAAACACAAATGTTTTCAGCACTTTAAATTAGAAGATGGACTAGGATAGGACATGTAACTAAGAATGCTCACCATAGAACATCCACACAAGCACTAGCTTGTATCTTATACGAAATATAAAAGTAGAGTGGACAATGGTAACCTTTTTATATACCCAGGAGCATGTGACAATCCTAATAGTAAACTTTCGAAAATATTAAAAAAAAAATAATGCAGAGAAACTATGCCGGAAATACTCATGCAAAACCTTCTACTAGTAACTTTTGTTACAATTTCATTCATTAGTTTTTTCGTAGTCCAACTTGTATAATGTAATCGCCCATATAACTCTTCGTATCTTTCTTTGTGCAGCTAGGGCTGAGTTAATCATCCCAGACAGCATGTGTAAATGTTCAGTAGGTTTCTTGGACGTTCATTCCATATATGTGAATCCTATTCGTTAGTTCTGCAATCCCCTCAAATCTGTATACATATATGTCTGTGTATCTGTATATGTGTGTTGTCTTCAATAAATACTCTCTTTCCTTTTTGCGATCCAAACGGCCTGTGTCATTCCTTTCCTCTGAAGGAATCAAATTTAACGAGACCGAATCGAAGTATTTTATCAGTCTCATCTACTGATCATCCATTATTCATGATATCTTTGATATAGCGTTCGGAATTGCTGCATGGAAATTGAGTCCAATCTACACTTTTTAATCACATCCAGCGTTCATAAAAAAAATGAAACCCATAATAATATTTATGTATTTATTTTCCATAAAATCCCAAACGAAAAGTTCCCATTCCTCAGCATAAAACAAAACTGTAAGCCATCACAAAAAATCGCCATCTTTTATGTCTCCTCTCCGTCAACCCATCGCTTATGCACTAACGGGCATAAGTCTCATATAAAATTTATATTCCAGAGAGCTGTAGGTTATTCGTGAGTGAGTTAAAATCATATAGCACAGTGTGAATGATCCGGTTCGATCATAAAAAGGACCGTTTCATATTTTGATTGCCCGCTTCGTAGAGCGACCGCTTTAATACCGATGCGGACATAGTTACCAGTGGCTTAACTTACTTAGGGACGTTTTTTATGGACTTCGAAGTCAGCCGTAACGACCGAAGTGCTCAGTGATCGAGTTTGTAGAGCATTTCCGTGACCGGAATTTTCCCAAATGGTTTATGAATTGTATTTTGTTTCGTTTTATGCTGCATCTAAATTCGAAGCGTTTTCGGTCGTCGTATTAATACATATTAGTACCGACAAACCGATCTATTGGTTACGGTGTTAGCCTCTAGTTCGGAAGGTTCCAGTTTCGAATCCGGGTCAATGCATGGATGTTTGTAAGCGTATGTTGTAGAAGGCGGCTGGTGTACCTTAAATATGTCGTGGTCGAAATTCCTCACGTTGAGTTGGTGTGGAAGTTTGGTGAGTGGGGTGCCAGCGCAGGTGTTGCGTCGTCATCAGACCGTGCTTCAAAATGACAAGGTGTTTCCTTTGGGGATTGATGCCGGACGGTCGTCAATATCCCGTTGTGTTGTTCGAGTACGACGTTAATTAACACTAGAATGTCCGTCGGCGTCGAATCGACACCGGAGCCTGTTTATTTTGTTCTTCTTTCCGCATTTGTGAATTTAATTTGAAAATTTTTGTTGACTTAAATCATTTTTCTAGATGAATGCATTGTAAAAATTTTGTTGGTCTAGATTCATTTATAAAAATTTTACAGTTAAATTTACATAGAACGTCGACTGGTGTCGTTTCGTCACCAAGTGAATTTATCATTCGAAATAGCTTCCGTTCAACTTAATACGAGATAATTGAGTAGCAAATATTATTAGCAAACCAAACAAATTCTTATCGCACATCTGTTTGACTTTGACCACAATGTTTACATGTTCACAGCGGAAACTAATAAATTATACTAGTGTGATTGGATCAAACTGTTTCGTCGTTTATATTTGTTTATCTGCTTACAAAATAAACAGATTCGATTTTCGAACCTTGTATAGTGTAGACACGAAAACAATGGCTCGTTGGAGAGGTCAAAGTCCTGAAGAAATTGCAGGTAATTTGTTGTGAGAACTTGCTGAAAATTAATTTGATAGTGGGGAGCTCTCATGTTCGGATTTTGATTCCAATGCCCTCAATTTACATGAAAGTGAGTGTGAAGAATCTGAAGAAAGTGCAGATGAATTTGATAATATCCCAACTAATCCGGATATATATGTCGCTAGGGACGGCACATAATGTATACCGCATAATAGCAATGTCAGAGGCAGATTTACTGCTGGATTTGATTTACGTCAAAGTTGTTGTTCGACTATCTGTGCGAAACAAAACGTCAATGAATAATACCTTCATGAGTTCGTGGTTACTTTTCGTCAACAGTTAGATATTCGAACATATAAGAAAATGGACAAATGTTCAAGCTAGAGCAGTTTTAACGATATCAGCTGGTCTGTAATTTAGTCCTATATATATATATATATATATACATATATATATATATATATATATATATATATATATATATATATAATATATATATATATATATATATATATAAATATATAAATATATATATATATATATATATATATATATATATATATATATATATATATATATATATATATATATATATATATATATATATATATATATTTTCCGCACATTTTAAATCCGTTGAAATTTTTTCTCTTTCTTTAACGGAGATAGAAAAAATAATTGACTTCAGTTAAAAGATTTATCGTCTGGCTGGAAATGTATTCGTCCTCGCAAAATCAAAGCGGAAATGAAAAAAATAATTTTATCCGCGTACTGGGATGAAAAAAACTTGGCATGATTCCAACCCCAGACTGCAAGGTCACACGGGAAGAAAATGTTATCCGCGTTTGAAAAAGCGATGGAGAATAAAACTATTAAATTCATTTAAAAAACTTCTAGATTGAATTTTCAAATTCGCCGCGACCCAAAAATTGCAAATAATTTGGACTACATTTGTACCAAATCTCATTACTTTAAGTGTCATAGAATCTTCAGAATTTTGCGGCCCCAAACAGACAAACAAACACTTTCTTTTATAATATTAGAGAAAAAGGAAACAATAGCAGAAAGAATTGAACTGGATATAATATTTTATTATTAGGTGTAAAACTTTGCTTCCGCCTTTTTCCTATAGATAGCTTTAGCGGTAAGTAGTGGTCGAAATAAATAGATCATAGACGTCATGCAATAAGCTTGGACATCTGGCAACATAACCCCTTAAAAACATTAGTCGATTTGTGTCTGCATCATAAAGTTATTCTCGATTGAAAATGTCAGTTTACAGCCAAATTCTCGTCATTTACGGTAGGTTTTAATTTTCTGCTTCAATATGAAGAAATCTGCGTCTGAGGTTCATCGAATGCTCTCAGATACTTATGGTGAGGCCACTATTAGTAAAAGAAAGTGTCGTGAGTGATTTCAACGCTTCAAGAACGGTGATTTTCACGTCGAAGACCGGCATAGCGGTGGAAGAGAGAAGGTTTTCGAAGATGCAGAATTGGAGGCATTACTTAATGAAGACTCGTTTCAAAGTCAAAACGATTTGGCACGATCATTGGGAGTGACTCAACAAGCAATTTCAAAATGTCTCAAAGACATTTGAATGATTCAGAATCTTGGAAATTGGGTCCCGTACGAATTGAAACCAAGAGATGTTGAACGGCGTTTGTTTGCTTGTGAACAGCTGCTTAAAAGGAAAAGACGGAAGGGATTTCTGCATCGCATTGTGACTGGGGACGAAAAATGGGTTCATTGCGATAACCCCAAGCGCAGAAAATCATGGGGATATCCCGGCCATGCTTCCACGTTCACGGCCAAACCGAATATTCACGGCTCCAAGGTCTTGCTCTGTATTTGGTGGGACCAGCTCGGCGTAGTGTATTATGCGCTGTTAAAACCGACAGAAACAATCACAGGCAAACGTTATCGAACGCAATGAATGCGTTTGAGCCGAGCATTGAAAGACAAACGACCGCAATACAACGAGAGACTCGATAAAGTGATTTTGCAGCATGACGATGCTCGACCCCATGTCTCAAAAGTGGTCACGACATACTTGGAAACGTTGAAATGGGAAGTCCTACCCCACCCGCCGTATTCTCCGGACGTTGCTTTCTCTGACTATCACTCGTTTCGATCAATGGCACACGGTCTGGCTGACCAGCACTTCCTGTCTTATGAAGAAGTAAAAAATTGGATCGATTTGTGGATCGCTTCACAAAAGATGACCAGTTCTTTCAACGCGGTATTCGTACGCTGCCCGGAAGATGGGGAAAAGTAGTGGCCACCGCTGGACAATACTTTGAATCATGAATGTTTAACCAGTGTTTACAATAAAGCCACGAATTTTGGGAAAAAAAAACGGCGGAAGCAAAGTTGTATACCTAATAGTTAAAGCTACAAAATGATATAAGTACTAGGTAAAAATTTGAAAAATGTTACATGTACACTTGAAATTAATATGAGCAATGTGCCTGCTTCTTGCAACAAAGTTTTTCAATGTCCAGTGTCACAGAAGTCTGTTAAAGATGAACGTTCGAACAAGCTTGATATTTAGTTTTGTAGCCGTGTACCTCGAAAAAACCGTTTCACAGAGGTACGTTGTACCAAAAGGCAGTAAATGCAATTTAGCTTTTGAACTTAATATCGAAAGATCCTCCTCTAACTGAGACCAAAACTCCTGACGTTGTTTGCTTCTAAATGATGCCTGACAGTGGTTATCGGAAACCATGTCTATAGGGTCCTCATATTCTGCCACAGTGGGAGCTGCTGGTTTTGACGTCACTAAAAATGGATATACAATCCACTCAGAATTATTTCGAAACGATTCCTGAGTGTCCCTTGGAAAGTATGAATTCAAATTTTAAAGAAATGTCTTAGTGTTATTTTATTATTGTTTCGTTTTTCCCGCTAGATGGAAGCAGCAATTTATTTTTTGTCATCTTCATAATTGCCACGGACGGTGACCCTGAGAATCACTTGCGGAGCCCCAAAGGCTCCTCGGAGAACAGTTTGGGTAACGATGGTCTAGACCAGTGTTTCCCAAAGTGTGGTACGCGTACCCCCAGGGGTACGGGAAGAGTTTGGTGGGGGTGCGCGCTGCACCGGAGTTTGGTGGGGATATGCACTGCATTTTGCTTAGCTGTGCCTAATTCTACGTTCTCATGAGTCAAGTCAAGACAGTCTTGTGAGGCGTGAGATATTCCGAAGTGACACGGCAGAAATATACCACACTTCGTTACAGAAACAGCTTACTTCGTTAACCCTCCGTGGGGCGCAACCGTTTACCACTCCTCACGCAAAACTAAAGCTATGGCAAAAGATAGTTGGTAATGGAGAAGTAGACTCGTTTCCCTCTCTTCATGAGTTTATAACACGTTCGACTACTAAAACTGATGCGATACTCTGAAATGCATAACACAGCATTTGGAGAGTTTGCAAGTGGGCTTGAAAAACTATTTCCCTCATTTAACCAAAAATATTGAATGAATAAGATATCCGTTTAACATTAACACAACATCCATGCCAGAAGATTTGTCGTCTTCAGATGGATTCTTGAAAAATAAACATAAGGAGAGTACTTTAACATAATTATGGTTACAAATGCAACTTGTGTATGTATCCGGTATAACAGAAAAAGTTCTAAAATACATCTTGCCTTTTCCAACTTCATATTTATGTGAAGTTGCTTTTACAGCATTTGTAGACATTAAGTCGAAAAAAAGGAACAGACTATTGGACGTGGAACCACATCTCAGATTAAAATTAACAACCAGGGAACCAAATTATGACGATGTGTTACCTCAGAACAAACAATTTCATCCTTCTCATTGATCCAAATAAACGTTATTTATAATATAACTTTTATTTATATTTCATTATGAATAATTTTTTTTCTCTTTTCTTATTATTCTGTGTAACTCCCAAAAAAAATAAAAAAAATAATAATAATAATAATTGGTATTAAAATACATCCATTTTTTTGACGAGGGATACTCAGCGTTATGAAAATTATAGAAGGGGTACATATATGTCAAAAGTTTGGGAAACACTGGTCTAGACTAATAAAGAAATATGCATATCTACTGTCATAAATCTATTAAGTAAAGTGTTTTTATGATGTAAGGTCCCAGAAGTCACAAATCCAAACTTTTTTATTATCTTTAACTTAGCATACTTGATAAATTTGCTCTCGAAAGGAAAATAGGATTATTGAATGGATGAACTAACATCTAAACTACATTAAACTGTTCCTCAAGCTATTCAACTCAAAGGTTCTTTCGCAAATTGAAATAGGCAAACGCATTTCACAATCTTTTGCTGTAATAGATTTGGCGATATAAATATTAGTTTTTTTTCTTAAAACATCGAATAATTTTAATGTTGAAACATCTTATGTCAAAAAAAAAAAAACACATTTACTTGAATTTCCAAGATTTAAGCGTAAAATCAATAGTAATATTCGATTCCTTAGAAATTCAAAGACTGACATCAAACATGGGGAATTCATCTTTGAAAAGCTTTATTAGCTTACTCGTAGAATCATATAACATAACAGAATACCATACCTATCCCAAAAATTTATTTTAAAAAGAAACGCTTTCATAAAGAAATAAAATTTATCATGTTATCATATCACATCCTATTACTATTCACTACGAATATGAGGGGATTCCTTTTATACTGTCAGCAAAAGAAGAACGAATTTTCTTCCAAATTGATAGCAAAATTTGATATGATTTCGGAAACTGCATTGTTCTGTTAAGAGATATCTATGTTTCGAATCAAATCGAGGTATCTTGAAATATTTCAAGAACTGAAAAGCTATCTTCGATAGAATTTAAATAAGTAGATCTTTAAAGCATCATATGTCTTTGAAGTCTTTTGATGAGGCCTTTTTCTCGAGACGTTCCTTTTTATTCGCTCTCTTGAGTATTGATTCGCCTGAACTTTTTGGATGCTGCTATTTTACTTAACATCATGGACGATTTATGATCCAGGACTGAAAATATAGCTCGGTAGAAAACAAATAATTTTAAAAGATTTAAATTTCGAATCGGACATAACTTCTCAGTATTATTTTAGTTCTTAAATGTACACTCTATAACAATAACAAAATCGACGCACCAAGAAGGATTTGTCCGATTTCGCTAAAAATTAGTGGATATTAAGAACATACATAGAAAATCAAGCGGTTAAACTTTCAGAATAATTGAATAATTTATTTATAGTTTGAGCCGGTCAACCGGTATAGTGGTTAAGGTGATAGCCTCTAGATCGGAAGGTCCCCGGTTCGAATCCGGGTTTGGGCATGGATGTTTGTAAGCGTATACCAGCTCAGGTGTTGCTTCGTCATCTGAACATGGTTCAAAATTACGAAAGTAATTGTTAGGGGCAACGATGGCCCTCCCACTGGGTGCTCCTTCACAAGTGGCCATCACTTCCGGCCTTGTAGTGGCCAATGACTTCGGTCAAAATGTGCACGCCATTAGAAAAAAAAATTTATAGTTTGATCGTTACAAAGGGAGGAAATCAATTAGGCGTTGGTAAACCTCTGGCCTGGATGTAAGCTATCACAAGCTGTGGCACAGACTAAAAACGTTCCCGGATGGTCGCTTTCGGAATTTCTTGCCAAATTGTCTCCAACTGTCGGGCTAAATTGTCAACATTCCGGGATGGTTGCAATCGCCTTCCCATAACGTTCCAGATTTGCACTATGGGAGAGATATCAAGAGACCTAGCTGACCTAGGAAGTGTTGGGAAAGCTTGAAAACAATCAATTCATATCAACACGTGCCGTGTGTAGACGAGCTTTATCTTGTTGAAATGTAAATACGGGGTATCGCAAAAGGAACGGTAACACAACCGGTCGTAGAATGTCGTCTACGTACCGCTGTGCTGTAAGTGTGCCGCAAATGACTACCAAAGGGGTCCATCTATCAAAGGAGATGGCACCCCAGGCCATAACGTCCTGTTGCGAGCCTGTGTTGCGTGCGATAATAAGGGCAGGATCCCCACACTGCTATGGAAGTTACCAGACAAGTCTGCGGCCGTCGTCAAGACACAATTAGAAACGGGACTTGTCACTAAAGACTATGCATCCCCAGTCAGCGCCGTTTAAAGTTGATCGATCCCGGTATCACTGTCATTCTGCACTTTTTTGGTGCTTCGATTTTTTTTTGTTTAGTGTGTATATTGTCATTTATTAAGTACATAATTTTCTGTAAAGCTAAATGTGCATGGTGCTAGTTGTTTCGTAATATCTTTTGTATGTTTTGTTGTACCATGGTATGATATTCGAATGCGATTTCAGAGTGCAATGTTCTATCTCAAACCTTTCCTTCTAATGACGAGATCGAGTCTATCAAGATCTGGTCTGTTTTCTTCTAATGACCAGATTTATCGTTCATCAAGATCTGGTCCATTTGCTGATATTTCGTCATCAATATAGTGTCGATTTTTGATAATGACGGTATCAAGATCTGGTCCATTTTCTGATATTTCCTCATCAATATAGTGTCGATTTTTGATAATGACGATATCAAGATCTGGTCCATTTGCTGATATTTTATCATCAATATAATGTCGATTTTTGATAATGACGATATCAAGATCTGGTCCTATTGATGATATTTCACTATCAGTAACATTCCGATTTTTAGTAGTAACCAGATAATTGACCTGGTCCATTTGGTGATATTTTGTAACCAATATAGTGCCGATTTTTGATAATGGCGAGATCCAGATCTGGTACATTTGCTGATATTTCGTCATCAATATAGTGTTGATTTTTTATAATGATGATATCGAGATCTGGTCCATTTGCTGATATTATATCATCAATATAATGCCGATTTTTGATAATGGCGAGATCCAGATCTGGTCCATTTGCTGATATTTCGTCATCAATATAGTGTCGATTTTTGATAATGACGATATCAAGATCTGGTCCATTTGCTGATATTTCATCATCAGTATAATTCCGATTTTTTGAGGTGACCAGATCCAGATCTGGTCCATTTGGTGATATTACGTAGTCAATATAGTGTCGATTTTTGATAATGACGATATCAAGATCTGGTTCATTTAGTGATATTTCGTCATCAATATAGTGCCGATTTTCGAAAAAAACAAGATAAAGATCTGGTTAACTTTTTTTCTAAAGACGAGATATCTTGTCCATCAATATCTGGTCAATTTTGGTAAGGTCATTTACCTCGTCTCTAGGAAACCACAAAGAGGATTAACAGAACTTATATTTTCGGAAAATGTAATTTTTTTTGTCTTATTAATTATAACTGTCCTTCATGCTTTGTTAGAATTATATTCGAAACATTCAACATTAATTACAAAATAGATAACTACGTTAATATCGCATTTAACAACTCACTAGAACCTATACCTACGCAAATCAGGCCCTGAAAGCTAACAAAATGCAACACAATACCCTGCATCCGAACACCGTCAACATGTTGAGAATCGAATTCCCTTAAGCTCTCTCCTTTCTGAAGTTTAATATGGAATTACGTGATTTTGAAATGTGTGAATAATACATAAGGGGTTAAAGGATCTCATTAAATTAATATATCAGTCAACTTTTACTCGCACTTTTGTAAGAGTGATCTGAGAGACCGGTCACACTAGTCATGCGACAGTTTATGTCACATGCAGCAGCTAAAAGTTAATACCACACTTAAATAGTTCACTAATACTTATACTTACACAAATCAGGCCCTAAAAATTGAAATTCAATACGATATTCCTATTTGAGGCAACCATCTAAAGTGTTAAATAGAAGACCCAAAACATCAAAATGGAAAGAAATCAAATTAGTTGAAAACCGGAAGATTCCAGATTTTAAAATATAAAGTTTGTTTTATTGCAACAAATGAATATTAACAAGGAAACACGTTCTACAGACATCGTTATCGTCTTAATCAATATTTTTCTAATTTCTTTTTTCGAATTGCTCTATTTCATCTCACGAAGTTCAAATTCGACACTTCGCACATCTTTCGTTTTTCCTATGAAATGGTATTTTCCGTACAACTTAAATTATTTCATTTTTCTATTTAAGGAAATTGATTACTTTAGTTCACTTTTCAATCAACATTTAACCATTTAAACCCGAACAGTTATTCAGCAAGCTCATGAATAAATCATGATAAAACCTATTTGTAGTTACCAATAGTTTGGAGCAGCTTATGGCCAGCAACCGAAACTGGCCCTTGTGCCATAAAAATTCAATCATTCAATCATTCAATAGCAAATTCTTCATCCAAAAAGCGATTCCCTCATTTCCTTACTGTGCTCATGACGAATGTGGGAAAAATATTACTATTTCAGTCGCAAAAAATAGCGTGTCTATACTGTTTTCTAGCTATCTTATCACGATATATGTTTCAAACACAAATTCTACCTCTGTTGCCATAGAAACTAGCCTTATTACACTTCCCATAGGGGTGCTTGATTGATTGATTTTGGGTTTTATGGTGCAAGGACCATATTTGGCCACGCTGAGATATACTCAATACAGACAATGGCAAGTAATTGTGAAAAGAAAAGAAAATGGATGAAGGACAAAATATTGGAATACTGTTTCGGAATCCTGTAGTTGTCGACACCCCTTGTTTAGCTGGGGTAGTAAGCCCGATGAGAAAATAATAGATCACAGGATTACCTAGTAATCGTGAAGCCCTTACGCACCTATTATATAGTATGTAATTAGAATCTGGCAACACGCTCATGAATAAGGTGAAGTCTGCGCATGCGCTGTATTCAAAGCTTTTGTACCTTTTCCAGAATGCGCGCTTGAAGGTATCTACTGAACACTTCTTCCTATGGTCTACCAGATAATCTCTAAAAAAGGTTATTTTCCAAGTACTTTGTTCCTAACCAGAACTCCACTCAGTACACAACAGCAGCCAAGTAAGATGTGGCCCTGAGTTGAAAGAGATGATTGGAGGAATGTATTCGAATTTGTCACATTGGCACACTTCATGTCAAATTCAAGATATATCTGTCAAGATTTGTTAAGAAACTTCTTCTGTCCATCACGAAAACAAAATAAAACCGGCATCCTTACTCAAAATGAACGAGTCCTGTTTCTCTTTCTCTCTTTCTCTATAGCGACCGTCACCACTCATACGGCCTTGAGAGCAGCATACATTTGTGTGTTTGTAGTACTCAAAATACCTTGGTATTTACATTAAGCGTTATATTACTTGCTTTGAGATGATATTACATTTACAAATGCCGTCAGAAATGTTGAAGGCTTTTGTACCAAATCAATTTTCGATTTAACCCTCCTGAGGGTTAAATCTAGCTTGTACTGTAGTGACCAGTCTTTTATGTTTTAACCTGTTCCAAATCGTCACTAGTTATGTGTAAGGGAAACGTTATTTACTCAGTGGATTTGTCCACTGCGCTAGTATTGAACGAGTTGTAGACGGCACAATTTTGATTCCTGCACGTGTGAATCCCTCCCATCTGTGTCATTCAAAGCTTTGATTGTGTGTGTCCATTACTTGGACTTGTATGTCTTGTGACTTGTGACGTTTTCCCAAATATGGCTCTTGCACTCGATGCAACAAGCAAACCTATTTGGATCTTCATTTCCTTGGAACAATATGACCCTAGTATCTCGATGAGATACCTAGTCATTAACGAAACGTCGTATCTCCATGGACAAGATCAAGTACGTCCTAAGATATCTGGTGCCGTGGGCTACTAACAATAACACGCCCCTTTTCATAACAAATTACTGAGGAGGGGAAGCGAAAGAGGGGTGACCGGGGAAGTTGTAAAAGTTTCAGAACTAAAAAAGTTCAATGTAGTCGATCACGCGCTGGTTTCCAGTCGTCAAACTGATTTGAGTGCAAGCACATTTGCCGGCACAAATGGCTGGCCCCCATGGGCCATAGCCCTGTAGTTAGGGTGACCATGGATAAGATATATCTTCGAAACCACATGGAGGATTAAGCTTTATATTCACGCTCAGTTCTACTAACGAGCAGTTTTAAAAGCGGGAATTTCCATAGACAATTTACTAGGATTGAGAACCTCGGTATTTTATAAACTCTATACAGCACCTCATTAAGCTCTGGTTATTTTTAATGTTCTCTGAGAGCTAAATACAACGAAGACAACTTAACTTGCCAACAGCTGATAATACAGGCACAGGCGCTAACGACCACAAAATATCCCCGACATGTTTATCCTTTAGCAACTTCAATAAATATGTCGGAAACACGTTTGTTTGGCTCTCTTTGGATGCTAATTCATGATCTAGTGTTTACCGTAATTATCTAATGAGTCAGTTCCCAATTGCAAATGACTCGGATTACGGCGGGACGAGAGACGCCATTTTGGAGACCAGACGACAGCATCCAAACAATTAACGACCGCGTTTTCTCTTTTTAGTGCTATACTAAATTATAATTAATGCCCAAAACTTGATTAATGACTGCCATTAACCGTCAAGAGCTGTTAAGTGCGCTTAGTAGTAAATGTTCCTAGTGACGAAATTATTTGTGTTCGATTATCTTGTTATCATGGAATTTCGTCTCGGAACAGACGTAATTCGATGTGGGACAATGGGCTCATAAGTCGCCATGATTCATAGAATACGACGTAACACTTAAGGGTTTTATTATCCGCAGCCCTTTTACGAGGAAAAATGGATTAATTCGTGGAATTAATATAAAAAATTTCATATTGTAATCCAGATTAGTTACGCTGATGGTATTATGTGAAACCTGTTATGAGTTATAGCATCGTTATGTTCCAGACCATTTTTCTTTTAGGAAATGGAGTGATTTATTAAAATGCAATAGAGTGCGTAGTTTAATTTTTGTCGAATTTTTAACGAAACAGACTTAATTTATAGCTTTTTGTGGAATATAAAATACGAGAACATGTGTCATTTTAATTAACTTGGACTTCTGATCTAAATAACAAATTTGTTTACTCATACGTCACTTGGAGTAAAAGTTCGAATTTAAATTTTTTTATCCGATTTATCTTTGCAAATGGTCTATTTATGATTGAATATTTTTTACTTGTTATACTCACTTTCTTTATAATAAGGTAACCGGTTCCTATGTGGAAAATGTTTGATACAAGGATTTAATTTTATCTATACATATAAAAGGATATGTGTATATTTTCTATATAAATCCACACCGTTTGACCAATGCACACCACATTTAGTATATTTATACTTTAGAACACTGTGGAAAACACAGGCTTTTACAAAACGTGTCTTCAGACCAATCTGTAGCACTTACAACCATAAAAATTAGTCCTAAAAGTACCCCACGCACACCAATTTTAAAATCTAAAGTTTGATTTCCTGCAATAAATGGATATGAACAAGGAAACACGTTCTACAGGAAACGGAAAGGATACAATGGTTCTTATTTCTAAGCTCGCTAAGCCCCGGTGATTGCTATGCAATCCAACACTCCTTCAGCAACTAATTTTTTACTTTAACACTTAATGCACCCTAAACTAATAGTCACGTCAGTGCAAAACCGTCTCCATCTTGTTCCCTATACAATTTAATATCAACCATGTTAATCTCGTAATTTTCTGATCTGTACTTTCTCGGGAAACAGTCTGATAATCGAGCGAAAAAAGCGAGTGCCTTTAGGACTTTGCGGGCCATAACGTCACAGCGAATTTCAAGGGCCCAGTAAAAAAATCGTTGCTATGGTATTTGTTGCTACGATGGACTTTATATCTGACAAATCCGTTTGTTAGAAATGTAACCTTTCATTTCCGTGAAGAAAAATGTACGCTATCGCAATTTTTTTTAAGGCATAAATTATACTTTTCATAGCATCGAATTTATTCATAAGCCAATTTTACAAATAATTCTACCATAAGAAAGACTACATTCTATGCTTTCATGTGGTATTTTCAAACTATAGTATTAATATTAAAACTAATGGTATTAAGCTATAGATATGACAGTTTTAGTTTTGTAAAAGAAATTACGATCTAAAAATTCTGAAATTCGTATGACCAACTTTTAATAGCATCGAATTTCTTGCAAGCTCGTAAACTCCGCCAAAGAGATGCTTCTCAAAGCTTGTGTCGTTTTTCGTTTAATCTCATCCACGTTCACAAAACGTTTTCCTTTACGGTCTCTTTTCTTCCTAGGGACTAATACATAGTCACATAGGGTAAGATCGGATGAATAGGGAGTGTGGGGAAGTGGGGTCATTCTGTTTTTGGTAAGAACGGTTTGACAAGAGAATAGGTGTGTGCAGTTGTGTTGTCATGGCTGAGCCACCACTCCTTACTTTGCCACATTTCGGCAGATTTCTTCGAATGGTATCTCGCAAATGCTTTAAAACTTGTAGGTAAAACATCTGATCAACTGTATGACTCAATGGATTCTGAGTGGGCGACTATGGTTCACCGTTTGTCTTCCGTCCCCAATTCGCGAATTTTCTGGATGTTTTCGTCCGTTTTTGAGGTTGAAAGACGACCTGACCGAGGTTGATCTTCAATCGACATTTCACTAGTTTTGATACGGGTAAACCACTCAAAAACTTGCGTTCTCTACATAGCGCCATCTTTGTAAGCAGTCTATATTATTTCAACCGTTTAAATACCGGATTTTTGCAACAGAAAACAAAATTGAATTGCAGTGCTTAGTTCCTGCGTGACCACCATCAGCAAAATCCCGTACTACATAAGCCCCGATCTCTAGAGCATCTGTTCGGTTTCTTTCAAGTCCCCATCCCATGTAGAATGCTATCAATGTAAGTTATTAAGGAACTTCAGCGGATATAATATACACTGGTTTGCTAGCATTTTAGAAATACAGTCATTATATGAAATAAAACTGCCGATTAATGTAAGTTAAAGAATGGAGCAGTTTTTGTGTACATGAAATATACTCCAGTAAACAACTGCGAAAAATCTAAAAATGAAGAACAACTCTCATGGATTAAATTTTCTACTTTCAACTTCACCGCTTTGGTGTAGTTGAAATAATGGGTTTGCTTGTGGCACACATGAGTTTTATCACATTTATTTGCTGATTATTCTGCGAGAAAACACCAGTAACGTATTTTGCAGTCACAGAAACAAGAGTAAAAATGCTTCATTTTTGAGACTGCTGGCAACATTCCAATGGATAGTTGTTTTCCCAGGAGATACAAGCTATGATAATAGGATCTAAGTTGAATTTTATGGGTTCCTTAAACACGGAATTCCAATAGTTCAGTTACGTTATGAATTTCATAGAGTAAGACACTCTAAATAATTCAATAACAAAATCATGTAGTACAAAGAGAAGAAAATTGTATGCGTGTGTGATGATACTTTGGCCCTATAGATATCAACGTTTTTTAACATGTGGTCAATTTACATCCTTTTGGATCATGTTTGATGCTTATTTTACGTTAGTGTTCAAATATAAATGGCTTATAAATATAAAGTGACTATTATAATGAAAGATAATTTATAAGTTTTATTTTCCCTTGAAGTATTTTATAAAATAGTGAAAAGCAAGACATAATACTTATGACTAAATGCTATAAAAGCGCAAGGGATCTTTGTATAGAAACGAGCAAGAGATAATAATTAAAATATCAATAAGTATGGAACTGTCTATTTGTTTGGCGACGTAATTAATACATACATTCAGTTTTAGTTTCAGTTTAAAATTATTAATTGAGATCTAGTTAGATTTACTAAGGTATTGAGTTTCTAAGGGTGTATTACTGGAATTTAACTGCAGCTTCACCCGGCAAAGCCTGAATTAATTATATTTTTCAACTATCCATTTATTTCTAGCATATTGTTGATAGGATGTTATTTATGTAGGAAAAGCCCTTTTTTGTTGTAAAATTTCAATAATATTGTCAAAAATGCATGACACCATATGGTACCAGTAAGATTTTAAGAGAAGTAAATTGTAAGCAATGCAATTTCTTATTGATATTGACACAAGCGGTTTAAATATATATTTACTATTTTGTGATTTGATATTAATACAAAAATGTAAATGTATAGCATATAAGAACACATTTTAATAAATATATAATCGTATAAAAAATATCCAAAGAGAAGAAGAAGATAACATTTTTACTATCCAGAAAGCACAAGAAGCAAATGGTAATACAGATAATATTACTAATAAAACTGGCATATTTTTTATGAAATACAATCAATAACTTTATTGCACGATCTATTTCAATGTTCATTTGTGTGAAAGTCTATAAAACAGTCAATACAAAGCGCTACGTCACATTTTACGCACATAGTGCGAACTCGACTACTGCAGTTTATAACAGCACATCTTGAACCCAACTTCTTTTGAATGTATTTGTACAACTCTTCTTGATTCTTTTTGCTACGTTTTTCGTTAGCAGAGTTTGCCAGACCCTCATCTTCTGAATCTAAATCTAAATAATCTTTTCTGTGGGTTTTTTTCGTGTAATTTCCACATGTACACTGAACTAACGACCAGATAAATTATCTGTAAGTTCTCCTTCACCTTCTGCCGAGTCTTCATCTGTTACTCCTGCAACATCAGGAAGTTCAAAATAGATATCTTCTAAGTCCGACTCAAATAGTAAAATAGATTCTTCTAGAGTTTAATTTCTGAAAAATGAAACTGTATTTCAAATAATAAAATATACACATGATTTAAATCTATGCATAAAAACTGCCATAAGAAATAATATGTTAAAAAATATAATCAGAGACACAATTTAACTCCATAACTGCATTTTAACCTTCAACTGCCTCCCCATTTTATACTTTTGGCTTTGCTATTTTTATGAAATAAGCAATAGAAAAAAAAAGTTTTTTTTAATGCAAACTTTTCGTATTATTATTATTTTATAGACATTATTTTATAACTATTCTACTATATATAATAAAAAATTTAAACAAACACCTGTAAACCCTTTTTGTATTTTCTACAGGAAAAAATCAATAAAAATCTAAGCAGTGACGAAAAGATAGTGTAAAATCCTAGTGGTACCAAATGGTACCAGTAACATTCCAATAAAAGAAAAATGTACATTATATTATCATTTTTTGAAACACGGTGTACGTAATATCGAGTCATAAACTTTAAATATCGTATCAAACTTTCAGTTCTATATATATCAGAAAAGAGAGAACTGTTGCACTTACTTTTTTCGATGCGTCATTTTATCATAAACCAAAATTGTTTATGCTTTTCAAGCTCAAAGTAAAACACTGACGTGTTGTTAACTTAAATTATTACCTAGAAAGCATTTTACACTCTCTTATGTGGCCTCAGCTAGAAACAAAAAAAAAGATATTTGCAATACAACGGAGAAAATTGTAATATTTGAAACCTTTATTTATGGCACCATATGGTAACTAGTGTTTCTACCATGTATTTGAAATATATATACACTTCTTCTTCTTCTTCTTCGAATGGAAGCAGACCTCTACGTACCGAGTTATTTAAAACCCACAGCGGATTGGCGGAAGCCAGGGAAAGCTATATAGATAGACTGAGCATATGGCTACTAAGAGGTGTTTCAAAAGGTATGACGAACATGTCGACTAGTAATCACGTGATTGGATTGTAAGAAAATAGGTTTGGTTGGCCGATTTGGCTTCATGTCGTGCTGACCAAACACAAGATGAATCAATGGCTAGGCATGTTCTCTCTTTCCGTGGACCAACAAGATGATGAATATCTGTCTCCACCCCGTTGACCAAAGCAGTCTAAAGTTCATTTTACTAGTACAGTAGAACACCAATTATTCGAATCAACTTGAACCAGTCCTCATCCAGATAATTATAAATAAAATCTCTAATATTATAAAAGGAAGGTATAGCCGATTTCAATCAACAAGAACAGTAACACAAATGCTGTGAAGGGGTCTAAGAGACCACGCGGGAAATGCAAACAGTGTAAAGCACGAAATAGTTGGGGCAGCCAAACCAGTCTTGGAATGTGGCTTCTGTTGGACGTAGTAGGAAGGTAGTGAATAGGACAGGGACCAATATTCACTTTAAGGGGTGGAAACGACCTGTCAAAATGACTCGGGGTCTGTGATACGCATGACAGCAATTAAATGTTAACTAAATGATTTAGAGAAATCATTAAATGCAAGTGAAATTTACTTAGTTTTACGAGCACGTTGATTCGAAGTCATTTCTTCCAAATCGCTTTTGGATAATAAATATTTCACAGCAACTGCCGATTTATACTGCCATTCATTGGGGCCAATCAGAAGCCTAAGCGTCCATACACGTGTACCCGAGTTCTTAACTATCAGTTTTATCTGAAAGATTATTTTCTATGAGAAAGTTTTTTGATAGGTAGCGAAGAGGTTACGCAGATATGCACAATTTGTATAGCTTAAAATAACATATAATAAGTGGAATAGAAGTCAATAGTTGCGAAGGATTTTAATATAAAGTCAAGATTAATAAAGACGCACACTATAATGTAAAACCCTTCTGTGAGGAGAGTATTTTACATAAGATATCTACGCAAGTATTTATAAATTTATATTCTTTGAAACTCTAAACAAGTTCATTGCTGAATATATTAGCTTTTGTTTGGTAATATAAGCATTGCTGAGTATGACTTTATTTCTATTTTCAACGACATACATATATTTTGTGAAAAGGTTGAATTATTCATGATTTTTAAATTTAAAGGAATTTTACAACTTCATCGAGTCAACTTATTGAATTCCTTTATATCATTTGAACTGTCCACAGACGTTAATATTTCATTTTTTAACTCTTGGGTACAAAGGAACTTGATGCATACGAATATTACACTGAGTATATTTATTCTGCTTTCAAAAGAGAAAAAAGTTGAATACAAAATAATTCATATGCTCTCAAGAATTCGATAAAATACTATTTTTTGATTTTATATATAATATTTAAATAAATGTAGTCATGGAATAAACCGAATCACCTCTTCTCACTCTAGCAATTCTAACAGTAGAGAAAATTTAAAGATGGTGTTTAACAAGAACTAACGTCTTCTATAAATTCAAATGCATAAAATTTGCATAAGGGGCCGTCTTCATATTAAATTGAGCATCAACTTCATAATTTCCAATATAAACCCCTATTTCTACACACAATTTCGAATCGATATAAAATTTTTAACTTCAAATAGAAAATTTCATGTCAGTAGGTATTACCGCTTCGAAGTTATTAGTACAGAAAGATTAGAGATCCTAATGTTAATCAGTCTCTTAGACTTGTATGTATATATTCCGAAATAATATTTCTACAGCGCTGATATGTTGTACTGTATTACTGTTACACAACAGAAACAAAAATTTACTTATTATTTTATTTAAAAAATTGTATATAATATGCAATAATAATTATTAAATTAATGTATGAAAAATATGAATTATAACCTTTATTATATTTTATGGGAAATCGAATTCAGAGACTTTTAATATGTTTCAGCTTATTCCGATAGTTAGTTTTTGCGCTGTATTAAATTTTACAAATTATTGCTATTTTAGGGAGCAACCAAACGCTTATGAAACGTCTGACAAACCTCGGATAATGGTACTCAGGTCGTTTGCAATTGCATTAATTTAACGATGCAAAATCTGAGTATCGGAGCAAAACATGGTTTTTCCATTAAACTTTTCGTTGTTTGTGCAAAATTTGATGTGAAGACGTCCCCTTAAGCAATTGTTTTCGATTTGAATTTGTAGAGGATGTTATTTCCTATTGAATGATGCCTTTGGATTTTCTCTAGTATGAATAGGGCTTGAAATAAAGGAGGTGTTTCGTTTTATCCGTGACTGCACATATAACGGATGCATTTTGTAATTAGATTATTGTACGCGCTGGTTTTGTTTAAAGTAAATTGCATATTACGTTTAATCTGCATAGGCCATCACATATAACACACAAACATTTACAATATATACATCATTCCAGCATGGCTTCGGATTCTTTATCATTTTTTGAGGGACATGCTTATCTAAGTCCTTACACGTCAATCTCGCTAGGAATATTGAATTTGATCGCATCGCTCTTAACTAAATTTAAAAAATTAATTGAGGGATACACGCACATGAATTTGATTAGTTAAATTGATTAACCACGTGGTATGGTCGAACTCAGCTGAAGTGTTCGTACTAATCACCCTGTCTAGAGGGTAAGCGTTATGATGTCTACACCTGTAAACACTAGGAAATATTTATGCATTCATAGCCAGCTTGGCAATATCCGTCACAATCCAAACTCACAAAAGAGTTTGGTATAGAATTACTTTACAAATCCTCCGTTCACCAATTCATGTATTCAAACCGATGAACATTTTGTAAATTGGATTTCTTTATTCCCTTGAGGGGTGGCTGAAGCTCTACATCCACTCCTGGATGCGCAAGTTTATTGACATCAGAACAATAGGAACCACTTTCGTCCCAAATCAACTTGACATGAACTCCTTTGCAACGCCAAAGAATTCTACTCTACCATCTAGTGTCTATTTTCAGAACATGCATTAAAGATACTAAAACGGTAAGGGAGGGGACCCCTGCATAAATAACCGCCAAAAGAAAGTGACTAAATTCCGGAAGCAGTCGCTTCCCCCTGGAAGTAAAAGTCGTGAACATGACGGATGGAGGTTTTGGAACGGCTTAAAACTCCCGGTTTCAGTTTCATCTCTTTACAATAAAACTGTCACCGGTGACAAATTGTCCTACCTCCTGCTCAGAGATCCCCGTGTCCTTTACCGCATTCGAATGCATAAGGATTAAGGGCAACTCGGTGAGGCTTTGTGTCTCAGACGATGCTTGTTCCGTGTCATTACACTTGAAGACCCATGATCCATTTCTTATGAACCCGTTCGGCTGGAATTTCAATCGACTCTTGATTTGTCGTCGTCGGGTTAAATTGATAGACATTTGGGACCATAATTTTGATACTAAGTGTCGATGATGTTTCATCAGGACACATTGTAACCATTTCTAGAACACATACATGATGTCAAATAGCTGATTTTAGGTATCTCTGTATCTAATTGACCTTTTGGGGCACAGTAATTTCGAACGCTATCGTTCATGTTTCATCAGATGAAACGTTTCTTCTAGGTTTCTGTGTCTACTGTTTGGAATGGTCACACACACATTTTGCTAGGTGCCATTGATGTTTTAACAGAGGAAACAGTTTTGCCACTTCGATTACCAGTACAGGCTGTCAAAAAACTGACTTTAGGAGTTTATGCATCTAAATGACCTATGGGGACGGTAATTTTGAACGATATCGTTGATGTTTCATCAGATGAAACTATTATGCCAAGTCTAGGACCCGTACGTAGTGTTAACTAGGGTTTGACCTTAGGTGTTTCTGTATCTACTTGACTTTTAAGGTCTATAATATTGATAGGTATCGTAGATGTTTCAACAGAGAAAACATTTTTACCATTTTTGGATTCGTACATGATGTCAACTAGTTGGCTTTAGGTGTTTTAGCATCTAATTTACTTTTGGGGACCATAAACTTGATAGGTATCGTTGATATTTCACACAGAGGAAACGTTTGAACTATGTATAGAATCCGTATATAATATTAAGTAGCTGACTTTTGGTGTTTTTGTATCTAATTCACTTTTGAGGACTATAATCGTGATAGGTATCGTTGATGTTTCATAAGAGGAAACGTTTTCGTCATTCCAGGACATGCACTTAACATTAACTACATAGTTGACTTGAGGTTCTACTACATTTATTTAATTTTGCGATGCAATAGGTACCGTTGCTGTATCAGTGGAAACGCTTTTGTCATGTCAAGGACTTGTACATTACGTTAACTAATTTTAACATGTACAAAAGCATTGAAACGGAAACAAATTCCATGTCATTGATTGCCTTTTCTTGTGTATGTCAAGTTGATGTTTGTATCCAAGCCAAAATTCCTGCTATTGCAAATAAAATAAAATCTAAATATTTCTTTTTCAGTTTCAAAATGACACTCGCATTTCTTCACCCACCTGCACCTGGATCAGCTGCTAACACTCTGACCAATGACCACTAACAGTGACCTGACGTCTCCACCCACGTCCATGATGTCCACTCTTCCCACCATCGACGATCTGCACTCGAAGGCCCATCTGTCCGGCACCATCCACCCCGGACAGTGCCTCATGTTGGACATGAGGCTCCATCAGACGACGACCACCGAACAGCCCACCACTCCACGAAAGTCCAGCGTCACCCTGGTCACCCCCTCCACCATACTGCATGACCAGGAGACTAGGTGTTCGCCGGGCATTCTACGAAAATGTACCATGGTGGTCCAGTGCAAAAGGTGCGTATATCTGCATCGTTTAGAGTCTTTTTGAATACATGTAAAAAATTTGACAGAGTGGAATCCTTTGTTCATTTGGCGAATACACAGAGGAAGGCAATCTTGCCATAAAATGATACATTATGTACATGTATACTATTGAACAATTGCAAATATCGTACAGTGTACTATTTTAAAGCTACAACTTACACCATCCATTCCGCTGCTGGTAACAAGGGATCCGTACCTAGTGAGGGGGGGAAATAACAACTTGCTCTTTTCCACCTGTTCTTCAACAAGAACGGGAACAGTCTGTTTCTACTTTTCTCAAAACCCTGTTCTCAGCTCAATCTTCTAAAAACAAAAATGAACTTTTTTCTACTTTGATTTAAAAACAAAACCTAGTTAGAATGGGAATTTTGCAACGAAAGGAGTTTCCTTCAAAAAACCTTTTAATCAAAATGCTATCGAAAGAGTACTTTTATTTTGTTTACATGTGCATGTTTGCATAGTGCTAACAAAGATGACTTGTCAAACAACTTCGTGCTGTCTGTTAATCGCGAAAACTGCCGTGGGTACTTGTACTTTTTGAGAGATATTTGAGAATAGAAGAGCAGTTTGAATAATAGTTATTTTAAAAAGCACAGAACAGCAATACTGTTGTTTTCACCGAACAGTATTTCGCATACACGCCTTATCTTTTCCCTTCTCAGTGTAAAAATAATCTTACGCAGTTTGTAAAAATCACACTGCTGCCAAGCCATTTCCGGAACACACAAATCTCACAGTTATTATAAACAACTCTTATTCACACTGAAATGGATCGTATTGTTCGGATAATCTACAAATTAAACGATTAAATTGCAGTTTGACTATGTATGGAATTATAATTTTTTATTGTTTAATCGCACGTGATCTTAGTTAGAATGGGACAGTAGCTTTCGAATGACGCCATTTACATAGTCCTCACTCCACACAATCTAAAGTTATACTGGACCAAAGCTCGCCCAGCCCTGCAGCGTTTCGACAGATAACACCTCCCACTCCACACTCATTGCGCTTAAGCATTCTGTTCAAAGGACATGATTGGAGAGCATATCTTTTGTCTACACGACGTTATATTTATTTTCTTTGTTTCTAATTCTGAAATTACAATACCAAACAGTTGTAACGCTATTGTGTATCTCTGGACATTCCATGCAAGTCCCCAATACTGTTTCGATTTTAAAGACGTATTCATGTAAAAAGTGATAAGCCTAAAGGCTCCCCAGAGCAAGCACGGTTGCCCAATGATATCTTTGCGAGCTACCATTAATACTTAACAGTTATGATTGGATAAAATTATATCTGATGCAGTTCCAGATTCAAGTCTCACCAGCTATACACATTATATTGTTCCGATTTTAAAGACATTCATGTCACAAATCATAAACCTCAAAGCAAACACAACGAAAATAACTCAGTTGCCCAATGCTGCCTTTGCGAGCTACCATTAATATTACTTACCAAACATGCTACTACAAGATTATCTATAATGCATTATCAGATGCAAGACCAACTTGCCAAACTACAGATCCATCCATACTGTTCCGATTTCAAAGACATTCATGTCACAAATTATAAGCCTCAAAGCAAGCACAACGTAAATAATCTTGTTGCTCAATGCTGGGGCCGTGCACACTACCATTAATACTTACCAGAGATGTACCACAAGATTATCTAAGATGGATTTTCAGATTCGTCCAACTTGCTAAACTACAGACCCATCCATACTGTTCCGATTTCAAAGACACAATGTCACAAGTTATAAGCCTCAGAGCAAATACAACGTAAATAACCTAGTTGCCCAATGCTGCCTTTATGCGCTACCATTAATACTTTCCATACATTCTACTACAAGATTATCTATAATGCATTTTCAGATTCAAGTCCAACTTGCCAAACTACAGACCCATCCATATTGCTCCGATTTTAAAGAAATATTCATGTCACAAATTATAAGCCTCAAAGAAAACACAACGTAAATAACTCAGTTGCCCAATCCTGCCTTTGCGCGTTACCATTAATATTACTTACCAAACATGCTACTACAAGATCTTCCGTTTGATGCATTTTCAGATTCAAGTCCAACCTGCCAAAGTACAGACCCATCCATCACCAAATGTCCTCCCCCACCTCATCGGTGTCCTCCTGGCTGTTGGGGCCCTGGAGACGGTGGTCAGATGGGATTCAAGCCCTATTCTTCTCATTGATGACCCTTTTCTCCGGAACACTCTTCATCATTGCCTTTACCTTTTTTCAAATATTGTACTTGTCGCCAGTCACTCACATAGACCAGGAAGGCCAGTGCTGGTACAGGGACGCCACCTTTTACGAAATCTTCCCAGCGTCCTTCCTCGATACAGATTCGGACGGATATGGAGACTTCCAGGTATGTTACTCTTAATACTATGCATTAGGTTTCTTAGTGCTGTGGTTGCTCGGTTAACCTTTACGCTGTCTTTACAATCGTCTAGCAGAACGGCCTTTCTCCTGATTCTCCGAGCCCCCATACCTAATTGAACAATAAGGCCGTTAATGGCATTAACGACTGACGCTTTCCTTTCATAGTATCATTTGGCGTGAGAAGAGATATCACCTGATGACTTTCTGCTTTCACCAAATCGTTCATCTCACAGTCGGAACGCTATGGCAGGTTAAAACACAATGAATAAAAGGAGGGATCCTTTAGAAGGTCAGTCACTGACAGCTCGTACTTGATTATCGATGCCCACGGTCACTTAAAAGGGAGATAATTATGCCGCTACCATGCCCTATGGTGTAAGCAATATTTTCGTGGTAACAAAAGTCAATCTGCCGTATCGTAAAAGTTAAGGGGGTCCGGGACACAAAAATTGTCAAATTTTCTAAAAACAATTTTCTATATTAAAAATGTTTCTGTGTCTTTCTGCTTAAAATGGCATCCGAATCATGTTTCTATCTTAATTAGAACGAGAGATGGAATTAATTTTGTTGTTTATTGTATTGAAAATCTAACACTTAGACAGCTGTTGTCATGGCAACAACATCTGTGAAAGACGTTATTTAAATCTACGGAGACCTTCAAACTATGCAGAAAAAAGGTAGAACTTGAAAAAATCAAACTTAACCAAAAATTTAAGAGGAAAGAAGGAGTTAGATACTCATCTGGATGCTCTTAAAGGGTATTTAAACGTTTTATTAATTGTAAAACTGCCTTTAAAACTTTAAATGCGTTTTTCCCCATGATGCATTTTTTCAAGATTTCCTGTGTTCAAATTGTTATAAGTCAAGAACCGTTAACGTTTAAGGGTTGAAATTTGTAATCCATCTTTTTCAAGCATTATACTTTAATTTTGATTCCGCAAATTTAAAACAAATATTTACTTTTAAAAATATAACTTTAAAAAAAAATACCTGAAAATTTTTAGAAGTTTTTAATAAAATATTTTTAATTTTTATTGAATTTATATTTTAAATGTGCTGAAACATAATTAAAGTTTATAAATTTGTGAATAAGTCACTATAAGAATTTTGAAAATTGACCAAGAATATTTTAAGTTTTAGCAATCTAAAATAACCTTTCTTTTTTCAAAAAATTTTAATTTTAAATTTTAAAAAAAATTACGACGAGATATCTCATCATCAATGTTACGCTTATTGGCATGCGTTCATTTGCGAATATTATAGGATTGTAGTGAATGTATCCTTCAATTGGTTTGACGAGATGTATCATTCATCATGATCTTATCCCCTTTACTAATGACGAGCTATCTCGTCATCCAGGCCTTGCTTTCTGTTTACACTTTAGACAAACGGCCCTTTATGAATATAATAGGATTTGATTGAAATCAACCATTCGATTGGTTTGAAGACATATCTCGTTGTTCTGATCACCTCTACAAATGAGGAGACACCTCGTCATCAATATATTGATTGAGCTTTCCTCTTATAGATATGAAACCTTTGAGAATATTGTTTTATTCTGTTTATTCTGAAAAGTTGTATAGGAAATTAATAAACACCCTACGCATACCTACACAAATATCTGTTGTGCTATAGTCCACCTCATACGTCAAGTATGTCGATTTATTTGGTTTTAACAAGTTTATTCCTTAAGTTAATTTCCTTCCGGGATTGTTGTTGTTGTCGTGCGGGCCATATATGGCCCAATTGGGGGTGCCATTGCCCCGGATGGTTGGACTTCTTCATACATGACACATCGCTTTACAGGAAGGTCTCTTTCACACATCCATTCACTCACACATATCGTAATTTAGATCCCAATCAGAGGCCGATAACCCCCTGATCAGGTATCCCCAGTGGTATTGATTTGGTATGGGAACATGGGGGACTTTGTGACCACGACCTATTTAACGTGCCCCAGCCATCCTTCCGGGATTGATACCGCAATAGCCTGTTGTGTTGGTACAGTGCGATTTGGATAAGCTACCTACCTAGTTTAAATTAGAACAAAGGACCATCATGAACACGGATACAGGCGCAAGTTAACCTTCACTCGCCGGCTGATAGACAATTTTTACCACTGCAATTTTGCTTTACACCAGCGCCATAGTATAGATCTGTGCACTGTGAATGTTATCCCACTTTTAAGTGACCGCTGGCATAAATCACCATTTACGAGCTGTCAGCGACTGACTTTCTAGACAATCCCTTCTTTTGTTCGGCACCCTATCCTGTCGACAGTGAGGTGTGAACGCTTAGGGGTAAAGAAGAAGGTCGCTCTGGTGATATACGGCACACAATACTGTGAAAGGAAAGGGTCAGTAGCTCTATCGCTCAAGTTAGGTAAGTAGGTACGTGTGTGTGTGGGGGGGGGGGTGTTGGACATTAGGTTAGGCCGAAAAAAGGGTTTTTTTTTTTTACTGTCACATTCTAATAGTGCGGAAAAGTTGGATCATGGAGTAAAACTAATGTCTAACAAATTTCATCCCGATTTATTGATATCTTTTCCCTCCCCAGTGGGTTCGAACACTCCAAAAAGATCCAAATTTGTGTATTTTTTATAATAGTAAAAATGTTTACAATTACGTTCTAATAGGGAGCCAAAAGTATGCTCATGCATTCAACATAAACGGTAAAAAAATTGTTTAGATCAGTACATATCTCCTGCAGAAAAATAGTAGACAAAAATGGCATTTTTGCAAAATATCGACTTTTGCAATTACGGTAAAAACTGGTGATCAGTTTTTTCTGCTACTTGGCCCCTGTTGGTGAGGCAGAAGATATGTATCGATCTAAACAATTTTTGTACCCTAAAAAAATGTTTTAGCTTACTTTTGCGCACTATTGGAACGCAATTGAAAACATTTTTATTTTTTATAAAAAATGTCCGAATTTTAATATTTTTGGATGGTTGGAACCCCTTGGGGAGGCAGAAGATATCAATAAATCGGAATGAAATTTTTTACACATTAGTTTTACAGCATGAACCAACTTTTCCGCACTATTACAATGTAATAATAAAAAAAAAAAAATTTTTTTTTTTGCCCCACTCTATTGTACATGCAGTCGAAAAAACCGTTCCTCGAGACGATTCAAAAAAGCTAAGCTCCGCAGCGTAAAGGTTAAATTTCCCGTGGCCTTTAATAGCCTAATTGTAACGTGGTATGGAAATTTTGAGAACGGAGTGCCCGCTTATGTGATAATAATCATTACCCCCGTCATCTGATAATGATTCAAAGTATGTGTCGACCTCTCGTATTTACCCCTCGGGTTTGAACCCGGATCGTCACCCATAACCCGTTTCGTTGCACCATTGCGACGCTAATTAAATATATACTTATAGCTATCTGTAGTAGCCTCTACTGGTCTTGTGAAGAAGAAATACCCTACGACTAAGAAAGGGACTGATCTACATAATTCCATAAGATGCAGTTTTAAGTCAAAATCATCGATATGGTGATCTAGATGTTGTACTTCGGACCGGTGGCATTTCAGTACAATGTTACCTACTCCCTCCCCCGTCCTCACAAAATTTTTGGGTGCACGATTTGGCGAGAAAGGGCTTGGCGTTGTAATTGGAGAAAAGCGATAAATAAGTAAAACATTAGTACCATAGACGCCAAATTCTCGGTGCACCGAATAACGAGTGTAAAAATCGAATCTTTAAGATTTCGAATCTTTTGAAAGAGTGTTCCTGATATTAGCCTGTGTGTCCATCTTCCGGAATGAACGGAAAGGAGAAATAAAGTCGAAGATAATTAATTTCAAATAAGACTGATGTATTATGGATGAATTACGTGTTGGAAGGCCGGCTTTTGTTTCTGGAAATCAAAAACATTTTTGAAGAAACATTTGTATTTAAATATGTTTTGGGGTTTTTTTGCATCTGATAGATTTTTTTCTGATTTTGTGAACTTAGTTAATTTATTAGAAGCCTATTGAGTTGTTCTAATGTGACATTTAATCAACTACCTACCTACCTTGTTCATAAATATATTTTTTTGTATTTGATAAATCACATTGATTAAATTCAAAATTTTAAATTTCTTTTTTCTTATTGTAATGTTTAATGATATTGAAAATGAAATAACTGAACAAGATGCATGTTATTTTACTCAAATAAGTTAAGAACTATGCTTGTACTTAGTTCACCCCAAAATTATATTGAAAACAGGGTATGCCAATTTAAATCATGACTTAAATTTAAAAGAATACTGATTGAAATCAAACTTCTAATCCTGTTTTTTTAATTGAATATTAATAGTACTAAAATGGAATATTCTGGAACAGAATGCATGTTATTTTATTGAAAAAGGGTAAAAATGTGCACCTACTCAGGAACACCTGAAGAATGACCTTTTTTATCTGAAAATAATTGGATTCCCCAGAGAGATGGTAGTATAAATTGGGATTTAGTGGTGCCAACTTTTAAAAATTATTGAGAGGTATAAAACAAACATCACTTTATATACAAGGGTATTTCAGAACTATTCATTTTTTTAAAAGCAATTATGAATATTGTCGGTGTATTTGTCGAATATTTAAACCTCATATTAGAGAGAACCCAGAACTCAAACAAATATATCGCACCCCGGCAAAAAAAAAGTGACACAGCTCAAAATTGCAGAATTTGAGAAACATCAACTTAAAGGATACTATAAAACTTATATTGAAATAGTATAAGCTTCTTTTAAGTTTTAGGTAAGTATATATGGCGGTAACTTCTGTTATATTCTATAGAATCGTAATATAACACGCTGGGGCACCTCATACATATTTTTGAATGACAAAACATCAAAATTTTTATTTTTTGACTTGCATCACTTTTTTTGCCGGGGTGCGACATGTAGAACCCAAGGTGTTCTGTGCCTTTCAAGAGGGGAATTAACACTTTAAAATTTGTTTTCAGTATGTTAAAAACTAGTATGGATGCCCTCACTTCATAGTTTAAATAGTAAACCTTTGGAACAAAATAAACTAAGGTTAAATAGAAAGCTAAACTTAAATAGAAAGAACCTCTTAATATTCACAAAAGCAAAGTACTCATCTAATAAGCCTGTAATTAAGAAAATCCTAAGGCATATATGTGTTTTGATTTCCTTTATGGAAACATTGTATTCCAGATATTTCCTTTTGAATCTAGAACAATTTGGTTTCGGCAAAATTAAAAAGTTTAAATTTATGCTTCCGTGTCTGGCAGACAAAAAGGTATTCTAAGAAACAAGTAGGTTAACAAAAAAGGCAAGAAAACCTCTCTATCCATCTTCCTGTAGACGTTTTCGATAATTATTCTGTTATTATTAGGAACGACATACAGATGTGAACTAGTATTTTCATTAATGAAATTTACATTCATGAACATTCATGAAAAGCAAAACAAAGGTCACGATTGACTGATTCAATTAAAAAAATTCTCTGCTGTTCTCAGTGCCAAATTTTTAACACCAAACATTCAGACTAGCGAAACCCAGTCTCAAAAGTGTCATTAATGGAAAGTAATGTTTATGTGATGTAATAGATATTGTTTTACATGCAATAATTAATTCATTTTAATATGTTAATTATGTGTATAAGCATACCTTTATTAAAAAGGTTATTAAGAATATGCCTGGACCATGAAAACTTAAGACAGTACAAAAGGTGCTCGAGTTGTAAGACGCATATGAATTCGTATGTGAAAAAAATTGGCGTGTGGTATGTAAAAGGTTAGCCACCCCTGGGCTACTGGAAACTTGCCGCCCCTTTTCTGCCCTCAGTAATGATATTTACAGTAAAGTTAGATATTATAAATTTAAAACCAAGTTCAGTAAAAGAAAGGTGATAAAACAATAATCAATAATAATTTTTTCTGATAAAAAACTTTTGCAGGAGTTTCAACTTTTCTTGTTCATGTAACCCCTGACTGAGCTTTAATACACTTTTATTCTTCTTCCTTTTTATAATAAAGTTATTATATTATCAAATTATTGGAAGGTTCCTGATTCGAAATCCGGTCAGGGCATGGATATTTGTAAGCGTATGGTGTAGAGGCGGTTGGTGTACCTTAAATCTGTCGTGGCCGAAAGTCCTCACGTTGGGTTGGTGTGGAAGTTTGGAGAGTGAGGTGCCAGCTCAGATGTTGCCTCATCATCTGACCGTGGTTTAAAATTACATGGCGATACACCGAATGGCTTAGGCTGGGAAGGTGGTAACTGGTTGAATATTATCAAATTATTGGAAGGTTCCTGATTCAAAACCGGGCCAGGGCATGGATATTTGTAAGTGTATGGTGTAGAGGCGGCTGGTGCACCTTAAATCTGTAATGGCCAAAAAGACCTCAGTTTGGGTTGGTGTAGAAGTTTGGAGAGTGGGGTGCCAGCTCAGATGCTGCCTCGTCATCTGACCGTGGTTCAAAATTACGTGGCGATGCAGCGAATGGCTTAGGCTGGGACGGTGGTAACTAGTTGAATACCATTATTGAAATGTCTCAGTTCAGCAAAATTGTAGCAGTGCACTAATTAGATTTTTTTCAATTATGCAAAAAAAAAATACATTCAAAGCAAAATCATACCATAATCTGGTTAACCTCATGGAATTTTTCAACGTTTTCAAACTTTTAGGGGCAAAATAATAGATCTCATGAACTCGTGACTTTTTCTCTTTTGCACATCCGTCGTCGCCCTTCTCCCTGTTGTGTAGATGGGGTGAGCTAGGGTCACTTCTTGGGTCCTCACCCCAGCTGGTTTCACTGGAGGCACCGCGTCTTCAGTTTCCCACCGTCTATCTTTAACGCCGAACTAAAATTCCGCTCTTCTTATTCTTTGTGGAGGAAGACCCCCTCCGCGGCACCCTTGACTTTGGGCATATCAGATTGCCAAGTGAAACTAAAATTCCGCTCAGTCCTATTAAACATTCAGAAGGAGATAGAGAGAAGGCCTTCGGCCTAAGTCCTCCGGAAACCCGTTATTATCTTATGGGGAGCTAAGAGTTATGGGACAGTTGAAAGGGAAACCACACCGCAGCGAGAGAGGGGTTGTTTTTGGAAAAAGTAAGGGATTACGCGATTTCCGTGAGTGATACAGAACGTTCTAACAGTTGCTGATTTGAAGCCTTCGAGAAACAAAAAAATCTGCTGTTTTGTACCTCATGTCAATGACTCTTAAGCAGAGAGGGCCCCGGAATACCACGGGGCCCATAAAATGTATTTTCATTAGGGTTCGAGGAAACTTGTGACAGCGTCTTTACAAGTGTGCATCTTTAAATGCAGTGAAAAGAGTTTCTAATACAAGATGGTAAGCAAGAACAGATGCTGTATTAGCAATAAAACTTGGTTTCACCCATGTTAAACAGGCTTTAACTGAAATTTGTATTTCAGAAGAAGAACAGAAAGTTACCATAGTGGAGGCAACTTCTTAAGAAATAGACAAATATGAAACTCCTCTAATGACAATTATTAGGAATACTATTTTGCAAAGAATAAGTGTAATTCGTTTGAAATGCTTGTTAAAATATTTATGAGCTACATCAGTGTTTCCAATTTTTCAGTTCGGTGAAATTGATTGCATCGAAATTTATGTGTTTAGAATTTTAAAAATTATGTTTTTGCTTTAGTTATATATATATATATAATCCCTCTTAGCACTCAGAATTATCCTTAGTCTCAATATGTGAATATTGTGACCGTCGTCACTGATCATTGTAAGGAGAATACTCTCGGGGCGATGGAAGATATAAACCGATTTAATTTAATTTTTAACCCCTTTTTAGTCTCCCGAATTCGCAACTTTTCCGCGGTATCACGACTTAAAATTTTTTTTCGGCCCACCTAATACGCATTCTACCTTCCGCCTCCCACATATGCATCCACATATTAACTTTATTTATTTAAAACCAAGGCATACTTTCAGAATTTGAAATTCTGTCGATAACTTTCGAAGTTAAATATTTTTTCACTGACATAGAAGATGTGTTATTTAAAAAGTATTTTTGGTAATTTGGGAACTTTGCACTGCAGAGCATCGTAACTTATGATTAAAAAACAAATTGGCCAAAGTTTTGATAAAATAAGGGGAAAATTGTTATGCTACGTTGCCAATAACCTGCCGTGTTGCCTCCATTGCGATGTTAATTAACAACCTACTTACCTAGTTAACTATCTAAAAACAACGCATTTTACAACACCATTTGACCCCAATTTGATCTGCTTCTTTTCCTTGAACCTTGCTCAAGAAATAAAGATTATTTTTTCACTACGATCGAAATTTGTACAAAAAATTAACATACTGTATATATTTCCCGTATCTCTCTCTATATATACAAATACAAATATTGACGACCAGCGACAGGCTCAAGCCCAACAAGGCTGGTACATAAGAATACACACTGATTGTAGTTCGTTCTAACTAACAGCTAATATAAATGACAGGTAAATATATACGAAGTGAGGCCTTAAAAACAAAGTTTCACTATAACAACGGTCCCTTTCAGTGAAGTCCTTCCATCTTAATTAAAAGGAACTACTAATTTTTAAGGTTTAAAACCTTTTATATTTTGGGATCAAAAATGAGTATTTACAAGTTAAGTACATGCTTTAAGTGAAAAAGACAACGTATTGCTTTTAAGTAACGGCAGCGAACCCCCACTTCTACTCATATCCATCCCCGCGCATCCTGGGAAGCAAATGCTGCGATTTTGATTTTATTATTGTTGCTTTAGGTAGTTGGTAATTATTAGTTAACATCGTACTAGAGCAACGCAACGGGCTATTGACGACGGTCCGGGATCAATCCCTTAAGGGAAAGATTCGAGGCAACACCTCGTAATTTTGAATCACGGTCAGATGACGAAGCAATACCTGAGCTAGCACCCCACTCTCCAAACTTCCACACCAACCCAACGTGAGGACTTTTGGCCACGACAGATTTAAGGTGCACCAGCCGCCTCTACACCATACGATTACAAACACCGGACCCGGATTCGAACCAGAAACCTTCCTATCTAGAGGCTAACTCCTTAACCACTATACCGGTTGGTCGGTTTGTTGCTTTAGGACTTGGGACTACAATCCCGATTTTTTTTTTCAAGTAATAAACATATTAAACTGTATTCTTGTCAAGTGTCGATTTTATCAGAGCTGTCCTTCATTTGATTTTTCATATATATTTATAGTAGGAAATTGTCATTTTGTTACTTTCGTTAGCTATTTTGAAGATGAACGAATTAAAATGCGACTTCCAAACTTTATCAGTGATATTATCATACCTAGCACTGTAACTGGCATGAATTTTAAAAATGTCGTAACATTTATTTAGCCCAAAGAAATGCTTAAAATTCTGTCAAAAATAACACTTTTCCATTTTTTGAAACAAAATTTTGGATTAAATATGATGTTTAAAATTGTTGTTGACAAAGTGAAAAAAAGACAATTTTGTACAGATTATAGAGATGTAAAACAAGTTTGTCTACGTTAAGTAGTTTTTGAGAAACAGAACTTCAAACATGCAACATTAAGCGATCTCACACAGCTCATCAAAGTTGCAAGTCCTTAAAATGCTTCAAACTTTGAAAATATTTAATTTTGAACCTAAATTTTTTGGATATCGTTATTTATGCATAAACTAAACCCCTGTACCGAATTTTATGAAAATCCATTACCATACGGCCACAGGTTTTTCCCGATTTTTGCTCATTTCACGTGGAATGACTTGAAGTTTTTTTATACGTGGACAGATAATCGATGTTTGAAAGAACTATCAGCGAAGGAACAATTTAAGTGCCAAATTTCAAACGTTCAAAAATTAGTGAAAACAGCAATCAGAACAAAGGAAATGGCTCTTAAAAAAAGGAAGGGCACTTATGATCCACGGAAGTTCAAAACTTCACTTATATGTAGAAAGTAGCTCATTTTTTTAAAATTTATAATTTCAATAATTTGAACTGCTTTCTCTCCTACTTCATTTTTTGTATATATATTTAAATTCCAAATGCCAAGGCTTTGTTAATTTCCTATCAAATTTTTTTTACATGATATATAGAAATACAGGTATGCATTTTTAGTTATTATGAGTATAATTTTTTTTACTAATAAATGTGCGCTTAATTAAATAATAAAGCGACGGGTTTTTTTAATATTTTACGTAGTGTTTCAGTTTTATTTTTTACCTCAAGATCTATTCAATGTATCTTCAATTCCATACCTGTAATATTAGATTATACTTAAAGGAATACTATAAAAAAAATTCAAGCTTATATATATCATAAAAATTAAAAAAGAAGATACACTTTTAAATTTCTTGAATTTTTCAACCCTTTTTTTAATTTAAAATGTTTCAACACATTTTGAAGAAAATTGATAGTTTAAACTTTTATGTACAATTCTCTGGTATACGAAACTGCAAAAAGTTTGTCCAAAGTGTTGTCATTAAAAAAATAATTTTTGAAGTGTCAGGTCCTCTCAAAAAACTTAAAATTTGTAGAATTATTTTTCAACTTTTTTTTTTTAACATATTTCATATTTTTTAACAATTAAAATGAACTTTTCTCAGCAGATAGGAAATGCTTGCGTTAAAATAGGTTATAATGTATGTTAAACTTGTAAACTAATATTTTTATGTTTCTTGGAGACTGAAAAAATTTTCCTTTCATGGAAAAAAATACACATTTCAAGATATTGAAGTTTAAAGACATAAAATTAACCTTACTTCAAAACATACAAACATTTTCAAAAATCTATAAAAGTTGATTTTAGCAAACATTAAAATTGCAAAAACGTTATTAATAAGCATTCAAGTCCTCAGAATTCACAAATAAAACACAAGTCACATAAACAAAATCAAATTTTTTTTATTAATTAAAGAAACTTTCAATATTCTTAGATTTGTTATGGCTCTCAGTGAAGCATCATCAGTAAAGCATCGAATGAAGAGGGGAGGGGTCGTTTTTCTTTCTCTTGAGACTTTCATTGGTTGGTAGGCTGCTAAGCTGAGCTCCTGCTTGATCTGTTCACTGCCCCTGGAATGTTGAAGACACAGTAAGGTTCTTTAAAAAAAAAATTGAACCTAATATATATATATATATATATATATATATATATATATATATATATATATATATATATATATATATATATATATATATATATATATATATATATTAGGTAGCCACGCCAGGGTGGAGAGTAGAGCACAAAAACGAATGCAAAAAACTTTCAAAATATTTTTTTTGAGAACTTCTAATCCTGTTTTTTTAAATTGAATATTAATAGTATTAAAATGAAATATTCTGGAACAGAATGCATGTTATTTTATTCAAAAAGGTTAAAAATTTGCACCTACGCAGGAACACCTGAAGAATGACCTTTTTTATCTGAAAATAATTGGATTCTCTAGTAGAGATGGTAGCATAAATTGGGATGTAGTGGTGCCAAATTTTAAAAATTATTGAGATGTATAAAACAAACATCACTTTATATATAAGGGTATTTTATAACTATTCATTTTTTGAAAAGCAATTATGAATATTGTCAGTGTATTTGTCGAATAGGGTTCGAGGGAAGTTGTGACAGCTTCTTTACTATGTGCATCTTTAAGTGCAGTGAAAAGAGTTTCTAATACAAGATGGTCAAACAAGAACAGATGCTGTATTAGCTATAAAACTTGGTTTCACCCATGTTAAAGAGGCTTTAACTGAAATTTGTAATTCATAAGAAGAAAAGAAAGTTACCATTGTGCAGGCAACTTCTTAAGAAATAGACAAATATGAAACTCCTCTAATGAGAATTATTAGGAATACTATTTTACAAAGAGTAAATGCTACTCGTAAATCACTGAAATCAGTGGAATGCAAACTATTAAATGGATCTATCCTATTAAAGGCATTAGAAAATTTTATCAATAATTTCAGAGACGAATTTGAAAAGAGGAAAGTTATATAAATATAATAAGATAAAGAGTCAACTGTTTTATCAGGTCTATCATTCAATGTAGAAGATGGACAAACTCGCAGACAACAAAAGATAAAAATGTTTCTTGATAAAAACAAAGAAGTCAGACATGAATTTACAATAAGAGAAATTTCATAGTCAATGCATTTTATGTCATCTGATAACGCCAAGGCAGAATTAAAAGTAGAACACCATAAAAAAGTTTAAGGATATTTACAAAAATGACATTAATGTTTGTACTTTTGAAGATGAATTTGACCATTTTTTAATATTTCTCTAAGAAAACGAAAACACACCATAAAAGCCACACCACACATCTATCGAGCCACCAAAGAAATATCTTGCACATTTCCGAATGTTGAAGTTATTGAATTTTTTTTTAACAATTCCCTTATCTATATCGTCAGGAGAAAGACCGTTTTCAGTTTCAAAGCGTGTAAAAAATTATTTAAGGAGTACTATGGCAGAAGAAAGATTAATTAATCTGGCAATTCTATAAAAAAGAGCAAAAAATTTTTAACCCAATTGACATTACTAAAATAATTGACGAATTTGCAAGAAATAAAGCAAATCGGAAATTTATGCAAAAAATTTATTTTTTTAATTTGTTATGGTATGTAAATGTTGACTACTTTTCTTTTTGTGAATAACTTGATGAGTTTTTGCTTGAAACTTTTTTTTCTAATTTGAGTTTAAGAGCCCTGAAAAATTTTACCTCCCCCACTTGACTTGATCCACCACTGCCCTCATGTACTCGAGGATTTAAGGAATGGGAACATTAAAATTACCTATACCCTTCGTGAAAACAATGAAATCGAGTTGTTGATTGGCGCTGATGTTATCGTTAAACTCTGGTTTGAGTGTAATAGGATAAAAAACTTGGTTGGATGGTAATCGGAATAAAGAATGATGCATATGAGAGAGGAATAGAATTATTTAAAGATAATGTTTTAACAGTGCTCTCTTTGCATGTAAGTAATAATCTGTTAAGAGAACTGTAGGAACTTGATGTTTTAGGAATCAACGATACCATTGAAAATATTTCTAAAAGGAAGAGTTTGTTGATCATTTAACAAACTTAAGCAGATATTTCGAGACTGATTTTTTCCGATTGCTGAAAAGGATGTTTTATTAAGTGTGAAGGTTACTTTCTTTGTGCGTCTATTCTGTTCTATCATATCTAATTTTGCAAGTGCATTTCAAAGTAAATTAATCACTTGAAGATACACATCCCCATTTAAGAGTCTCTCCCTCCCATTTTTCATTCAATTTTTAACTAACTATTAGGGTAACTTTTTGCAACAAATGCAACTTTTTTTGCATGTGAAGTACTAAAATCAAAATTCCTCCTACATGAGGTGTATTGTAAGTGAGTTATAATCGCAACATAAATGCAACTTTCTGCATAAATACAACTTTTTGCATAAATGCAACCACCTGCAACTTTTAAAAATTTAGCTTAAAATAATTAAAAGGAAATTACTATTTCATTTTTTGCACCCATTCCACTCACCACGTAGGGACACACGAACGGACCGTCCGTGGTTCCAATTACCGCAGGGGACCTGACCATAGTAAAGATAAGGACCAGATGCGCGCAACAAAGGGGGAAAGCTTTTCTTCCATTTCTCCCGTCTTCAAGCGAAATCTGGTTGAAAGCTCCCCGTCTGGAAAAGGCTAGGAATCACCACAGAGCTTCGTTCTCAGTTTGTACACGCATTCGAACAGTACTATCGCACATCAAGTTGCAATTATTTTGTTTATACTTCGTCTGACGTTGGTCTAGGTGTAATTAAGGATAATTTAACTTGGTTAGTGTGATTATAATTCAATGTATCATATGTCAGTGAAAATATAAGTGCAAAAATTTGGTACCTACGTTTATTTATCGGCTTATCATAATAATTGCTGCGCCTAGAAATCATCTGTTTGTAGCACATATACAATTAAATATTTACGAAATTTGAAATAAAAAACCGGCCAAGTTCGTGTTTGACCACGTAGTCAGTACTCTGGCTATACAAAATTCTTACAAAACATCTGAGCCAAAACTCTATGTATTTTAGAAATACAAATTTAATTTTACAGTTCTTTTATACGGAATTTTCTATAAACTTTTTATAAACTCAATTACGTGATTAAGTGGGTCGATTATTACTCGTAAACTTGGAAAGCCTACTTATCGCTGATAGCATAAATTCAAGACGAGTTCAATTTCTGTAGATCAATATTTATATGGTAACTAGCCACTGCTTGGCCAGCATTGCGTTGCCCGTAACAGTTCTTTTCGTGGGGTCAGGTGTGAGACCACTGCTCGCTAACCCCCTTTGATTGATACGAAATCCCATTTGGTAAACCAACACTACGAGCAACGCCGTGATGGCCTCGTCATTGCCAAATGCGGCCAAATTCGAATTGCGAAGAGATCCAATCGACATGATGTCACAATCACACAGGGGGCGGCATAATCGATATTGCACACAGGCGTTCAAACAAACAGCTAGCGGCGGGTCTGGCCACAAGGAGTAATGAAGTAGTAAGCACGTTCTTCAACTTTATAAACCAGCTTTACAATTTATTTTAGTGCGAGCCAACGGCCATGGGAACTGCTTCTAAAACACACTGATGGGAGGTCTCTACACGGTCTTTGTGAGACAAGATGCAGTGCAACAATTGAGGCAGTGAAACCTATAACTGAAAAACTACTTGACGTTTTAAAGGCCCTTCAATGTGTAAAAAATCAGTAGTTTATCGTAAGAGGAAACGGCGGAAGAGTTAATGGATTCCTCAATTATTTTCAAAATTTGAAACTTTAATTCAGCTAAATATTTGGAAGGACATACTAGAGCAAATTAGTACAAGAAATTTAACCCTTCAATCATAATATATCTCCCTTGATATCGAAATGAATAACATTAAAGCGTTAACTGAAACAATAGATAAAGATTTAAGTAAACAATGGTCTGTATAAATAGAGCTAAAGAGACAGCTTCTATTATGGGTATAGATGCAGAATTTTCCAAAAAAAGAGGACGGAAAAGGAAGCTTTTGAAGTGGAAAGAGAAATGCCTAAAGTATTAGAAACCGAAGAAACAAAATTCAAAAGTTCAGTTTTTTATATAGTAATCAATAAAATAGTTTCTCAGTTATAATCAAGGTATGAGCAAATGAAAAAACATATGCAATGCATTCGAAGCCATATTAAAAATAAATTCTAATTCTAATGACAACAACGCACCTAAAAAATTAATTGAAAGCTATCCAGATGATTTAAGCCACAATTTCATCAATGAAATTCAGATGTACAAGACCGTTCGCGAAGCTACTTTTTCACATTAACCCAAATTAGAAAATAAAGGTCTTCCACTCCCTTTAAATGATATCTATAGATTAAAATTGCAATCTATTCCCCCAGAACTTTGCATAGCTTTAAGAATTTTGTTTTCTCTTCCCATCACTGTGGCTTCTGGTGAAAGGATTCAGTAAACTACCTATAATCAAAAATAATTTACGATCTGCTTTGGGCAAGGAAAAATTTGAATCATCTAAGAATGCGTGCAATTGAGGCGTTCAATTGAGGCGATCAACTGGCGTGCAAAATTAGCTTCCTTTTTTGACGGCATCGATAAATTCATTAATTCGAATAGAAGATGTACTGCTCCCTCCTCAGTACTCCAAAAGTTTTCGGAGTTTTGACTAGTCTTCAGCGTCAAAGGTATGTTTTAGCATGGGTTTCTTACAATCTTTCTATAGAGATATTTATTATAGTTTTCTGATTATACTTCGATATCCTTATCGAAGTCCTGCTCGATCGGAAGTTAAAAACACAAGCTTAAGTTAAAGTAAACACAACCTAGTTTATACTGTTTCTAATTATCACAATTTTCGCATAATTCGTCGTGAATTTATCTTAGCTCTGATGAAGCAATCATGTGCTCCTAGACCAATGTTATTTATTCCTCTGATTCCAATTGTACGCATCTTTCAACCTCAAGTATTACAAGTGTAGCAAAGAAATTGAAAATATCTGTACAGCTTAGGTAGCACAGTGAGCACATGTAGTTACATGAGTGAGCACATGTAGTCTTCTCTCACGAGTCTTCGTTTGAAATGCTTGTTAAAATATGGGTGAGCTACATCAGTCTTGCCAATTTTTCAGTTCGTTGAAATTCATTGCATCGAAATTTAAGTTTAGAATTTTAAAAATTATGTTTTTGTTTTAGTCGCGCGCGCGCGCGATCCCCCCTCTTAGCACTCAGAAAATTCTCCTTAGTCTCAATTTGGGAATATGGTGACCGTCGTCACTGATCATTCTAAGGAGCATACTCTCGGGGTGATGGAAGTATACATTTTGCTGAATGATTGGTTGAATAACATCTTTTAGTTTGTCACTTGAGGAACAAGAATGCATGTATCGCTTTAAAAACATTCAAACCTCTTTGCAGGAACGATAACACTTTACCACATACCACATGGGTGCATAAGCTTCTAAAATAAATTCTGAAACAATTTTTAAGTTCATTTAAGGATTCACGCACGTAGGCACTCGCCAACAGAAGGGGGGGGGGCAATTCAGCTTACGACTGAAATGGATGAATCCCATCACATATAGTCTTCTCTCACTTCAGATGAATCCCATCACATCTGAAGTGAGAGAAGACTTCATGGGCAATTCAATAAAAGATACTAAGGCTAATACTTTATTTCATGTCACTGAGGATGTGATGATTAGACTTGGTTTACGATTTCAAAAAGTTAGAGGACACTGATTTAATTGAGCTCGGAATATGTGTGGTCATTTAAATGGTGTCAAAAAGCTCATTAAAGATGTTCAACCAAAATTTTTATTTGTTCATTGTAACAACTATTCCTTGGACTTGTGTCACCAATAAGCATCTAGGACTTTTTCACTACTTTTTGAAGGCTTGGGTGCAGGACCAAAAGAATCTGCTGAACTCTTAGGTTTGAAGCTGCCACAGTCATCTCGAAAAAGAAAGCTTCTATGTCGGTATGAATACTCCAGCAATTCTGAAAGTTTCACCCCCGCCAACATCAATAAAACTGTTGGCCTTCGAAAATGCTTGTTTGAAGTGGTTGACACAGTAACCACCAAAATTGAAAAACGATTCCATCAACCAGGAATGGTGAATCTTGTCAAATTAGAAGTGCTTACAGATGCAGCAAAAGAAGAAATTTAAAAAGGTACTTCCTTTCAAGAAAAATTGTGTGTTCATGCAAGTGAATTCGATCTGGAAAAATTGGAACCCCAGTTGGTTCTGTTATCTAGTGTAATAAAAGAAAAGTTTGTGTCAACATTTGATATCTGCCAGAAGTTGGCGGCAGAGTCGAGTGTAATTAGGGAGCTTATGGATGAAGTGTTTAAACTTGTTGAATTAATCTCCATTGCTCCTGCTCAAGCACGTGCCAACAGGGGGGGGGGGTTTAAGCCCCCCCCCCCCGTCACTGAGGAGAAGGGGCGAAAGGTATATTTCGCCCCCCCCCCACACACAATCAAGGAACATTTTTAAAATTTTAACTTTAAAAGTAACATTAAAACAGTGCCGTTAAAACAACTTTGGTTTCTAATTTCATTTCCTGTCACGATAGTTAAAGCTAACCCCCTTAACACTATTCTCTACAGAGACCAGTCCCCTTACATCCCTCTTTCCTTTCAGTCTTTTCTCCAATAGGTCAATATATCTTCCTTTCACCTTTGAACTCAAGCGAACACTTTTCCTTTCAAATCGCCTGTCTAAGAAAAAATTACTTCTTCGTTTCACTACCTTCTTACCATTGAAAGTACCAAAAAATTAAATTCTTCCTTTGAATGCGTGGAGTAAAGTGGCCCAGTATCGCTTTCTATTGCTTGCTTATCGCTTTTTTTTTTACGACTTCAAAGTGGTTCTGTTCTACTCCCAAAATGAATGCACGTGGTGCTCGAACTTGAATGCCACGAGATGACTATCTATTTTCGAAGAAATTGCTGTATAGTGGCTTCACCCCCTAGACCCTTCAGGGCTCGAACATGTCTTTGACGGGCAAACGATTCCGCGATAACCTTTCTTTTGGGTGCCCACTTGGACAGTTTCGAAAAAAACGATTGATTTTTATGACCGACTGACGGATTGGATGTTAGGGTTTTATGGCACTAGGTCCGAAAGTGGACAAGAAGCGCCATACCAACTGACGGAAATGTCGTTTGAACTTAAGGGCATTCAACAAATCGCAACAAATCTGTCATTGCTTTTATTTTGACTATTTACAATATAGGGTCTTTTAAATTGTCGGCTTTCTTATTTGAAATAAATACGGGTAACTGCCTGAGAGTGAACTGTCCTGAATTTTTTCCTGATGGATTGTTCAGCCTTTTTACTGAGGGTGCAGTTCATACATTTCGGGAGAACTCCCCCCCACCCACCCATTCAACAAACCTTGTTCCGTCTATGCTCGTCCCCCCCCCCCCTTCTCCAAAACGTTGGCACGTCCCTGTCCTGCTTCTGCAGCTTCAGCCGAACCGAATGAAAACGTATTTGCGCACAAACATGACTCAAAAACGGTTAACACATATCCTACTCCTTAATATTTATGACTCCCACACTGCAAAAATCAATCTGAACTCTTTTGTTAAAGAATTTGTGAGTAGAACTGCTTTGAGAAAAGGTGTATTTGGCATTTAAATAATGTTGCAATAAATTTTTGGCACAAAACTGGTTGTAGGGACGACGACAGCTTGTTACCACCTTACACGAAGAAATAAATTAAAATAAAATCTAAAATCACTTTTATTGTACAAACGTGATGCACAATGAACGAACATAAAAATGAAAGAAAGAAGTGATTGAACAAGTAAATCAACATATATCTATCAAGTTTGTTGAGCTCGGTTACAGTGCAAGATTGGATTTGCATATTAGACAGTTCTAACTTTCAGTTGGCTGTTAACTTAATTAACAGTTAACTTTCAGTACGCCACACTGGCAGATAAGGAAAAATTAATGCTTGATTAGTTTTTGTGGCCTCAAGCCTATGATAATTTTGAGTTTCACACTTACCTTAATTTGAAGAATAACATACAGACGATATTATCTTCGTTGTTGTATAAATATCATTAATTTAAACTTCTGTTGGTTAAACTCTTATAAATTGCAAGAAATTGGTAAAATTAAAGGTAGAAGTTTACGTTGAGTGCCAATAACAGAGCATTCTGCTTGATGCCTTGTAGTCGCCGCTTTGGAGTAACTCGTTTTTATTGCATTAGCTCGTAAAACAAGTCCCTGCAGGTAACTCATATTCAATTGTATTACTCTCAGAATTAACTTGTAAATGATACCGGAGCTGTATTAGTTACTCAAGTGTCTGTAGCTGCAACAGTGATTCCAAGTGGATAAGTTAAACTCAATGCCGTGAACGAAAATATTCGAAGGTCAAATAATATACACTGGTGAAATAAATTAAGAGAATTTGCATATTTTATCGAATTACATGAAAAGAACAGAACTGAATGTAAAACCACTGCTTCTAGACAAAAATGTAAATTTTGTACGTCAAATACGTAAGCGTACACGTGTGTGTAGACAGAGCCAGTAGAGAAACAGGCTTTATAAGCGCGTGTAAGTTAAGACGCATTTCGTTCGCTAGCACACCTCGGCGAATTTCTTGGTGTTATTTTGCAACAATCGGTTAATTTCAAATTGTAACAGTAAAAATGAGTAACCACCAACGTTTAGATGATGGAATGAGGTGGCGAATTGTGCTAATATAACTGCTAATTAAAATGACTGGTAAATATATCCGAAGTAGGGCTTTTAAAACAAAGTTTCACTACAACGACGGTCCCTTTCAGTGAAGTCCTTCCATATTAATTAAACGGAACTACTAATTTTTAAGGATTAAAACCTTTTATATTTTGGGATCAAAAATAAGCATTTACAAGTTAAGTACAAGGTTTAAGTAAAAAGACAACGTATTGCTTTTGAGTAACGGCAATAATTTTTAAATAGATCACTAGAGCTCAGATTTTGCATATCCTTTTTTCAGCCCCGAATGTTGATAGAAATCCGTATGGAGTGTTTTTTTAGCAATTTGCAACCACGAAACCCGAATTTATTTTGCATATTTCGGACCATTTTGCCTATTTGGAGTTTTTTGCATGTTCTTTAAAAAAAAAAATTGAAAAAATTTATATATATTAGGTAGCCACACCAGGAAGGAGAGTGGGGCACAAAAAAAATGCAAAAAACTTCCAAAATATTTTTTTTGAGAATAGATATGACGTATCTCTGTAAAACACCACACACCAAAAATGAGTTATAGTAGTTGCAAGTTTTTACAAATATTTTCCCACAAAAGGTGTTCATGAGCAATAGTTATCTCAACACTGAATATTTATATAACGGTACATGCATATGGAACAGTTTTTATAGACAACCAACTCTTCAAAATCACTTATCAACTATTGTACATATCTTATAATTTTTATAATTGAGATATTTTGTACTACCCTATGATGCAATCCTACATAAATTTTCTGAAAGTTATTACATCAAATTCAACTAGCAAGGATACATTGTTACATTTTTTACATGCATAATAACAAATAAAAACTCCACAGTTCATGTCATCATTTTGATTTATGTGAGGGGGAGATAAAATGTCAATGTTATAGATGAATTAAAGAATGAATTGAATATTTCCCTCCATACACTAATTATGTCTGAACAATTTTTACTAGGAGCTTTGTTAAAAGGCTCATAAAACTCAAATACATATTTTTCAGTATCAACAAATAACAACACCCAGTGACTATCAAGGTTAGTAGGGGAAAAAATGTTTGCTTTAAGTACAGTACCAATTTGAAAGAATTAAAATTTTTTTTTGCTTTGTGAAAGTGCAGCTGAAGATACGGACTCAATAAACATAAAACGGATTGAATTTTCTATAAGTTTATAAAGAAAAGAATCTACTATTGTATCATCTAGCCATCCCCTTTTAAAGTACTTAGATACTTGAAATAAAATGGTTTCTTCTAATGTTACATCTACATCTAATGACTTAGGCATAAAATTTGTAGGTTCTATACCATTCACTTTGACTACCATATTTGAAGAATTGGTTTCATCAGTATGATTACATTTAAAAAAATTAGACACAAGACTCTGCAAATTGATTATATTTTAGTTTTATCAGTTCTAGAAACGTATAAAATCCAAAAATTGTTTTACAATTTTTTATAAAAGACAAACTGCAATCTACGAAAACCTTTTTAGTACATTTTGGTCTGGGTCAGTATCCTAGATTTTACTGCTACAAATGTCGACATCATAACTTAGCTCCACCGAAATGGAAAAATTTTGTTTTTTAATCATAGTTACCCAACCAGAAAATCATAAAATGACGGATTGGAATGCGCAGAACTGCTTTTACAAAAGATATTTTTTCATATATCTTAAGAAAGTATCGATATTTTTTGCATTGTTCTTGATTAAAATGTGACTGAAGCTGGTGTTTAAGGTAGATAAATTATATTTGAATATTTTTCGTACAAAACGGATTATAATCTTCTGCACTTTACTAATTAGAAACGTTTCCTAAATTAAATTAATACATTTCGAAGGTAAGTTGCTATATAATGGTTATACGTGTTTATTGATGTGTAATAAAAATTAATTACAGTCAGTTATTGATTTTGTGATAATAAACCAGTATCTATTCAGCCAAAAATCTTTGAAATGGCATTTAAAAGTAGGTTAAAAATTTTATAAAAGATGAGAGGCAAATTCTTTATTCTCCAGAATAATAACATGTTACTGACGTTTAGATACGGATTCTATTATATTACTACATTTCCATTAGTCAAATTTTGTAGAACTATAATTAAATCCGTAATTCACATCACAATCTGAATGTTGCCGTGGAAGTGTGGGTTTTATGGCGCAAGATCCAGAAAAGGATTGTGGAAGTTTGGAGAGTGGGGTGTCATCTCAGGTGTTGCCTCGCGATCTGACCATGGTTCAAAATTACATTTTGTCCTCGATTCTTTCCCGTTGGGATTGATCCCGGACCGTCGTTAACAGTACGACGCCAATTGAAATACCAACAATCTGAATGTTTAGTCTTTTCTAAAGTGCTGTCAAGCAGTCTAAATCAGGTCTTGATTGTTGCGGTTCTTGCTAAGATCGGATGGAAAAATTGTACAATTAAAATCGATGCATACACCATTCCTTGATATTTTAAATGCAAAACTAGTTGAATGTAGCACTGGGATAAGGATAAGAGTTTTTTGATTAGTGAAAGCCATGTTGAAAACATTCTGAACATTTTTCTATTTGAAATGTTTAATGTAATTCAAAGTAAACACTATATTCACTGTACTTTACTCGAGCACTAATTAGTTATTCAGGAGCTTGACAAATTCTTTTATATACCAATTTTTCAAATCAAGGATCGTCTTTTTTAGTATTACTCAAAAAATGTTTTTATATTTAATAAATTATCTATTCATGTATGAATCCTATTTAATTTTGTTAATTAAATAATTTTTTTTCTATACTGTTGGTAATCTTTCAACCAAAAAAGGTGTCCCAATTATGCGCCTCTGTGATAGTTATTTTCTTAAAGATACATCCAATATCTGGGTGACATGAGGTGAATATGCATTACCTACAATATAGATTACCATTAACTATTTTATAAAATATAATGGAAACTTCATTAAAAGGTTAAATTTTAGATTGTGTGTATATTTTTTTCCAGATCTTTGAAGACTATTTACCTGTTAGGCTAAAATAATTCTTGTACTCAAATTTGTAAGTTTTTCAAACCATGCTGTTTGAATTTTACATATAAACCTAGCAAAGGGATGTGTACAGGGAATGCTTTAATTTTATAAATTAAAATTATTTTTCATAAAAATTTTAAAATATGACACTAGAAAATATTCTTTACTATAATAAATGAATAGGCCATATGTCACCATCTATTGATTTTCACTGAAAATGTGAAGATACCTGTTTTTCTTTCCTTGTAAGAACTGCGTTTTGTGTAATACTGTGTGTTGATCCTTTAAATGACAAAAATCCTATTCAAGGGAATTTAAATCGATTAAAAAAAAAGGTGTTCTTCTGAATACTTAAGTGGTTACTTTTAATACAGCAAAATAAATAAAACATTTTTAAGTGCACATTGTGTTTAAAAATTTAAGGTTTTTTTTAGTTTCTGCTTAGAACCACATTATGTATATTGTAAATCTACTAACCATTCCTTTATACATTTTACACTTCTATGCCAAAAAATATAAAAATGAAAGTAATGAATCAATAATATTAAGAGCAGCTGTTAAAATGAAAATTGTTGAGAAAAAAAAATTCCTTAACATTAATGTTGGTATTAAATTTCTTTTGGGTTGATTTTTTATTCTGCAAGGGCCATGCAGTTTTGGGAGTTTTGCAAAGTTCATCATCACTTCTAAGGATGTACAAGATTAAATTCACTTTGGACTAAATAATAAAGCACATATTAACATTTTATTGCTACTTTTTTAGCCATAACATCTTTTAATACCCAAATTACTTTCACTGAAGAGCCTCCATCCTGGAATCCAGATTTGTGTATTCTATTTTACCATGTTAAGTACCCAAGCTATTTGAATATAATTTAAAAAATTAAGAACTTTATTGTATCTGCTCTTTAGCTCTGTTTCAAAAATCTTTGAACAAAAATACCCGAAATGTGCTTTAATGATTAATTACTTAAACAATAGATCTTGCTTGGAATTTAAAATTTTATTTTAGTGTTGTGGGTTGTTTGTATGGTGCAAGGACCAAATTTAATCATACAGCACCAGGCATACAATATCAAGTAATGGATATAGATACACAACCATAGTTTTACGTACACGAGAGAAATACATCCAGGAAGGCATTGAACTTGTGCCGCCTACAACTTGGAGGTTTATATGACAGTGGACATACCCACAACCTTAGTGTCGTGGGAATAAATTATTGAAAAAAAAAATACTAGCCCAAAGAATAAAAGTTGACAAATATATCCGAAATATTCTCCAAAAATAAAAAGCGCATATAGTATAATATACATTTGAGATCCACAATGCAAATTAACAGAAAGAAAATTCAGTGACAAACAGATAGTTGGGAGTAGAGGCTAAAATGGGAAATACAGGTCTTTTCAAGCAAAATAAATTCTTGATAATTCATAACATGTATCAAGGCATTTAGGCTCATATTTAGTCAAAGCATTCTTGTTTTCACCTAAAAAGAACCCATAATTAAGGAATTTATTGAGATATTTTAAACATATTTAACTAATCAGCAAAAGCATTTACAACAGCAAGAAAATTTTCATTTTTGTGGTGTTTGCAAAGGCTGCAAAAAAAATTAATTAAAGAAACATACATCACATTTGTTAGAAAAAGGAATGATTTTTAAACAAATAGTCTCAATTAACTTTGCTAGTTAGCATTAAAAAGAATCCAGCTCAATGGAACTTTCATAGTTATTCAAGATTAAAATATATGATTGAACGGATATCTTCACTGCCCACTAAAAAGTGAATTTGGTTGAGTAGCATTTAAAAACAAGCAAACTCAACACGATTCACCATTTAGCACATAGCAGACAAACAGTAAAACACTCCATAAAAAACAATCAAATATGCGAGAAGTTGAATATTTCACATCTGTGAAACATAACAGACTACAACCTAGGACCAATACAGAAGGGAAAGAAGTCAGACGTTTGATTTTTTTGGGTGCGGGCCATATTTGGCCTATTTGCAATAGACACAAGATATACATCAAGTAATAAACATGCATACAATGAAATTTTTACTGACACAGATGAGAGAAATCACACATGCACTGCCTACAACTCACAGGCTTCTAGTGCAGTGGGCAACACCAGAAACATAACTCGTGTTTTCTTTTACTATGCAAGTAAAATAAGCAATCGGAACAGGAATTTTATCTGACCACCCAAAAGTAAATTCCATTGGGTAGCATTTAAAAACAAGCTAACTCAACGCAATTCACCATTTAGCATAGCAAATGAGCAATACAACACACAAAGGGAAATAAAGGAATGAAATAGGTAAAATAGGCACCTGACCGAGAAATTTCATCTGCCCGCCAAAAAGTAAATTCCGTTTTGTAGCACTTAAAATCAAGCTAACTCAACGTTATTTACCATTTGGCACAGCAAGTGAGCAAAACATTTTAAAACGGGATATAAAATGAAGGGAAAATAAACAAAAATGATGAGCCTTCATCTCCCAGTCAACAAATATATTCTGTTGTATAGCATTAAAATACAAGCTAACTTAACGGAACAAAACAATTTGCGAAGCAAATGTAAGTGAAACAAAATGTCTAATTAGCAAGTGAACAGTACATTTCAAAACGGGATATAAAATTAAGGGAAAATAAGCAAATAAAGAGCTTTCATATGCCCGCCAAAAAGTACATTCCGTTGGATAACATTTAAATACAAGCTAACCCAACGGAATAACATAATTTGCGAAACAAATGTATGGGAAAGAAAATCTTCAATTTCAAATGAATATATTATTGCTTACACAAATTTGGCTTCTAAATGAAAGAACGTTAGGTCGGCAGAAAAACACCACACCACAGCCAACTCTCCTCCTTCCTTCGATCAATGCAAATGGCAAATGCTTCGACAATTTCATATAATCATTCGTTTAAAAACATCGATCCAACAAATGAGGCCGCCAAAATTAAAAGCGCCAAAAGGACAAAAAGGAAAAAAAAACCCACTAAAGTAGAGTAACCCGGTGCAACGAGAAAGAAGTTGCCAAATGCAAATATAGAAACTTTGGTCGGTGCACCGGGTAACATTGTACTGAAATGCTTAAGTTTCTTGTACTTCTAGGGTATCATCCGGAAGTTGGACTACATTCGGGATCTGGGTATGACCAGCATCCGCCTCAACTCCATCTTCAGTGCTCTTGACTACCCTCTGGAATTCGAGCACATCATCGACTTGCACAGCGCCGACCCCCATTTGGGAAGAATGGAGGACTTCCGGCAGCTGGTGAAGGAGGCTCACAAGAGATGCATGAAGGTGGTGCTGGACCTCAACCCCACTTTCACCAGTGACCAGCACACCTGGGCACTGCACTGGCAGAGGGGCATTCCCGGATACGAGCACTTCTATGCCTCCGCCAACAGGTCGAAGGTCAGTACGAGATATTTCATTCAAGATCAATAAATAGTTAAGGGGGTTCGGGACACAAAAATCGTCAAATTTTCGAAATTTTTTTTTATGATTTTAAGAAATTCTCTATGCTTTTTTGCTTAAAATGACATCTAAATCATGTTTCTATCTTAATTACAACTAGAGATATAATAATTTTTGTGGTGCGTTGTTTTCACTCTTGACAGTTGTTGTCATGGCAACAAGATCTGTCTTTAAAACTTTAAATGCCTTTTTCTCCATGATACTTTTTTCAAGATTTCCTGTATTCAAATTGCTATAAGTCAAAAACCAATAAAGTTTAAGGGTTGAAATTTGGAATATATCTTTTTCAAACATTATACTTTAATTTTGATTCAGCAAATTTGAAACAAATATTTACTTTTAAAAATATGACTTTTTAAAAAAAAGTACCTTACAATTTTCAAACATTTTCATTCAAATATTTTTTATTTTTTATTAAATTAATATTTTTTTGAATTGCTGAATCAAAATTAAATTTTATAAATTTGAGAATAATTTGCTGCAAGAATTTTGAAAATTGACCAAGAATATTTTGAACTTTAGCAATTTAAAATGACCCCTCTTTTTTTCAAAAAATTTTAATTTAAAATTTTTAAAAAACTTTTGAAAAAATTTTGTGTTGTGATTTTTCTTATTAGTTAGATGGGTAATCAGTACAAAAAAATTCAAAATTCTAAATTAATTAATAAAAAAAAATTTCTGATGTGTCCCGGACGCATACTCGGAAACCCTCACGCTTTCAGCACCTCTTGGCGAGTTGGCGATAGATGCCTGTATCGCCAACTACGATAATCCTAATGTTAAAACTTAGAGGAATTGCCGCTAGAAGGCGTATTAGTTCTGTCGGCGGTTTGAAAAATCGCGCGCTGTTCTGATGTTGAATGCATTCTGTTTTGTTTATGCTTATGAGAATGTGTGAGGAGCTCATGTTTTTCAACGGTCTTTGTATTGAAAGCGGAATAATTTGATTAGGAAAAGTTAATTTGTCTTTAGGCGTATTCTTTTGAAAGATTGTATTTACTTTTCAGTTATACATCCAATCTCCTTCAATTTTCAAATGTGTTTATTTGATGCTTTAGAGATGCAAGAAAAATTTGTTTCAGCTTTGATTTTGAATTGTTTTATGCTATTGCGTTTAATTATATTTGTGAAGTGTAATCTTAGTATTTTAGTAGAGGCAGTGAGATTGTTCTTTCTGCGATCAGTAGTTTTAATTTTTGATTTATAGTTAGATGTAATCTAGTTTTTGAGATTACATTATATGAAAGTCCACAAATTGAATACATCTGATTCTATCAAAACGGACCATTTCTTTCGATTTTTAGATTGTTACAGGGAATGCAAATTTAAAATTAAGTGATTATTTTTAAAAATCAGTGATTTAAATAAGAAATTTGATTTCCTTTCTGTTTTATGTGTAATAATATTGAAAATGAAATAACTATGAAGAGACATGCTATTTTATTGAAGTTAGTTGAATATTAAATCAGCCTTCCTTTGAAGCACTACTTAACCTTTTTTGATAGGGATCATAATTACAAGACAACTCTCCCTTTTGGGCCATTGAACATATGTCACTCACAAGCCTGTTCATCAGCATAGGTTTTGTTTAAAACATTCCTTGTGACTATAAATCCAATGGGCAATTTTGAATCATTCTTCTTCATATGATGGGTGAAGATTCACTTAATATATTTACTCAAGCATTATACCTAAAAAAGTTCCAGGGCCAGTGCGACCCCATTAATTCAAATTAGAAACACATGCTTTTTCCTAATCTCTGCAGCTATTTTTTTATGTGCTTTCATTTGCAAAATCTTATATTAAGTATTATTTTTTGACCCCTCATATGCCTGTACCAAAACTTTTGCATTATTAATTTTATATAACTTCCATACACCGAACACTGATGTGCTAAAAGTCATGGGATAGCAGTATGCAAATTTACTAGTGCTCACATTGCATTAAAAGAGTATAAAGAGTCAGATAGTTATCAGTGCTCTCTGTTAAACTCTTGAATGTCGACCTGCCAAGAATTAACCGAGTTTGAACGTGGAAGGATAGTTAAAGCTAAACGCATAAGCTTAACATTTTGGACATAGTTGAGACCTTGCTCCACATTGTCAAGGGTGTATCGAGAGTACCTCATAGAAGGCATTACCCATCACAAGTGCATTTGTGCTAACAGACTTAAGTTCTCATATAGGTATGTTGAAATAAACAATGTAATATGTCGATTTGGTTTTCCAAAACCTCTGTTGAACAAAATTTGGGTAGTACTAATGATTTTGTGCTATTCTATTGATACACAAGCGGAAAGGTGAGGTGTAGAGGGAATAGTATCATTACTGAGTACAAGGAGTGGGAAAGCAACTTGCTGGTGGTTCAGTGGGTTTCTCATTGTTAATAGCTTGCAAGCTGTAGATGACATAGGTTCAATTCATGTGACTACCCTGAGCGTATTTATTTTTTTGCGTCAAACATTTCCTGTTTGTATACGCACACCTAATTCTGTTTTTGCACAAACTTTTTTTTTTACTCAGATTCAAAATAAATATTTCATTCTCTATTTACTCCAGTCAGTTTGAATTTATTTGCCCAAATTTTACGAAATTTTTTTTTCTTCTATTTGTGGCATAGTAGTATCATCTGTTAAACTACATGGGTATTCGTAGCAATTACTGGGGGTTAGCAAGCAGTGGTCACACCTGACCCCATGAAAAGAACTATCACGGGCAATGCAGTGGTTAGTCAGTTATATTGCACCCACAAATAGATTGCATAACATGTAGTGTATGCGTTTTGGAATACATGTTTTCATTTACCAATGTATGTATCTACAATTTTCTAATTGTATTTGGTAACTAACACGACTGTATTCCCAACATCATTACAATGACACGCAACTGGAGGATTCAGTGATCTATCATTTGAAGATATTCATGAATCATTCGAGAAAGCCGTAAGCAAAGATGAATTATTAGAAGAGGTTGGCTTTGAGACTCCTAATCCCACAGAATGTAGTGATAATGAACAATAGGATCTTGTTCTAAATGCAGGTTTAGTAAAAGAATGTCTGGAACTGACCTGAAAATTGGGTAATCATTATGTCAAACATGACCCTAATGAAAAACGCGCTAGGAAATTTCAACGTGAACTGAAGTTCTTGGTAGCCTCTTACAGATAATTATATAATGGCCTAACCAAAACACAACAATTAATAACTGAATTTGTTCGTAAAACTGTTGAAACATTCGCACAAGATGATACTCATGCTCGTCCAAACAGAATTAGGTGTACATTAGTGTTGACTCGAAAAGGTGAGTTTGTGATCTCATTTGTATTGTACTGATGTGCACACTTTATATTTTCAGGTTCCTCATCCTTCAGATTTTTAACTATCCCTTACTTGTATTTATGTTTTTGTAATTTCTATTATCAAAATGTGTTTCTATGTGGTTTTGTTTTTATTTCTTGAAGCAGAGGTGTTTTTGTGATAGCAGTTATTGCCAAAATGTTAAGTAATTTTTTAAATTACCCAATTTTTTACAAAAATAAACATTTTCTCTATAAAAAAAAAAGTTTCAAGATTAAAAAAAAAAATTTAAGATTGGAAATACTTAAATGTGAATAATTCTACACTTAATGGTCATAAGTTAAATTTTCATGCAAAAAGTTTATTTTTGAGTCTTGTATGGTTAATTATATTTACAGAAAATTCGGATATGCAGCGAAAACTTGAATCTCTTCAAAATTCTACTCTACGTATTATCAGTGGTTACCCCTGGTACTACCGAAACGCTAAAATTTGCGAAGATCTTGAAATTACCGAACTTAAAACTTACTTCAGTAAACTTGCTACTAATTTTTATGCTAATCTTGAATTAATTGATAACCCTGCCATCCAGTGTATCCCAGATATGACCCTCGTCAACCCGAATATAATAAAAGACCCAGAGTCATTCTTAATCCTTAATGTTCTTACTATTTAAATCTCCTGCTTTTATTTTTTCTTTAATTTAATAATTCTTAAGCCTTCCTTGTCATCTTGCATCTTATGTACTGTTCCAATTGGACTCGTCCTTGATCTGCCCAATTTCTAAGCCACCTGTTTTCATTGGACAACCAACTGCACTCACTCTACCTTACATATTTCAGTGAACTTCAAAACCTGCTCAGTTCCCAACTACTTTCTGAGGGAGATAGAAGGCCTTCGGCCTAAGTTCTCCGGCTCACCCATTATTTCATTTTCATTTACAGAAAAATGAATTTTTGTAATGTATGACTAAATTACTTGATATTTAAAGTTTATTGTGTATTGAAATGAAAATAAAAGTTTTTATGTACCATTTGTTTCTTTGTTTTTCTTGTAAGACATTAATTAAAAAATACCTTCTATAATGAATTGAAGTACATATATTCACTGTAACTGAAACACTTCTTTTTGTTTACCTTCATGTGTTTGTTTACAAAAATATCTTGCAATGTCAGAATCAGTCTCAATAGATCATTCTGAATACATTAAATGTTGCTTACAATTTGTACTAAAAGATTTATATTTTGTTCTGATTTTCATAATTATTCAAGATTGCCAATGTTGTCTGGTACATGCAAGTATTGTTAACCTAGTAATTTTTTTCTGGATTGAACTGTTTTGGAATGTAATTTAAATTGAACTTTAGAACTGAAATAATTATACTTATATGTGGAATATAATATGGACCAAGAGAATTGCATGCATAATAACATTTAGAGCTTCGATGAAAATCCAAATTTTTCCCATATTGTGTTTGGAGAAAGCCTACTTTTGTGTAATGTCAACAGAGGTCCCTTGTTTTTCAATAACACTATATATCATACAGTATCAATGTTTTCTTGGGAACTTTCTGTAAGAAGTCGGTCAGACTTTTTCGTATCTTGCAGAGAACAGTGTTTTGAAATTTTTTTTACACATATTTGTTTTGAAGGCACACGATGTAACCCAAAGTAATTTTACAATTTTCTAGAAGTCTCCATCATAGAGAATTCATTTTGATTAAATATTTTGCTAAACTGTGCTGAGATTCACACTCACTAACCTAGATCAGCTTCCTAAATAAATGACAATCAAAAGCTGTAGAGCAAAATGGTCTTAAGAAATCATGTGGATGGAAGACTAAATATGCAGTGCTGGCAGTCATTTGACTGATATTAAATTCAATGAATAATGTCAATCATTGAGTGCACAATGAAATTAGAAATGTTTTATTTAAAAGTTATTCCAAAACAAAATGATGTCCTATGTAAACATCCTGCATAACAACTGAAGAAATTGTAAACCAATATTTTGGTTGGTAAATATTTTCAAGTCGTAAAATTTTCTGTAGCTATACATTCTGATTCTTGCAACTTTAGCAATATTGGCTTTAGTCCGATTTGCATTCAAAGCTTATCTAGAACCATGAGTCAGCTAAACTTGTTCAAAGTAGGCTTCTGTGAAACTTATAAAAATGTGCTCATGCTATCTCCATATATTTAACTCACTCAACATCTGTCCTGATCAGGACATGAAAATTTTAGATAAAATAATTTTTGAATAGACCTTTTGAAAAATTAATTAAATCAGCATCATGCTAATATAACAGGTGCCGTGGTTTTAAGAGCAACCAGAGGGTTGGAAGTTCGAATCCAGCCAAAGACCGTCATGTAGAAGGGGGCTGGTGCATGTTAAATCTGTTGTGTTGCCTCGCTATATGACCATGATTCTAAATTATGTTGTCTTAATCTTTCCCTTTGGGGTTGATCCAGGATCGTCACAAATAGCCCATTGTGTTGCTCCAGTGGGGAGAGAGACGTTAAATAAAAATACCATTAGATATACCACATTTCATCAAAATGTTGGTTTTAGACTAATCAGTAGCATGTTATAACTCCTAAAAGGTCTTGTGAATAAATTATTGCACACTTAGTAATTAAACGAATAATATTGCTCAGATTAATATTGTAATTTTATTATAAAACAAATATTACTTTTCTTCTGTTCATAATAAGAAAAATTATATATATCTTGCCTCATAGCAGTGAAAAATTATATATTTAATCATAGGTTATGTATTTTTTGGCATACGAAACTGACATCTGATGAACTAAAAAACTACAACTATAACAGGTGCCATGGTTGGAAGAGTAATGGACTAGCAACCGGAGGGTTGGGAGTTCGAATCCTGCCAAAGACCGTCGTGTAGAAAGGGGGCTGGTGCATGTTAAATATATTGTGTTCTTACATTAGCGTGGTGTGTAAGTTTGGAGTGCCAGCTTGGGTGTTGCCTCGTTATTTAAAAATGATTCAAAATTATATTGTGTCTTAATTTTTCCCTTTGGGGTTATAAAAATAACCAAGTAGCATAATTTTCATAATCGCCAAATTGAACTTACTTTTAGACCAAAGTGGGGCCAAGGGTCTGAAAAGTAGGGATGCGACATCAATGTCGATATTTTCAAAACATTAATGTATTGAAGCCGATGTAGCATCACTAGTTGCTAAACCAGTGTTATGAAATGGGGTAAAAAAGTTTAAATACACTGAATTTTAAGAACATCGATGTATTATCAACATTGATGTTTAGCTGTCGATGTTGCATCCGAAACCGCACAGTATACATCGCGGGCCTCTAGCAAAGACTTTCTCAAGCCAACAGCAGGGTTCCCACGGTCCTTGAATTTTGTTTTCCTAACTAGGGGCCCTTGAAAATTACGAAACTTGGTAAAAAGTCCTTGCTTTTTTTTTTGGACTAGTACATAATTGCGTTGGAATTTGTGTCCAAACTAGTTTCCTTCACGGCAGGTGCGCAATTTGAGCGTCATTCTGAAGTGTTACGTGTTTTGACACCACGTTTTATATATATGAACAACCATAATGGGTGATGTATACATGAACACACAAGGTCAAACACCATGTTTCATTGACGCGTCATCCCATCGCTTTTTTGCATTCAAACATGAAAGAGTTCCGCCTCTTTGAACATTTCTTAAAATTGTCTCAGGGATTGATGAAGAAATACAAAGAAAATATTAAGGTTTTTGAAGGGGGTAACTGTCAAGTCGTACGTTCAAGAATGAAAACTTAACAGTTTAGGACACTGCATTATCCGTTTTCGTAAAACGCCGAATTCGTATTGAGAAAATATAAAAGTTGCAATTGAAAAATTATTTATTTACAGAAAAGCACATTTAAGGTATTCTTGTAAAATTTTCTACAGATTTCAAATCCGTTGAAATTTTTACTATCTTTAACGATTGTGACCAGAGAACAACTTTTGACACTGCAGTCAAAACTTTGGATTTGTTTTGTTTCTCAAACAAAATAAACCACGACAGCCATCTGCTGTAGTGGCCGTGGGCGAGAGCAAAATGAAAACGGAGATTGTGTCGATCGAACCATGTGCAAGCTCCCATACTCTTCTTCGTGCCACCAAAGAATTTATCGTACGATATTTTACCTCACGACCGAAATTGATATGTGTGCAAATAGCCCGATAGTTAGCATTGAGACGTGAAGCCCACTTTGCAAAAAAGTTCACAGGTTCTGTGATAAAAGAAAATCCAAACTACAACCAAAATTGATGACAACCTTTCCTCTTTTCTTTGACTGTCAGTAGTTTAAAAAGAAATTAAAAAATGTTTTTTTTTAATAAATATTTTTTAAATTGACAATTTTTGCACGTGCTTTGTTTTAGGTCGCTATAAAAAACTTTAGGTCCTTGAAAAAAATATTTTTGGTTCTGAAAAGTCCTTGAATTTTTTTTGGACAAAGGCGTGAAAACCATGAACAGTAAACGGTTCATCACACTACTACTCAAAATACCTACCAACTTACCTATGCTGTGAAGAATGGGAGGTTTGAAGAGTTAGGGTAAACGAGGCATAAGTTTGGCAGTCACAAATCTGTCCAAGGCCAGGAGGGCCTGGTGACACTGAGGGTGTTGCGAGTAAGTTTTGGTAGCCTCTTTTAGGAAAAGGAGATCACCCCTAAGGTGTTCCATGAGTTTACAGTGGAAGATGTGATGGTGAGTCGCCAATCTCTCCACACTGACACAGATCAGAAACTTGGTTTCTGAAGAAAAAAAAGTTTTTAAAAAAGTATTCCGGAAAGCAATTATGGCCTGCGAGTAGCTGGGATTTTATGGGGTGGTACACGTATTGACTAACATCTGGAGTGGGAAAAAACTTGTGCATTCTTCTACATATTGTATCTCTACTCCATCGTAGTTCCCACAACTTCATAAGGATCTTGAGAATTTTAATTGACAAGGCAATTGTGCCCACATTTCACAGACAGCGAATTTTGACAGGATCAGTCTTATCACCACCCATGTGACATATTGACTGCAGCGACAAAGTAATGTTGTTAGGTGAGACACGACTTCAGAGACAAAGCACTGTTGTCGTCACGTGAGAGGTGACTTACGACCACAGAGACATAGTACTGTTGTTATGTGAGAGGTGACTAATGACCGTTAAGGCTTAAAATGGTAATGCGTGTAAAAAAATTCTGCCTCCATAGCAGCCCAAATGCAAGTGCTATAATTATAGGATATGAGATAGAAAAAACTTTGTTTAAAGAAAGCTATTGAAAACAGTCAAAATGGAATATTTTTTCAATTTAAATTTTGTTGTTATCTTGAGCTCAAATGAGTGAAACAAATCGAGAAGTGTATTTGTTTACAAAAAATTACTTTGCTTAAATCTTAATACTTATTATTGATAACTGCTTTTACTAAGTTTATATTTACTACTAGTTGTCTCAACAAACAGTGGTGAGATTATATCAGGTAGACGATCAAACAAGAGATTTGATTCATAAGAAACTATATTATGAAAATACAAACACTGTGTAGGTTATAAGGACGAATAAGTTCCACAAAAAACAAATACATTCTCATCAATTCTTTCTATTTGACGAGTTTTAGAGTCAGTGATCATTTTATATTGTAAAAATCATAACAAAAGGCAATTGTTGACTAAATTTCAAATAATTGTAAACATATATAATTTGTTTACATGGGGGTACGTTTTTGGCAGTGTCTATTGAACCGTACAGTACGGCTATATAACTTTTCATTCTATGTAGCCGTACAGCGCAGTTCCTTACTGCGCAGTATTTTCACTTCTGCCGTTAGACGGCAAAGAGAGTCATTCATGTTTTTGGCGATTATGTAGTATTTTGATCCATTTTGCCTTTGCCATAAACTGCCAAGAAAGGCAATCTTTTTTTTGTGGAAGGAAGACGCATTTTCCCTACCGTTTCCCGCCTTTTTAAGATTCTCCGTATATGAATCGAGGATGGGTTGTGTAAATCTGGAAATGATCGCGGGAAAAAATGAATGGTTGGGTTTTATGGCGCGAAGTGCGCGGAATGGGATGGATAATAACAAGTGATTGGAAATTTAAGTAATAAAATGTGTTCCTGGTCAATTCAGGAAAATTTGCACAAACTGTCTTTTAAATATTTTTCATGTTTTGTTTGTGTTCCGAACCATAGATTTAATGACATGAATTTGTAAAGAAGAAATACAAGTTTGCATTTTTGTTTTATAATGGAGTAATTTTGTTTATTTTTAGCCACTTTTGCACACATAATTAATAATTCTTTTTCACAAAAGAGGAATACGTATAAATTTTTTTAAATAAACAAATAAAAAATTATTATTATTTTTTAATTCTTTTTTAATAACATACAACAAATGATCAAATATTTAAGATCCATCAAATTGTGAAATATTTGCCAAGTTGACTACATTTTGCTAACGAAAACAGGTTTTGATCAAATAATTCATTTCTTTTTAAAACCAGGTCCGAATTCTCATGTGAACAGTTGAAAAAAATCATTTTTATTGCAGATATGCTTGAGGGATGATTTGCAATTTGGATGAAAAAAAATGTACGCATTAAAATTTTGCACTTCTTTGCTATACTTGATTTACTATTTGAGAGCAATGAGTATTACTAGTTTTAATCTCACGTCTCCAATAAAATAAGTTATTGGAAAAGGTTCTTTTTCCATTTTAAAGACCCTATCGTAAAAATCCAGATTCAATTTCTACTAACAATTTCAGATTTTCCTCCATATTTAAAATTTAATTGGATATCTCTTCACATCAAGCTCAGTAAAAGTGCATTTTCATGTAGTATCTACCATATTATTTAACCATTTCGAAAGATAGATAAAGTACTTGAAACATTCAAGTTTGAATTGTTTTGCGCCTTTACTTGGCTGGCATATTAAAATCACAATCACATGTAGGCTAAAATATTTTAATCCATTTCATTGAAATATTAATTTGCTTTCTTTGAGTAAAAATGTGGTTACACGTAAGCGTTTGTATGGATAGGTAGTTGTCTAAATTATTTTTAACATTTTAAATTCAAATTGTAAAAAACAATTAATCAAACACCAATTTTTATTATTTGCAAACCGCAAAACAAACAGAAAGGTTTTATATCCAACACAATAAAATGTGATATGGAAGCAGGAGTTTATCCAGGATACATAAACTGGGGGGGGGACACAAATTTTAATGGGGTGTTGATTGGAGATAATTGCATATTTACCCGATGCATCGATTAAATCATTTTTATACTGTTATTTTTGCTATGTTGTTTCTGTTTGTTTATTATTTAATGGCGCAAGGACTGCTATAAGTCATGCTGCCCAAAATTAGGTTAATTACATTATCTTCTGGGGGACTAATTGGACATTGGTGTTTAACATTTGTGTGGGACATTTTAACCTGAACTGCAAAAAACGCTACATCTACTGATCATGAAATACCAACATATTTATTTCAGACATTTCGTATTCTCTTTTGAAGCTTTTGTACAGGGTGTCCTAAAAGTTCCCGTACCCCAACTTTAAAAAAATTTATTGCCCTTGTTTTTTTTTAATTACTGAATTTTATCGATAATTATTATCGTTTTTCGATAATTCTTATCGACTCTTTAATTTTTATCGTTTGATTTTCTTTACGCTCAAGTTGTGCGATAATAAAGTTCCACACCATTTTGTTCTTCATTGCAAGATAAATTTATCACGCATTCAGAGAATTGCGCTGATTTTGAGGCTTCTGGTAAAGTAGTCTATTAAGAGAGATCGAATCATTTTGCATATTTGGTTATTTCTATTATTCGTTATATTTACCCCTTATGTTTGAGGTTCCTTGGTCTACCATAAAAACTTTTAAGGGGATCAAACTCCTATGGCACGCTTGGTGTAGATGCTCTTTTAACAATTTATCTAATTTCTCATTTGAAATATTTGCATCTCACGTTTGTGGATATACAAGGAGTTGGCATCTATAGTAGAATAACAATTGACTATAACAAATTTTTCTTTCTACTCACTAAAAACAGGCAGAGGTTGAATTTCAAAGTATTTTTTGGCTAATTTTGGCACTGATTCTTCACAGTTGGAAGGTTACGGAGGTTTGAACTGATGCCTTTCAAGAGGGGAATCAACACTTTAAAATTTGTTTTCAGTATGTTAAAAACTAGTATGGATGCCCTCACTTCATAGTTTAAATAGTAAACCCTTTGGAACAAAATAAACTAAGGTTAAATAGAAAGCTAAACTTAAATAGAAAGAACCTCTTAATATTCACAAAAGCAAAGTACTCTTCTAATAAGCCTGTAATTAAGAAAATCCAAAGGCATATAAGTGTTTTGATTTCCTTTGTGAAAACATTGTATTCCAGATATTTCGTTTTGATTCTAGAACAATTTGGTTCCGACAAATTGAAAAGTTTAAATTTATGCTTTCGTGTCTGGCAGACAAAAAGGTATTCAAAGAAACAAGTAGGTTAACAAAAAGGCAAGAAAACCTCTCTGTCTATTTTCCTGTGGACGTTTTCTATAATTATTCTGCTGTTATTATTAGGAACGACATACAGATGTGAACTAGTATTTTCATTAATGAAATTTACTTTCATGAAAAGCAAAACGAAAGTCACGATTGACTGTGATTCAATTTTAAAAATTCTCTTCTGTTCTCAGTACCAAATTTAACACCAAACATTCAGACTAGCCAAACCCAGTCTCAAAAGTATCATTAATGGAAAGTAATGTTTATGTGATGTAATACATATTGTTTAACATACAATAATTAATTCATTTTGAAATGTTAATTATGTGCATAAACATACCTTTATTAAAAAGGTTATTAAGAATATGCCTGGACCATGAAAACTTAAGAAAGTAGAAAAGGTGCTCGAGTTGTAAGACGCATATGAATTCGTATGTGAAAAAAAATTGGCGTGTGGTATGTAAAAGGTTAGCCACCCCTGGGCTACTGGAAACTTGCCGCCCCCTTCCTGCCCTCAGTAATGATATTTACAGTAAAGTTAGATATTATAAATTTAAAACCAAGTTCAGTACAAGAAAGGTGATAAAACAATTAAAAACATTTAATCAATAATTATTTTTTCTGATAAAAAGCTTTTGCAGGAGTTTCAACTTTTCTTGTTCATGTAACCCCTGACTGAGCTTTCATACACTTTTATTCTTCTGCGTTTTAAAATAAAGTTATTATATTATCAAATTATTGGAAAGTTCCTGATTCGAAATCGGGTCAGGTCATGGATATTTGTAAGCGTATGGTGTAGAGGCGGTTGGTGTACCTTAAATCTGTCGTGGCCGAAAGTCCTCACGTTGGGTTGGTGTGGAAGTTTGGAGAGTGGGGTGCCAGCTCAGATGTTGCCTCATCATCTGACCGTTGTTCAAAATTACGTGGCGATACACCGAATGGCTTAGGCTGGGAAGGTGGTAACTTGTTGAATATTATCAAATTATTGGAAGGTTCCTGATTCAAAACCGGGTCAGGGCGTGGATATTTGTAAGCGTATGGTGTAGAGGCGGCTGGTGCACCTTAAATCTGTAATGGCCGAAAAGTCCTTAGTTTGGGTTTGTGTGGATGTTTGGAGAGTGGGATGCCAGCGCAGATGTTGCCCCGTCATCTGACCGTGGTTCAAAATTACGTGGCGATGCACCGAATGGCTTAGGCTGGGACGATGGTAACTAGTTGAATACCATTATCAAATTATTGAAATGTGTTACCTAGTTGAGCAGAATTGTAACAGTGCACTGTTTAGATGGTATAAAAATGATACAAAAAAATACATTCAAAGCAAAATCATACATTTATATATATAACGTTAATTTTTTTTATTCAAATTCCCTCGATTGTATCTTAAAATTCAGATTGACGAAAAAAATTTTCGATCAAAAAGCAAAGGAATGATCAGATCTGCTTAGTTTCTGTTCTCACTTCTTCGCTTCGCCCCTTCCAGTCCCACCGGACGCACAGCGTCTCTTATGGGGGGAGGGTAAGAGTTATGGGACAGTTGAAGGGAAAACTCTTCGTTCTTACAGTTGCTCATTCGAAGACTTCGAGGAAGAAAAAATCTGCGGTTTGTACCTCGTGTCAATGACCCTCAAGCAGAGACGGGTGCGTAGGGCCCACAAAATGTATTTTCATTTGGGTCCGAGGAAAGTTGTGCCAGCGTCTTTACAATGTGCATCTTTAAGTGCAGTGAAAAGAGTTTCTAATTCAAGATGGTCAACAAGAATATATGCTATATTAGCTGTAAAACTTAGTTTCACCCATGTTAAAGAGGCTTTAACTGAAATTTGTAATTCAGAAGAAGAAAAGAAATACAAATACAAATATTGACGACCAGCTACAGGCTCGAGCCCAACAAGGCTGGTCCTTTGTTTATGAATTCCCCAATTCCCACTGACTATCCAATTGTATCTTAAATTCGTACACTCCCTTTGAATTAACTATATTTTCTGGCAACGCGTTCCAACTGTCTATTACCCTATTAAAATAGTAGTTTTTCCTTAAATCCCGATTAAAATGTGTCTTATTCAATTTATACCCATGACCCCTTGTTCTGTTATTCCTATTGAAATTTAAGCCCTCTGTGTCCTCTTGTTTTACAAACTTGAAAAGCTGAATAAAATCCCCCCTCCTTCTTCTTCTTTCCATATTGGAGACAACTTCTTAAACAGACAAATATGAAACTGATCCAATGGCAATTATTAGGAATACTATTTTACAAAGAATAAGTGCTACTAATAAATCACTGCAATCAGTGGAATGCGAACTATTGAAAGGTTATCTATCCTGAAGTCATTAGTAAATTTTATCAATAATTTAAAGAGAAGTTGAAAAAGAGGCAACTGATTTATCAGTTCTGTCATTTAATGTGAAAGATGGTTAAACTCGCAGACAACAAATAAGAAAACAAAAAGGTTTTTTAAAAATGAAAACAAAGGAGTTGGACATGCATTTACAATGAGAGAAAATTTCATAGTCAATTAATTCGATTTTTTTCATATGTGATAACACCAAGGCAGAATTATTTCAAAGAACGTATGGAGTTGTTGTGGAGCCTTTTCGAATATTTTTTATATTGGGATTTATCAGTAGAAAAAAAGAACACGATAAAAAAAAAGTTGAAGAATATTTACAAATATGACTTTGGTGTTTGTACTTTTGAAGACGAATTTGATCATCTCTTTTTTATAAAAGAAAGTGTTTGTTTGTTTGGGGCCGCAAAATCCTGACGATTCTATGGCACTTACAGCAATGAGATTTGGCATACAGGTAGTCCGAATTATTTGCAATTTTTGTGTAGCTGCGAATTTTAAAATTCAATCTAGAAGATTTTTAAATGTGAATTTGATAGTTTTATTCTCAATCGATTTTTCAAACGCGGATAACATTTTCTACTCATGCGACCTTGCAGTCAAGGTTTGGAATTATGGCAAGTTTTTTCATATGCAGAACGTGGAGAAAATTATTTATTTCGTTTCCGCTTTGATTTTGCGCGGAGAAATGTTTATCCAGCCAGACGATAAATCTTTTAATTGTAGTCACACTTCTTTTTTCTATCTCCAAGACTAATTTCAACGGATTGGAAAACTGCGAAAAATTTCAGTTTAGATTGGTACCTAAAATACGATTTTCTTTAAATAAATAATAATTTTTTAATTGAATATATCTTCAACGGATTTGAAATCTGAGGAAAATTTTACACCAGCTTAATACCTTACATCACGGTGTTGCCCGTGTTATTGGTTGCACGAGCACACGGGCAACGTCGTTCTAGCCACGCAGTGGCTAGTTTTTTAATATTTCTTAAAGAAAACGAGGACACATATAAACCACACCAGTCATCTATCGAGCCGATAAAGAAATGTCTTGCACATTTCCGAATGCTGAATCATTATTGAAATTTTTTTTTAACAATATACTTTTCTATTGCAACAGGAGAAAGGTTGTTTCCTGTTTTAAAGCGTGTAAAAAATAATTTTAGGAGTTCTATGGTAGAAGAAATATTAATTAATATGACCATTCTGTATATAGAGCAAGGAATCGTAAAACGAATAGACACTTCCAAAATAATTGACGAATTTGCATGAAATAAAGTAAGACGAAAATTCATGTAAAAATGTTTTTTTTTTAATAAGTTTATTTAATGGGCTGTGGTATGAAAATATTTTGAAAACTTTTCTTTTTTGTTAATAACTTAAGGACAGTTTTCTTGAAACTTTTTTTTCTAACTTGAGATTGAGGGCCCCGAAATTTTTACCGCTTGGGGTCCCCACTTGACTTGATCCGCCACTGATTGTTCCTGTTAGGAGTAGCAGGAAACTGAACACTTCTATTAGCGTGTTGAAAGCAGCCAGAACTATTACTGAGTTGACAGCCAACTGAACCATTTAAGCATTGACAAACTACAACATCAAACTTTCAAACCCTTCTTGGCACGTTGCCAAAGGCGCCATCGAACTATAACCCTTTTCTGCCTGGAAAAAAAGAAGATAAGTTATGTTGATGCATTCCTGGCTGTGGCTCTTGTATTATTACCTACTGTTTTCTCGTAATTTGAACAATCGTAAATATATATGTTAATTTTAACCCTGAGATGATTACTGAACTAAACTCCATTCACCCTACTTGTTACTTATCTATTCAGGGTAAGGGAGAACACAAAACTATTAAGTTCATTTAAACCTATTATCAGGAATTCTGCAAAACGTTTTCTTCCCTCACCACACCAGAACATGAAAAATACTTTTGTTCAAACGTATAATCAAGGCAATTTTTTAAAAATAGCTTCCCATGCTACTTAACAGGGCAGCTCTTGCCACATGATGTAGTGTCAATGCATACTCTGAGCGCGTGTAAGTGATCCGAGAATTTAAATTTTACAGGCGCGCGTGGCAATATAATGAAAAAAATATTTTTATTTTGTACGCGAATCATGTGACATTCTGAATGTATTTTTAACTGTGAATTTGCAAATTGTAACCATAGTATGGAATGTGATAAAAATTCATTTTCAAATCAGAATATTTGGAGACTCAGTGAAAAAGAGATGTTCCTTGTAAATTTGTATCGTCTTTAGTTTTCTTAGAACAAATGTTTAGTTTTTTTAATAATCGTTCATCTCCCTGCATGCACCTGAAAATCTTACCTTCAACTACTTTAGGCAGTCGAACGGATATTCTGATAATTCAGAAAGAGAAAAGTGAGTTTTCATCTCCAAGATAAATTAGACTAAAATCACATTGCCAAATTCAGCCGGAGTTGAACTCGACTTGTCGGATGCCGGAAAGTTTTCACTATATTTTTGGTTGGTGGCTGCTTGTTTTAGTTATCCTGGATCCTATGATTTCCCATTCTGATTATTCAGTGGCGCCAATGTTGGGAATAGCTCCCTATAATAAATTAATTTACGATACCATTTCTTCATTACTCACTATTATTACCAAAATAAGTGTTTGTATGTATTTATGCAGTGTCCTGATGAATCTATGGCACTTAATTACGGGCTTATTAGATGAGTACTTTGGTTTTGGGAATATTAAGAGGTTCTTTCTATTTCAGTTTAGTTTATTTCAAAGGGTTTACTATTTAAACTAGGAAGCGAGGGCATTCATACTAGTTTTTAACATACAGAAAACTAATTTTAAACAGTGCTGATCCCCCTCTTGAAAGGCATCAGTTCAAACCTCCATAACCTTCCAACTGTAAAGAATCAAAATTAGCCAAAAAATACTTTGAAATTCAACTTTTGCCGGTTTTTAGTGAGTAGAAAGAAATATTTGTTATAATCAATTGTCATTCTACTATAGATGCCAACTCCTAGGGTCCTGAACTCCTTGTATCCACACAAACGTGAGGCAAATAATTCCAATGAGAAATTAGACAAATTGTTATAAGAGCATCTACACCAAGCACGCCACAGGAGTCTGATCCCCTTGAAAGTTTTTATGGATGAATGATGATAATCTGCTTTTCTCGAAGGAAAGTCCTTGAACAGATAATAATTGGCACGCAAGAAATCATTCATATCCTATTTTTATTTCATCAGTGCTGTCTTATAGCATCCATGAAGCACACGAAGAGAACAAATTTCAACATCTAAGAGTGCATTACCTTGTTCTTTTTAACGTGCTCATCAAATGTGATCCTACATTAATTCAGTGACAGCTGGTTGGGAGTAGAGGCTAAAATGGGACATACAGGTTTTTTCAAGCAAAATAAATTCTTGATTTATTTTCTATCTTACAATAACAATTAAAATTGAGATAATTTGTAAAATGTGTCAAGGCATTTGGGCTCATATTTACAGTCAAAACATTCGTTTCCACCTAAAAGAACTCACAATAAAGGAATTAAAAGATATTTTCAACATATTTAACAAACCAGCAGAACAATTTAACACAGCAAGAAAATTTTCACTTTGGTGGTTGCAAAAATTTTGATGAAAGAAACGCATACATCACATCTATAAGAAAAAGGAATATTATTTAAACGCAAAATATTCTCAATTAATTTTGCTAGGTAACATTAAAAACAAGCAAACTCAATGGAACTTGCAAATAATGAATAAAGTGAACAATACATTTGCTGCAAACATCAAGTAATAGACATGCACATAATGAACATTTTTCTGACACAGAAGATAAATACAATGGAGGAATCACACCTTCACTTCCTACAGCTCACAGGTTTCTAGTACAGTGGGCATAATCATTGTGCCATCACCCTGGAAAGAGTGAGGGACTACCTAACCAGTTACCATATTATAACAATACACTATGGAAAAGGACAACTCATTTTTAAAATGTATAACTTGGTTAGGGTTTTAAGGTGCAAAGGGCCATTTAAAATGTAGGGAAGAAATCAATTGAACAAGAATTTTCTTCTGCCAACCAACAAAAAAAAACTTCATTGGGTTGCATTTAAAAACAAGCTAAATTCAACGTAATTCACCATTTAACATAGCAAAGGAACAATACTGTGCACAACAGGAAAATAAAGAATAAAATAGGTAAAATAAGCAACAAACCGAGAATTTTCATCTGCTCGCCAAAAAGGAAATTCCGTTGGGTAGCACTTAAAAACAAGCTAACTCAACGTTATTCACCATTTAACGTAGCAAATGAACAATACAACACACAAAGGGATATGCAGGAATAAAATAGGTAAAATATGCACCTGACCGAGAATTTTCATCTGCCTGCCATAAAGTCAATTCCGTTGGGTAGCACTTAAAAACAAGCTAACTCAACGTTATTAACCATTTAGCACAGCAAGTGAACAATACATTTCAAAACGGGTTATAAAATGAAGGAAAAATAAGCAAATTAAGAGCCTTCATCTGCCCATCAAAAAGTGTAATTCGTAGAATAGCATTTAAATACAAGCTAACTTAACGGAACAAAACAATTTGCAAAGCAAATATAAAGCAATGAAAATATTAAATTTCAAATAAAAATATTATTGCTTACATAAATTTAGCTTCTAAATGGAAAAACACTAGGTCGGCACACAAAAGACCTCTACTCATTACACATTACACAGAAACAGAATCCCACGTCCTTCCAAATGGCAAATGCTTTTACTTAAGGCTCATCAGGACTGCTAGAATTCTACTTTAGATTGGCGAAATCACCAAACAAAGTTTGCCCATGCGCATTTTACGAGCTGCGCAGTAAGGAACTGCGCTGTACGGCTACATAGAATGAAAAGTTATATAGCCGTATTTTGTACGGCGCAATAGACACTCCGTACGTTTTTGCCGCCTGCTTCTTGCATCAACCAATTCTTCAAAGTAGTTACAATACAGACAGTTAACGAATTACAAAAAAAAAAATCTATACATTACAATATTGAATGTCAACATATATTTAGAATATCCACAAAAAAAAATCATACGGAAAATCATAGCACTCAGCGATAAAAAAAATGGCGATCTTTTTTACAACGTAGTAGGGTTGCTTGAGAAATTGAGAAGGATTGCCAATTTCCCCAGCTTTCGGTTCTCAAAGCTCTTTCTATCGCCAACTCGCCAAGAGGTGCTGAAAGCGTGAGGGTTTCCGAGTATGCGTCCCGGACCCCCTTAACGCCGTTCCAGCCTAGGTCATTAGGTGTGAATTTGGGTTACAACAGCAATCCAAATTCTTGAAATTGAACTCGCTATTCATTCGTATCCATTTGTTCAATTCTGAGCTCCAGTACTTTCTTTATAATTTCTTTCAGTCCTTCACAGGATTTTTATTTTCTCAAAGCAATACCAAAGTAGTTTTTTGTCTATTCTAAGGTATTACTTATGAAACCCTCCGTTCCTGATAGTCTGAAACTTTTTATAATGGGAAACTACGTGGTCTGAACTTTGGATGTTGTCTAAGGTCATGAGATTTCCTCTCTTGTTGTTCCTTCGATATCTATTTTTAGAGGTCATAAAAGGGGGTTTCTTTCCCTAGTCTCGCTCAAGGGTCCCACTTTACACTTTGTTATCCTATAGCGGTGCTGAGAGAAATCTATTTTTAGAAGCAGTATATGTAATGTGTCTTTTTCCTTAGCCTCGCTACAGGGTCCTTTGTAACTGATGCCTTGCTTTTGCTGTAATAAAATCACTTGCTCGTCCACACTCAACGTAACAGGACCTCTGTAACCTACTCGTCCACACTTAGCGTGATAGGACGTTTGTCACCTTGTTCAGTGTTGTATTAAATTTGTTATTGTTTTAAGAACTTATTGGTCTGTCTGATTCTCGGGACCACTGTCGTCCAACTTAGATGTCTTCATGGCAGTCACATACGTTACTTTTGCTGGAGAAACGTTTTTGGTATGTGCCAAAAACCCCATGTCCCGTTATAATCCGATTAAGCTCGAAAGATAACATCACTTGCTTTGGTGAGATTTTTTTATAAGCATTAAAGACGTATCGTCCTTTGCTTGTCTGCGACCATCTGCCTTGCCAGTCTGTTTGTTGTTCTTTCCTGATTAATGTCTTAATACATTCTCTATTTTTATTTTGCTCTTTAGTAGTGGCTTCTTTGGCTATTGCATCCGATCTTTCGTTTCCTATGTTTCCCACGTGTGCTTTGATCCACTGGAATATTATTTTCCCTCTATCCTCTGCTATTCCATGTTTTAAATTTCTTTCAAGATAGTAATTCATTAAACAAACGATTTTCTTGGCACGGTATGGAAGTTTCGAAAATGGAGCCATAGAAGAAATATCAAAATAGTAAGAGCAATGGTAACCTTTTTATGGGTCTTGGATCATGTGAGCAAAACTAGTAGTACGTCATATTTAATGGGTTTTGTCTGCCGGGCGGAAAATAACAATATTTACTTGATTGGTCCTCGTGACGGGAGAAGACATCCATTATTTGATTCATCATCTGATGTGTCTTGTCTAGAGGTGATTTCACTAATATGGTCATCATTCCATACAATCTATTTTTTATAATTTTTTTATGCTCTTGTATCGAATTTCGCTGTTGGGTGGAACCTTACATTCAACATTTAATTGGTCCATGGGAAGGGGAGAAGGCTTTCATACATATTTATATTGATCATATGATAACAGTAGACTTTGGTGGTTTTATGATTTTTGATGCCACTATAGAAACGCGGATTCACACACCAACACTATCATAAAGTTTCACATTGCCGGCGATAAGACACCAAAACGGTCAAAATAAGTCAAATTTTCATGGAGAAGTCAAGTGCCTAGTGGTGACACAGTGGGATTTTCGGTATTCCACATAGATGTGGTTATTTAGTTATGATGTCTTGTATTATCATAATTAAAAGCAATACTATAGTAGTACATACAATACGCGAAAATGTCACTAGAAATAGAGGGTTAATCACTTTAGTTTTCAGCTGTGCTAAATATCCAAATATCATATTAATTTCAAATTGAATTGTTACGAAACGTGGCGTTTCAATGACTTAATATCATCACAATACACCTGGATTTTCCCAAAGAAGTTAAGTGGCAATTCTTTAATGATATAAGCCATTTGCTCATGTAAAATATACTTTAAAATAAACCATTTGTAATACATCGTGATACGACCAGTTAATTATTTTTTTTTAGTTTAAAGCATTAGATTTATCTGAAGACGTAACTATTACTTTGAAAACGTGCCGTTTTATTTGTAGAAGAATCAGGCTATCATTACACCGAATGCTGTTTCGAAATTTCCGGTTCAATATTTTACAGTTTAGAGTCAAAATCCGCCGACCAACCGATATAGTGGTTAAGGTGTTAGCCTCTAGATCGGAAGGTCCCCGGTTCGAATCCGGGTTAGGGCATGGATGTTTGTAATCGTATACCAGCTCAGGTGTTGCTTCGTCATCTGAACATGGTTCAAAATTACGAAGTAATTGTTAGGGGCAATGATGGCCCTCCCACTGGGTACTCCTTCACAAGTGGCCATCACTTCCGGCCTTGTAGTGGCCAATGACTTCGGTCAAATGTGCCCGCCATTAGAAAAAAAAAAGAGTCAAAATCCGCCTTAGTTTTGTCAAATTACCTACGATTATTATCCTGTCTGTTGCAATCCAAGCTAATGCAAAACCTATGGAACATAACTGCTGTTCTTGCAACGTGTATGGCCACTTTAAATATCAACATAATTTCAGTAGGTTGGTTAATTTAACTAAAGTTGAAAATCTGTTTCATATGGACAAAACTCTGATGAAGACATTAGCAAAGACATGTAATCAAAAATACCGTAATAGTTATTACTCTCACTTCCATACATTAATTTTCAATCCATTCTATTTCTTCAACATTCTGGCTGATAGGTTAGATCAGCAGTCATCAAGGGGATCAAAATAGCATTGTTAGGAGTCGATTTGGGGTCGATAGAAAAATCAAAATCAGACATTGAAAATATCGAATGTAACTTACAAGATGAGTTTATTGAACTGTCAATTGATCTTGAAGCTAAGATGCTTTTTTTAAAAAGAGGACTTTAAATTACTTTTGTACGACTATAAATATTGCAGAAAAATATCCTAAACTTTCAGAAGTGGTTCTTCTGTTTTGCTTGTATTTACAAAACCTCGTAGAAGGTTGAAGGTGGTTAATGTGTGCAATGTTAATTCCATTTTAACAAAACAAAGATATAAGCGAGGTACACAATTCCGAAGAGATTTTAGTATGAAACTTATTAATTTTTTGAACCCAACACTGATTATCTTGTCACGATTCACGATGTGAGCCACACAGTTCACATTGACAACGTAAATTGTATACTAAGCTATAGAAAGTCTTATTTTCATATAGCTTAGGAAGATTGAATTATTGTTTTTTTAATTGATATTGATATTATTTATTTATTTATTTATATTATTATTTATTTTATTACATTTTTTATTTATATTATTATTTATTTTATTATATTATTTATTTATGTTATTATTTCTTTACATTATTTATCCTTCATATCCAATATATAATATTAAAAAGGAAGTCAAGATCAAAATTCATCCCTTTGATAGTAAGCCATTATAATCTATCTATCTATCTCTCTCTCTCTCTCTCTCTCTCTCTATATATATATATATATATATATATATATATATATATATATATATATATATATATATATATAAGAAAGTATGCGTGAGTGTATATTCTCTATACAAATCTACACAGTTAGACCAATCCACATCAAATTTGGTACACCTATACTTAAGAACACTGCGGAAAACATAAGCTATTTTTTCATGTCTTCAGACCAATCTGTAGCCATGAAAATTGGCACGCAGGTAATCCTAAAAGTGCCCCCCTCGAAGCCCCAATTGTTAAATCTAAAGTTTGTTTTTCTGCAATGAATGGACATGGATAAGGAAACACGTTCTACAGGGTTTGTGTATGAGTTAACACAGGGAAATGTTGCGGTCATATTTTAGCTGTCGCGGTTTATATGAAACGCGAGCAACGCCGGGTTACTCAGTTAGTATGTTATACATCAATAAGTTAAATAAAATAAACAATCTTAAAAACGCACATAAGCGGTTTTCTTGCATGTACTTTTATGATTACGTAATAGTTAAATGTAGAGGGTCGATAAGAAGTCGAGAAATTCTTGAAGGGGTCAACGGTCAGAGACGTTTGGCGACCCCTACATTAGACACAATAAATTCATTATTGTTTTAAAGATGTTCTGATCAGAGTTCAAGGTATTTATAAATTTCTTAATATAGTTATGTGAGACATTCTTCCCATGTACCTGGTCACCATGCTAATAGAGTATAAAGACAGGCTACAACCCTTCGTCGTGGATTTCAGATGCCCCTATCACATTATACAGTCGGCATAAATGTTTTAATTACAATTGGAGAGTCCCTTTCAGCTTATTTACTATTTGCGTCCATTCCTCTAGTAAACAGGGTTAATGTACCCAATTGCTACTAAATCAGTAATATCCTCCATTGGAGGAGTTACTAAGCCAGTTAATACATAGCAGAATTAATTTGTCTGCCTGTTACAGTTCACCCCTATTCATTCTCCCTGTTGAAGAATTAATGCAAGGCCACTTTAAGCATTGACTGTCTTTAACAAAGTGTCTCACTGGATTTCTAGATATACATTTAGTTACCTAGATACTGAATATTGCTAAACATCCTGCATAAATTCCAATATGAGACAAGGACCGCAATAACAAACACACATCACATTGGGATGCACATACACAAACAATACCTGTGTGTGCGAGAGAGAGCAATGTTTGACAGCACGGCATTCGGTCAGTTTGTACCCCAGTTTGTTCAGCTGTAAGGCATGCGTTAATATTGATGGTTACATCTTTGAGTAGAAACTGTGAAGCTATCAGCGTATAACTACTTCCCAAAGGCTTAATTATGGTTTATAAAATGTTCTTATATATTATATACACAAAAGCATTTGAACGCTGAAAAAATTAGGAAGAGGACACATCTTAGTTTGGGGTTGTCTTTCCTGATTAGGACTCTGTCTATTGTTTTATGTACCTGGTACCATGAACGATGACGTGTACCTCGACATTCTCCATAATTCAGCATTGCATACACCAGTTATTCTCAACCACTGTGCCGCCAAATTCTTAGAGTGTACCGCCAAATTTTAGAAACGTATATTGTAAAAATTATAATGCTTTTTTTTATTACGAGTAAAGTTTGTTCAAATTAAAGAAAAGTACACTGTAAAAGAAAACTGTGGTTTTTACAGTTAACATACCATATTTTTCACTGTTTTTATTTTTAAAACTTTTAAACTTATAGTAATAACTATAAGTTTTACAAATAACTTTTAAACTTATATAGTAATAACTATAAGTTTTACAAATAACTTTTAAACTTATAGTAATAACTATAAGTTTTACAAATAACTTTTAAATTTATCTTTTTCTTTGTGTGCCGCCAAATTTTTCAATCGTTAAAAGTGTGCTGCTACAAAAAATAGTTGAGAATCACTGGCCTACACTATGGCAATACTACGGCGATTATGGAAGTTTCTTCCATTACGATCAAGAACCATTGCAATACTGCAAAACCTATGCTGGACTGGTTTCCCGAAAATGAGGTGAATTTGCTTGACTGGCCTGCTCAGAGCCCCGATCTCAATCCGATCGAGCATTTGTGGGACAAACGAAGCGACTAGTACGGCACCGCCACGCACGCCCATCTACACAGAAATCTCTTCTCACAGCCTTGCAAGAGGCATGGGAAGCTATTGCTGCCCACACTTACAGAAAACTTGTGGAAAGTATGCCTCCACGTGTTGCAGTTGTATTACAAACAAAATAAGGGCCTACCGGTTACTAAATATAATAATTAAGCACTCAGTTTTTACTGGTATTTCATTAAAAATTTTAAATAAATAATGATATTTGAATTTGCTGCTTGAATTTGCAAAATGGAGGATAACTTCGAAAATGGGACTCACAAAAACTTCACAAGAATAATTGCATCGCTATTGCAATAACGTTCTTCGTATTACCTCTCTGTAACCAATCATTTTCTTATTAAAACAATAATAAAGTGAGAATTCCAAATCATAATCAAATAAGTTAGGTTTCACAAAATGGCTAATTTATAAAAGCGCTAAAAAGCAATTATTTGCATCAAGGAAAAGCGGAGTACATAACATCAGACGTCAAGGGACAAACAAGATCCAATTCAATTTAAAATATAATATATTTATGAAAATAAAAAATTTTAAACAGCGATAAGAAAGAGTTTGTCCAACGAGGTATAATTAAATAAAACTATCACATATCTCCACTGAGTGCTCAGTAATAAATTTATACAATCGCATAAGCTAAGTAGACGGCTTTGGCAAACAATAGACATTGCTCTTCTAATCGAATCTTCTCGGTCATTTAAGAACGGAGACGATTAAACATCCCTATTTTCTTCTCTGGAATTCAGTCTGTATCTAGAATTAACACGGAGCAGAAATTAATACGGGTTCCATTCATTTTTATTCGCCTTATGCTTTCATCTTTTATTCAATTAATCTGAAATTACATCATTAAAATATTCGACATGAAACATATAAGTCATTAAATGGGGAATGGAGATTAATGCAATCGTAAATTTAAATTAGCTAGGTAGATTTCCTGTGCCATATGAAATAATTTAGATTTAAATTTTATTTTGTAATGTTAAAATGGTCACATTTTAGGAACATTTTCTCAGAATCGTTTATGTGTATTGATTTGAATTTTTTATACAGGTTATGAAGAACACTTTTAAACACTTTAACATAAGGATTTTTTTTAAAACTTAAAATTTTAAGTTGTAAAATTCTTTTTCTTAACTCCTATTTTTTTTATAATGACCAATTTTTAACCTTTTCAAATATTAAAAGGAACTTTCCTGATCAAATAGAAATAATACCTGTGTTAAAATATGTTAAAAGGTTTGTATAATTGTGAACCAATTTCTTTTTAAATTTTCTTGAATAAACTAAAAAAAAGTTTCCTTTTATGGAAAAATATACATTTACATTTTGAGATACTGTATCTTAAATCATAATTGACCTTACTTCAGATAAATCCATGTATTTTTCTAAAAATTATTTAAAACATTTCTACTCTTAACGCGTATCTCAATAAATAATATATAATTTTAAGCAGAATTGTCTAAGCATTTATTTAAAATTTATAACAAATAATCAAAGTTTTGAAAGATTTTCGTGCACTGGTCCCTTTTAAAAGGGTAACCGTTTAATTATTCAGAAATGTATATTTTCGTGGTTTAATAGAACGGGTTGTTATTTTATACCTTTTACTTGATTTGGAGGGCTCAGTTTTTAAAATTCGTAAGATTTATCTACTTATACGTAAAACCCTTTCTTTGCATATAATTGTTAACACTCCAAGAGTTTTCGACGTAATATCACGTCCATTAAGATCCGGAGTTTCGCTAACATCGACGAGATATGTCGTCTTTGGGATATTACCGATTCTTTGATGATGACAAGATCAGTTATTTTTCTAATGACGAAATATCTCGTCGAAACAACCACCACTAGGAGAATAATTATTATGCACTTAAAGTCCTTATATCGTAGAAACTAGCAGGTTAGCACGGCGTTGCCCGTGACAGTTTGTTTTCGTGTCGTTACTGAAACTGAAAACATAAAAAAAAAATAAGAATTAATCCCACCTCCACCCGTCATGACACGGGTTACAATTGGAAAATTATTTACTTACAGGAAGACACACGTAAGGTATCGATCTGGTGTAAAATTCACGCACATTTCCGATCCGTTGAAATTTTCACTCTATCTTTAACGCTCGCAAAGATAGAAATCCTCAAATAGTCCTTGCCCGTGACAAAGTTAAAATCGATAGTAAGAAAGTTAGGCAAATCAACAACGTAAATCATAACACGCTTTTCTCAATAGAGAAACTGTGACGTTAGCTCCGCTAATGGAGTCATAACTTGGCACTGTTCCAAATTTAGTAAAAAGCAAAATCCTTTGCTTTCTTCAATCGAGGAGCTATAACGGCAGCTCCGCGAAAAGAATTAACGTAGGGAAAAAATTATAAATTAATTTTAAAATGTTCTAGATTAAATTTTTAAATTTGGGCTTGACATAAAATTCGCAAACAATTAGGACTACGTGTATGCCAGATGTTAATAGTGTAAGTGCCATAGATTTGTCAGTACATTAAACACAGATATACAGACACAAACTCTTCCTTTGGAAAAAGAGACGCGAACACCATAAGGATATCTTAACACTCCGAATGGTTGTTTCGACGAGATACCTCGTCATTAGAATAAAATTGACCGTCAATACCCTGACGAGATTTCTGGTCATTTGCTAAATTGATTGGAACAGAAGGGACGAAATAACTCACCAAAACTTCTTGGCTTATTAAATTTTCACTGCTCGAAGGAAATAAAAATTGAATCACTAAGTCAAAAAATAAAAAAAAATTAGAAGCATACAGACAAATAAGTAAAGAACTGCAATCCCTTACAGTAATCTTCTTTAAAAATGCGCATTCCGTTTTTTCATAGATACGTTATCCTCTTCATACAAAAGTTGAAAATATTTATTAAATAATAATTTAATGTTCTTATAATTCACAATGTATGGTAATAAATATTTATAAACAAGGGTTTAAAAAAAGTATTTACAAAATGTGTGGTCAAAGCAAGAAATTAAAAAATCATAAATTTATAACAAAAGAGCTTATGTTCTTAGAACATAGTAAATTCACTTTATAAAGCATAGATTCCGCAGGGTTTTAAGAAAATCGTTGTATTGAATGTCAATTTGTACTCTTAATTAATTTGCTGTCTTTACTTAAACTCGTTTCACATTACGCATACAATTTATAGTGCACTTTCTAATACGGAGTTATATTAAATATTAATACATAATGGGGATTAGGAAACAAGTTTAGGAATATTTTCAAACTTTATATAAAATTGACTTAAAATATAAAAACAAGTTTTTCAAAACAATTTTCAATTTATAAATATGCGACGAATATTTAATTCAGAATTTGAAAATTGCATTTAATCCTTAGAATTTTTATTATTCTAATACCTTCATTAGGGTGGCCCTATTTTTGCACAACAAAAAGTTCAACAAATTTTTACATTACAAACATTCAAATAAATGTATAAAAAATTTAAGTATTAGCAACTTAAATAGTCCAATTTAAAGCAATCGAGCCTCATTTAAGACGAGAGGGATTTTCAGTTCAGAAACTAAACAACGGAAAGCAGTGATTCAGCTTATGCTACCCAAATTATATTTCATGATACCATATTGGTGAACTCAACCTTCAGACTTCTGCCGGTACAGCAGTTGTACCATGATCGTACCACGAAGAAATTAGACTACTACCAGTACAGCATTTGTACCTTGAAACATAAGAATCGCGTAAAGAAAGCCTGTAGACCACAGCCGGAACAGCTGTTGTTCCTGGAAAATAATAAGAATCGCACCAAGAAAGCCTTTAGACCACGTCCCGTACAGCAGCTATACCTTGAAGAAATTAGACTACTACCAGTACAGCATTTGTACCTTGAAACATAAGAATCGCGTAAAGAAAGCCTTTAGACCACAGCCGGAACAGCAGTTGTTCCTGGAAAATAATAAGAATCGCACCAAGAAAGCCTTTAGACCACGTCCCGTACAGCAGCTATACCTTGAAGAAATTAGACTACTACCAGTACAGCATTTGTTACTTGAAACATAAGAATCGCGTAAAGAAAGCCTTTAGACCACAGCCGGAACAGCAGTTGTTCCTGGAAAATAATAAGAATCGCACCAAGAAAGCCTTTAGACCACGTCCCGTACAGCAGCTATACCTTGAAGAAATTAGACTACTACCAGTACAGCATTTGTAACTTGAAACATAAGAATCGCGTAAAGAAAGCCTTTAGACCACAGCCGGAACAGCAGTTGTTCCTGGAAAATAATAAGAATCGCGCCAAGAAACAATCGCGCTTGTTATATATATATATATAGCCGTAGTCAAAAGGTTAAACTGTAATTTATCGTCGTTTTGGCGACGTTTGACGCTTAATCTGATTGGTGTTATACTATCGTTACATACTTCCTTCGAGTTCACATTGATGAGTCGTAGATCACTGGTGTTTAGTATTACTCTCTCCTGTGTTTCATTCCGGTTTCCTGTTAACGAATTAATATCAGTGTATTTGTCTGACACGATCCTTCTCATGATATGCAGTGAGTCAGTTGCCTCTGAGTCTTTACGCTGTTCGTATCGTTCTGGATGTTTGTCTGTTGTGATGTCTCTTTATGATTTAAGGATTTGAAGAAAGCAGGTACCTCCATCCTACGTTAGTATGGAGTTGCATGTACTATCTTGTGGTAAAATAAAAACTCTTTCGTTTGGTGCAACAAAGATATAGCTCCAATCGTTAGTGAGAACAATTTTGGAAATTTATCGAACATAATATTTTCACACAACTTTTTTTTACGGTTTTCCTAAACCTTAAACATTGGGATGGATTGTTTCCAGACCGTCGCCAGTACCCAGTAGTGTTACTCCAGTACTACGTAAATTAAAATACCTAGTTACCTACCCAAAACTTGAAATATTGAAATTACTTCCTATTTCCTACAAGCCCTTCAATTATTAAATGTCTTGGATTTGGCATTGCGCTCTTACTTCAGTATTACATGCAATAATTATTAACATCTCTATATAACACAATTACTACCACTAACTTAATACTACTACAAATATACAATATATGGACAAATGTAATTGGACACTGCATGGTTTTCAGAAAAAATGCTTTATTATAATATTCAGTATTCAGTAACGGGAAGGCCCTCGTTTTGGTAGTGTTAGAGGTGCGACATGTCAAGGCATAATTTCCACACGCTCTCCGTTAGTATAGCTAGAATTAGCTCGCCATGCATCTTGCAGGGCTGTGAGATGAGATTGTAGTGAAGATAGACGAGTGTGTGTGTGTGTGACGATGTCGTAATAGTCCCTTCAATTTGTTCCACAATTGCTCGATCGGATTGAGATCGGGGCTCTGAACAGACCAGTCATGCAAATTTTCCTCATTATCAGGAAAGCAGAAAAGCACACGTTTTACAGTATGACTATGGAACTCGATCGCAATGGAAGAAACAACCTTCATCGCAGTAGTATTGCTATTGTGTAGGCAAGACGGAATCATCCAGAACATTGAGGTACACGTCAGCGTTCATGGTAGCAGGTTGTAGTAAGCAATGGATCAAGTCCTAACCAGGAAAACAACTCCAGACTAAGATGCATTTTCTCCGAATTTCTGCAGTGCCCAAATTCTTTCGTCCATATAGTGTACAATACCTTGTGAAGTGTTGTTTATCACTGCTTTGAAGATGTTGGGCAGTTAATTTTAATTGGTGTTAAGGGAACTGAGACGTTCTCGACAACGCAAAACATGAAAATTTTTGGTGTACAAGACCTCCTTATTTTTTAATAAAAAAGAAATCCCTCAACTAAAAGACTATATTTATAAAAACTACATGCTTCATTCATTATATTGCAGTAAAAGTATATTCATTCTTTGCATTATTTTTTAAAATATGAGGAATCGAATAAGTACTTACCATAAACAGCCTTCTAATACATGGTGATGAATAGGTACGCTTAAAAAATTTTCTACTGCTTGGAAAATCCTAATGCATGCTTTAATATTGACACAAATGTATATGGATTGTAGTAAACTAATTTTTATTGCAGTATGTTGAATGTAAAAATTATTAAAAAAAATTGAATCGAACAAATTTGAAATTCTGAAAAAAAGGCTGATTTTTCTCATAAAATTGGTGAATAAAAAAAATACTATCAATTAGAAATGAAATAAATTATGTTCATTGGATGAGCTATTACCATAGAAAGGTTCATAAAAAGTTACACCTCTTTAATATGAATAGAATTTCTTACGAGCGTACCTAATTGCTGAAAAAACACATTTTGAGTAAAACTCAAAAAACTATACAATATCTTGCACAGACTCTAATTTTAAAGTTTAAAACATTCCTGCACTATATTCCTCTTGCAATGATACTTCTAAAGTATCTTGTTTCCTTTTATTTTGCCTTTTAATAGTTCTAGCTTCTTTACTGGCCTTTTGAATCATGATTTCAGCTTCACAAATCCGAATTCTGTCGATTTTCCTCAGAGCATCACAAGTGTTACCGCCTGGATTTATTTTTAGTTCTTTTAAAACTTCTGTTCTAGTGAACACACCATCATTAAAGCAGATAACGGCATCCATAAAACCGATCTGTAAAGTATTTTTACTTACAAACGTGTTTTTATGGATTCGCTCCCACACACAGTTATTGAAGCTCTCGTTTGGGTTTTGAGTACGCCCATGCATGCACTTTAGTAACAGTTCCTTCGAACTCAGATCTCTAAATACTTTCTTTATAGCCAAGAGAACTGGTTCAGGAAGAGAATGCTTGTGAACATATTTTTCACCCGTTGAGAGACTTCGGTTATAACCGCACCAACTATCAGCTCCCATAGGACACAAACCATGTTGAGGATTTTCATTGGTGGACAGTTTATGAAAATAGATAGCCCAAATGGATTTGGACATACCTTCAACAGATGTTTTCACATTTCTTCTAATGGCCAGGCCATAATATTTTTGGAGCAAAAGAATTTCTGCATCTGTTAGTCTGCCGCGTCCAGAAATCTTTTTCCCATCAGAAAGTTTGGTAATCTTCATATTGTTCTTGAGGGCTCTCAATCTTGCTCCCATTCTTTTTTGTACATGGCCGATGCATTCTAATTTCTCCACAGCAATGTCTTCACCATATACCTTCGACTCCTTAATTCGTAAAAACCCTTTTGAATCTCCATCACCGAGGTATTTCACATATCTTACATCTCGAGTTGCAAGGGAACGCTGAAAAATTCTGAGTGCTCCTTCACTCTCCATGCCTCCGCTGAAACCAGAATAGTTTGTTTGACAACTGTCACATTTCCCATCTTTATTTCTGCATTTGAAGCAGTATTTTGAAAGGCACTCGAAGTCAATAACTTTGCCGTTGTCGAGTGAAGTAGCTGTAACAACACCATTCATTGATGTGTGGCCCCTTTTCTGCCACGAACCATCTAAAGCCACTGGTATATCCCTTTTGCTATTGGCCAGCACAGCATCCTGAATGCCTTTCTGCATCGATCGTGAGGATACAATATCTAAGGCATTAGAAATGCTAGTGTTGTACCTTTCAAATTTAGCAGGTGGAGGGGGCAAGTTCATCAATGCACAAAATGTACGAGCTGCACATTTGCCTTTCCCAATACACCTCATACTATATGCCAACCTCACATTTATATCATACCCAGCATCAGAAATATTTGATGTCATGGCACTGCTACCACAACCGCAAACCTTACACATTGCAGAAATGTTCACTGCAAGTCCTTTCCGACTACTTTTGTTTTCGGAAACATCAAAACAGTCAGAACTGTTGCAATATTTGCATTTTGCAACTGTGTTAAAAAGTACGTTAAGAATATTAATATCTACTATGACATTCGTACTTTTACAACCGCCAAATTCGTCATCATCAAAATATTCTTCATCAGCAGAAACTCGGTCATTGAGATCCATTTTCTGTTTTGAAGCACTGACATCGAGCTGTTTATTGTCAACACACTCCACGTACTTTGTTTGGGAAAATTGATTGGAATGGCACTTTCTCCGACCAAAGTTCTTGCTTCGTGGCATTCTAGATGTATTTAAATAAGTTAAACAGAGATAACTTTATAAAACAACTTGAAATCTGATAGCAAATTCAGACGAAAAGCACCTTGATTTCAAAAGTAAACACAAAGCATCAGAGAGATAAACTGAAGTTTGCACAGCTTGTAATCTAAATAAAATAGAGTTGAGTAGTCTCCCACCTACATCAAGCTTAAGAATAATAAAAAAATGCAAAATATATTATAAAATACAAACGTTAAAATGTATTTTTAAAGTTGTTTATGTCGTCTTCAAACATGCACCCTGTCAAAGGGGGCGTGGCAATCTTTGTTTACATCCTATTTCCTTAATTTAGCAGCTTTTAAATATTCAAACCTATACATGTTATACATTTTTGGATTCAGCAAAACGCCTTCTATTTTTTAATATAAAAATTGAAAAATCGATTTTTTGAAGGTACAGAACGTCCCAGTTCCCTTAAATCTTCCAAATAGTTTCGAAGAGATGGCTCGTCCATTAACATTTATTTCCATCGAGAAATCTCGTCGAAATAAAACTGTGCTATTAAGAGTAAGAACAATATCATTCACAAATTGGAAAAATTGAAAATAATTTTCCTACCTCATTGATTAGTGAGATAAACAATCATCTCTAACGTCGAATGATCGTAAACTTAATATTATTCAAAGAAATGTGCTGGGTAACCCATAAACGATTTCCGTAAATTTAAAATTCATGGATTTGAACAACATGAAGGTATCGTTACTACCACATCAAAAGTACCAATTTGCATTTGGACGATTTTCGTGTAGCTGCATTGTTTTAAAGTCGTCATTTACTGTTTTATAAGTATAAAAAATAAAACCAACCAGTCATCTCAATTCTTATTGGAAATGCTGATTTTAATGAGAAAACGATATTTGAGTTAAAATTTGATTTTCCCGAATCATCAAGACTTTCAACACGTTTTAGTAGAGATGTCAATTTTGCAGATTGGTTTCCCTCGGCGTTTTGTCAACGATATTTTTACAAAAGCGTACAAGAAAAACACAACCATTCTTACAAAAAGTCAACACGCAAGTCTACTTCTTTGTTGAATGCTAAAAGAATGAAGATTTAGGCAAATTAGAGATTATAAGATGAAAGATCCAAGTGGAAAAAAAATAAGTGTCCTTTGACAATAAATGGTGACTACACTCACTAACAAAAATATCGACGTACTTTAGGGAGTTGTGCCGGATTCCATCAACTTGGAACAGCGCTGACTGGGGAAGTATAGTCTTTAGTGACGAGTTCCGTTTCCAACTGTGTCATGACGACAAACGTAGACGAGTCTGGATACATACAGGCCAGCGTGGAGATTCTGTTCTTACTATCGTACGCCATACATGCCCACAACAGGACGTGATGGTTTGGGGTGCGTTCTCCTTTGATAGTCGGACCCCTTTGGTAGTCATTTCTTGCACACTTACAGCACATCTGTTCGTAGACGGCATCCTACGACAGGTTGTGTTACCGTTCCTTTTGAGACATTCCGGACTTACTTTTCAACAAGATGATGCCCGGCCGCACACGGCACGTGTTGCTATGAATTCTCTTCAAGTTTTCCCAGCACTTCTTTGGTTAGCTAGGTCTCCTGATCTTTCTACCATAGATCAGATTTGGGACGTTATGGTAAGGGGATTGCAACCATCCAGGAATGTTGACCATTTAGCCCAACAGTTGGAGACAATTAGGCAATAAATTCCGAAGGTACCATCCGGAAACTTTTTCAGTCTATGCCACACCCAATGATAGCTTGCATCCAGGCCAGAGGTGGACCAACGCCTTATTGACTTCCTCACTTTGTAACGATCAAACTCTGAAATAAATAATTTAATTGCTCTGAAATTTTAATCGTTTGTTTTTTCTATGTATGTTCTTCACATCCACCAATGTTTATCCGAATCGGACAACTCTTTCTTGTTGCGTCGTTATTTTTTGTTCTTGGGGTAAATTTAGAAAGACGTACAGGAAAAACGCAGTCATTCGTATAAAACCTTCTGAATAAATCCTCCAATTGCTCTGAAATTTTAATCGTTTATTGTCCTATGTGTATGTTCTTCACATCCACCAATGTTTATCCGAATCGGACAACTCTTTCTTGTTGCGTCGTTATTTTTTGTTAATGGGTAAATTTAGAAAGACGTACAGGAAAAACGCAGTCATTCGTATAAAACCTTTTGAATAAATCCTCCAATTGCTCTGAAATTTTAATCGTTTATTGTCCTATGTGTATGTTCTTCACATCCACCAATGTTTATCCGAATCGGACAACTCTTTCTTGTTGCGTCGTTATTTTTTGTTAATGGGTAAATTTAGAAAGACGTACAGGAAAAACGCAGTCATTCGTATAAAACCTTCTGAATAAATCTTCCAATTGCTCTGAAATTTTAATCGTTTATTGTCCTATGTGTATGTTCTTCACATCCACCAATGTTTATCCGAATCGGACAACTCTTTCTTGTTGCGTCGTTATTTTTTGTTAATGGGTAAATTTAGAAATACGTACAGGAAAAACGCAGTCATTCGTATAAAACCTTCTGAATAAATCCTCCAATTGCTCTGAAATTTTAATCGTTTATTGTCCTATGTGTATGTTCTTCACATCCACCAATGTTTATCCGAATCGGACAACTCTTTCTTGTTGCGTCGTTATTTTTTGTTAATGGGTAAATTTAGAAAGACGTACAGGAAAAACGCAGTCATTCGTATAAAACCTTCTGAATAAATCCTCCAATTGCTCTGAAATTTTAATCGTTTATTGTCCTATGTGTATGTTCTTCACATCCACCAATGTTTATCCGAATCGGACAACCCTTTCTTGTTGCGTCGTTATTTTTTGTTAATGGGTAAATTTAGAAAGACGTACAGGAAAAACGCAGTCATTCGTATAAAACCTTCTGAATAAATCCTCCAATTGCTCTGAAATTTTAATCGTTTATTGTCCTATGTGTATGTTCTTCACATCCACCAATGTTTATCCGAATCGGACAACTCTTTCTTGTTGCGTCGTTATTTTTTGTTAATGGGTAAATTTAGAAAGACGTACAGGAAAAACGCAGTCATTCGTATAAAACCTTCTGAATAAATCCTCCAATTGCTCTGAAATTTTAATCGTTTATTGTCCTATGTGTATGTTCTTCACATCCACCAATGTTTATCCGAATCGGACAACCCTTTCTTGTTGCGTCGTTATTTTTTGTTAATGGGTAAATTTAGAAAGACGTACAGGAAAAACGCAGTCATTCGTATAAAACCTTCTGAATAAATCTTCCAATTGCTCTGAAATTTTAATCGTTTATTGTCCTATGTGTATGTTCTTCACATCCACCAATGTTTATCCGAATCGGACAACTCTTTCTTGTTGCGTCGTTATTTTTTGTTAATGGGTAAATTTAGAAAGACGTACAGGAAAAACGCAGTCATTCGTATAAAACCTTCTGAATAAATCCTCCAATTGCTCTGAAATTTTAATCGTTTATTGTCCTATGTGTATGTTCTTCACATCCACCAATGTTTATCCGAATCGGACAACTCTTTCTTGTTGCGTCGTTATTTTTTGTTAATGGGTAAATTTAGAAAGACGTACAGGAAAAACGCAGTCATTCGTATAAAACCTTCTGAATAAATCCTCCAATTGCTCTGAAATTTTAATCGTTTATTGTCCTATGTGTATGTTCTTCACATCCACCAATGTTTATCCGAATCGGCCAACTCTTTCTTGTTGCGTCGTTATTTTTTGTTAATGGGTAAATTTAGAAAGACGTACAGGAAAAACGCAGTCATTCGTATAAAACCTTCTGAATAAATCCTCCAATTGCTCTGAAATTTTAATCGTTTATTGTCCTATGTGTATGTTCTTCACATCCACCAATGTTTATCCGAATCGGACAACCCTTTCTTGTTGCGTCGTTATTTTTTGTTAATGGGTAAATTTAGAAAGACGTACAGGAAAAACGCAGTCATTCGTATAAAACCTTCTGAATAAATCCTCCAATTGCTCCGAAATTTTAATCGTTTATTGTCCTATGTGTATGTTCTTCACATCCACCAATGTTTATCCGAATCGGACAACTCTTTCTTGTTGCGTCGTTATTTTTTGTTAATGGGTAAATTTAGAAAGACGTACAGGAAAAACGCAGTCATTCGTATAAAACCTTCTGAATAAATCCTCCAATTGCTCTGAAATTTTAATCGTTTATTGTCCTATGTGTATGTTCTTCACATCCACCAATGTTTATCCGAATCGGACAACTCTTTCTTGTTGCGTCGTTATTTTTTGTTAATGGGTAAATTTAGAAAGACGTACAGGAAAAACGCAGTCATTCGTATAAAACCTTCTGAATAAATCCTCCAATTGCTCTGAAATTTTAATCGTTTATTGTCCTATGTGTATGTTCTTCACATCCACCAATGTTTATCCGAATCGGACAACTCTTTCTTGTTGCGTCGTTATTTTTTGTTAATGGGTAAATTTAGAAAGACGTACAGGAAAAACGCAGTCATTCGTATAAAACCTTCTGAATAAATCCTCCAATTGCTCTGAAATTTTAATCGTTTATTGTCCTATGTGTATGTTCTTCACATCCACCAATGTTTATCCGAATCGGACAACTCTTTCTTGTTGCGTCGTTATTTTTTGTTAATGGGTAAATTTAGAAAGACGTACAGGAAAAACGCAGTCATTCGTATAAAACCTTCTGAATAAATCCTCCAATTGCTCTGAAATTTTAATCGTTTATTGTCCTATGTGTATGTTCTTCACATCCACCAATGTTTATCCGAATCGGACAACTCTTTCTTGTTGCGTCGTTATTTTTTGTTAATGGGTAAATTTAGAAAGACGTACAGGAAAAACGCAGTCATTCGTATAAAACCTTCTGAATAAATCCTCCAATTGCTCTGAAATTTTAATCGTTTATTGTCCTATGTGTATGTTCTTCACATCCACCAATGTTTATCCGAATCGGACAACTCTTTCTTGTTGCGTCGTTATTTTTTGTTAATGGGTAAATTTAGAAAGACGTACAGGAAAAACGCAGTCATTCGTATAAAACCTTCTGAATAAATCCTCCAATTGCTCTGAAATTTTAATCGTTTATTGTCCTATGTGTATGTTCTTCACATCCACCAATGTTTATCCGAATCGGACAACTCTTTCTTGTTGCGTCGTTATTTTTTGTTAATGGGTAAATTTAGAAAGACGTACAGGAAAAACGCAGTCATTCGTATAAAACCTTCTGAATAAATCCTCCAATTGCTCTGAAATTTTAATCGTTTATTGTCCTATGTGTATGTTCTTCACATCCACCAATGTTTATCCGAATCGGACAACCCTTTCTTGTTGCGTCGTTATTTTTTGTTAATGGGTAAATTTAGAAAGACGTACAGGAAAAACGCAGTCATTCGTATAAAACCTTCTGAATAAATCCTCCAATTGCTCTGAAATTTTAATCGTTTATTGTCCTATGTGTATGTTCTTCACATCCACCAATGTTTATCCGAATCGGACAACTCTTTCTTGTTGCGTCGTTATTTTTTGTTAATGGGTAAATTTAGAAAGACGTACAGGAAAAACGCAGTCATTCGTATAAAACCTTCTGAATAAATCCTCCAATTGCTCTGAAATTTTAATCGTTTATTGTCCTATGTGTATGTTCTTCACATCCACCAATGTTTATCCGAATCGGACAACTCTTTCTTGTTGCGTCGTTATTTTTTGTTAATGGGTAAATTTAGAAAGACGTACAGGAAAAACGCAGTCATTCGTATAAAACCTTCTGAATAAATCCTCCAATTGCTCTGAAATTTAATCGTTTATTGTCCTATGTGTATGTTCTTCACATCCACCAATGTTTATCCGAATCGGACAACTCTTTCTTGTTGCGTCGTTATTTTTTGTTAATGGGTAAATTTAGAAAGACGTACAGGAAAAACGCAGTCATTCGTATAAAACCTTCTGAATAAATCCTCCAATTGCTCTGAAATTTTAATCGTTTATTGTCCTATGTGTATGTTCTTCACATCCACCAATGTTTATCCGAATCGGACAACTCTTTCTTGTTGCGTCGTTATTTTTTGTTAATGGGTAAATTTAGAAAGACGTACAGGAAAAACGCAGTCATTCGTATAAAACCTTCTGAATAAATCCTCCAATTGCTCTGAAATTTTAATCGTTTATTGTCCTATGTGTATGTTCTTCACATCCACCAATGTTTATCCGAATCGGACAACTCTTTCTTGTTGCGTCGTTATTTTTTGTTAATGGGTAAATTTAGAAAGACGTACAGGAAAAACGCAGTCATTCGTATAAAACCTTCTGAATAAATCCTCCAATTGCTCTGAAATTTTAATCGTTTATTGTCCTATGTGTATGTTCTTCACATCCACCAATGTTTATCCGAATCGGACAACCCTTTCTTGTTGCGTCGTTATTTTTTGTTAATGGGTAAATTTAGAAAGACGTACAGGAAAAACGCAGTCATTCGTATAAACCTTCTGAATAAATCCTCCAATTGCTCTGAAATTTTAATCGTTTATTGTCCTATGTGTATGTTCTTCACATCCACCAATGTTTATCCGAATCGGACAACTCTTTCTTGTTGCGTCGTTATTTTTTGTTAATGGGTAAATTTAGAAAGACGTACAGGAAAAACGCAGTCATTCGTATAAAACCTTCTGAATAAATCCTCCAATTGCTCTGAAATTTTAATCGTTTATTGTCCTATGTGTATGTTCTTCACATCCACCAATGTTTATCCGAATCGGCCAACTCTTTCTTGTTGCGTCGTTATTTTTTGTTAATGGGTAAATTTAGAAAGACGTACAGGAAAAACGCAGTCATTCGTATAAAACCTTCTGAATAAATCCTCCAATTGCTCTGAAATTTTAATCGTTTATTGTCCTATGTGTATGTTCTTCACATCCACCAATGTTTATCCGAATCGGACAACCCTTTCTTGTTGCGTCGTTATTTTTTGTTAATGGGTAAATTTAGAAAGACGTACAGGAAAAACGCAGTCATTCGTATAAAACCTTCTGAATAAATCCTCCAATTGCTCCGAAATTTTAATCGTTTATTGTCCTATGTGTATGTTCTTCACATCCACCAATGTTTATCCGAATCGGACAACTCTTTCTTGTTGCGGTCGTTATTTTTTGTTAATGGGTAAATTTAGAAAGACGTACAGGAAAAACGCAGTCATTCGTATAAAACCTTCTGAATAAATCCTCCAATTGCTCTGAAATTTTAATCGTTTATTGTCCTATGTGTATGTTCTTCACATCCACCAATGTTTATCCGAATCGGACAACTCTTTCTTGTTGCGTCGTTATTTTTTGTTAATGGGTAAATTTAGAAAGACGTACAGGAAAAACGCAGTCATTCGTATAAAACCTTCTGAATAAATCCTCCAATTGCTCTGAAATTTTAATCGTTTATTGTCCTATGTGTATGTTCTTCACATCCACCAATGTTTATCCGAATCGGACAACTCTTTCTTGTTGCGTCGTTATTTTTTGTTAATGGGTAAATTTAGAAAGACGTACAGGAAAAACGCAGTCATTCGTATAAAACCTTCTGAATAAATCCTCCAATTGCTCTGAAATTTTAATCGTTTATTGTCCTATGTGTATGTTCTTCACATCCACCAATGTTTATCCGAATCGGACAACTCTTTCTTGTTGCGTCGTTATTTTTTGTTAATGGGTAAATTTAGAAAGACGTACAGGAAAAACGCAGTCATTCGTATAAAACCTTCTGAATAAATCCTCCAATTGCTCTGAAATTTTAATCGTTTATTGTCCTATGTGTATGTTCTTCACATCCACCAATGTTTATCCGAATCGGACAACTCTTTCTTGTTGCGTCGTTATTTTTTGTTAATGGGTAAATTTAGAAAGACGTACAGGAAAAACGCAGTCATTCGTATAAAACCTTCTGAATAAATCCTCCAATTGCTCTGAAATTTTAATCGTTTATTGTCCTATGTGTATGTTCTTCACATCCACCAATGTTTATCCGAATCGGACAACTCTTTCTTGTTGCGTCGTTATTTTTTGTTAATGGGTAAATTTAGAAAGACGTACAGGAAAAACGCAGTCATTCGTATAAAACCTTCTGAATAAATCCTCCAATTGCTCTGAAATTTTAATCGTTTATTGTCCTATGTGTATGTTCTTCACATCCACCAATGTTTATCCGAATCGGACAACTCTTTCTTGTTGCGTCGTTATTTTTTGTTAATGGGTAAATTTAGAAAGACGTACAGGAAAAACGCAGTCATTCGTATAAAACCTTCTGAATAAATCCTCCAATTGCTCTGAAATTTTAATCGTTTATTGTCCTATGTGTATGTTCTTCACATCCACCAATGTTTATCCGAATCGGACAACCCTTTCTTGTTGCGTCGTTATTTTTTGTTAATGGGTAAATTTAGAAAGACGTACAGGAAAAACGCAGTCATTCGTATAAAACCTTCTGAATAAATCCTCCAATTGCTCTGAAATTTTAATCGTTTATTGTCCTATGTGTATGTTCTTCACATCCACCAATGTTTATCCGAATCGGACAACTCTTTCTTGTTGCGTCGTTATTTTTTGTTAATGGGTAAATTTAGAAAGACGTACAGGAAAAACGCAGTCATTCGTATAAAACCTTCTGAATAAATCCTCCAATTGCTCTGAAATTTTAATCGTTTATTGTCCTATGTGTATGTTCTTCACATCCACCAATGTTTATCCGAATCGGACAACTCTTTCTTGTTGCGTCGTTATTTTTTGTTAATGGGTAAATTTAGAAAGACGTACAGGAAAAACGCAGTCATTCGTATAAAACCTTCTGAATAAATCCTCCAATTGCTCTGAAATTTTAATCGTTTATTGTCCTATGTGTATGTTCTTCACATCCACCAATGTTTATCCGAATCGGACAACTCTTTCTTGTTGCGTCGTTATTTTTTGTTAATGGGTAAATTTAGAAAGACGTACAGGAAAAACGCAGTCATTCGTATAAAACCTTCTGAATAAATCCTCCAATTGCTCTGAAATTTTAATCGTTTATTGTCCTATGTGTATGTTCTTCACATCCACCAATGTTTATCCGAATCGGACAACTCTTTCTTGTTGCGTCGTTATTTTTTGTTAATGGGTAAATTTAGAAAGACGTACAGGAAAAACGCAGTCATTCGTATAAAACCTTCTGAATAAATCCTCCAATTGCTCTGAAATTTTAATCGTTTATTGTCCTATGTGTATGTTCTTCACATCCACCAATGTTTATCCGAATCGGACAACTCTTTCTTGTTGCGTCGTTATTTTTTGTTAATGGGTAAATTTAGAAAGACGTACAGGAAAAACGCAGTCATTCGTATAAAACCTTCTGAATAAATCCTCCAATTGCTCTGAAATTTTAATCGTTTATTGTCCTATGTGTATGTTCTTCACATCCACCAATGTTTATCCGAATCGGACAACTCTTTCTTGTTGCGTCGTTATTTTTTGTTAATGGGTAAATTTAGAAAGACGTACAGGAAAAACGCAGTCATTCGTATAAAACCTTCTGAATAAATCCTCCAATTGCTCTGAAATTTTAATCGTTTATTGTCCTATGTGTATGTTCTTCACATCCACCAATGTTTATCCGAATCGGACAACCCTTTCTTGTTGCGTCGTTATTTTTTGTTAATGGGTAAATTTAGAAAGACGTACAGGAAAAACGCAGTCATTCGTATAAAACCTTCTGAATAAATCCTCCAATTGCTCTGAAATTTTAATCGTTTATTGTCCTATGTGTATGTTCTTCACATCCACCAATGTTTATCCGAATCGGACAACTCTTTCTTGTTGCGTCGTTATTTTTTGTTAATGGGTAAATTTAGAAAGACGTACAGGAAAAACGCAGTCATTCGTATAAAACCTTCTGAATAAATCCTCCAATTGCTCTGAAATTTTAATCGTTTATTGTCCTATGTGTATGTTCTTCACATCCACCAATGTTTATCCGAATCGGACAACTCTTTCTTGTTGCGTCGTTATTTTTTGTTAATGGGTAAATTTAGAAAGACGTACAGGAAAAACGCAGTCATTCGTATGAAACCTTCTGAATAAATCCTCCAATTGCTCTGAAATTTTAATCGTTTATTGTCCTATGTGTATGTTCTTCACATCCACCAATGTTTATCCGAATCGGACAACTCTTTCTTGTTGCGTCGTTATTTTTTGTTAATGGGTAAATTTAGAAAGACGTACAGGAAAAACGCAGTCATTCGTATAAAACCTTCTGAATAAATCCTCCAATTGCTCTGAAATTTTAATCGTTTATTGTCCTATGTGTATGTTCTTCACATCCACCAATGTTTATCCGAATCGGACAACTCTTTCTTGTTGCGTCGTTATTTTTTGTTAATGGGTAAATTTAGAAAGACGTACAGGAAAAACGCAGTCATTCGTATAAAACCTTCTGAATAAATCCTCCAATTGCTCTGAAATTTTAATCGTTTATTGTCCTATGTGTATGTTCTTCACATCCACCAATGTTTATCCGAATCGGACAACTCTTTCTTGTTGCGTCGTTATTTTTTGTTAATGGGTAAATTTAGAAAGACGTACAGGAAAAACGCAGTCATTCGTATAAAAACTTCTGAATAAATCCTCCATTTGCTCTGAAATTTTAATCGTTTATTGTCCTATGTGTATGTTCTTCACATCCACCAATGTTTATCCGAATCGGACAACTCTTTCTTGTTGCGTCGTTATTTTTTGTTAATGGGTAAATTTAGAAAGACGTACAGGAAAAACGCAGTCATTCGTATAAAACCTTCTGAATAAATCCTCCAATTGCTCTGAAATTTTAATCGTTTATTGTCCTATGTGTATGTTCTTCACATCCACCAATGTTTATCCGAATCGGACAACTCTTTCTTGTTGCGTCGTTATTTTTTGTTAATGGGTAAATTTAGAAAGACGTACAGGAAAAACGCAGTCATTCGTATAAAACCTTCTGAATAAATCCTCCAATTGCTCTGAAATTTTAATCGTTTATTGTCCTATGTGTATGTTCTTCACATCCACCAATGTTTATCCGAATCGGACAACCCTTTCTTGTTGCGTCGTTATTTTTTGTTAATGGGTAAATTTAGAAAGACGTACAGGAAAAACGCAGTCATTCGTATAAAACCTTCTGAATAAATCCTCCAATTGCTCTGAAATTTTAATCGTTTATTGTCCTATGTGTATGTTCTTCACATCCACCAATGTTTATCCGAATCGGACAACTCTTTCTTGTTGCGTCGTTATTTTTTGTTAATGGGTAAATTTAGAAAGACGTACAGGAAAAACGCAGTCATTCGTATAAAACCTTCTGAATAAATCCTCCAATTGCTCTGAAATTTTAATCGTTTATTGTCCTATGTGTATGTTCTTCACATCCACCAATGTTTATCCGAATCGGACAACTCTTTCTTGTTGCGTCGTTATTTTTTGTTAATGGGTAAATTTAGAAAGACGTACAGGAAAAACGCAGTCATTCGTATGAAACCTTCTGAATAAATCCTCCAATTGCTCTGAAATTTTAATCGTTTATTGTCCTATGTGTATGTTCTTCACATCCACCAATGTTTATCCGAATCGGACAACTCTTTCTTGTTGCGTCGTTATTTTTTGTTAATGGGTAAATTTAGAAAGACGTACAGGAAAAACGCAGTCATTCGTATAAAACCTTCTGAATAAATCCTCCAATTGCTCTGAAATTTTAATCGTTTATTGTCCTATGTGTATGTTCTTCACATCCACCAATGTTTATCCGAATCGGACAACTCTTTCTTGTTGCGTCGTTATTTTTTGTTAATGGGTAAATTTAGAAAGACGTACAGGAAAAACGCAGTCATTCGTATAAAACCTTCTGAATAAATCCTCCAATTGCTCTGAAATTTTAATCGTTTATTGTCCTATGTGTATGTTCTTCACATCCACCAATGTTTATCCGAATCGGACAACTCTTTCTTGTTGCGTCGTTATTTTTTGTTAATGGGTAAATTTAGAAAGACGTACAGGAAAAACGCAGTCATTCGTATAAAACCTTCTGAATAAATCCTCCAATTGCTCTGAAATTTTAATCGTTTATTGTCCTATGTGTATGTTCTTCACATCCACCAATGTTTATCCGAATCGGACAACTCTTTCTTGTTGCGTCGTTATTTTTTGTTAATGGGTAAATTTAGAAAGACGTACAGGAAAAACGCAGTCATTCGTATAAAACCTTCTGAATAAATCCTCCAATTGCTCTGAAATTTTAATCGTTTATTGTCCTATGTGTATGTTCTTCACATCCACCAATGTTTATCCGAATCGGACAACCCTTTCTTGTTGCGTCGTTATTTTTTGTTAATGGGTAAATTTAGAAAGACGTACAGGAAAAACGCAGTCATTCGTATAAAACCTTCTGAATAAATCCTCCAATTGCTCTGAAATTTTAATCGTTTATTGTCCTATGTGTATGTTCTTCACATCCACCAATGTTTATCCGAATCGGACAACTCTTTCTTGTTGCGTCGTTATTTTTTGTTAATGGGTAAATTTAGAAAGACGTACAGGAAAAACGCAGTCATTCGTATAAAACCTTCTGAATAAATCCTCCAATTGCTCTGAAATTTTAATCGTTTATTGTCCTATGTGTATGTTCTTCACATCCACCAATGTTTATCCGAATCGGACAACTCTTTCTTGTTGCGTCGTTATTTTTTGTTAATGGGTAAATTTAGAAAGACGTACAGGAAAAACGCAGTCATTCGTATGAAACCTTCTGAATAAATCCTCCAATTGCTCTGAAATTTTAATCGTTTATTGTCCTATGTGTATGTTCTTCACATCCACCAATGTTTATCCGAATCGGACAACTCTTTCTTGTTGCGTCGTTATTTTTTGTTAATGGGTAAATTTAGAAAGACGTACAGGAAAAACGCAGTCATTCGTATAAAACCTTCTGAATAAATCCTCCAATTGCTCTGAAATTTTAATCGTTTATTGTCCTATGTGTATGTTCTTCACATCCACCAATGTTTATCCGAATCGGACAACTCTTTCTTGTTGCGTCGTTATTTTTTGTTAATGGGTAAATTTAGAAAGACGTACAGGAAAAACGCAGTCATTCGTATAAAACCTTCTGAATAAATCCTCCAATTGCTCTGAAATTTTAATCGTTTATTGTCCTATGTGTATGTTCTTCACATCCACCAATGTTTATCCGAATCGGACAACTCTTTCTTGTTGCGTCGTTATTTTTTGTTAATGGGTAAATTTAGAAAGACGTACAGGAAAAACGCAGTCATTCGTATAAAAACTTCTGAATAAATCCTCCATTTGCTCTGAAATTTTAATCGTTTATTGTCCTATGTGTATGTTCTTCACATCCACCAATGTTTATCCGAATCGGACAACTCTTTCTTGTTGCGTCGTTATTTTTTGTTAATGGGTAAATTTAGAAAGACGTACAGGAAAAACGCAGTCATTCGTATAAAAACTTCTGAATAAATCCTCCAATTGCTCTGAAATTTTAATCGTTTATTGTCCTATGTGTATGTTCTTCACATCCACCAATGTTTATCGTAATCGGACAACACTTTCTTGGTACGCTAATTTTTTTTTTTTTGTTATAGAGTGTATTTAGAAAGACGTACATAAAAAACGCAGCCATCTATATATATAAAACACTAACGTACGTGGACCCGAAATCGACGTTATTTGTGTATCGTCGAATGGCAACAATCAACATATATAAAATAACCCAGATATTTTGACTTCTTGCTGTTTTCAACTAGCCGAGGTCAATTTCTATGAAAAATAAGGAATTAAATTGTAATATTTATGTTTGAACTTACTTTTTATTTCTTCCTTTGATGTAAAACTAATTTAAACGTAATTTTACTACCCGGTATCTGGCCACGCGTCAGAATTAATGTTTACTTTTTTAATTTGATTTAGAATTCCGTGTTTGGGTATTTGAGTTGACTGCGAGATGTTGCGGACATATTTGAAGATTCCCAAGTATTATAAATATGTGTTATTTTTGTTAATAAATCATTATTGTCTTTGTCAATATCGTTGAAAAGTCTTTTGTCGCATTATTCTATTTCACAATAAATATAATCAGGAAGTCGAAATTCAACACGTTTGAATAGATACGTACGTGTTTTTTTTTCAGAATTTAGCATTTTTTCAAGGATTGGAATTTTATTTTTGTTTGCATTATGGTGTTCCGGTATATTACATGTTGCAGAAATATTATTTAGGAGTTATATTTTAATGATATGTCTATTTCCTGCAAAATATCTCTAGACGTGGGTAATTTTGTAGCGGTATATGTACATTTCGACCAACTTTGCTTAAATATTTGATTGAATATTGATTTAAAGAATTGTTTCACAAAAATAAATAAACTATACAAATCAAAACATGTTTAATTACAGTGTGTAAAAAAGTTTAAAAAGCACTATTACACACTGCCGAGCGCTAGCTGGCGCAGCCCGACTAGTTTGTAAAAAAACGCCAACATGGAACAACAACAAATACGACAACAACTCGTTCTTTGTTGAATGCTAAAGAATAAAGATTTAGGAAAATCAGAGATAGAAGAAGGAAGATCGAGAAGAAAAAATTGTATCTTCACTAGAAATGATGGCCATTTGTAGCAGTTTTTTACTGGCTAATCACAGCAGGAAAATGTTGGAATCTAAGATAAACTAACGGGATGGATAACTATCACATCGATTCGGAATTCACTCTTTGGAATTTAAACTTCGACGCGCTGAACTTGTATTAGAAAAACAAGCCAAGTAGGATCACTTCCAGAAACAAAGCACGTTCTTCATCAACAACCACATCAACTTCAACGCCAATACCGATACCTACATTTGAGTTTGACAGGAAAAGCCGCCTCTACTAGAAAAACTGTTTTTCATGTCTTCTCAGTTGCCTGTCTTATTCCAAGTGTACCAAGACCTGTGTTTGAAAGTATTTTACCATTTGCATAATATAACTTTATTTGTAATCATCTGCTTGATTGCTTTACGGGTGACTTTATTGCTGTTTTTATGCAATCATTGAGAGAGAGAATATAAAACAATTTTCTACCATTCCTAGATACATCTGGGGCATGGTGCTTTTCTCGGGAGGATATTAAAAAATTATTTTGTTAAGCCTGCATATTTATAGGCATGAAACCAGACGTATATTTTCATTAAAAATTACTTGAACTCATTTTTAACTCGGCTAATTTACTTCCACAATAACAAGTGTATTGACTTCTGTGAAAATATAAACATCTCCTTTTATCCACGTTGTTGCGACGGTTGAGCAAATACAAAAGTACCATAGAAGAATAGCATCTGTTAAACTTATATGCATGAAACTTGAATAAGGGGTCATCTTATTAAATTTCGAGCAGAATTTATATTTGCTGATGAAAATGCACAATTTGTACATTTCTTTCGAATTAACATACAAATATAACCTCAGACAAAAAAGTTAAAAATGGGCATATTAACCTAACCGCGTTTCTAGATTTAAAATAAACAGCAGTTTAGGATTATGCAATGTTAAATTAGCATCCCAGAAAGTTATTCATATCTTGAGGAATAATTTTACTATCTCGAGGTCCAATTTATTTTATTGGGCCGCGGTAATCTGGTTAGAAACCGGAGGTTGGCGAGTTCGAATCCTACCGAAAACTGTAGTGCACAATGTGGACTGGTGCATGTTAAATCTGTCATCTCTTGTAGCCTCAAATGTCTTCACGTTAGCGTGAGTGTGGAAGTAGGAAGTGTGAGTTATCATCTCAGGTGTGACCTCGTCACCTGACTACGTGTTGTTTTCATCGTTTCTTTCCATTGGGTGCTGATTCCGGATCGTCGTCAATACCCCATTGTGTCGTTCTAGTGCGACGTTAATTAAAATACCTACCTACCTAAAGTTTTTATTGTCTTACAAAAAAGAACCAAAACAAAATCTGTGAAAATGCTTCTAATGATGTGAATAGAATAAAACGGACCAGATATTGACATCGTCGTCATGGAAACATCGGCAATATTTTGATGACATCTTTCTCGTCATAACTAAACAGGTCAGATCGTGACAGACGAGATATCTCGTCGATATGCCTAGTAGGGTTAACCTTTACGATGCGTCAGGTAGACAATTTTACCACAACAATTTCGCCTTCACCAGCGGCATGGTACAGATCTGTGTACGGTGAATGTTATCGCCCTTTTAAGTGACCGCTTGCATCGATCACCAGTTACGAGATGTCAGCTACTTACCGTTCTAGAGGATCCATCCTTTTGTTGGATACCCTACACTGTCGACTGTGAGGTGTGAACGCTTTGGGGGAAAAGCAGAAGGTGATATCTGTCTCAAGCCAAATGATACGCCACACAATACTCTGAAAAAATAACATCAGTCGGAAATGCTACTCAAGGCTCTATCGCTCAAGTTAGGTAAGGGGTGGTCGGAGATGCAGGGGAAAGAGCCGTTCTTTGAGACGATTGAAAAAAATATAAGCGCAGCAGCCTAAAAATTAACTCGTGTTCACACAATCGACGACAGCTCAACTAAAGTAAACTGTGTGTAAAAGGGGTTCAAGCTCTCCTGAAAGACCCTGGGGAACATGGCTCTCATTTACATGTATTGTAGAAACCCGGAAACGTCAAACCGTCAACCTTATTTCGGCAAACACGAGATTTGAACCTATAACCAAGCTTTTTCAGAGTCTGCCAGTTTCTTATTTAATTAAAGACAACAAATAACGTTGGTCGAGAAGCTTGAAAAAATGCTGTTTTGCTTACGAATCCCGAAAAGTAAATGAAATGCCTTAAGAAAATCGTTTAAACCAGCTCAGGGTATTATGAAACGCTCTTAAAACCATTTGAGCATCTCAGTTTTGAACAAAAATAAATAAAATACCTTACAAATCATAGATCTCGTTGTACCACTCTCAAACTTTACCGATGATTTAAACACCAAAAGATCTTAAAATTTGATCAACCCAGTTAGAAAACTACCACAATAAGATATTTCCTTTGTTAAGGGTATGAAATACACAGATGTGACTCCAGAAAATGGTTGAAACAGGACAAAATAAATCGGAAATAAGAAACTGAACAAAAAATAGACATCGTTTCACAGAAATCAAGTAAGTATCAGGTGGTTACCACTTCCACTCAAAATTTCACGATAATTCAAACACCTGAAAATTTTAAAATTTGTTCAACCCGGTTTGAAAATTACCTGATTGATGTTTATTTTGTTAATGCTATAAAATATAGAGATTTGGGTTCATTAAATAGAAACTGAACTCATTACATCGAAACTCAAAAATTCAGAAAAATACCACACATCGTTTCATTTGCCGACCAACCGGTATAGTGGTTAAGGTGTTAGCATCTAGATCGGAAGGTTCCTGGTTCGAATCCGGGTACGGGCATGGATGTTTGTAAGCGTAAGGTATAGAGGCGGCTGGTGCACCTTAAATCTGTCGTGGCCGAAAGTCCTCACGTTGGGTTGGCGTGGAAGTTTGGAGAGTAGGATGCCAGCTCAGGTGTTGCTTCGTCATCTGACCGTGGTTAAAAATTACGAGTTGTTGTCCTGGGATCTTTCCCTCAAGGGACTGATCCCGGACCGTCGTCAATAGCCCGTTGTGTTGCTCTAGTACGACGTTAACTAAAAATTACCATTACCGTTTCACATAAATCAATTATACAGTAAAACACGCCACACAAAATTTCACAATAATTTAAACACCGAAAAAACTTAAAAATTGATCAACCCAGTTAGAAAACTTCCTCTGTAAGATATTCCTTTCGTCAATGGTATAAAATATACCAATTTAAGCTCACAAAATGGTGGAAACAGGACAAAATAAACTGAAACTAAAAAATGAACAAAGAAACAAGCGCTAGTTTCGCAGAAAAATCAAGCAAATATTCACTCCAAAAGCACCCAACTCCATATCCATCTTCATTGCTATTCCAACGGCGTCGTTTTAACCCAGGCGTCTATTTCCCTCGCAGATTGGAAATGCTGATGGCATATTCAAAACGACGACTCTCAGCCATCAGATCCATTCCATCATAACCCGTACCAGCCCATAAAGATGAAGATGGGACGATGTCTTAAATCGTAATCGATCAGGATGACGTCAACAGCCACCTCTTGAGATCCCACGCGGAAATCATCTGGGGTAGGAAGTTCCCGAAATTTGCTAGGGAAGTATCTTACAGAATGGTAAAAAGTGATCAACCTACCATACAGCTTCTTCTGTGCCAAATGAGCGATTGCCTGTGCGAGCGAGATACTTAAGCTACATTTTTACATTTAATTGGATGCAGTGAGATAGAGCTTAGAGGTTCGTTGAATGGCAGAGAGGCTTTTATGTAAGTAGTATTTTCTCGTTATTGTCGAGGAATGAGGAGAGACAGTGTCAGCTGAAGCGGTGTAAGTCACTGTGTATTGAATGCAAGTTATTCGTACTCTTGTTACCTTGCCAACCGTCCTCAAATTTAAGTATAAAGGGAGACTTTTCTATGCAGATGAGAACTACAGTTGCTGGAGTAAAGTGGCCCAAGTGGTAACAATATCCTCTTTAAAGGAAATAGTTAAAACATTTAGAGTCGCTTAAGGACTTGGTCAAATCCCTCTCAGTGTGGATACGCACATTCGTTTGGAATCCACCTTAAGTTGTAGAACTCAGTAAAATGTGCCACTCGTATTGCAACAAATAATCGGAGAGAGAAAGAAAAACTTAACTGAACATTTACTTTAACTAACTTTTTCTATGCAGATGAGAACTACAGTTGCTGGAGTAAAGTGACCCAAGTGGTAACAATATCCTCTTTAAAGGAAATAGTTAAAACATTTAGAGTCGCTTAAGGACTTGGTCAAATCCCTCTCAGTGTGGATACGCACATTCGTTTGGAATCCACTTTAAGTTGTAGAACTCAGTAAAATGTGCCACTCGTATTGCAACAAATAATCGGAGAGAGAAAGAAAAACTTAACTGAACATTTACTTTAACTAACTTTTTCTATGCAGATGAGAACTACAGTTGCTGGAGTAAAGTGACCCAAGTGGTAACAATATCCTCTTTAAAGGAAATAGTTAAAACATTTAGAGTCGCTTAAGGACTTGGTCAAATCCCTCTCAGTGTGGATACGCACATTCGTTTGGAATCCACTTTAAGTTGTAGAACTCAGTAAAATGTGCCACTCGTATTGCAACAAATAATCGGAGAGAGAAAGAAAAACTTAAAACTGAACATTTACTTTAACTAACTTTTTCTATGCAGATGAGAACTACAGTTGCTGGAGTAAAGTGACCCAAGTGGTAACAATATCCTCTTTAAAGGAAATAGTTAAAACATTTAGAGTCGCTTAAGGACTTGGTCAAATCCCTCTCAGTGTGGATACGCACATTCGTTTGGAATCCACCTTAAGTTGTAGAACTCAGTAAAATGTGCCACTCGTATTGCAACAAATAATCGGAGAGAGAAAGAAAAACTTAACTGAACATTTACTTTAACTAACTTTTTCTATGCAGATGAGAACTACAGTTGCTGGAGTAAAGTGACCCAAGTGGTAACAATATCCTCTTTAAAGGAAATAGTTAAAACATTTAGAGTCGCTTAAGGACTTGGTCAAATCCCTCTCAGTGTGGATACGCACATTCGTTTGGAATCCCCCTTAAGCTGTAGAACTCAGTAAAATGGGTCACTCGTATTGCAACAAATAATCGGAGAGAGAAAGAAATACTTAACTGAACATTTTAGGAGACATTTCTGCCAAGCTAAGGCTACGAATTTGAATCCAATTAAAGACGTGTATAAATAGGGTTGGTGCCTGTTAAATCTGTCGTGGCATGAAATGTCCTCACGTTAGATGGTGTGGAAGTTTGGAAAGTGGGGTGCCATCTCAGGTGTCTCGTCATCTGGCCGAGGTTCAAAATTACGTGGTGTTAACCTCGTACCTTTTCCTTGGGGGATTAATCCAGGACTATCAACAATAGCCCGTTTTGTATTTCTTCAGTGCGACTTTAATTAAAAAACACCTACTTACCTTCCAAGCTAAGTGCATGTTGCGGCTGTATTTTTACTATAGAACGAGCTTTCTGGACATGACGTCAGTTGGGATTTTCGAATACGATTTCAGCTCATTGTCAACTAAAACTCCAAGGAATGAATTCAGGTATGACAGTGGATTGAAAAAGATTAAATGCCAAATGTCACAAAACCAGTGATAAACTACATTTTAAGGTAACGTCTATATTTATTATTTGCAAGAGCAATTGGTTAATAGAAAGTAAGACCTCCGTGTGATGTAATAACTATTACATCGAGTCCAAAGTTCGCAACATCATAAGGCTGTAAGTTCAAATCTAATTTAAGTCCAATTCCAGTTCTATTTTAACATATATTTATTAACAAAGACAGGACACTAACACGATTACATTGAAACAAAGAGAATGGATAGGTCCATTCTAGCGTACTCTTTCTTCGACCACGTTCCAAATCAATCTGGCGAATCCCCCATCGGGTAGGGATTATCACAAGATCTGTGGTTAAGTTGCCATACTCCGTTCATCGTCTGCATCATTTACACTGAAAGTCCCTCAGATAAGGGTCATCGAAGAGACCGTAAATTGAATAAATTAGATAGCTGATCTTTCAATGAGAGGAATATTCAGTGTTAGTATACAAACCAGATGGGAAAAGATTACACCAATGCTACCAAGATCCTCTCTAGTGATCCATATTTTTCTTGGGTACGCCGACCAACCGGTATAGTAGTTAAGGTGTTAGCCTCTAGATTGGAAGGTTTCTGGTTCGAATCCGGGAGGGAGCATGGATGTTTGTAACCGTATCGTGTAGAGGCGGCTGGTGTACCTTAAATCTGTCGTGGAAGAAAGTCCTCACGTTAGGTTGGTGTGGAAGTTTGGAGAGTGGGGTGCCAGCTCAGGTGTTGCTTCGTGATCTGACCGTGGTTCAAAATTACGAGGTGTTGTCCTCGGATATTTCCCTTAAGGGATTGATCCCGGACCGTCGTCAATAGCCCATTGTGTTTCTCTAATACGACGTTAATTGAAAATTACCATTTCCTTTGTTGGGTACAGCTTCAGGCTACGTTTATCCCGGTGACAACATCCTTGGCGCTTTTTTGGCTCACTTTTAGTAGCGAGTTATGGCAGGTTAAAGCAACCCATCTGTTTGACGTCTATTTCGTTTTTTAAGGCTACCTCCGGCACGCGTTAAGTATAATTTTTCATTTTGAATTCATAGAAAGTTCTTTTAATATCCGTTAAAATGTCATTTGTTTTCATTGGTTCTTTAGAATTTTTTTCTTTGATTACATTTTTTTTTTAAATTTTAAATAATGCTTTTATTTCATTGGTTCTTTGTAATTTTTTTTTTAATTAATTGGTAATAACTTTTTTCCTTGATTTCATTGGTTCTTTGTATTTTTTTTCTTTAATTAATTGGTAATAACTTTTTTCCTTGATTTCATTGGTTCTTTGTAATTTTTTTCTTTAATTAATTGGTAATAACTTTTTCCTTGATTTCATTGGTTCTTTTAATGGTTCTTCCCCAGTTCAGGAAATTTCTGTCATGTTCCTTTACGTCGCGGTACAGTTCTGTCGTCTCAAGTTGCATTTCATATATTTATTTACGTATATTTACATTATTTACAGTATATTTTTTTAAACGTTCGCAAATGTACTTTGAAACTTATTACTAACCGTTGTAAAAGCATAAAAATTTTTTAAGAAAATTATCTTTTAATAATTATTTCGTTGTCAACATTGGAAGTCGCCGAAAAAACCCGCCAAGTATGTTTCCACCGGGATAAACGCAGACTGTAGCTGTACAATCGGGTGCTTAAAAATGTAGTTTATCACCGTTTGGCGACGCCAAATACTTTTCAACTGTCATACATCAAATTAGAATTCGTTCTTTGGAGCCTCTAAGAGTTGGTTATAGAGACTTATTCTAATCCCTTTCTAAGGTATTTCCAAGTGGATAGTTTACGAGCCACTAGTTCGTAGAGTAATTGCAATTACCCCTTAGCAACAGCCGCTCCAAGGGACAAGTCGATACATATCGTGTTATTAACCGGATTGCGCACCTATAGTTCACAACCGGGCCTACTTTGTTGCTTAGTTACCCATCACGTGATCTACGAGCTGGTATGTAGGACCCCGTTAATGTGCAGAACTCTGTAAATTTCCAAGGTTTCCATTCTACAGATAACTTTAGTATACTGTTGAGAGTTGTTATTTACGGAATGAATCATAAATGAATTGTTTTTCTGCTACTGAATCCATGTCATAGTTGCCTATACTTTATTTTACATTTGATATATTTAACTATTAAATAAAATATTTTGATTCGGACCTTGGTAGTCCGGTCGGAAGAGTATTGAATTAGCAACAGGAGGTTTGCGAGCTCGTATCCAAACATAGAACGTCGTGTACTAAGGGGCTGGTGTACGCTAACCTCTACGCTGCGGCGCTTAGATTTTTTCAATCGTCTCCAGGAACGGCTCTTTCGCCTACATGTCCAACTCCCCTTACCTAATTGCTTAACTTGAGCGATAGAGCCTTGAGTGGCATTTACGACTGATGCTTTCCTTTCGTAGTATTCTGTGGCGTATTTCACGAGAGCGGCATTCCGTCTTTCCCGCAAAGAGTTCACATCTCACGGTCGGCTGGTTAGGATACCGAACAAAAGGAGGGATCCTCTAGAAGGTCAGTCGCTGACAGCTCGTTAATGGTGATCGATGACAGCGTTCACTTTAAAGAGGGATAACATTCACCGTACACGGATCTGTACCATGCCGCTGGAGTAAACGAAATTGAAGTGGTAATAATTGTCTACCTGACACAGCGTAAAGGTTAAATCTGCCGTGACCTCAAATGTCATCACGTTGGCGTGGTGTGGAAGTTTGGAGAGTGGGGCGGCTGATTAGGTGTGACCTCGTCATCTGACCGCGGAGGAAAATTACGTGGTCTTTGGAATTTCCCCGTCGGGTTTGATCTGGAACCGTCACCAACAGCCTAATGTGATGTGTTCCACTGCGACGTTAATTAAAATACATACCGAAGTATCCGTATTGTATTTGATATAAAATTTATTATTCTTAATTGAATCGACAAAATTTACTATTCTTAATTGAACCGAAAAAATTTACCATTCTTAATTAATTCTATCGATTCTACAAAATCTCATATTTCAATAAGAAATTGACATTGTTTGAATACTTCTTTACGAAAACTAAGGAAATTCATGATCTATATATATAATTCTCTTACGTGGCACGCAAAAAAGACGTTATTTGTAATCGCGTTTTGGCAACACTGTACGATTGTTTGTTTATCGCGAAGTCTCGCGCATCGATTGAATTTATAGCGTTATCGGATGAAATTTTATTGAAAAAAATAAAGGAAATTTTAATGAGCTGTTGCAGTCAGTTTATAATAGAAATCAAAGAAGGCGGATGATCTTTTCAGGGCCATTTAAAAAACGGTCCTTTTCAGGGCCAACAATTATAGTTCAACAAGACGCTTGCACTATAACTTTCGGCAACAAACTCAATGAAAAAGTGTGGGACGTTTGAGTGCTGGGAAAATGTACACACAAACAACATGCTGGGTATTCAATTTCCAAAGCAACGCTCACATTTCGAGTCAAAATTTACACAAAGTTTTCATTTGAATTCTGATTTTAGAGATACTGTATATATTTTTTCTGTTGTACAGCAAATTTAGATTTGAAAAACATTTTTTTGGTAATATATTTTGTAAACAATCCCTTCTGCTAGGACACATGTCTTCATTGAGGCGAGCGAAGCGAGCATAGGTTCGCGCAGCGAACCAATGAGGATTGCGAAGCAATCCTCTGGGGGTTGGCGAGCGTTAGCGAGCAGGGGGCGGGCCCCCTAGTTTGCTATATTTTACAGCTCGCTTTCAATTAAAACCCTAAAGCTATATAGCAAATTATTTTTGTGAAAATAATTTATTAAACTGGGTTTAATAACATCCGAAAATATCATTTCCTATTGCTAAAAAACATCAAATACTTTTAACAGTTTTATACGGAAAAATTGTAAAAGGTAGAGATTTAAAGCGAAAAAAGTTATTTTGCCAAATATGACCACTGAAACTATATTTACGGCGTAAATCTGATATTTTTTATTTCGGCCTTTAACCCCTTAACCCTCTAAGGGTTATGTCTCACGTGATTATATCAGTTCCATAACCTGTAATCTGCCCGCCATGACTTTTAACCAGTTTTGACCATCTTGGACAAAATGTATTTTCCTAGGATTCCCCTTTATTAGGATGTCATTTTAGGATTATGTAGGTAGGTAGTTTTTGAACGTTACGCTGGACCATCTATTGCTCATTTTAGACAGTATAAATTTTCCTAGGACTCCCCTTCATTAGGGATGTCACTTTAGGGTTATGTTAGTTAGGTAGTTTTTGAACGTTACGCTGGACCATCTATTGCTCGTTTTAGACAGTATAAATTTTCCTAGGACTCCCCTTCATTAGGGATGTCACTTTAGGGTTATGTTAGTTAGGTAGTTTTTGAACGTTACGCTGGACCATCTATTGCTCGTTTTAGACAGTATAAATTTTCCTAGGACTCCCCTTCATTAGGGATGTCACTTTAGGGTTATGTTAGTTAGGTAGTTAATTAACGTTACGCTGGACCATCTATTGCTCATCTTAGACTGTGTAAATTTTCCTAGGATTCCCCTTCATTATGCATGTCACTTTAGGATAATGTAGGTAGATAGTTAATCAACGGTACGCTGGATCATCTATTGCTCATCTTAGACAGTATAAATTTTCCTAGGATTCCTTCAATAGGTATGTCATTTTAGGATTATGTAGGTAAGTAGTTAATTAACGTTACGCTGAACAATCTAATGTTCATCTTAGTCAGTATATATTTTCCTAGGATTCCTTCATTAGGGATGTCATTTAGGATTATATAGGTAGGTAGTTAAAAAACGAACGTTACGCTGGACCAAAACGACGAGCTATTGGCAGTTCGGGTTCAATTCCCCCCCCCCCAAAAAAAAATAAAGATCAAAGGACAACACCATGCCAATGTAGGGAAATTTGAGGTCACAGCATATTTAACGTGCACCATCCCACGTATATACGACTGTCTTTGCACCGATGCTCCGAACTAGCAACGTTTCGATTCCTAATCTGTTTTTCTCAGGCAATCGTGGCCTACGATTATGAAATTTGGGGTAATGTTTAATTCACGTCGCACTAGAGCAACATCACGTAATTTTGAACTACGGTTAGATGAAGAGGCAACACCTGAGCTGGCACCCATTTCTCCAAACTTCCCCACCAACCCAACGCGAGGACTCGGCCACGACAGATTTAAGCTGCACCAGCCGCATCTGCACCATACGCTTACAAGCATCCATGCACTTACCAGGATTCGAACCAGGAACGTGGCAGCATATGATAACGACTGCGAACGATGCAGCCTGTTACGTCTGAGACCAGGTTTACAGCTCATTCTTAACTGTAACCCATTACACGGAACTAAGTTAATCAATATTGCAGCTGTACACAATGCATGTAAGATAATATGTCCGGTGCAGTCACAAGAGATCTCCAGCTACATTTGCCAGAACGGTGGTTGGTGGCCAATCGTTCTATGCATCAGATTTCAACAAGACTGGAGATCCCTCGGCACACAGACTCTGATCAGATTTGCCAGCATTGAACTGGATTATCTGATCCAAAGCCAACTGATGCACGGATGTTCTGCAGTGAATTGCACCAATAACTAGGGTTCATATTGAGACAGATGCAGTTAACTATATCCACTGTGCATGCGGAATTAGAGAACGTGTGGATTTCCACCATTACCGCAATCTGTAAGCGACCAACCACAGGGACTTGAGGGTATTAGGACGATTCAATGTGGCGAGTAATTTATGCATACTATCATCAAGTAATTTTGCGCCTCGGTAGCCTGGTTGGAACAGTAACGAACTAGTAACTGGTTGATCAAAGAGGGGTAGTGTACGTTTAATCTGCCATGACCTCGTGCTCACGTTGTCGGGGTATGGGATTTTGGAAAGTGGGATAAGATCAAGTGCAACCTCGTCATCTGACCGTGGTTAAAATTACGTGTTGCCCTCGGATCTTTCCTTTTGGGTTTGATCCCAGACCATCGACAATAGCCCGTTGTGTTGATCCAGTGCGACGTTAATTAAAGTACTAGCCTACCATCCAGTAATTTAAGTATTTAAAACACAGCTAGGTAATGGTTATGGTAATTTTAGTTAACGTCGTACTAGAGCAACACAACGGGCTATTGACGACGGTCCGGGATCAGTCCCTCGAGGGAAAGATCCGAGGACAACACTTCGTAATTTTGAACCACGGTCAGATGACGAAGCAACACCTGAGCTGGCACCCCACTCTCCAAACTTCCACGTCAACCCAACGTGAGGACTTTCGGCCACGACAGATTTAAGGTGCACCAGCCGCCTCTACACCATACGCTTACAAAAATCCATGCCCGCACCCGGATTCGAACCAGGAACCTTCCGATCTAGAGGCTAACACCTTAACCACTATACCGGTTGGTCGGCAAAACACAGCTAGGAGATGAGATTTAATTTTTTTTAAATGTCACTGGTTTGAAGTGTCTTTATTAGTTGGTTATGAATAGGGCTTTAAAGATCACATCTAATGAAACCAAACATAATTATTTGGAGATTGTGAGAATGGTTTTAAAAGGCTTGTTCTTGTTTTTGTTGTTGTTTCTTATGCCTACACTGGCAGACCGGAGGAGTGCCAGGCCCGTCGAAGACGGCAAGAGGCGAGGGGGTGCGCCTTCCATGTTATTGAGCCCCATTGGGAGAAGGTCCGTCTTTGTTCGACATACTTGACACATCCGTTTTACAGGGTGGTCCCTTTCATACATCCATTCACTCAAACATATCGTAATTTAGATCCCAATCAGAGTCCGATAGCCCCCTGATAAGGTACCTCCAGAGGTATTGATTTGGTATGGGAACATGGGGGACTTTGTGACCACGACCTATTTAACGTGCGCCAGTCAGCATTAGTGAACACGACGGTCTTTAGCCAGGTCGAAGCGCCGATCTCGCAATCATCAGAATTGTAGGATCCGCCGAGGACAGAACCCATAACCCGTCTGATGCGAGCCCGACGCTCTTAAATAACCCTATGCGTTGCTTCAATGAGACGTTAGTTAACTACCTACAAAACTACCAGTTGTTGTCTTAAATTTTATTCAAGTGTGGAAAATTTGAATGATATAAAGGTAATTTGGTAATTTTAGTTAACGTCGTACTAGAGCAACACAACGGGCTATTGACGACGGTCCGGGATCAGTCCCTTAAGGGAAAGATTCGAGGATAACATCTCGTAATTTTGAATTGCGGTCAGATGACGAAGCTACACCTGAGCTGGCACCCCACTCTCCAAACTTGCACGCCAACCCAAAGTGAGGACTTTCGGCCACGACAGATTTAACGTGCACCAGCCGCCTCTACACCATACGCTTACAAACATCCATGCCCGGGCCCGGATTCGAACCATGAACCTTCTGATCTAGAGGCTAACACTTTAACCACTATACCGGTTGGTCGGCAATGATTTAAAGGTAGACACAGAAATGAAAAGTATAAGCATATACTCTGAATAAAAATTGTCATAATATATCTGGATTCACTTCATTCCGTTATAAATAAGTTCTAACTATTAGTGAATCCTTTGGACGTAGAAGACGTCTTACTTTTCGAAACTGGGGTACCACGCTAAATTTTCGAGTTTCAAAAAAAAAAAGCGTATCTCTCTATATTAAAAAAAATGTTGCCGCCGCAGAATTGAAAACTGTGTTGTTTAGCTCGATTCTTAGACGGTTTCCCGAGAAAGTACTGATTGGAAAAAAACAAAATTAACATGGTTTGTTCTTCATCGTATTCCCTGGACAATTATCAAGATTTTTTTCCGATGCGGCTATTAGTTTAGGGTTTATTAAGTGTCAAAATTGAAGAAGCGAAATTTCTTCCGCGAGTGAGCAAAACACATACAAATTTTCAGTTTTGAGTCGTGAGTTTTTTTAAGAGTACCTCTGAACGTAAATTTTTGCAGCTCGTCGAGTTTTTTTTTAAATTTCAATTTGGTTCTTGATAATATTTTTTTGAAATTCGGGAAAAATCGGGACATTTTTGTTACTTTTTTTTAAAACTGCCGTATCTATATCTTATTACTATTAGTTTTTAATTTTAAAAATATCGCAGTATACCTCAGAATGTACTCCTTCTTACGGTACAATTATTTTTTAAATTGGTTGATAAATGAATTTGATGCAATCAACAGTTGGTGACACAAATTTCGTATTTTTTATTTCGCGGAGCAAATTCGCAGAGCATTGGATTCGCGGAGGGTTGTATTTTTGACTATCGTGTTAGCCAGATATCAAATTTATCGTAGCAACAATTGCTATAAAAGCGATTTGTTCTTTTGGCGAGGAAAAAGTCTCGCTTTTTTCCCTCTGTTCTCAGACGGTTTAACGACTAAGTACTAAGTACAAATCGTAAAGTTTGGAGATTAACACGGTTTACTTAAAATTGTACAGGGAACAAGATGCAGAAGATTTTTTACTCATGCGGCTATTAGTTTAGGGTGCATTAAGTGTTAAAGGCTGATGCAATCGCAGCGTAACGTTGAGCCACGAAAATGCGCACTGCCGCTCACATTAATTTAGTCTAGCTCCAACCTCCTTTGTGCGAGCCCGACGTTTGAGGTGTCTTTTGTTTCGTCCCTTTGTGTGAACCTTATAAATAATAATAACAATAAAACCTAAATATTTAACAATTGTTTAGACATTGGACTTTAAAGTGTGGGAAATCGCACACAATTTCAAAATATATAAATATATGTTTAATAAACACCAGAAGAATTATAGAAAACGTCAACAGAAAGAACGATAAAGAGATGGTGAATCCAAGAAGATCTGGACATGCGATGCTGAGTGTCAACGGGCTTGGAAGCAGTTCTTGAAAATATAGGCGTCGTACTTTCAAAGTTAGAAAATGCCCGATACGAATTCGCCAAGTATCTCCAAAGCTCGATTCGACACAAAAGCGTTTAATAATCAAATGATGTTCAACCCATAGGGGTCGGTAAAGAGCCACAGCCTTCAACATCACCAGTGAGTGCAGCAATTGTGATATAAGTGTGGAGCGATGAACATTTTAGGTGTGAAATTAAAACAATCCAGAGCTAATTCCTTTCACTCTCATTCGCCATGTGCACTCACTGACGTATTATAAACCTAACGGCTGTGTCCCGTTTTTTTCTCACTACTCACAATCCTCCAACTAGTTTACACTTTATATCTAGTCTATTAAGATAGGATCAATCTCTCTACGGATGAAATATCACGTATTTTAGATACTGTCGACTTTTTCGTGACGCCGTGATTGATGTGTCGATATCGTCATTTTTTTGTGAAGATGTGATCAGAACCTGGTCCTTTTTTTGTCTAATGACAAGATACAATACCCAACAAAAATGGATCGGACGCCCGCGGATTTGCATAACACCCGACTACTTGTTTGGGGTGTTTATCGTGGTACGGCCTGAGAGACCTTTGCATGTTGTTCCTGGTGAATTGAACGTCGACGCCTACATGAATATTTTGGACAAATCAGGTTCTTCCTACGCTCTGGCAATTTTATGGAATGGACAAATGTTACTTCCAGAACGACAACGCACCGTGCCATGTTGCACCCTTTGTCAAGCAGTGGTATCGAGATATGGATGTAAAACGTCTTCCCTAGCCTGCTCAGACCTACCTAAACCCCATATAACATGTGTGGCACGAGTTAAAGCGACGCTTACAGACCAGGTCCCAAATCTACAGCTGCAGACATTCGTGCAGGAATGGACACAAATACTCATGGCTGTGTATGAAAACCTTGTTGAAAGTATACCCAGAAGGGTTGCTAGTGTAATTGCAGCACGTGGAGGACCATCCCCATATTAAAGCAAAAATTATTTCCCTTGTACCATCAGGATCTTGCTCTCCTGTCCATTATTGTAGGGTAGTATATACCTTCACTCAAGATATGATGATACTTACTAAGGATGACACATCCACCTGTAGGGGAAATCTAAGACTTGTCTAAATTTAGACTTTAAACTAGCCTCGACAGTAAAAAGAGAGGAATAAAGAAAAAATCTATTTAATTTGAAAATGTCGAGAAGGTTATTGTTGCTCTGAAACTAGTTTTATGTATTTTGAGATACATAAAATCACAGGTAATTTTAATTTTCTTGCCACACGTGAAATCCAATTTAAAATTATATATAATCTCCCAACGCAACTACCAATTTTCAGCAACCAAATGAATTAAATGTAATTTATTTTGAAACCACTTTCATTTTTCCAATATCCACTCTGCGAAATTATCTGAGATAGTAAAATATTGTAAGTGAAGTTGGATGCAGAAAACATCTTTCAATTTTTTCTTTAAGTGTCATAACTGCTTTCTGTAGAATTATCTTGATAAAAGTACATTTATTTATGCTGTATAACGTTTTTAGATGCATAAAACTCATAATTCGGAATCCCACAGGATACTAGTTATCTTAAGATATGGATATGAAGCATAACCAAGCAGATAAAAAATCAATTACCTCAAACTATTTAGATTCAGAGTTAAGCAAAATATTAATGGAATATTCATCAATGTAGGGAGATTATTATATTTTTTCTAAACCTCCAACGCTCTGAAACCGAGATAAAACGCCTATAAAATTCTGCTTCTGAAAAACAAAAGTACATAAATCCTTTCACGATGTTTCATTACATTTTTTCTGTTACGTTTATTTTACCGGGAATTTATTGAACGAAACACTTTATTTTAATTTCATTCCTAGATATACAGATATAAAAATTAATTGAATTCGGAAATTGTAGCGATGATTTCAAATGAAAGAATAATCGATTCTTCTTTTTTTTCCGAAAGAATCGATACGTTGAACTCCATTTCCTTCCTTTCGCATCGAGTTATATCTGATCATTTTGTTTCAATTCAATTTTTTGTTTCGTTTCGACAGACTGAAATAGATTAACTTTAATCGTACATAAACTATTTTATTGTGAAATGAATATCTTTGAAAAAATAGATAAAAGAGAAAATGATTATCACAACAAATCAAAGACTACTTTAAATAAAATATTCCAGCTTTTTTATTGACTTTCCTCTTTATTAGATAACAAAATAAACAAAACAAGTTGCTTTACAAGTATCACAGTTAATAACAGACACACAAAATTTTTAATTTTTCATAAAATCGTAAAATTAATGAATTAAGAAAATATTTATATGTTTTTGAGGTCTTGAAGTACAGCGATGAATCACAAAACCTGTTCCGTTGTCTGAAATTTCCTAAATTAGTTCGGGATGTTTATCACTGAAACTCATTATGCAAATTTTTGTTTTTCTAATTAACCAAAGAGAAATAAAACGGTAAATAGTTTTAAATAAATATAGTTTATTTTCTTCTACGTGAGTGGGATTTTCAACGTTTCAGGCAAACAAAGCAGATAAATTTAGATTTAAGTTTTGCTGACCAAATTACCTTTTGATGTTACATATCTGTTACCTTAAAATGAAGTTCATAACCGTTTTCATGATACTTGGCGTTGACCAAATCAACTATATATAATCCTTTGGAATATTTACTGGCGACATGCTGATTTTTTTTATCAAAAAACAAGCCAAATGGCGAGATGCTCGAAATATGTCCAGGAAGCAGGTTTCGACAACGAAACACTACCGCCATCTACATTTAACTTTTTTAACTAAACAGCCAAGGTCTCATAAAGTAAACAACATAATCCCCAGTGACTATCCAAAAAATTACGACACAACCTTCGCCTACAATCGGATAAAAAGTGCAACAAATCGAAAACTTATGACAAGTACTAAATTTCCCAAAAGTGGAAAACCAATGGGAGAAACAAATACTACTTTCCAAACCTTTTAACTCTTTATACGTATTATTTATAACCTTACTTCATGAAATCTGGCATCCCAATAACCCTTGTGCAAAGTCTGGATTCCAATAGGGTGAAAACATACGTTTAAGTCAATCGATGTTGGCCAATCCCTTAACATATCGCACCCCGGCCGGAAAAGTAACACAACTCAAAAAATGAAAAATTCTATGTTATGTCATTCAAAAGTATGTATGAGGTGTCCCAGCGTGTTATATTACTATTATACAAAATATAATAGAATTTAAAGACATGAACACTTATCTAAAATTTAAAAAGAAGCTTATACTATTTCAGTATAAGTTTTATAGTATCCTTTAAGTTGATGCTTCTCAAATTCTGCAATTTTGAGTTGCGTCACTTTTTTTTGCCGGGGTGCGATATATCAATTCTCAATTCATTCTTTGTAATCCTTATTGCCGAAATGCTGAACTAATAATTTAAAAATAAACCCAAAAAACATCAAGTTCAGAATTCCATAAACCCTCCCACGGAGACAGTTTAATCTTAAGGTGGCGACATGCACTCCTAAAAACCATCTAGACAGCAATTAGACCACCATAGACCACCCTAATACATATTGTACGGATTTTCAGACAAAGGTCGACCTCTGATCCTGCGTAGTTGACAGGACGTTTCAATAGGCAATATATGTCTTAATTCAGTGAACGTCATAAATCAGACTGACATGAACCTACATGGTTGACGTGGTTCTGATGTTTGATCCAATCTCCGATCTCTTGGAGGTGGACCAGGAGTTGTTTGCCCCACAAATTTACATAAGAGGCTTATCTCTGAGAAGCATATTGCACGATGCTTTATATCACTGGGTTGATATATAATGAATTCAAAGCCCTTCTTGGAGTCGCGTTTGAAGTCCGCAGTCTTCGAGATTCCTCTCCTATCACGATCTGTTCATTTTATTAATCACCAAGGTACTTCTCTTAATAAAAAATTTGCTCTATTTTTCTGAGGACCCGAAGTAACCCGAAGGTTTCACCGAGTCTTGTCGTTTAACCCCCTTTCGAAAGCGATCTCAAAAGTATGGCGCTGATGAGTTTCACAAGTGCCTTTTCCAGATTCCCTATCCCCGTTCAGTTGATTGACAGGTGATTTTCCTTTTGAATAAGCAGGCATGGAAGTTGTTCAGAAAGATCCCTAAAACAGATTAACAGGGTCTTCTCACGCTTCTGAGCATTTTTGCATTTCTGGTTCTCACAGTTTTTGATTTTAATCCCGAACAACAGCTTGTGTATCTTTAAATTAAAGGGTCATTGTCCGTTCAGTAGAGTGGGGTGCCAGCTCAGGTGTTGCTTCGTCATCTGACCGTGGTTCAAAATTACGAGGTGTTGTCCTCGGATCTTTCCCTTAAGGGACTGATCCCGGACCGTCGTCAATAGCCCGTTGTGTTGCTCTAGTACGACGTTAACTAAAAATTACCATTAATTATTACCGTTCAGTAGATAAAAGGGAAGATAAAATTTGAGGTAGGTATTTTTGATTAACGTCGCACTGGAGCAAAACATCGGGATATGGGTGACGGTCCGAGATCAAACCCTAGGAGAAAGATCCGAGTACAGCACCATGCAATTTTGAACCACGGTCAGATGACGAGATCACACCTGAGCTGACAATCAGCTCTCGAAACATCCACACCACGACAGCGTAAATACATTTGAGGATAGACAGATTTAATGTACACCAGACCTCTTCACATGACGGTCTTTGGTTGGATTCAAACTCGAAATTCTTCGGTTGCTAATCCGTTAGTTTTTCAACCGGCAAATGCGGACCCAACAAAGGTATGGTATTTTTAATTAACATCGCACTGGAGCATCACATCGGTCTATTGGCGATCGTCCGAGATCAATTCCAAAGGGAAAGATCCTCGGCCCCAATTGAGAATCGATTCCTTTTCCCAAGAGATCGGAAGGTTCCTGGTTCGAATCCGGGTCCGGGCATGGATGTTTGTAAGCGCATGGTGTAGAGACGGCAGGTGCACCTTAAATCTATCGTGGCCGATGGTAATGGTAATGGTAATATTAGTTAACGTCGTACTAGAGCAACGCAACGGGCTATTGACGACGGTCCGGGATCAGTCCCTTGAGGGAAAGATCCGAGGACAACACCTCGTAATTTTGAACCACGGTCAGATGACGAAGCAACACCTGAGCTGGCACCCCACTCTCCAAACTTCCACGTCAACCTAACGTGAGGACTTTCGGCCACGACAGATTTAAGGTGCACCAGCCGCCTCTACACCATACGCTTACAAACATCCATGCCAGTACACGGATTCGAACCAGGAACATTCCGATCTAGAGGCTAACACCTTAACCACTATACCATTATCGTGGCCGAAAGTCCTCACATTGGGTTGGCGTGGAAGCTTGGAGAGTGGGGTGCCAGCTCAGGTGTTGCTTCGTCATCTGACCGTGGTTCAAAATTACGAGGTGTTATCCTCGGATCTTTCCCTTAAGGGACTGATCCCGGACCGTCGTCAATAGCCCGTTGTGTTGCTCTAGTACGACGTTAAATACAAAATTAAAAATTACCCAAGTAAAATGGGCCGACCAACCGGTATAGTGATTAAGGTGTTAGCCTCTAGATCGGAAGGTTCCTGGTTCAAATCCGGGTCCGGGCGTGGGTGTTTGTAAACGTATGGTGTAGAGGCGGCTGGTGCACCTTAAATCTGTCGTGGCCGAAAGTCCTCACGTTGGGTTGGCGTGGAAGTTTGGAGAGTGGGGTGCCAGCTCAGGTGTTGCTTCGTCATCTGACCGTGGTTCAAAATTACGAGGCGTTGTCCTCGAATCTTTCCCTTAAGGGACTGATTTTGGACCGTCGTCAATAGCCCGTTGTGTTGCTCTAGTACGACGTTAACTAAAAAATTACCAAATTTACCAAGTAAAATGGTATATATATCATTAGTGTTTTCTGAAATCTAGATGTAGTTTTCGAAAAAATTTCGAAAATAACATACCATTTGAAATCAAAGTAAAAAATTGTTTAAAGAAGAACTGAAAAGTTTTTTTGTGACCACATCATGTCCATTCTCCAGTAGAATTGGAAAAAAATCAGGGAAAATGAAGGAAAAGGCAAAAATGGGTTCAATCTCTCCAGTTTTTTTGCCTCTTCGCAAAATGTTTCTTCCAAGTGCATAATTAACTGTTAATTAAACTCTTAAACGAAACCACCTCCTTGACAGCTAATGGAAAGTGAAGAAAACTCGGAGCAAAAAGACAAACCTCCTTTCAGCTGGTCCTTGCATTTCTTTCAAACACTCAACTGACTGGTGTGTGTTATGCAAATTAGTCGTCTCGCTCCGTCTCTGTTTAAATTAAAACGGAGCTTTTGAAAGTTGGTTGTCCCAGTGCTTTTGTCCATTTTTTTCCACCTCTAATTTCCACTTTTTTTTAAGGCAGTGTGACATGTTTCTCTCTCTCTCTCTCTCTCTCTCTCTCTCTCTCGCTCGCAAAATGAAAAAAATTCCGGAAACTCTTTATTCCCGCGCGATCTTTCTTTTAAAATATTGAAAACCCCGAGTCAAAATGCGTAATTTTTATGCTTGATATTTTTGCCTTGATCAAAAGGATTCGAAAAAAAGGGAATGCATTAGAATAAATAAGTTAGAAAAAAGTTCCGAGCTGTGTTTGCGTGAAACATTACGTTACACAGGCCTTTACTTCAGTGATCGCTCATTTACCATTTTTCGTTCTATTTGCTATGGAAAAAATTCAGTTTTCACCAAGCGATATTCCAAATTAGGTTTGTATTAAAAAACCTGAAGAAATCAATACGTTTTGTTTTTTAATCTCATTCGCAAAATAGTTTTTTTCATCACGTTTCGAAACATTTGCACCAATTACCGTTGATAAATGTACTTCTCATAAACCGTGTTCGCAGTTTTGAAAGTTGATTAGATATGCTGTTTGGGAAATTTTAATACACATCTATATTAAATTGGAAAGTATTTTACATCAACGTATATACGTTGTGGAGAATATATCTCAATAAGAGGACAAATACTGCTAGAAAAATCGCGTTCGATTTGTTGTGCAAAATATAATCAGTTTTTAGTGAAAGATATTCCCAAATTAGGTTTGTATTAAAAAACCTTAGGATATTAGGATACGTTTTGTTTTAAAATCTCATTTGTAAAATAGTTTTTCGCATCACGTTTCGAAACATTTGCATCAGTTCCTGGGTGGTTGATAAATGGAATTGTCATAAACATTTCCAACAATTTTGAAGGTTGATTATATATGCTGGTGTGAAATTTTAATTCATATCTATATTAAATTGGAAAGTATTTTATATCTACGTGTGTACAAGTTGTGTTGAATACATCTCAGATAGGGACAAATACTGCTAAAAAATGGCGTTCGATTCGTTATGCAAAAAATAATCAGTTTTCACTAAAAGATATTCCTAATTAGGTTTGTGTTAAAAAAACCTAAGAAATCAGTACGTTTTTTTTTTTTGAACGCATTCGCAAAATAGTTTTTCTCATCATGTTTAGAGACATTTACATCAGTTCACGTATGATTGATAAATGTAATGTCCCGTATGGTTGATAAATTGACTTGTAATAAACTATATACACAGTTTTGAAAGTTGAGTCAATTTTGAACTCTCTCTGGTGTGAAATTTTAATACAGGGTACGGCAGAAAGAACGTTCTGATTTGGAACGTCAATAAAAAATATACAAAGCAAGATAGAGAAAGAAATTTTTTATACCTAAGTAGTACACAGTTTGCCATTGACATCCATTAAGTTTTGAAGAGTTCATCAGTTAAATGGCGACCGTCAATGTCGATTTTGTTTTGAAGTCTCTTTCAGAAATTTTGCATTGATCTGCGGACCATGTCCAGCAGAGTCGCCGTGATTTCTTACGTAATTGCTGCCTGTGGGGCTATCTGAAATCAAAAGTGTACCAACACCGACCAACAAATTTCCAAGCACTCAAGGGAACAATTACTCAAGAAATCACGACGATTCCGCTCGACATGGTCCGCAGATCAATGCAAAATTTCCGAAATAGACTTCAAAACTGTATCGACATTGACGGTCGCCATTTAACTGATGTACTCTTCAAAACTTAATGGATGACAATGGCATACAGTGTACTTCTTAGGTATAAAAGATTTATTTCTCTATCTAGCTTTGTATATTTTTATTATTGACGTTCGAAATCAGAACGTTCTTTCTGCCGCACCCTGTTCTTATCTATAGTAAAATGATACGTTGATCGGTAAAAGTAAACCGAGATTCATTTAACATATGTGGATTGTTTTTAAATGTGATTCTTGCCGAACATAAAATAAAATAACTTTAAATTGTATTACCACGTAGTTTTTAGTGAGCTCAAACACTCATTTGTGAGTGCTAGCATACGTTTCAACTTTAAAGAAGATATCTGTACTGATTGTTTCGAATGTTGCTATTACTCTAAACAACAGTTAAGAATTGAAGCGGAACACTTGTATCATCATTTTATCACATTTTTTTTAACAGAATCGTATGATAAAAGTTTAAAAATTCATTTGGCAGAATTTATACACACATTCTGCAATACATTTATCTAAGACCAATATAAATTTTCTTAGTTGTATTGGTCCTATGTTTGATATATATCCTCTACGACATAAATCCTGTAAAACGTGTGTGTGTGCGTTAATGTGTGCTTGTGCGTGTTAGTGTGTGTATATTTTATCTATACAAATCTATACCATTTGACCAATCCACACCATATTTGGTATACATATACTTTAGAACACTGCGGAAAACATAGCTTATTTCTTTCTTGTGGTCAAACCAATCTGTAGTCATAAAAATTGGTACACTGGTAGTCCTTAAAGTGTCCCTCGAAGCTCTAATTTTAAAATGTAAAGTTTGTTCTTCTGCAATAAATAGACATGGACAAGGAAACACGTTCTACAGGGTTCGTGTGTGGCTTAACGCAGGAAAATGTTGCGGTCATATTTTAGCAGTCGCGGTTATATTTGAAACCCGATTAACGCAGGGTTATTCAGCTATTGTAGACATAAAATACTTTCCTAAAATTGAATAACCTGTTTGAGAACAATAAAATAATAATGGTAATTTTATAGTTAAAATTGGGTTGTTATAGTCAAATATTTTGTTTTAAGAAAAATTCAGTCAAAACAAATTAATGTCTTTTCGTTTGAAAGACTGACTAGTGAAACCAATTATCAATTAATATGATTCCAAAATTATTATTTTGCGAATTCAAAGCTGTTCGTATCCTGTTTTTGTTCTTCACAATAATATTATAACCGATCCTACGGATTAAAGCGGATTGAAAACCAATACAAATATCCATGATTAAATGAGATTTGCACTCAGAGCCTGTTGAACCCAGTGCTTAATAACTTCCGTTTGCTACCGGGTTCATAAACTTTCTTGAGTACTCAACGTGAACTTATGACAAACACATCAACTTTCAGTCGAGTGAAAGTAGGCTCTTGCGCTACGTATCTCATTACTCTATTATAGCAAGGTTCTGTGAAAATTGTTTGGCAATTTCTTAAAAATTAATAAGCAAAATGTGTGTAATTTTGAAATTAATATTTTGGTATTACACATTAAGGGTTTAAAAACTAAAGCCGTGGTCAAAAAGGATGCGCAAGTATCAAAGCGCTACATGCAGACCAATGAGAGCGTGTTCACCGCTTACGCTGGCACATCTGATTGGTTTGAAAGTTTCGCTTTGTGCTTTCACTTCCTATTTGACCATGGATTAACTGGATGGACTACACAAGTTGGTAGTCCATCCTCAAGATTCATTAACTTTATAAATGAGAGTCTTTTTAGTTGACTAACTAGGTCTTTTTAAATCTTATGAAAACACAGAGATACATATCATATCAAACTGGTGGATATTTATGCAGAATGGTTACGAAGGGCATTTCAGATGCTGTGTGTAAAACAAAGCTATGAAAAAAAGGTTATAAATCTCTGATCGAATCATAACATTTATCCAATTTGAAATCAGCAAGTATTCCCTGTCATTACTCCTAACAAATATTGATCTCTACTGGATCAATAGAGTCTTTCGTAAAACTTATCATGTAATAGATGTAGTTATAGTCTGTTTCACCCTAACTTGGCAGTAGAGTAAAGGCTACGTTGACCGCATCGCAGCCGTTGTCGTAGAAACTAGGATTACAATGTCAGAAGAAGTCAACTATAAGCGAGGAAATTCGCCCTTTTTGGCAAGGAGCGATAAAATGCACGTGGAAATTCTATACGTTTCACAGATCTTTAATTTCTAATGACTCTTGCATTACATTCGTTAATTAAACAAAAAGCTACGCTATGTTAATATAAATACGTTTTGATTTTTCTAAATGAGTATTATTTTTAGTTATTTAAATATATATATATATATATATATATATATATATATATATATATATATATTTAAAATTTTTTTACAATAAATGTTATTTAAAAAAAAGTCTATTTAAAGATGTGATGAACCATAAAATTCATTTTTTAAATTTACTTACCTGAAAGCTAAACACCTTGATAAATACTTCTTTTTTCAATTTTGATAATTTTAGTAAAGGAAATTACTCCTATTTAATTACTCCTTTGGTCTTACATTTGGTAGGACAAGGTAGGGGAGAGTGAGTTGTCTGCTAAAATATGTGTTTTTCTTAACAGCAAAATATAGTCTCCAAATTAAATCAAATTTATTCTGACATTAAAGAAAATAAATAACAAATAAAAATACATATAGCATAGAGGATATAAAATACATTCACAATAAATAAATAGAATATAAAAAAATACAAATATAGTGAATACACATATAATAATAAAAAAATGAGACCATTTTAAAAATTAGAGTTAAAAAAAATAAACCTTATATGTGGGAAACATATTCTGAAACTGGCGGAACGGTGTCGGGTTGATTAGTAGTAAACTATTAATTTTATGAATAATTTAAAATTGTTTACAAGAAAGTGTACATAAGAAACCAATCTCTTTCATGAGTATTAGTTACAGTGAGAAAACTATATTTACGTTTTACTTATTCATCACATGCATTTATACATCATCAATATATGTAAAACATAACACACATCATAACAAATCTATTTACATCATAATATACTTATTCATCACATGCATTTACACATCATCATCACTTAACATTTCCGAATCGCTATCAGACTCACTATTAAAAGAAATTACCAAGTTCTTACTTTCCCAAATATCATCCACAAGTCCATCTACTTCCCACATGTCTTTCTCTTTTTCAGTAACATGGTTTATGCAGTTTTACCAATTTTGTACAGAGACCTTTTCAATCCCTTGGATGACTAAATCCTTCACATCGTTCAGTTTTAAAGTCTTGTTTTCCCTGGCAACATGTCCTTTTACTTGACTCCATATCATTTCAATGGGATTAAGCTCACAGTGATACGGGGGAAGTCTCAAAACCTTATGTCCAAATTTTTCGGCTATTTCTTCAACTCTGTATTTATCAAACATATGTTTGATTTCGTTAACTTTTTTCAACAGTTCAATCTTGATCATGTCCTGGTTCCACGTAATGTTTTTCAACGTTAGCTATTCTTGAATTGCACTTTTTTTTCCAAGATGTCGTCGGAATTTTTTCTTTCTTCACCGAGTGATAGGGGGCATTGTCCATCACAACAAAGCTGTTTCGTTTCAATTTAGGCATGATATCTTCAAACCACTTCTCAAAATGGTTACCATCCATTTCTTCGTGGTAGTCACCGGATTTTTTTCCTACAAAAATGTCAGCCGCATCAGGTACAAATCCTTCATTACTTCCAATATGGGTAATGATGAGTCTTCTTCCTTTTCCTTTTGGCGCAGCCAAGCCTGTTATCAAACTTGAAGAGGAAGCTTCATTGGTGCTTTTGATGTTTTTGTCTTGCCATACTCGACTTTGTGAGTGTCTTTCATTCACCCATGTTTCATCCAAATAATAGATTGAGGCATTTTCATTCTCTAATTTTTCGTAAATAATTTCTTCACCATAAAATTATGTCGTGTCTTTCTAAAAGCATAGCCTGCCTTTTTCGCTTTTCAAAGGAAAATCCCAAATCTTTCAGTATCCTGTACAGTGTACTTCGGCTAATGTCTGTCAAAAAAATATCCTTATCGTTGTTAATTTCATTTAGAACTTTGTCCAATGTAGGAATTTCATTTCGACGGAAGAAATCATGAATTTTTCGTCGGATGCACGATAAAGTAAAGTTGTCATATTTCATCATTCTTGTTCTTTTTCCAACGGCATAAGGTCGTTTTTTTCCTGGAGTACTCAAAGGACTTGACATCTTCTTTTCTTTTTTCAAACGAAAAACAGTTCTTTTGGAAACACCAGTTAGTTGAGACACCTTTCCGACGATTTGGTTAATGGAATCACTAGGGTTTTCTTCTCGAAGTCGAGAATAAACATTCAATATGTTCCTGCGAGCTCCACTACCAATTGATTTTCCTTGCTTTGATGACGTATACAGTTTGGTTGGCGACGTTCCTTTTTCAGCCATGTTCAGAGTATCAAACACACTCCAATAAAATAGCACAAGAGAGATATGAACGTAAGTAAACAAGCTAGCAAAGACGCAGAGCGAAATGGCGCAGACTTGGCGAGAAAGCGTATTTAGCTCGCCAGAAGTGTTACCATGGAAACCGGTTTCAACCGAACTAGAATTCCGTTTCGGATATATTCATTCGCTTCGGTCAAAAAAATAAATGTTTTTTACAAATAAATAACCGATTATAAAGGTTCAAAAATCACTCCTTCATTGTAGGACAATTTTTACAAGTTTATATGCATTTTCTTTATTTTAAATTCCAAATCAAGTTGGAACTATTTTTCATGCGGATGAACATAATTTCTGCCATTCCCAATGCTGACAAGTTAAGGTGAAACAGAGTTTAGTTATCATTTGTATTAAAGAGAAACTACAAGGAAATATTGTGACGAAAGTTTAAAAAAACTTGAGATAGTCTATGTTATAACGCATCGTCTTCTTACTTTGGTAGGAACCACCAGAAATGGAAAACTCGGAAGGCCCACCCCCAGAAGACTGGGAACTAACCCAGAGGACCTTCGGCGGACACTACGTTCTCAACTGGTCCAACTCCTTTGTCCAGGAGGAATATCGAAAGGCACTCGACCACTGGATCGACGCAGGCATCGATGGGATCTACATGAAACACCTGGAGAAACTTCACGTCCTCAGCCCCATGGACGTCCCACAAATCATCCAACAGTGGAGGACCACCCTGGACAAGGTCCCTCCCGGTCGTTACCACCACAAACGACCCCCCAAACGAATTCTCATCGTGTCCTCCCAGTTTGCAAACAGACTGGCCGAAGACATAGGACATACTTCGGCATGGAAGGATGTCCTGAAGCATGTGGACATTCTGGACTACCCTATCCTGGTGGGGAATGGGGCAGAGATGGCCGAACAGGTGTCCGGACTGAGGAAGGTGTCTAATTGGCCGAAGGGGGCACCTATACCCATGTGGCACCTAGGGAGTTCGGACACCTTCAGGATGGCATCGAGAATCGAACCTAGGTACCACATGGCTGCTTTTTACCTGTTGATGACTCTTCCCGGGGCGAGTTCTGTATTCTATGGAGACGAAATTGGATTAAAAGATAGTTTTGATGTCTTCAGTGGACGGGTAAGTTCCTTTGAAGCATTCATTTTGTAATTTCAATTCGCCGTTAGATAAAATTGTAATTATAAGAATTTGCATATCAAGTTTTCATATCTGAAGGGTGCCTTAAGAGGCTTCCGTAAAATTCGAACCTGTTTCCTCTCATCTCCAGGAAAGAAGATTCATGATTTTTTATCAAGGGGTTGTTCAAAACAAGAACGGACACTCGATATTTTCAAACTGGAAAAAAAATCTAGTGACTGGGTGAGACAGACGATGTGTTTATTCGCTATAAATGATTGGATTGTTTAACCCTCCTGGATGGTTTTTTCGATGATATATCTCGCCAACAGCAAAACTGACCAGAACTTGATGATATACCTTGTCATTTACAATTGGTCAAATCATGATGGACGAGATATTTCATCGAAACCACTAGGAGGATTAAGATTCTATTCAATGCTTTTTAATTTCTAAATACCTTTTGAACGTGTGACACTTTAGAACTCCCTTCAAGCAATGATTTCCTACATTTTAGTAAGTATTAATACATCTGAGGGTCAGCTGGATAATCAGTTTAGGTCTAGGTTTACCTCGACCAAAGGGATTAGAATAAAACTGAGAGATAAAAGCTTTCTCTTGGCTAACGAAAGTTACTGCAGGTATGGATCGTATGGTAAAAAAAAGATGAAAATATACCTACCCCTTAAAGAGCATTAAAACTTTCATGTTTGTTATTTACTCTTCTGTAGAATTTTTTGACTTGCATCACTTTTCTTGCCGGGTTGCGGTATGTTGAATGTGAACACAAGATACAATTTACAATAAAGTATATAACATTTCATTTTAGGTTTAAAAGTGCACATTAAGACCGTGTGCTAAGATAGTTATTACGTACAGCATGTAGCATGATACATCAATTTTTCTTGTATGCTATTCCGTCTCTTGCAAATTTATATCCAATCGTTATGTTTCGCGTCCTCTTAAAGTTCAAGGAATTCCTTTTAGATATGAAGATTTATTGTGTCCTGCCGATAAAGGAACCTTTTTAGATGTCTCAAAGTGTGTGTTTAAAATATAACAAACATATCTCTTATAAACATACTTTATGCTATTTATAATGTGTGGGAACTGTCTTCCTTCCAAAGATATTCCACTTATACGTTTTCAGATGTCTTTCAGAGTGAGATAGAAGACATGTTTCTTATGATTAGGATTTGACTACTGCTTGTGTGTGTATGTGTGTGTGAAATATATCTTTCTCCAGAGATATTTTCCAAATTATAATTTCTTTTTTAGCTAAAACAGGAATTTAGACTTAATAGTTTGAACAGAGTTGAGAAAGCGAAGAACAATAAACGTGCATAATTATTTAGGATGAGGAAGGATGAGAGGGAGCGAGAGAAGGAGGGATGAGAGGAGCAAGGGAAGCTATGCGAGGGAGCAAGAGAAAGAGGGATTAGAAGGACCAAGTGTAGGAAGGATGAGTGATAGCAAGAGAAGTAGGTATGAGAGTAGCAAGGGAGAGTATGCGAGGGAGCAAGAGAAAGAGGGTTGAGAAGGACCAGGTGTAGGAAGGATGAGTGGGAGCAAGAGAAAGATGCATGTGAGGGAGCAGGAGAAGGAGGGATGAATTGAAATCCACAACATAAAACATGTATGTGATCAAAGTGGGAAATACCATCTGAAGGAAATCACACAATCTTCACCTTCGAATTTTAGTAGGGAAATTACGCATACTTAAGAACACGAATGACATAATATGATCTTGTCCACTTACAATACTGTCACATAAACAAGAAGCAGTTCGTGGTATATACTTTCTCCATCATGTGGTACCCCATGAAATAGCATTTAAAAATATTTTAAAACTATATCAATGTTAACTAAAACAAAGTAGAGTATGGGCTTGTCTTCTCTCTTATCCTAGTGTAAAATAAATACAATAAATCATAGAGTCTGTAAAACAGTTTTGGGGCAATGGCATTTCGGACTTTAAACTGTCTTCATGTCTCCGTGTTCAATTATCTTCAATGTAATTCAAAACGTGTGAGGCAGAGGCTGGTATTAAGCTGCACTTTGTACAGGTGGGAAAGAATTCCTAGCCCTCAAAGAATATCATCTTTTTCAAATTGTGAGATAGGAGCCTGGCAAGTATAATATTTAGAAAGTTCTCCAAGGCAAATTAAAGGAAAGCAGCTCTCCTGGTGTTTTGCTGAGGTACCAGGGATAAAAAGGTACTGGAGATTATCTGCGTAATTTCTTTTTAAGTATTAACAGGTGGTTGTCCTCCGAGAGTAGATCGATACTTTATCTTGTGCCAAATTATTTTTTTTTATCCATCTTTTGCTAATAAATCAGCTTTCTCATTGCCCGGAATGCCAATTGTAATGTGTGGAAAAGAATAAGAATATTTTTAAATTTTATGGGCAGTGTTGTAATTGTTTGAATGTAAACTTTGAATATGTGCCTCAACTTACCCTATTTGAAGGTCTTGGGAACACCCGACTTACATATCCTTTTGTAAATGGTTTTCCTAGTGTTTGACATATGAGAAACATAGTTTCTTGCACGATCAAACTCACTCAATCAATTTTTTCGAATTTGTAACGTGTTCAAAGGTTTGCATGTTACCTATAGCAATCTTAATACTCTGTCCAGCGTTAACAGATCACTATAACAGGAAAGCTGAAACTAATAAAATCCCGAAAAGCAAAAAAAATAGTTAAATCTCCACGTTGTTTTGACGAGTTTATCTCGTCTATCAATGACGAAATGTATCGTCATCAAGACGTTGCTGATATTTTGATGACGAGACAAAGATTTGGCTAGGTTTCTTCCAAAGAAGAGAGAACGGTGAGAGCTTAATGAACGAGTTATCTTGTCCGTCGATATCTGGGTAATTTTGCAACTGACAGGAAAGCTGGAACTGATGAAATCCCGAAAAGCAGTCTATAGTGAGCCCTCTAAGTTGTTTCGATGAGTTATCTCGTCTATCAATGACGAAGTATACCGTTGTCAAAATGTTGCCGATATTTTGATGACGAGACAAAGATTTGGCTAGGTTTCTTCCAAAGAAGAGAGAACGGTGAGAGCTTAATGAACGAGTTATCTCGTCCGTCGAGATCTGGGCAATTTTGCTAATAACAGGAAAGCTGAAACTAATGAAATCCCGAAAAGCAGTCTATAGTGAGCCCTCTAAGTTGTTTCGATGAGTTATCTCGTCTATCAATGACGAAGTATACCGTTGTCGAAATGTTGCCGATATTTTGATGACGAGATTAAGATTTGGCTAGGTTTCGTCCAAAGAAGAGAGAACTGTGAGAGCTTAATGAACGAGGTATCTCGTCCGTCTAGATCTGGGCAATTTTGCTAATGACAGGAAATCTGAAACTAATGAAATCCCAAAAAGCAGTCTATAGTGAGCCCTCTAAGTTGTTTCGATGAGTTATCTCGTCTATCAATGATGAAATACACTACCCTACAATAATGGATTGGACACCAGCGGATTTGCATAAAATTCGACTACTTGTTTGTTGGTGTTTTTTGTGGTATGGCCTGAGACCCTAGCATGTTTTTCTTGGTCAATTGAACGCCGACGCCTACCTAAACATTTTGGACAATCAGGTTCTTCTTACGCTCTGGCAATTGTGCGGAATGGACGAATGTTACTTCCAGGACGACAAAGCTCCATGTCATATTGCAGCTTCTGTCAAGCATTGCTATCAAGGTATGGATTTAAACGTCTTCCCTGGTCTACTCAGAGTCCCGACCTAAACCCATAGAGCATTTGTGGGACGCGTTAGAGCGACGCTTACGAACCAGGGAACCACCTCCGAAATTTATAGCTGAGCTGGCGACATTCTCGCAGCAGGAATGGACGCAAATACCCATAGCTGTGTATCAAAACCTTGTTGGAGGTATGCCCAGAAGGATTGCTAGTGCAATTGTAGCATCTGAAGGACCATCTTCCTGTTAAAGTGTGTATTTTTTCACTTGTACCATCACATCTTGCTGTCCGGTTCTTTATTGTAGGGTAGTGAATATCGTCATCAAGATGTTGCCGATACTTTGACGTCTAGACCAAGATCTGGCCAGGTTTCATCCAACGGAGAGATAATGATGAGAGCTTAATGAACGAGATATATCGTCCTTCAAGATCTGGAATAATTTTGCTAGTGGCGAAATAACTCGTCGAGTCAATCACCAGGTGGGTTTAAACTGCCCTGCTTACCCCCATACGACTACTTATAAACTACCCTATGTACATGTTTTCGTCCGGAACTATTTAGTTATCACAATCTTGGAATTAAATTATCAGAATTCTTGCAATGTACCTCCAGGGCTGTATAAATTTCGCGTATCGTTGAAGGCATAGCACATTTGAAATGTTGATATTGTCGTTTGATCGATTGATTCTAGCCCGTATGAATTCAAAACAGATACGCAGATGCAACACCATTTCAAACTAGTTTATCGCACTCTCATTGGGATCATAACAAATACAATGTATCCAAATTGGGGAATTCACATGTGCGTCATTGGAAATGCAAAGTTAGGACGAAGCAAATTCTATCACTGAGAGAGAAAGGGTGTTCGTAACTGTTGAAACATGGCCACGGTTTGTGTTGAAATGGCGTATTCCACACATAAGGGTGATTAAATAAATATTTGAACTGCGGACGATACAGTAAACTTAATTATTTGGGTTAACACAGTGGTTTCCACATATTTGTATCTATTTCTCCCCTTTTCTTGTCATAACAATTATCGCAGATCTATTTATTTTAATGACGTATGTTATAAATAGGTTTTTACCAGCATGATATGCTTAATAAAACTCATGTGTCATATTTTGCTTTAATGGGGAAATAAATTTAGTTCTTAGAAGCGAAATATAAAGTATAGTGGATATTTATTTCACGAATCATATAATGTTACACATAAATGGTCTTGCAAATCTTCATTTTTATGATTCAGTATCAAAATAATTATAATATGCGCTCTATCGCAGCATAAGTGTCATATTTGTACATATTTGTTTCTAATACCAATTTCGTTAATATTGACTTAAACTGTATCAACGAGTTAAAGGAATAATACAAGCCTAAGAATGTCACTCAAATGTCGTTTAGTGTCATAAATGAAGGCTGATACAAGTCGAAGCTTTTTAAAATGTAAGGATATGTACCTATCAATTCGTAATTCGTAATTTTAGTTAACGTCGTACTAGAGCAACACAACGGGCTATTGACGACGGTCCGGGATCAGTCCCTTAAGGGAAAGATCCGAGGACAGCACCTCGTAATTTTGAACCACGGTCAGATGACGAAGCAACACCTGAGCTGGCACCCCACTCTCCAAACTTCCACGCCAACCCAACGTGAGGACTTTCGGCCACGACAGATTTAAGGTGCACCAGCCGCCTCTACACCATACGCTTACAAACATCCATGCCCGGACCCGGATCCTATCAATTAGACTGCAGTGCAATCTAAAGTGAAAAATTTTCGCCACCTCTTATGGGTTAAACAGACTAATGTGTATACGAGGGACTGGTGCACGGTAAATCTGTCGAGGCATCACACACGTGTCCTCCTGTTCGCCTGAGGTGGATGTTTGGAGAGTGGGGTGCCAGCTTAGGAGTGACCTCGTCATATGTCCGTGGTTCGAAATAACGTAGTGTTGTCTACGAATCCTTTGGGTTTGATTCAGGACCTTCACCAATAGCCCGTTGTATTGCTCCAGTGAGACGTAAATTAAATACCTAATCTACCTACCTTAAACTAAAGGTTGAACATTTTAAGAACCTAACCAACTTCAGAAACATGCAATCAAATCCTAAATGGATAACCATAATAATACTAGCACAACTGCAAGGGCAAGTGTGCATGAATAAGATTGAAGCGCACTCGAAGAAGAAAGGTTTTAGCCACGACACATTCAGATTCCAAAGATCTGTGTTGAACAGTTTAAAATGCTCATTAACTTCAACAAGATACCTGTCATGGAACTTATTTAAAAACCAGAAGAAAAATAAATTCGAGTTTAAGTGTAAACGTATAAAATTAAATGAGTCTCGTTTAAGTTGAGATATTTATACGTTCTAAACATTAAGATTCCAATGAAAGAGAGAGTTAAAATTTTGTAAAAGCTAACCAACTTCAACATGTCTATCCTGGATTCAACGGTAGAAAAATAATGAAAAATGCTAGCTAAAGTAAAATGCATTTCATTTGTTCATAAATATTCCAATGGTTGGACAGCTTAAAAACCTACCCACAAGACGTCTATAGTTGATTTTAGGAAGAATAAGGTCTGAAATAAATTTTAGGGTTTAAGGGGATATGTACACGTACAAAATTAGATATAAGTGCAATTTAAGGTTCGAAGTTCTGCGTTTTTATCATTAAGATTCAAAGAGAGAGAGAGAGAGAGGTTTAAAAAACTAACCAACTTCAACAACATGCCTATCCTAAATCTTCAGGAAGAAAACAAGTAAAAAATATGGACGCATTAAATTAAATTGTAGACTAAAGTGAAACATTTTAGCCTCTGTTCATTAATATTTCAAAGATTGAACAGTTTAAGAACCTAACCAACTTAAATAAGATGACTATCTTGAAACTTAAGGAAGATAACGGGTAAAAAATATGCACGCATAAAAAAGATTAGAGCGCAGTTTAAAGTGAAAAGTTGTAGACTCTGTTTATTAATATTCTAAAGATTGAACAGCTTAAGAACCTAACCAACTTCAACAAGATGACTACCTTGGATCTTATGATCTTTAGGACGATAACGAGGAAAAAACATGCATGTATAATATAGATTATTAAAATTATACAGATTGAACAGCTTAAGAACCTAACCAACTTCAACAAGATGACTACCTTGGATCTTATGATCTTAAGGACGATAACGAGGAAAAAACATGCACGTCTAATATAGATTATTAAAATTATACAGATTGAACAGCTTAAGAACCTAACCAACTTCAACAAGATGACTACCTTGGATCTTATGATCTTAAGGACGATAACGAGGAAAAAACATGCACGTCTAATATAGATTATTAAAATTATACAGATTGAACAGCTTAAGAACCTAACCAACTTCAACAATATGACTACCTTGGATCTTATGATCTTAAGGACGATAACGAGGGAAAAAAATGCACGTCTAATATAGATTATTAAAATTATACAGATTGAACAGCTTAAGAACCTAACCAACTTCAACAAGATGACTATCTTGGATCTTATGATCTTAAGGAAGATAACGAGGAAAAAACATGCACGCCTAATATAGATAAAGGTGCAGTCTATAGTGAAACATTTTAGTCTCTATTTATTAAGATTCCAAAGATTGAACCGCATTAAAACTAACCAACTTCAAAAGGACGACTATCGTGGATCTTAAGATCTTGAGGAAGATCCGGAATAAGAAATATGTCCAACATAACCACTCGGGTTACGATGCGAGAAAGTATACATTATTCATTTGTGTTCCGGAACATTGGATTTCGAAGAAAGTGGAGGCAGGGAGTGTGGACAGTCACAGAAGCATTTGCGATACAGAAGTGTCGCCAATCCCCCACCGGGGGATTCGATGACACTCGATGACGTAGCAAAATCGAATTTTTCTGCACCAGATTCGCTGACGTCTGGAAAAAAGTGGGACCGGAATTCTGTGCAAACGACATCTTTTTAAAGGTTGCTTTTTGCTTTGTCGAAGCAAAAAATATCTTATTTCTCTGCAGAGTTTAGATGACTTCAGCTTCCTCGTATTGACGTGCAGCTGTTTTGTGAGGAATAATGAAGTATGTGGGCCGCCTTGATGGAAAAGTCTATCCTATACTGATTTCGGGACTTGTGTTGCGTAGACGATTCGTGTATCTAGGTGGGTATGTGGTATGTGGTTTACTATGTGGTGCAAAATGTTTGTGTTGGTGCATACTGGCCACGTTAACACGATTGGCAGAATGGTATTTTAATTAATTTCGCATTGGAGCATGTACGTTCTATTTGCAACTGTCCAGGAACAAAAGATCTAAGGGCAACACCACGGAATTTGTAACCATGGTTTGATGACGAGGTCACACCAGAGATTGCACCTCACTCTCCAAACTCCCATACCACGACAACGTGACGATATTTCAGATTACGGCAGACAACTTGCACCAGCCCCCTTTGTATAGGACGGTCTTTAGTTGGGATCGGAACTCGAAACCCTCGGCTTTCAAATCCGTTAGTCTGCCATCCGGGGTACTGGTGCTCAACCCGATAGACAGAGTGATAGGTAGGTAGTTCAATTAACGTCACACTGGAGCATCATAACGGGCTATAAGCTGGGTAAATACCGAATGGAAAGCTACATGGATTAAGCCTCAGGTCCTGGTTAATTGACACTAATGCAAAGCTAACTATCAATGTTAGTGGAAAAGTTTAATCCTAAAAAATAACTTCCCCACAACGAAAAAGATACACAGAAATCCATAAGGTTCTGTTAAGAGAGTTTTAAAAATAGTTTTCTGATTTAGATATATTCTCAGATTTATTTCAATCGTACTTATTGGTGTTCAAACCAAACAAGAGTTCTTTTAAATTTTAAAATTCAGAAAGTGCTTTTATATTAATCAATTTACTGTATGAACATCGTACAGAAAAATCTTAGAGGATATTTATATTTGCCGCTGAATTCTCACTATGAGAGGGTTTTTAAGTCCAAAGAAACAAGACGGAAAACGAAGATTTTATAGCCTGTTCCCCAAATGCTCTCGCATGAGATATGTAAAGGTGCAGGAGTCGAGAACATTGCCGAAACGAAGAGCCATTTTAAGGGGTCTCAGGACCCTTAAATCTCAAAATTTTCGATTTCTTGAAAAAAATATATGTGGAAGCCCCATCTTTTCTGAACATTTTGGTACTAAAAGTTTAACGATACTCCCAACACTTCCGGAGTTATCGAGAAAAGAATAAAACAACTCTGTTGAAAAGTAAACAAAAACTTCCCACTGCCGCTCCCAACTTTTGACAGCTGGGAGAGCATTTCTAAAACATTCTTCTCTAGATGAATTCTTTTAGCAGAACAGCCACACTTAATATCAAAATAATCTTGTGAATGAGTAGTATAATAACAACTCAACTTCTATTTTTTCTTCCCTTGTTTGTTTATTACTTTGCGATTTTGAATTTCCACGTTTTTTCATCTGTTATGAAAAGTGTTCAAATATGGAAAATCGGCCAAAACGATCATCCGGAAAGTGACCGAAGAAGAAAAGATTTCAAGGAAATAAATTCTTGAAGAAATCTAAGTCTCAAAGTGGCCAAGTTATTTTTAAAAATCTTTCGCCAAACAAAAGTGCAGCTGCTAGAAAGTTGCCGACTGCACACAATGTTTTGCAGTCATTGGAAAACGATGTTTGCGTTGAATTTCATGGCTACAGATTAGTGGATATTTATTTATTGTTCTCACAACTAGAAAAACTTATCTGTTGCTCTGTGTGCCATGGGAATGTTAAGATTATTGAGAAATCCACTATTGGATTGTGTTCAAAATTTATTTTAGTTTGTAGACAGTGCACGGTTCAACAGAATTTCAATTCCTGTGAATTGATTGGACACAAAAAAAATGTACCAGAAGTGAACAGGCGGTCAGTGTTGGCCATGAGATTTATAGGCCAAGGGTTATCTTCACTCGAGACATTTTGTTCAAGTTGTGTGTTTGTGTTCTGAGACATGGGTTTCGGCATGTGTTTGCAAAGCCCATGTCTCAGAAGGCGTACGACAAGATTAATTCAAAAATTGCAGACGTGAGTGAGGTGCTCGCAAATGCATCGACGAGGAAAGCTGCTGTGGAAGAAAAAATCATTGACGGCACCGTAAATTCCATTGCAGTTAGTGGTGATGGGACATGGAAAACCCGCGGTTATACATCTCTTGTCGGTGTTTGTACTTTGATCAGGGCTGACTGCGTAAAAGTCGTCAAAGTCATGTCGTCGTATTGCAAGGGGTGCGACACCTACAAGGGCCCAAAGTTCGGCCTTAAATACAGTGCCTTTCTGGCTAAACACCAGCATAACTGCAAAAAAAACCACAGTGGGTCTGCTGGACAAATGGAAGTGAGCGGCATGCAAAGGATTTTCTGTCGATCAGAAAACAAGCATGGTTTAAAATACCAGCAGTACATAGGGGATGGAGTTTCCAAGACGTTTTCGGCAATCGTCCAAAAAAAGCCATATGGTGACAATGTTACAGTTGCAAAAATAGAGTGCGTGGGACATGTCCAAAAGCGAATGGGCAGCCACTTGCGTAAATTAAAGGCATCACTTGGTAAAAAGAAGTTGAAGTTGTCGGATGCAAAAACGATCGGTAGAAAGGGTTCCTTATGATGCTGTCATAAATAGGCTGACGGCTGCATGTATGGCTGTATATGGCAAAATAGCTGCATATATGGCTGTATGTGACTTCAATGACGGATGCAAAAGCCGAGTTGAAATTATACGTGCTTTAGGTTTGAAAATCTGCCAGACAAATGTTGTGAAATGTATTACTATGGACAAAGTGCGCATTGCGACTGCAAAGAGGCGAGCAACCGAAGCATCCTTTGAAGCTCGTAAGGCCAAAAAAATTAAAGCAGCAGTAGAAATAGAACAATTTAAGGTTACTGAGGGCTGCACTTATGATCCTGGAGCTTTTTAATTAACCATAGTTTATTTAATTTCATTTTATGTTATTTTTCAACTTTAACTTTATTTTTCTCAAAACGCAACCTTTTAGTTTGCGCGTTGGATTTCTCAGAAACTATTTATCATATTAATCTGAAATTTCATACATATACTCAAAATAAGTTCCTTTATGACCTATACATCAATTTTCAGACAAATTATTAACAGAATTTTATTTTAACAAATTTTTCAACTTTAATTTCATTTTTCTCAAAACGCAATATTTTAGTTTGCGCGTTGGATTTCTCAGAAACTATTTATCATGTTAATCTGAAATTTCACACATATACTCAAAATGAGTTCCTTTATGACCTATACATCAATTTTCAGACCAAATATTAACAGAAATTTGTTTTAACAAATTTTTCAACGTTAACTTCATTTTTCTCAAAACACAAAATTTTAGTTTGCGCGTTGGATTTCTCAGAAACTATTTATCATATTAGTCTGAAATTTCAAACATATACTTAAAATAAGTTCCTTTATGACCTATACATCAATTTTCAGACCAAATATTAACAGAAATTTGTTTTAACAAATTTTTCAACGTTAATTTCATTTTTCACAAAACGCAACATTTTAGTGTGCGCGTTGGATTTCTCAGAAACTAGTTATCATATTAATCTGAAATTTCATACCTGTACACAAAATAAGTTCCTTTATGACCTATACATAAATTTTCAGACCAATTATTAACAGAATTTTTTTTATCAAAATTTTCAACTTTAACTTCATTTTACTCAAAACACAAAATTTTAGTTTGCGCGCAGGATTTCTCAGAAACCATTTACCATATTGATCTGAAATTTCATACATATGCTCACAATTAGTTCCTTTATGACTTATACACCAATTTTCAGACTAATTATTAACAGAATTTTTTTTTTAGGAGTTTTAGTTAAAAATTTTCTTAAAATTAAAAATTTTTTTAAAAAAATTTATAAAAAACATATTTTTTGTTTTTAAATTTCTTAAAAAGTGTGTATAACATCGAAACTGAACAGTTTTCTATTAGATAAAATTAAGTTTGTACATTTTGATCAATTTTGTACTTCAGAATCTTGCGCGCAGTAAAATATTGATATTAAAAAGTGTCCAATTTAAATTTCTTAATAACTTTTTTAAAACATTTTTTAATTAAATAAAAATTTGAGAAACAATGTAAATATATGTGAATATTATATGGTAAAAGTTTAAAAATTCTGCTTTGTTTCATTAATAAGTTATATTGGTTTGAAAAAGGATGTTTTTTTGCATACATGGATAATTTTTAAGAGTCCTGAGACCCCCAAAAAACGTACCAAAAAATAAATTTTGGGAGCCGCAATTTTATTTGATTATTTTTCAAATATTTCAGTATTTACAAACGCATATACAGATGCAAATTACAAAATATTCTCATTTATCACTGTTTTTTTGTGGGTTTACTCGGTCCGCTGGCCAGACACTGCCATCCGATGAGGTTTCAACGATTCGCGGAAGTATCATACTGTCACCTAGTGTCATGTAGCTAGTTGAATTTACTCTGCATTGGGGTGGGGGAACAGCTACACTCTACGTTAATGACTGTGGCAACGGCCTTGGCGATTTTTTTCGGCGCACTTCTAAAGTCGCCAAGGAGAGAATTATTTAAAAAATCTTTTTCTTTTGACAACGGAAAATGAAAGCTTGAAAACACATTTCAAAGCATTTTGAAAAGCATATTTTTTTTAAATTTCGTAAAAAGTAAATACATTACAGAACACAATCGTGTTCCAGCAGAACTGAACTTCGAAACTTCGAATGTTGGGTAAGAAAATATATATATATATATATATAATATATATATATGTAAATATATATAAATATATATATATATATATATATATATATATATATATATATATATATATATATATATATATATATATATATATATATATATATATATATATATTTATATATATATATATATATATATATATATATATATTTATATATATATATATATATATATATATATATATTTTCTAATATATATATAACTAAAATGGCAAATAAACAAAACTCTTAATCCTTTCGTGAAAACTACTATAGTAAAATAAAAATTACACAACTCTCGAAGTACAAATAAATAGACCAATGCTATGACAGAAAAATATTTAAAATGACCAATGCAATCAAAGAATATTTTTAAAATTAAAATAACCGATGGGAGCAAAGAAAAAATCTCAAACGAAACAATGAAATCTAACAAATTTTAGAAGAACTTTCTAGAATATTTTTTTTATTTATTTTTATTTCCAATGGCAAGGCTGGGTACAGATTGCAAAGACAAATAGAATACATGATACAATACAGAAAATACAACACAGTATAGAATTGACCGAAGTCATTGTAGCCTTATACAAGGCCAGAAGTGATGGTCACTTGTGAAGGGGCCCCCAGTGGGTGGACCATCATTGTCCCTAACAAAGGACAACACAATTTACATCCATGCCTTGACACGGATTCGAATAAGGAACCTTCCGATCCACAGACCAACACCTTGACCACTAGAACGGTTGGTCGACCTTTCTAAAATATTCTAAATGAAAATTGAAAGTTTCAGTTTGCCGAGGTTTCCATGAAAACCGTAAGGACATATGGGTTGCATTAATTTATCGTAACTCGCTACTAGAAGTGCGCCAAAAAAATCGTCAAGCCATTGCCATCACTCATAAACGTAGAGTGTAGCTGTACCGTGATGGGTTGCTTGCGATAGTCATGGACGTATTAAAAGAGTCTAGTTGCTGTTATTAATAATTGATATTATATTTTACTTTAATTATAAATGACAGTACATATTTAACAAGGTATTCTTGTGGTTATACGTACTCGTTTAATTAAATCCCCATAAACTATTCCATCCAATAGCTAAATCAAAACAATACTAACCGTAAATATGAACAGTCGAGATCATTAACGCCCCAGAGTTTGTCTACTTCTAGACATATATAAAGGCAACGATCTCCTATAACTTCTCAAACCCAGACTTTTTTGTTTTAATTATAACTTCGTGAATTTCAATAAAAAAAGGTACAAAAAAATAAAATTTAGGGAGCCACAATTTTATATCGATTTTTTTTCACATATTTTACAGACGCAAGTACAAAACAAAATTATCATGATTATTTTTATTGTTTTTTATTGTTCTATTGTTTTTCGTGAGTTTAAGAATAAACATTTTTTTTTGAAATTTTTTTTTGTATTCATGTAATGTAATACAACAAACCATTGCGAAAATAATATGTTACAATTCCTAATTTCAATATTCAGTTCACATTCAATGCGATTTTTGGACATTTCTCAGCATATTTAGTCCAATTTGGAGTGTGCGTCGTGCATTTTAGAAGTTCCGCTTTAAAACGCATCCGTTTGCTTCTACGTTTGTTTTTAATGTAGTTCACAGAAGAGAAAATTTGTTCACAATTGTATTTGAATCCAAATAAGATAAAAATTCAAAAAGCTAATCACCTGGCATTTGAACAATTCGTTGGAAAGGAGTTCCAGCATTGAAAAAAAAAGTCCTGTGGTTTTTCCTCAATACCAGTCTCATTTTTATCAACCTGCTACTGTTTCCTGAATTTGTTTCACCCAAATACTACTTTTATTCTCAATTTCTAGAATCTCCATTTGTAGATCTGCAATCGATATTCCAGGAAACGTTTTGACGTCCTGAAATGTGTTTTAAAATAAAACTAGAAGACCATTCTTCATTTCTGCGAATATTTTGCAATTTTAATTTAAACTCAACCTATAATTTTCAAAAAATACAAATTTATCTTTGGTAATGTCTTCTAAAATCGCTTTTAAGTTCTGCTCAAATGTAATGACTTCTAATAAGTGTAAAACAGTATTTTCTTTTCCTTGTAATGTCAGATTAAACTTATTAAACGTTCGATTATTGTCAAGAAACACATTTTGAATCCATTCGGGATTGGGGAGAATTGGTTCTTTGGTTAAATTATTAAGTAAACTTTAAAAGTTAAGAAAGTTATTACTTATTTCAAACATTCGTAAAAACGTTTCAATATTTTCTCCTTGATAGACATTTTACAGACGTAAATGTTACCTAAAATGTATATTGACTACCTTCTTACAATGTATCAAATAGTCTATGATTCAACGATTTAGATCGAATGAAATTAATCAGTGGTACAACAACGTTCTTCACTTTTTTTAGCTGAAGCAAAACCCTACAGATTTTGCAACTTAAGCTTCTTGATACAAATTATAATGAAATAAAATATTTTCATGAAAAATATGAGTGGAAAATAATTTAACAAACCCTTCATTTTGACAATCATGGCAGGCGTGCTAAAAGTCAATATACATACAATATTATGAATACTTATATTTTTAATATTAAGCATGTTAGGAAGTTTTTTTTAAATTATTTTACTTCCAATAGAGCAAGGCTGGGTACAGATTGCAAAGACAAAAATACAATACTTAATACAACACAGAAATACAATACAGTATTGACCGAAGTCATTGTAGCCTTATACAAGGCCAGAAGTGATGGTCACTTGTGAAGGGGCACCCAGTGGGTGGACCATCATTGTCCCTAACAAAGGACAGACCAATTTACATCCATGCCCTGACCGGATTCGAACCAGGAACCTTCCAATCCAGAGGCCAACACCTTGACCACTAGACCGGTTGGTCGGCGCATGTTAGGAAGTTGTTTGAAAAATATTCCCTTGTATGTTTTTCAAGTTACAAGCAATCAAGAAGTTCCTCTTGAATAACCAAAATATCTATATATATAATTATCTTACGTGGCTCACAAAAAAGACGTTATTTGTAATCGCGTTTTGCTAATACTGTACGATAGTTTGTTTATCGCGAAGTCTCGCGCTTCGATTGAATTTATAGCGTTATCGGATAAAATTTTATTGAAAAAAAAAGGAAATTTTAATGAGCTGTTGCAGTTAGTTTATAATAGAAATCAAAGAAAGCGGAGGATCTTTTCAGGGCCATTTAAAAAATGGTCCTTTTCAGGACCAACAATTATAGTTCAACAAGACGTTTGCACAACTTTCGGCAACAAACTCAATGAAAAAGTGTGGGTCGTTTGAGTGCTGGGAAAATGTACACACAAACAACATGCTGGGTATTCAATTTCCAAAGCAATGCTCACATTTCGAGTCAAAATTTGCACAAAGTTTTCATTTGAATTCTGAACTTAGATATACCGTATATATTTTTTCTGTAATACAGCAAATTTAGATTTGAAAAACATTTTTTTGGTAACATATTTTGTAAACAATCCCTTTTGCTAGGACACGTGTCTTCATAGAGGCGAGCGAAGCGAGCATATGTTCGCACAGCGAACCTATGAGGATTGCTAAGCAATCCTCCGGGGGTTGTCGAGCGTTAGCGAGCAGGGGGCAGGTCCCCTAGTATTATATATTTAACCATTTAATCATCCTCTTGTCACCCATCCCAATGGCGACTTGCCTCGCTCTGTCTTCACAGCAAATTCTAGACTTGTGATAGGTTATGACTTTCTTTGTGGACATCTGTATCGTATTGGTGTGGTTAATATTCCTGGCTGTGTTCTGTGCCCATCGGGAGAAGTTATGAACTTTTCACATGTGACGAACTTCAATGCACTTTCTTTTATGAATTTTACTCTAGACAACATTTATGCTGAGGCTAATTGTTTTGGGCTGCTAGAGAACTCATGGCTGATATTGCCTCTACCTGACGTAGGGAAAAAAATAATAATATCAGCGCATTAGGCTTTATCAGAAATATCTTTTGAATCATCAACAGCAATATAGATATATTTCAGCAGAATTAATATCATCAATTAGCATAGCCGGATACTTCCTAAAATATAGTTAGTATTCGTTCCCTTACGGTTCTAGCTAAGAAGGGTAAATATTTTATTTTATTTCATATATCATCCTTATTTTCATATTTTTAAACAAAATATAAGACATTGTACATGCTATTTTTAGAAATTCGATTGCTGAAGTTGTGTTTTCTTTTGTAATTCTTCAAACGCTTTACTTTTATTATGGCCATCCGGATACTTTTAACTAAAATCTAAATGTTTACCGCGAAAATGTCGTTCTATGCGACTTGATTTATAGTTTTTAAATCACAAGTGGGCAAATTAAACATTGAGGACTTGCATTAATTGTATAAATGAAAATGTTGAGCTGGTACCCCACTCTCCAAGCTTCTACATCACGTCAGAGTTTGGACATTTGAGGTTAGAACATATTTAATGTGCACCAGCGCACGTGAACACTACGGTATTTGGATGAAACTAGTACCAAACTCGTAACCCACCAGTTGCTAATCCATTTCTAAGCCGCTGCCGCGGCCCTAATACAATTCCGAATTAATTCTTTGAAATTTTTCACTAGCGACTTGCTGAAATTGTGTTCTACAGGGTGGTCCCGAATTCATGGTACAAACTTTAATGGTAGGTACAGGACATTGTAACAATGATTTATTGTATAGGAATGTATAGTCGCAAGTGACGCGGTGAGGCGTAAACAGGGGAAATAAAAGGAAAGAGAAATGGAGTGATCGGTTGGTATCATTGCCGGTAGAGGGCAGTAGATGTCTAGCCGCTGTTGAACATCGACTTTTTGATTGGCGCATACTTACTACCCACGCGGCTCACTGGCGGAAGCTATCTTATTTTTCTGAAAGAAGTGTTACCACAACTGCTGCATGATGTTCCGATCGCCATTCGTAACCGCATGTGGTTTCAGCACAATGGGGCGCCAGCACACTTCAGCATTGATGTACGGAATTACCTGAATGCCACGTTTGGTACTCGATGGATTGGGCGTGGTGGACCAGTCCCTTGGCCACCCCGATCTCCCGATTTATCGAGCCTCAATTACTTTTTATGGGGACATCTAAAGCATCTTGTTTATGAGACTCCAGTTGACTCAGATGAGGATCTCGTCGCTCGCTTATCTGTAGCTGCTGCAGGTGTGCGTGAAATACCAGGCATCTTTGAACGTGTACGCCAATCGCTCCACCGACGCTGTCAAGCATGTATCGATACTGGTGGACGCAATTTTGAACAATTACTGTAAACATGACACTTGTCAACAACGCTTTCAATAAAATCTTTGTTTTTCCTATCGGCCGTTATTTCCCCTGTTTTCGCCTCACCGCGTCACTTGCGACTATACATTCCTATACAATAAATCATTGTTACAATGTCCTGTACCTACCATTAAAGTTTGTACCATGAATTCGGGACCACCCTGTATAAACAGACCAAATGACGTCACAGGTGGAATACGTTCAAGAACCACGTTCCGCTGGAAAATCATTACCAAACCCCCATTTATCTTGACAGAAAAATCCTCACCTTAAGCAAACAACTAAAGCCCCAAAGAATACAGTAAAAATTACAACGCATCATACACCTTCACTTACAATCAGATAAAACGCCCAATAAATCGAAAACTTATGACAAGTAAATATTAAATTCCCCTAAAGTGGGAAAACCAATGGGGGAAAAACAAATACTTTCCATCCCATTTATCCCCATCGCCTCCACCCTATTATTTACTACCTTCCTACACGAACCCCGATATCGGAATAAACTAGGTCCTTGTACACAGTACGGATTCCCACGGGACGAAAACACACCTTCCACTTCGCGATCAGTCCTCACGACTCTGCGGACTGGAGAAGAATCGATTCATCTTCCATCTGCTTCCCATTGCCGGTTTGAATCGATTACATTATGCACCATATGGTTGGCGGGGCTCTTACGTTCAGCGTATGAATCGAATGCTGCGGATTGCTCTGAGGTGGTTTTATGAGAGAGTCATGTCATTCATATTCCTGGAAAATCATGTGGTTCATGGCTATTCTCTTAGCGGCATATATATAATAATTTATTCATTTATTTAAAAGCATTGTGAGATCGTTATCCTTTTGATCTTAAAGTACCAGATGTCTATTGTGCGGCTCTGGCGAGAAGGTGAATGACCTTGAGGTTAGTTAGTAAAAAGTGCACTGCAGTAACACAAAGTCAATTGTCAACGGTACAGGATTAATACCGAAGGGAAATATTCGAGGATAACAGTAAGTTTGAACCACAGTAAGATGAAGAAGTCATCACATGAACTGGCACCCCAATCTCCAATCTTTCACACCATACCAACGTGAATAAATATGTGGCCAAGACACGTTTAATGTAAACCAACTGCCATGTACATGATGGTCTTTGGAAGGATCGATTATCAGACTGGCTAAGACCGTCGTGTATGTAGAGGGTTGGTGCGAGTTCAATATATCATGTCCTCAAATGTGCTCCTGTCCTGGTACGGAAATTTGAAGAGTGTCAGTTCAGGTATCGGCCTCGTTACCTGAAAGTGGTTCAAAATTCCGTTGACCTCGGTTCTTTTCCTCTTGTAATTAAACCCGAACCATCGTCAGTGCCCCGTCGTGTTGTTCCAGTACGACGTTAATTAACTACTTTGCTGCCATTGCACATGGAATTGTAGTAAGCATATGATGAATATCTGCGAGAGTGTTCAAATCATTCTTCATGCTTCCATTATAGTCTAAATTCGGCATCCAAGCAGATATGATACAAATAAATTATTTCGATTTCGTTTCATTTCCTTCCATACACATCATCCGCTCCACAGACTTTCGAGAAACGCCGAGCCCTGATTATTCCCCACCTATTTTAATTCATAATTACCTAACTTGTGAGATAGAGTCTTGAGTGGCATTTACGACTGACGCTTTCCTTTCATAGTATTGTGTGACGTATCGTTTGGCGTTAGAGACATATCACCGAAGCAATCTTCTGCCTTTCCCCCAAAATGTTCACACCTCGCTGTCGACAGGATAGTGTACCGAACAAGGATCCTCTAGATCAGTCGCTGACAACTCGTAAATGGTGATCGATGCCAGCGGTCACTTAGAAGAGTGGTAACATCCACCTTACACAGATCTATACCAAGCCGCTGGTGTAAACGAAATGTTAGTGGTAACGATTCTCTATATGTTGCAGCGTAAAGGTTAATGGGCAGAGTTTGTGAAAAGGCCTAGTCTTGGCCTACTTGGAGAGACTATCAAGAATTCTCTTGAATTGGACATTTATACGCTTTTCAACATTGAACATTTATAACATGATGTAATGTAATTTATAACTTGATAAAATGTAACTTTTTCAAAACAAAATTATTTTTCTTCGATTTTTGACAAAAACGCGAATGAACTCTTGCATCAATACAACACATAGATGTACTAGTAAAACTTTCCGTGCAAGTTCATCGATGTTGGCTGTCTGTGTTTGGAGTAGATTGGCTAAATATAGCCCAACCAATTAAAGACGCTTGACATTTACTGGAAAGTCAAATTTTGGTTACTCTTATGCTTTTGTAAAATTTGGCAGAATTCTTTAAATTTGTTATACTTCGTGAACATTGAAGATCCATTACTTTCGTTTGACGGTTTGGACAAGCCTTCTGTTGTCTTACACAATGATTAGAAAATTTTCGAAATTTAATTCATATCTGACCACATTTGCTGCAGTTTATTTCGAGAATTTCTAAAAATATTCTTCAATTTTTGTCAAAAGAACGGGACGAACTTTTGCATCAACCCAATACATAACATGGAAACCATTGGTTACACAACTGGAGTAATTATAGAATATGCATTCTACTCGATTTTCCAAATCATTCTTCGTTCTTACATCAAAGCCCAAATAAAGTATACACGCAGATATAAAACAAACAAGTCAATTACTTCGATTTCATTTCACTTCCTACCGTACACGTCACCCACTCCACAGACCTTCGAGAAACGCCAAGCCCAGTATCTTCCCCACCTATTTCGGGCCGAATTAAAACAAATGAGGCGAGAAACACACTTCAAAACCTGCAGAGAACTCATCTCTCAAGCCATCTCCGACTGCGTAAACAAACAGCGGAGAGCCTTAGGAGGAATGGAACTCAGACTTATTCTCCCGGATACCAGATGCTAATGAAGGCATCAGAGAAAACCAAGGCTATCTCGGTATATTTAATGAGTGCGTATGAGCTCAATGTTTTATTTCCCTTCGCTGCATAAAACCGAACTTCGCGTCGTATCGCTTCTAATGTCGGAAGTAACACGTTATTAGTATCCCAGGGGAGCTTCAGAGATGAGGCTTGTTTTGAATTTGATTTTGCGTTTCACTTCAAAGCAGATGGAAGTGGTTACGGGGTCGTGTATTCCCAAGGGGTGGTTCGTTGATCGGTAAATATCAAGAACCCGTCTGTATTTCGAAAGGGCCTTTTGGAGTTTTCAAAGTCGATGTGCTGCTTGAAATGCATTAGTGATATTAGACTAGGATCTATCTAAAAGAAATGCGTAAGTTATCTTAAAGTGCGATTCCTATTGAGTGTCCGACGCATACGGCTGACCTAGTGCGTCTTACGCAGAGCACTGCTACAATACGGCGTTACGGGTACATTGGGGTCAATTACATAATTCCTCTACCAATTTTTACAAGTAATACATCCCATTAAAGAAAACAAACTGTTGTTTAAAATGCGCTATAAAACATGAAAATCCGTTGAGTAATGAAAGTGCTGCAATATGTTTAAATCGGGACGATTATGGAACTGTTTCCCACAATGCGTCAGTTACGGAAGCGTCAACTATGCGTCAGCCGTACTGAACAGACGCACTACGTCAGCCTCATACGTCAGCCGTACTGCAATAGAAGCACTACGTCAGCCGCATGCGTCAGCCGTACTGCAACAGACGCACTACGTCAGCCGTACAGCAACAGGCATTACGTCAGCCGTACTGCAACAGACGCATTACGTCAGCCGTACTGCAATAGACGCACTACGTCAGCCGTACAGCAACAGGCATTACGTCAGCCGTACTGCAACAGACGCATTACGTCAGCCGTACTGCAATAGACGCACTACGTCAGCCGTACAGCAACAGGCATTACGTCAGCCGTACTGCAACAGACGCATTACGTCAGCCGTACTGCAATAGACGCACTACGTCAGCCGCATGCGTCAGCCGTACTGCAACAGACGCACTACGTCAGCCGTACAGCAACAGGCATTACGTCAGCCGTACTGCAACAGACGCATTACGTCAGCCGTACTGCAATAGACGCACTACGTCAGCCGTACAGCAACAGGCATTACGTCAGCCGTACTGCAACAGACGCATTACGTCAGCCGTACTGCAATAGACGCACTACGTCAGCCGTACAGCAACAGGCATTACGTCAGCCGTACTGCAACAGACGCATTACGTCAGCCGTACTGCAATAGAAGCACTACGTCAGCCGCATGCGTCAGCCGTACTGCAACAGACGCACTACGTCAGCCGTACAGCAACAGGCATTACGTCAGCCGTACTGCAACAGACGCATTACGTCAGCCGTACTGCAACAGACGCATTACGTCAGCCGTACTGCAATAGACGCACTACGTCAGCCGTACAGCAACAGGCATTACGTCAGCCGTACTGCAACAGACGCATTACGTCAGCCGTACTGCAATAGAAGCACTACGTCAGCCGCATGCGTCAGCCGTACTGCAACAGACGCACTACATCAGCCGTACAGCAACAGGCATTACGTCAGCCGTACTGCAACAGACGCATTACGTCAGCCGTACTGCAATAGACGCACTACGTTAGCCGCATGCGTCAGACGCTCTATATGAATTGCACCTTAAGTCTAGACTACAATGTGTGGATGGTGGACGTTTTAATCGTGTAAGATTTATTTCGTTTCAACGGTATAGTCTTAAACGTTTGACAAGGGATTTCACAGATAATTTCAGGTAATATCCGTGTAAGTAATTAAAAGTACGAGGGTCATCCAGAAAGTAAGTTTCCCTCCGCCCGTGAAAAGAAACAAAACATAATTACCTGGAAAGATTTAATATAAAAGATACAGCAATATTGCAGCTACTTCTCAACATAATAACCACCGGAAATGTAACACTTGTCATCCAGTGTCTATGAAGTCTGCCACCTGGGAATGGAGGCACAATAAATCTGCTTCAGAAGTATCGCTGGGAGCTGTTTGACTATCGACCCTATAGTCCTAGCGACTTCCACCTGTTCTTGCACCAGAAGAAATTCCTGGTCGGTAATCGCTTTCCCACAGACAAAGACTTGCAGACCTGTCTTCATTCCCATGCGGCAGACCGTTATCAGGTCTCATTGCTGGTCTGGAAACAGGAAATAATAAGCAGTGTTAACGTAAGTCAACATCAAAATCTCTCAATCACAAAATTGAAACCTAAATAATTTCAATGCAATAAAGCATATGCCGAAAAAGGGAAAATTTAAATTAGGATTATTGTATTGTAACTTTGCTGTGCACTGGATTGCGTACTGGACGGAAACGAAACAGCTTATAAGGAACACGCTTATTAAATATAATCTGGTTGTCGATATCTACAAGAGTGCATTCTGGAAACATACATAAGCGATTGCTTCTGGTTCTCCTCAAGCATGTTGCCATATGCTATTTACATATATAACACCATCCTAAATTTTCTAATAGGTGGCTGTTATCTATTTGCTTATATTTAGTCCAATTGTTTTACCATACGCAATACATAATAAATATCTTAGTAAAATAATCGTATTAGTCCCATAACGCTCAAGGGATGCGACGTTTTGGCGGCCGTACGAGCTTACTTTACATGAACGCGACGTGATTTAGATTTCTTTTCGCCATCGATTCCAACACTATTCAAAATCAATGCAGAAATTATGTTTATGAGTCGATGGGTCGACTATTTTAGACGCCAAACGTCGGCAAAACAGCGATAAACTACTTTTGAAGGTAACTTTTGTGTACAAAAACATTAGGAAATAAAATCTCCATTCTCCATATGGTTTGGTTAAACTAAATTCCTTTTCATATTGGCAAACCCATATTTCAACATTGAAACACTAGCGAGAATAAAAAAAGTCTACCAGTAACCACGGTAACGAAAACTTTAAACTCCTTTTATTTTAAAACTAGCTGAATAATCCGGCGTTACTCGGGTTTCAAATATAACCGCGACATTTCCCTGTGCTCAAATACTTGAACCCTGTAGAACGTGTTTCCAACCGCGACGGCTAAAATATGACCGCAACGTTAACTCAAATACACAAACCCTGTAAAACGTGTTTCTTGCCGCGACAGCTAAAATATGACCGCGACATTTCCCTACGTTTATTCAAATACACAAACCCTGTAGAACGTGTTTCCTTCCACGACAGCTAAAATATGACCGCGACATTTCCCTGTGTTAACTCAAACACTCAAACCCTGTATGACGTGTTTCTTTGTACATGTCCAATTATTGCAGGGAAACAGACTTAAGATTTTAAAATTGGGGCTTCGAGAGGCACTTTTAAAATTAACTATGTGCCAATTTTCATGATTATAGATTGGTCTGAAGACAGGAAATAAATAGTTTATATAAACCCTAAATCTGCTGTGTTCCAAGGTGTACCAAATTTGGTATGGATTGGTCAAACGCGGTGTAGATTTGTATACATAATATACACACCCACATCCTTTTTTTTATACATATTGATATGATTACGAATTGTGACAATGTTATAACACATGACCGATATTTGATAAAAAAGCATGTTTGTGTATTATTCTCTAAATGCATATATGGATGCTATTTGAATTGTATAACTTTAATGTATTATCTGCTAGAGTTTTTAATTATGATACCAACATATACATATGATATAATTCGGATGAATATCTAACAAATATGATTAAACTGGAGACAAATGGTATAAACGTATAAAATTCATCTTCGCTTTAATTAGCTTTGTAATCATGTATTACATTTTATATAAATTACTTTATTCAAATTCCGGAGTAAGGATCAATTAAGTATGATTCAACGTTGCATTTCATACAAAGAAACGGATATATATCCTTAAATCAACCTTTATATAATAAATCTATAGTTAGCATGTTGGCATTCAATTGGAATATTTATGCAACCATCTTGCAGCAAAGTATTCTAATAAAATTCTACAACATGATCTGATCGGCAGGATCGTAATTTGAAATGTATATTTTCTGCGCTAAGCAATAAAAGAGTGTATTTACTCGTCGTTGCTTTTTCTCTTCGTTTATGGATACAATGTATCGAAATATTTCAATTAAAGATGATGATTAAATTACCTTCTGGCTCTAGATACTGTTAATGACCATTGTATTAAAAGGAACATTTTGATTGATTCATTTATTTGACTCTGCGTTTTGTTACATATTCCATACAATTATTTGTTTTTGGTAAGGTAATATATATTTTATTTTAAATATTAATCACAAAAGAACTCGATGAACGAAATTACTAGTCCCTTGCTGTAAATAACTAAAATGGTCTGAATCGTTTAAGAAATAAATATACACCCTGTAGAAAAGCTAGTGCTTTAATTAAAGTTACTAGGAAAATAATGTATCATAAATCACAGCTGAGAGAAAAAGATCTGTAGTAAATACAATTTCTACCTCACGGACAAATAACTTATTCAAAGAAAAAGATTTGTAGGAAGTGAATTCATTTCCCAAATAAGAATTCCCCAGAATTAGAAAATTTTGTTGCTAGAGTTAACTTCTTTCCCAGTTTTTGAGTCGAACTTTCTCTTTGCTTTTTCAATTCAAGCAAATCTATATATTTCACGAATTTATTTAGCGCTTTGAGTAAGTTTCTGAAATAAACTATTCATAAGAGAAGTCCAAATATATGGTTTTCATTTGCCTTAAAACTCTTTCCGAAAAGTAAACAATAAAATCACTAGAAATATTTCATCAATGTGGATGATTAACTGTGGTTAAATAACGATACTTCCTGGTTCTGGATACTGAATATGAATTGCGTACTTCGTGAAACTTTGATTGCCTCCTTTGTTTAACCATGTTTCGTTATAAGAACTGTACATAAAAAGCTACGATATTGATAATATACTTCTAAAGAAAATAATTCCAAAACGAAGCATTCGCTACTACTACAAAATTTGAATATATGGTGAATCTAGGGTATTTTGAAAAGTTAATTGTTGGAGAAATAAACTGATTCCAATTTTTTTTATCAAAGCTTTGATTTTCACAGTACACCCTTTTGACACCGAATAGCCATGCCATCGAAAATAATGTTATACAAATAGAATCAAAGAAAAGCTAAGAACGTGGCCTTAACCCTTAAATGCTGCATCCCAAACTGTCTCGTAACTCTAGTGTGGGGGTCACTCAAACCTCGCTCACTAAAGTGCGAATAAAGTTGATTAATATAATATATTAATGAAAGATTCTTAAGATCATTATTATTTATACATTTTAAATATAGGTAATTCAATTCTTAACATGAAATACATTTTATATTACTATAAGTTAAGTAGATTCTATGTCTCTTCAGGCTCAACTTACGGACCTAATTTTGCAGGACGTTTCAACCCTGGTAACTGTAAAACTATACTGCGTTTTGGTGTTCAAACGTTGTGTTTTGGTGTTTTTCCGTATAAATATTGTTGTGAAGACGCACTTGAAATGTCTTCATCTTCATCTACCTAAATTTAAGAATGCATTTCCGTGTTCGCTTTCAATAACATAATCCGAAATTTTACTGTTCGAGTACTCTATTTCCGACCAATTATCAACAATATATTGAATTTCTTTTTGTTTGTAAAAAACACAGGTCATTTTTTAGTAAAGTTTGTTGCCAGTTAAGGCTTTCTGCCGAAATTCTCTACTAAAATTTAGGCGATTTCATTCAACAACAAGAATGGTAACCCAAATGCTGTGAAGGGGTCCAAGAGACCCACGCAGGAAATTCAAATAGTGTAAAAAACAAAATAGTTAGTGCAACTAAACCAGTCTTGGAATGTGGCTTCTGTTGGACGTAGTAGGAAGGTACTGAATAGGACAGGGACCAATATTCTCTTTGAGGGGTGGAAACAACCTGTAAAATATTATTCGAGGCCTGTGAGACCCAGGACAGCAGTTAAAGGTTGATATTGGTATCGGTGCAGTCATTTTAAGTGGTGATACGCATTTTATCTTTCGAAATTCATACAAAAATTGTATAATGGAGAACATTAAAGAATTGGTTTTGGTGCTTTAACAGATCGCCATCCTTATATGTTAAGACTTGCAAAGATATGGGTATATATTGCTCACAATCTTTACTAGACTGTATGGATGATCCTAACGCTGTTTTAGAACTTCAGAAGACCATTTGGCTCAGGAGAGGAAATGCAGAAAGAGAGATAGACCATATGCTAATAGACCAACTGTTCATATCATAACAGGGTACTTAAGTGCGGCAGAAGGCAGTCGACTTCGGGTTAGTCGATGTTTGAATAGGTGTGAAACGCCATTAGTTAAAGAACAAAAAACATGATTGGTTCTCTGCTATCACATCTATCACAGAACGATATATTTTAAACTAGAATACGCGCTGAAGACGCCAACTATAGAAGGGCTTTGTTTACTTTCTAATCTATCAGCTAATTTAAAGAATAGACTTGCTCAAAACAGCATGACGTGACTGCTGGATCTGGGCTATGGCATCAATAAGAACCATATGGTAAAGGGTAAGAGTCTGCGCTGAAGGCACTCATTCAGCATAACACCACTAACCATAACTAGAAGCCATTTGAGACTGACAGGGTTGGACAACAGGAGTCCGTGTTTGTTTCTTTGAGGTGAAAAAACTAATGACGCAAAAATACACTACAGACTCTAATTCATGCCATAAAATATTCGTTTTATTATATATCTTAAACGTCTTGGTGGTCGTCTCGACGGGGTAGCTCGTTATTAATAGCGACGCAATCGTGATGGACGAGATATCTCGTCATTAGAAGAAAAGTGACTTGATCGTGATCTCATCATTATCCATAAAATCGTCAATATCCTAGTTGCAAGTTACCTCGCCATCAGAAAATTGGTGAACGATTTATCTCGTCGAAACACCTTGTAGGGTTAACCACAATCTGTCCAGATCAGCTTAAGTAAACATATTTATTTGGTACTTTGAACACAGCAACCCTGATGGAACATGAACGCAACTCCGGCAGAATCGTTACTCAAGAGTGCAAGTTATACATACAAATAAAGTTAGGCCACGATGTAAGCAAATTACAACACGAGGTTCAATTCGTTTTTGCTTCAAATCTAATGGATTTTTACTTTTATAGCCACCGAATTTTAATTTGTTACATGACGAAATACAAGGGTTCTTAAATACCACATTCGTTCTCCACTGGTGATGAAGAGCATACACTATAAGGACTGAAGTATTTGGACCCTGCATATTTTTCTGAAAAAGTGCTTTGTTATTCAATTTAGTAACGGGTAGGCTATCCTTGTTCTTATATTACAGCTATAACACGTCGATGCATACTTTCCACAAGTTCTCTGTAAGTATGGGCATGAATAGCTCGCCATGCCTCTTGCAAGGCTGTGAGAAGAGATTGATGTGAAGATGGGTCGTTCGAGGCGATGTCGTACGCGTCGCTACGGTTCGCTCCACAAGTGCTAGATCGGATTGAGATCGAGACTATGATCAGGCCAGTCAAGCACATTCATCTTATTCAAGAAACCAGACCAGCACACATTTTGCAGTATGTCAAGGAACTCGATCCATTTGGAAAAAACAACCATCATCGGCGTAGTATTGCCATTGTTTAGGCAATGCCAAATTATCCCGAACGTCGAGGTACACGTCAGTACTCATGGTACAAGGTACATAAAACAATGGGCCGAGTCCTAACCCAGAAGAACAACCACACTCTAAGATGGATCCTCCTCCGAATTTCTGCAGTCTCCAAATACTTTTGTCCATACAGTGTATTCCCTACATTTAAACTTTAAAAGCAAATTAAGAAAAATACCAAAAGCAACACAAAATAAGCACATACTAGAGCAATTGTGTTCTTTCTAGAGCCTGTTAAGGGCCGTAAAATGCCAACCTCATAACAAGTTACTTAGCCTTCCCAAAGCACATTACTCTCAGCTCAGTGTCCAAATGTCCTCTAAGTGACGCTTGCTTCGACCCGAGCCTCAGAGCATGCAAGAGTTAAGGCTGCGTGAAAATTCATATGCTCGGCCGACTGCGTTTAACGAATTGTTTCTCCCGTGAACATTAGAGCTTAATTATATTCACTTTTACATCTCGGGGCCTCATCTCTGGGAGATCGTGTTGCATGCCTAAACAGGGGAGATTTAGAGCGAGCCGTAATACTTATGGCTGCATTAGGAGTGTAATTTTTGAGGCTTCCCCCATTGGGAAGAGGGTGTTGTGTTTAGTGTGAACGAGGATCTAAAGATGTTTCTTGTTTCTAGCTATTCTAGCTAGTTCTGTGAATTATGGAAGTAGTAAATTTTTCTACGCTTGCTTAGGTGTTTTAATTGCGTCGGGTTCTGATGTATTGTGTTCTGAGGACGTGTTAATTGGATTACGACTGTTATTACTTTGTGGAACTACCTCAGGGAATGTTTGAGTTAAAATGTTATAGAAAATAAGGATTCGAATGGGTATGACGGATTTGAATTTGTATTTTATGATACTCGCTGATTGTTTGATTGGTCTCAATGATCTGAAACAATAAGTCTTAATACTTATAGTTGCATTAGATGTGTGATTTTTGAGACTTTCGCCATTGGGAAGAGGGTGTTGTGTCTTGTGTGAACAAGGATCAAAAGATGTTTCTCGTTTTTAACATGAGAATTATGGGAGTATTAAATGTTCCTACGCTTGGTTAGGTGTTTTAATTACGCCGCGTTCCGAAGAATTATTCTAAGGACGTCTTAATCATATTACGTAGTTTATTACTTTGTGTAACTACCTCGGGGAATGTTTGAGTTAAACTGTTATAGAAAATGAGGGTTCGAATTGGTTTGAAGGTTTTGAATTTGTATTTTATGAAAGTCGTTGACTGTTTTATTGGTCTGAATGATCTAAAACGATGTGAATTTTACATCCTTATCAGTGTCGTTAACTTCTTTATGGTTCTAGAAATCCGCTTTTTGAAACATGTGTTTCTTTGATTCGAAAATTGGTGTTTGAAAAGCAGTATTTTATTTATCATTGAATTTTTTCGTTCGTTCATTCAATACTTGTCGATTTATTGCATGTGCTGTTTGTATACCTCGAAAACAGCTCCAGACGCAATGTAGCCCCTGTCTGGTTGTCATCGAAACGGACCTTATCATTTTTACATGGGGGATACTGCCGCCCAGCCAGTATGGTGGTTATGATCCTCGGTTGTCACCGAGTGAGCCCGGGTTCGAATCCCGGATAAGGCATGGATGTAAAACCTGGGAAAGAAGTCGGACTTTCGCCTGAAATGGATTCCCGTCTTGAAAGGAAAGCAGCGCACACCTTCTGTTCTTGCTGGGATCATCGTTTGGTATAATAAAAAATATTCTTCTTCTGTATTGTCTTGAATGTTTCTGTTCACCACTTGCTTTCATATGCATCCCAGAAGAACATACGACAACAACAACATGGGGAATACTTGACGAAATACATTCAAGTTTGTCACATTGGCGCATTTTATGAAAATTTGAAAATATATGTTCTAAGATTTTCCTCTTCGGGATCTACACTTATAAAGAACCTCTTTTAGAAGAAATTTGACTGCATTCTAAGATATGAGGTATCTCGTCATTGAAATTTTACCACATTCTGATGGACGAGATATCTTATCATTAGAGCTAATTTTACCACATTCTGAAGGATAAGATGTCTAGTTATAAGAAGATATTGCACTACATCCTGGATTATGAGATATCTCGTCATAAAAAGAAATTTCACCATATCTTGATAACGTCATCATAAAAAAATCGGATGAATCTTAATGACGATAAATCTTGTCAAATTGTTGATATCTTGATGGACGAGATATCTCGTTGAAACTACTTGGAGGGTCAAGCAAGGTTCGGTCTTTAACGAGAAAAATAAGTATGTTGATGTAGTTAAATTATTTACTCTTAGATGGTGTACATTTTGCCGTGTCAAGACTTGTTAATCGGACATTTCTTGCTTTTACCTCGTTAAGGTATGTGTATAAATAATATAAAATGAAGGTTAAATTGCATAAGATTTTCAGATGTCACTTGACAAAATTAAGTTAATAACCTTTTTTAAAAAACAAGTTTGTTTTGTCACATTGAGTGAATGTGACAAATTTCAGACAATTTTCAAGAACATAGCGTTGTCAAAGGTATGATTTTTAAACCTCGTTTCATCACACGTGAACGCCAAAAACACCAAATGCAATCCTTCTATTTAATTATAGGATAAGCCACCGGAGGGTTAAAAGTTCAAACCGAACCAAAGACCGACGTGTACATCGGGGCTGATGCACATTAAATCTGCCATGGCCTCAAATGTCCTCACATTGGCGTGGTATGTCAGTTAGACTTGAATACCTACTCAGGTGTTACCTCGTCATCTGATCGTGGTTCAAAATTACGTGGTGTTGTTATCGGATGTTTCCCGGACAGTCGCCACTAGTCAGTTGTGGGATCCATTGCGCCGCTAATTGAAATACCTACCTATTTAATTATAGCCACCACCCCGTATTTAACTCATTAAAAACATTTTCATGCCATAGAACTTTTCCAATGGAGTGAAAACGATTGCAAGGCTATGAATTGTTTAATTACTCGACACCCATATCTTTCTGCGGTACTGGCGTAAGAGGATTTGCATAGAATTATGGAAATGATTGATTTACCGAAATGACACTTACCTGTATTAATTGATGCTGAGTTGAAATCTGTGTTTCTGTAAACAGTGAAATTAAGAGCGCTGCTTAGTCAAAGTGATTTAAGCTTCAATGGGGAGGATTTAGATTTTCTATAGGTATTACAAAGCTTCTCGACTGAGCTGTTATAGAACCATAGTCTCATATCAGACGTCATGATCTATCTGTAAAGAGATGCAAAGGTTTTTGATTTGGAAGGTCCAAATTTTATTTTAAATAACTGTAACTTACAATGATTTTCCTACATTATACGCCAAAAGTCTTTTTTCAAATAAATATTTTTTTGGATATCAGTCCACATGATATTATTGCTGGTATTTTTGTTCCACATTTACTAACTTATTGCTTTCAGTTTAAGGGGTTGAGTACCTTTTAAATGTCAAAATATGCAAAAAAATCACTACATTTCCAATCTTAATATCTCCATGAATAAATTATTCACATAAATGAAATTTTGTATGCAGATTTTAACTACCTTTATCTTTTGTAAACTATTTTTTTTTAATTTCTACCCTTTAAATATATTGTAAATTGGACCAAAATTAAATGCAGTGCATTTGTTGTTAGAATATTATGTGGTGCAATGTGCGCAGTATTCTAGGCAAAATAATTATTATTCTGAGCTGATTTTTTTATATACTTAAAAATATATAGTATAATTACAATAACGAACTCTTGTATTTTTTTTTAAATTTCTTAAAAAAATTGTTTAAAAAAATGTGTCAACACAAAATTAACCTTTTTTTAAAAACTTTCAACAGGATAGACAAAAAAGTTGGTGATTTTAAACATATATATTGTTTACATAATCAATTAAAATTTCATGTTATTCTAACCAACCATTCTAGATAAATCTTGGGCGCAAGTGGTAAAATCCCAGTTTTGAGGTATCGTCGTTTAAAAACAATTTTATTATTAAAATGCTCCAGCAGAATATGTTTCTCCTTCTTGCTAAAGAAAGTTTTCTGAACAACTTTTTGCTTTCTTCTTTTGTTCTTTCGAGCCTCTTTCGCGCTCTGAAGAAAGCGTAAATTGCCAATGTCTATACTTTCATTATCTAAATTTACAAGACATTCTAGAGCTGGCTCTAAATTTTTGATTAAGGGCTTCACTCTTTTAGCTATAACTTCCGTTCTAGAGTGAAATTTTACACCAGGTTTGTTTTAAAACGTTGCTAAGAAACAGAGCATTAAAATACGATCATAAGAATTTTTTTATTTTTTTTGAAAATTTAAAAGGTTCTTAACCTCTTAAGTCTACAATTTAGGAGGCCACAACTTTAAATTTTACTTCTTAATTAAGATTATTTTGCTTTAAATGTTTTTAGATTTATTACTAAAAATTTTAGACCACATGTAAGAGATCATTGTTTTGTATTTAAGTCCACAATTATATATTACTTCTATGTTTTATAGTCTACAATTAGAAGATAATTCTATTGTGGTAATTCTATTGTAATAACTAATGTGGTTAAATTTCAGTACACACTTTAGAGATTATTGCTTCAAATTTGTTAGTCCTCTATTATCAGATTATCCATTCAAATTTTAATCCACAATTAGGAAATTATTAGTATACATCTTAGTCAACATTTAACAAATTATTGATTTAATCTTTAATCCACTATTAGCAGATTATTTCTTAAAATGTTTGTCCACATGTAGACTGGTAATGGGTGTTATGATGCAATGGTGAAATTTGGTCAAGCTGCGTCAAACACAAAGCAAACAATGTCACGTAAGAGGAAAAGTAAAGATATTCCACAAGTAGATGATGGTTGATTTATGCTTACTTACATAATAAGATATTACTGCCTTAAAATTTAATCTGTAATTAGGAAATAATTCCTTCAAGATTAATCTCTTAGTTCAGATATTATTGATTTAAATTGCAGTTCATAATGAAGAGACAATTACTGACAATTTTAACCATAATTTAGAGATCATTACGTGCCACAATTAGGTGATAATTAGTGCAGATTTTAGTTCCCAATTTGGAGATTATTGGATAATTTTGTAATCCTAGATTGTAATCCTTAAAGGGTTTACATACATTTTGAAACGTACTATTGAAGGCAACAACTACAATATATGGACAAAAATATATTTGGACCCTGCATGTTTCTCAGAAAAAGTGCTTTATTATTCAATTTAGTATCGAGTAGGCCCTACTTTTGCTTGTATAACAGCTAAAACACGTCGGGGTATACTTTCCAAAAGTTATCTGTAAATCTGGGCAGGAATAGCTCACCATGCATCCTGCAAGGATTTGAGGAAAGGTTTGTATAGATGGGCATGCGTGGGGATGTCCTACTCGTCGCTCCAGTTTGTCCTGCAAGTACTCGATCGGATTGAGAACGGGGCTCTGAACAACCCAGTCCAGGAAATTCATCCCATTTTCAGGAAGCCAGTCCATCACACGTTTTGCAGTATGACATGGAGCTCTATTCTGTTGGAAGAAACAACCATCATCACCTTAGTATTTCCATAGTGTAGGCAAGGCCGAATTATCCAAAACATCGAGGAACACATCAGCGTTCATGGTACAAGGCACATAAAGCAATGGGCCGAGTCCTAACCAGGAAAAACAACTCAACTCTAATATGGATTCCCCTCCGAATTTTTGCAGTGTCCAAATACCTTTGTCGATATTGTGTATTTTCCTTTGTTCTGGGAATTCTGTGTAGAAATTTTAAAAATCATATTGGTTTTTCACTCTATTAGTATATTTTGCTACATATGAGCACATTAGATGGGTACTCACGACTAAAATTTAGAAGAGATTGATATATTTCTCTAAATTAACACAAGTATGGCTTCCGTTCGACCATTTAAGACGATCTTTTTCTTTACATGGACATGGACTTATGTATACGAAATCCACGGCTAAATAGTATAGAGGATCGATCAGTTTACATAGACCTGTTTATCTAAATTATCTTGAATTTTGTTTGTTTTGTCACTCTAGGACCATCTTCAACACGTGGTGGACAAATTACACGAATACCCTGACACTTATTTTCGTGTCCTTACTGATATTGAAAACATTAAAAAGAAGAAAACAATAATATAAAAAATGAGTCCCACCTCCACCTGACATGACGCGGGCATGTCACCTCTTTCCTTTCACCTCAATGATCATTGAGGAATGAATTAGTCTTCATTGTGTTGGAAAACTCTGTTGTGTAGGTAATATCCTTGATTAATTTTTAAAATTCGGGACTACCTGAGGTACCGATCTGGTGTAAACGTTTCCGCAGATTTCAAATCCGTTGAAATTTTTCCTCTATATTTTATTACTTAACGATCAAGAAGATAAAAACTTGTACAAAAAAATAAAAAATAAATATAAAAAAAACATTATATATTTTTTTGTTATGCTTGTGTTGTTTGTGATAAGGAAATGAACGAAAAAAAATGTTTGAACCTGGGATCTCTTTACACTGTTGCCATTCAATGAAAACAAATAATGAATAAATTTTAAATGTTCTAAATTTTATTTTAAAATTCGGTATTCGCTCAAATTTCGCATAAACTTTGTATTACCTGTGTTCCAAATTTCATTACTGTGAGTCCTACATATTCGTCTGGCCACCGCATGTACTCACGCTTGTAGACACTTTCTTTTATAATAGAAGAGATGTCAGGATACGTTTCGGTCATTTGGTTTGAAAATCGCAGTGGAAAGCCCATCGTACGTCCGTCCTCTGCCTCCACTGGAAGAGTCCCCCTAACGTTCTACTTTTCTACCTCCTGGCCTGGATGACCTTCCAAAGGCACCCCACCTACGTCCCTCGTAGATCCAATGGTTCCTATCGACCTAAATTCTTAGTTGGCATCCAACTCAACATTCTTCGCCATTAGTGTATCTTCACCAGACAGATCTGTTTTTCAAAACTTATACGTATAATGTCAATATCAAAACTGACCAGATGCAGATGGATGAAATGTTTCGTCAATAGCGAAATAGACGTGATCTTGGACGAGATATCTCGTCGAAACCACTTGGAGTGTTCACCATCGGTCAACGCCATAGATATATTATTGTAATCCCATGAAAATGAAAGGTGCACTAACATGATTTCATCACAACAATTATTGTAATCCCATAAAAATGAAAGCTTCACCACCGGGAATTCATAAATGAAATTATTGTACTCCCATAAAAATGAAAGGTTCACCATCGGAATTTCATAAATGAAACTATTGCAATCCCATCAAAATAAAAGGTTCACTATAGAGATTTCATGACTGAAACTATTGTAATCCCATCAAATTAACGGTTCGCCATCGGGATTTCATAACTGAAACTATTGCAATCCCATCAAAATTAAAGGTTCACCATAGAAATTTCATGACTGAAACTATTGTAATCCCATCAAATTAACGGTTCACCATAGAGATTTCATGACTGAAACTATTGTAATCCCATCAAAATTAAAGGTTCACCATAGAAATTTCATGACTGAAACTATTGTAATCCCATCAAATTAACGGTTCACCATAGAGATTTCATGACTGAAACTATTGTAATCCCATCAAATTAACGGTTCGCCATCGGGATTTCATAACTGAAACTATTGCAATCCCATCAAAATAAAAGGTTCACCATAGAGATTTCATGACTGAAACTATTGTAATCCCATCAAATTAACGGTTCGCCATAGGGATTTCATGACAAACTATTGTAATCCCATCAAAATTAAAGGTTCACCATAGAAATTTCATGACTGAAACTATTGTAATCCCATCAAATTAACGGTTCACCATAGAGATTTCATGACTGAAACTATTGTAATCCCATCAAATTAACGGTTCGCCATCGGGATTTCATAACTGAAACTATTGCAATCCCATCAAAATAAAAGGTTCACCATAGAGATTTCATGACTGAAACTATTGTAATCCCATCAAATTAACGGTTCGCCATAGGGATTTCATGACAAACTATTGTAATCCCATCAAAATTAAAGGTTCACCATAGAAATTTCATGACTGAAACTATTGTAATCCCATCAAATTAACGGTTCACCATAGAGATTTCATGACTGAAACTATTGTAATCCCATCAAATTAACGGTTCGCCATCGGGATTTCATAACTGAGACTATTGCAATCCCATTAAAATGAAAAGCATCAATCTAGCCTTTAAAGCAATTTCTTAAAATTCCCGAAAGCCGAATAGATCTAAAGGGGAAAAAAACGAACTTTTTACGGACACATATCATGATTTAAACGATAACAGCATCCAGGTTTCTCAATAATTCCTCTCCCAACGATGGCATCAGCAGTTTAGCCGATTAGCTTTCTCCTCACGGAAGTTAATGACATCCAAACTAATTCCAAAAGTTATGAAGAAAGGCTCTCTCTCTCTCAAAAGAAGGCAAACTTCTCAAAAGTGGTTTTCATCTTTCACGGAGATGAATATCTACCTCGCACGCTAGGCAAACAGTCAGAGGTATAATAAACAACTTCGCGTGAGACTGTATTTTTAAATGAACATAAAATGTAGAAGAGAGAAGGTTTTGATGTTGTTTATTTTTCATTCCATTCTGCATCCTGAGTGGCGAAAGCAGGTGGATTTAATTAAAGTTTAGTTTTTGAAAAATGGCATCAAAAGCGAGGCGTTCCATGAGATATAAACTGATTATGCTTTTAACTCATCGCATCTTTTTGCATTTGTGACAAATCTAAGATGTTTTTTTATTCCTCCTACCTAGATCTTCGTATTAAAACGAGCTTTCTAAGACACCAAGTTTAAACTAGTTTAAAACGTGCGAGTTTGAAGTCGGGCAAAATAATAATCTCCAGAGTGGAACTTTGTGAAAACCTCTCATACAGTGGCAATTAAAGCTGGACTCGATGAAAAGAAGTCGCACGAAGTGAAAGTTACTTTGTGAGAATCTAAAACTAGAAAGGGAACTTTTTCATTCGTTTCCAATTAGTTGCCCCGTAAAAAAAGATATGGGAGTTCTTAAAGCATTTTTTATTAAAGAAAACTGCTCCGAGACTTACTTATTATGTTTTAAACTACCAAGCCTTTGTTTTGAGCGTTTCGTGAAATAACAGTCGTAATGATAGATTTTTCAGATTTTCGCTTTTTATCGTACTTCGCGTCATTAAAATGCTTTGTAAACAGAGTTTGTTATTTTTAAATTATGTTTTATTATACTAATTTTTTAATTAATTTTTTGACTTTTGGGTAAAGGATGTAAGGTCTAATTACCTTATGTGAAACGAGATCACTCTTCTATTGGTCCGCTTTTGATTGATAATGTTTTTTTTTTCTTTTCGTGACAGCTAGAAACTACTTTAAGAAAAAATTGTATTGGTCCAAGTTGTTCTTTCTTAAAATAATTACACACTGCCCTTAATTAGATAGCCTGAGGCTCAACTTTGATATTTTATCAGAGACGGCGATCCTTACAGAGAGAAGTGAGAACAAAAATATAATAAAAATAACCCCTGGATACATAGCTGTTCTTGGGAGATAATAAAAAGAACGATGTGTTCATGGGGGAGATATAAAGTCAAGAAAATGTGATCATTAGAAATGAAGAAGCACAAACTATGAATAAAATAACGAATTTTATTCAAAATTATATAAAAATACAAGTGAAATATATAATTAATGGTTTAACCTTTCATACTGTGCTGAAAGCGAACGTGACACAAATTTACATTTATTCATTTGCATATGTATTATTGTAACATATTTCCATCATGAAGTACTACGTAGCGGACGAAGGTTTAATTGGTGACCGTCGGACGGGATTATAAAAACCTGCACTTTTTTACAAAAATCAACTAGCTAACGCAACGCTTCTAATAACTACCTGATGACGTAGCAACAGTCGTCACTCACTTTTATGGATTATCCATGCTGAATAGTTCAATTACAGATATGATGGCTATTACTTCCAATGTCTGTTTGAACTCCTAGGTATGTTACACTGCTTCTATGCCTATCACGGCTTCGTTCTTCATTACCACTCACTACTTTCTCTTCAAATAGAGCTTCACACTCGGCTGGTAAAAGCAACGCACGTTACTACAGATAGCAATCATCAGCCGCTCGACCACGCAAACGAAAATACACCAGTGCTTTTAATATAGTTATCGAGGAGTCATAAAATCGGTGATCTTTAAACTCAAAAATTGTAGCATTTCCAAATTTAGGCCCTGCTAAATTGTAGAGAATGAGATCTAGGCCTGGTGCACACATCCAATTTTTCAACGTGCGGCGCCGCTGCGGCACCGATGCCCAACTATGCACACATAACAGTGAAATGACGCAAGTGCTCCTTTCGCGCCATTTGCGATCAATATTTTATCAAAGAAAACGTGTTTATTTTGCTTACTTGGTGTAAAAAGTATATTTTGAAACAAAATAGACGTTACTGGATACAACCATTTATTAATTATTATTTATATTCCATTTATTTATGAAAACAAGGTATTTGAAACAGGAGAAAGCGTGTACGGCGAGCTACGGCGCCGTGGAGAACTGCGGTACAAATTGAGCGCAAGTTGGACGTGCGTCGCCGCAGTGGCGCTGGAGACATGTGTGCACTACTCCATTGGATCTAATGTATCTCAGACTGCACTTGAGTGGCGGAAGAGGTGCTGCACGTTGAAAAACTGGATGTGTGCACCAGGCCTTATAGTGAATTTAGCCGCAACTATAAAAATTGGTTCACTATGCAGCTGTACAAAAAGCAGTGTGATATCTCTACCATTGATCTTCAGGACTGCGAAGACATTTGCAACCATGAGAGATTTAATGTGCAGCAGGCTTCATTTTATTCGCGACTCTACGAACTGGGCTGGGTGTGAAAAAAAGAAGGGGAGAGTCTTCCTAGTGCAAAGTGTGTATGATCTTCGGAGGTATGTATAAGAGTCGGGTACTGGTAATTTAATTAGCGTTTCCCCGGAGGAACATAACAAACTATTGGAGACGATCCGGGATCATACCCGACGTAATTTTGAACCACTTTATGATTACGAAGTCACATCTGAGCTGGCATCCTATTAACAAACTTCCACACCACACAAACATGAGGACATTTGAGGCCACGACAGATTAAACGCACACCTGTCCCCTTTTACACGACGGTCTTTGGTTGGATTCGAATTCGCAACCCTCCGGTTGTTAATCCATTTCACTTCCAACCGAGCTACCGTGATCCGTATTAGGATCAGAGGACAACATATTTTGAATGAGGTTGCTTTAACCCCTACAAGTGGTTTGGACGAAATCTCATTAAGATCTGAACGATATTGCTGCTGATGAGATATATCGTTACCAAGGTATTGTCAATTTATTGATGATGACGGAATCAATATTTGTGTGGTTTTCTACTGTCGAGAACTTTTCTCCATCATGATTTGGTTAGTTTTCTATTGTCGAGAATATTCGTCCATCACATTTGGTTAGTTTTCTACTGTCGAGAATTTTCGTCCATCAAGATTTGGTTAGTTTTCTTTTGTCGAGAACATTCGTCCATCACATTTGGTTAGTTTTCTATTGTCGAGAACTTTCGTCCTTCAAGATATGGTTAGTTTTCTATTGTCGAGAACTTTCGTCCATCAAGATATGGTTAGTTTTCTTTTGTCGAGAACATTCGTCCATCACATTTGGTTAGTTTTCTACTGTCTAGAACTTTCGTCCATCAAGATTTGGTTAGTTTTCTACTATCGAGAACAATCGCCCATCACATTTGGTTAGATTTCTATTGTCGATAACTTTCGTCCATCAAGATTTGGTCAGTTTTCTTTTTTTGAGAACATTCGTCCGTCACATTTGGTTAGTTTTCTATTGTCGAGAACTTTCGTCCATCAAGATTTGGTTAGTTTTCTACTGTCGAGATAATCGTCCATCACATTTGGTTAGTTTTCTACTGTCGAGCACTTTCGTCCATCACGATGACGCTAGTTTTCTTTCACTGTTGTGAAATTTCTTCTATCAAGAATTTGTCAGTTTTGTTAATGACGAGATACCCTCATCGAGACTATCATTAGGTAGGTAGGTATTTTAATCCACATCGCACTGGAACAACACAACAGAATATTGATGACGTTCCAAGATTCATCCCAAGGAAAAGATCCAAGAGCAAACCCACGTAATTTTGAACCACGGTCAGATGACGAGGTCACATCTGAGATGGCATCGTCCCCGATCTCTAAACTTTCACAACATGCCAACATCAGGACATTTGAGGGTACGACAGATTTAACGTGCAACAGCACACTTTGTACACGGCGGTCTTTGGTTGGATTGGAGACAATCGTAAGGAGGGTGAACAGAGAAAAGGGTTTTTCTAAAAACTAAAAGGTACAAATTGTTAACCGAAGCATTTTTATTAGTCCTCTAGTTCTCAGCACTTCCATGCATGTAAGATTTTTTTTTCCACATAACTAATGAAAGTCCATTTGTCATTTGAGGTACTGCGTAACAGCTACGTAGCTTGGAATATGTTTGGGATTCATTATCTTTAATTCTTGGGTACGTGTTTTTGCACCACTCATGTTATTGAAGTACATGCACAGATAATTACAATTTAGAACAAATAACATCCTCACAGGTTTGATATTAATGCTTTTTGGTTCAGTTTAAAAAACCTTTAGTATCCAAAAGTATCTAATTACTACAAGATTGCAGGCTGATGTCATTTAAAATAACATCTCCAAATGCCTCGTCGTTCATTAATTACAAGTGAAGTCTTTCCAATTCCATTTTCTCAGTTTAGAAAATATTTTTTCCGTTTTAATGATGACACTTTTAAAGAGATGTAAACACTAAAAAAGCCATTGTTTTGTGTAGAGTTTAATTGATTCGAATTGAAGTATTCAAAAATAAAAATTTCTTGAATTAAAGAAAATATCTTTCGCAGCCCAATTCAGAATAAAAATATGACAATTAAGTTACCTTGAGGTAAATTAACGGCTTAGGAAATAACTTCCTCAGAAGACTCTATGAAACTTGAATTAATGTCTCGTTGTTCGTTAAGTATAAGTGATTTCTATTCAAATTCAATCTGCTTAACTGAGAAAATGCTTTTGATATCCTTTTCAACTATGAAATTATAGATAATATTATTAAAAATGGTAGATTTAATGCTTTTGTTATAAATAATACATGAAAATAGTAATAAAAAATCATTGTTAAGTATTGAATAGTTAAATAAAAACATCTAAAATTAACTATATTTAAACTAAAGAAAATATCTATCGAAATCGAGTTTAGGAATTAAATATGTCAGTTACATTACCTTAATAAATGGTTTGGAAAATAACTTTCACAGCAGACGTGTCAGAACAAATTAAAAATAAAACTTCCCAACGCCAAAAGAATATAAATAAAACTTTTATGTCCTTTTGTTCCGATATCCTGTACTCTCGTCAATTAAGGCAGCAAAGTTTCCTTTACCAAGTTACTGTTATAAAAACAAATAGAAAAAGAATAATAGTGGAAAGGAGCGAACTGAAAAGGCAGAAAGAAAAACGAACACGCAGACGATATCCGAAAAGAAACGCAAACGATTTCTTCAGTCTTAGGAATCGAAGATGTTGGGGTCCTAACAAGACCATTTTAGTTTAGAAAGACGTATTCTTCCCACTTCATTTCGTACTTCTCTCTACTTGAAAGAGAACGAGGAAAGAAAAGAACTTTTCGAAGAACATTTTTTTTCTCATGCGTTTTCTTTGATCAAAGTTCCTTTTAATCTTGGGGAAAATAACAATATCTGAACTTCTCTTAAATTTTGTGTTTTTGTTCTTTAGGGTCTGTGGTTTGAGAACAAAACCATTGAACACTATAATGGAGTAGAATTCTTTTATAAAGAGACCGCCATTTTATAGCCAAAATTGATAAAACCTTAGCCATAAGTTTGTAATGGAAGACATTTTCGAGCTGATTTGAATAAATTATTTTATGCTTTTTCCTCTATTGAATTGCTGTCGTGTATTTACTTTGTGCTGTTTGGCACAAACACATACAAGTAATTTATTTGTTGTCTATTCAAGTATTGTCTGTAAACCTATGAATTGTATTTACAGTTAAAAATTTATCAGCGTCTGATTTATTTGAACAATTAATTTCAGTCTTAAATATAAAAGAATCAGTAAAAACTATTATGATTTTTTTTTTACATAAATTGGATTATTTCACTTAATTTTTAAAATTCACTCAGTATTATCGTATTTGCGAGCTGTTTTACATTACACGTGTTTTGAGTTTTATTTTGCATAGCATTCATTAAAAACATTTAAAATTTTAAAACATTTTTCATAAAAGATTATTGTTTTACTTTTTCTTAAATTGGATTACAATATTCATTTATGTAATTGAAATAGTCTATTTACTTAAAGATGTACGTACAAACTATTAGATTTTTTTTAAATTTAACTTTAAAAATCCAGGTTTTTAACAGTGATATCTCAAATTCTAATGTGTCTAGAAAGACAATTCTAGATGGAAATTATTTCCAATATTATTCTTCATGTTTTGATCTTCAATCGAGTTGCTAGAGAGAAAATATTTTCTGTTACAACGTTTTGCGTCGAGGATGCATGAAAAAAATCAAGATTTTTTCCTGTAAATTTAGGACCTAAAACTCCATCAAAAATTTATGTCTTAAATAATAACTCTGATTGAGGGTCAAAACATCCACGATATTATTTATGTTACGTAATGTTACAAAAATAATAATAATAGATTAATTTATTGCTGAGTTATCACACTGTTTGGACAAAGCATCATATAGTAAAAACTTGTTTCTCACAAATCGAGTTTTGGAAACATGTCTGTTCATGGTGACAGTCCCTAACAAAAACCCTCGTAACTAGAAAACTATTTTGAATATTTGCAAGATCTTGGCATCGTTTGAAAGCTTATGAATTAGAGAATATTTTGAAGGGAAAAAAAGGCTTTCTGTTCTATTTTAAGGATTTCTAGCGTGTACATATACCTTAAGAATATATTTCATGAAAAAGATTATTATATACCTTTTTCATAAATTCGATCACACGATATTCCTTTAACTGAATTAACCTATTGACTTTTAGAGTACTTTTCATAGAAGATGATTTTTATATTAGTTTCATAAATTGGATCACGATGTTCATTTAACCAAATTAGCCTATTTACTTTCATGATACTTGTTCAGAAAAACGTTTATAATCTGACTTTTTTCACAAATTGGATCACTATATCAATTTAATTGAAGAGCTCATCTCACAAATTCAACTTTTCTCCTTACTCCTAAACTTTTATTTATTACTAAATCCAATTAGCATAATCGCTGTTTTTTTTTTAACTCTTTGCATTATAGAACACACATATAACCTCTTCTTATATGCTTGATTTCAAGGATCCGTTTACTATCGGGTCCTCTGTTACATAGGAATTAAATAAACCAGTGAAGAAAAAAAGTATGTTTTGTTAATTTAACATGTATTACCGGTACATTATTGTGTGAGCTCTTTATGCGTGTAAATTTCCATGAAGCATGCCCATGGTTCATGGAAATTATATTCTATAACAAAAAATTAATTATATTCTATAGAATTTAATTATATTCTATAAGAAAAAATAGAATTTAATTATATTCTATAAAAAATAGAATTTTTTGTTATAGAATTTAATTATATTCAATAACAAAAAAATAGATTTTTTTTATAGAATTTAATTATATTCTATAACAAAAAAATAGAATTTTTTTTATAGAACTTTATTATATTCTATAACAAAAAAAAATTTTACGCACCAAGAAGGTGCAGAATTACAGCGGTGCCGGGCTCTAACAACTTGGAACGGCGCTGACTTGAACCGTATAATCTTTAGTGATGAGTCCCGTTTCCGATTGTGTCCCGATGACTACCGAAGAAGTGTCTTTAGATGTCCAGGGCAGCGTGAACATCCTACCCTTACTATTACGCGCAACACATGCCCACAACAGGGCCATCTTCTTTGACAGCCAGACCCCTTCGGTAGTCATTCCTGGCACACTTACAGCAGAGCGGTACGTAGACGACATTCAACGACTGGTTGTGTTACCGTTCGTTTAGCGATACCCCGGACTTACTTTTCAACAAGATGATGCCCGGCCGCACACGGCACGTGTTGCTATGAATTGCCTTCAAGCTTCCCCAATACTTCCTTGGACAGCTTAGGTCTCCTGGTCTCTCTCCCATAGAGCAAATTTGGGACGTTATGGGGAGACTATCGCAAGTCACACATGCCCACAACAGGGCGTTAAGGTCTGGGGTGCCATTTCCTTCGATAGTCATTTCTGGCACACTTACAGTACAGCGGTACATAGACGACATTCAATGACCGGTTGTGTTACCGTTCCTTTTGCGACACTCCGGACTTACTTTTCAACAAGATAATGCCCAACCGCACACGTCACCTGCTGCTATGATTGTCTTCAAGCTTTCCCAACACTTCCTTGACCAGCTAGGTCTCATGCAGTTCCATTTATTTCGACAGTTGGAGACAATTCGTCAAGAAATTTCGCAGGACACTATCTGGGAACTTTTTCATCTCTATGCCACGCCGGGTACCAGCTTGCATCCAGGCCAGAGGTGGACCAACGCCTTATTGACTTCATCCCTTTGAAACGGTCAAACTCTGAATAAATCATTCAATTTGTTCTGAAATTTGACTCGTTTGTGTTTTCTATGTATATTCTTCACATCCACCAATTTTTATCGCAATCGGACAACTCCTTCTTTGTGCGTCGATTGTTTTGTTATAGAGTGTATTACAGTTATAATCATCTTTTCAAAATTTTGCTTTTCTTTAAAAATGCAACTGACTCTTAATTTATGGATACTAGTGTATTTCTCATTATCATGGAAATAAGCATTTAGTGTCTCCTAGAAATCTCAGTTAGAGAGTTTCTGCTCTAAATCACCGATTATAGAAAATATACAAGACCTACTTGCACACAGAATATTACAAGCATTAATATAAAAAACTTACCATGTTAAAAAAAAGGAAACGTGTTCTACACTCCGCGAGGTATCGACAAGCAATCTCGTCCAACAAGATCTGTCCAATTTTGCTAATGACGATAAGATATCTTGTCATCAAGTATTGCCGATTATTTTAGGATGACGAGATCATGATATGGTAAGTTTTCTTCTAATGACGAGAAGATATCTTGTCATCAAGTATTGCCGATTATTTTAGGATGACGAGATCATGATATGGTAAGTTTTCTTCTAATGACAAGAAGATATCTTGTCATCAAGTATTGCCGATTATTTTAGGAAGACGAGATCATGATATGGTAAGTTTTCTTCTAATGACGAGATATCTCGTGACGAGATATCTCGTCCCTCTAGATCTGAACAGTTTTTGATCATGACGAAGATGCCTCGTCGAGACAAGCACCAATGAGGGTTAATGACGTTTGAATCTTTCTCGGCGATCGATTTAATTTATTGATTTTTTTCAAGGAATCTATGCATTATGACAAATATGTCAAATCGATATAAGAGCTCACTTCATCGATATCGATGCTTAAGTTAAGAATTATCGACTCAATACATCAGATCACACTATACGCTATCCTATCTCTACTCAAACTTTAAATAACTATGTGAAATTGAGTTCAAACTTAATAGTTTATCTCCAAAGCTTCATCCCCCAACTCAGCCTTTCCGTTCTCGAACAGCTAGTTTCCTCCCTCTTATCGCTTGGGGGTGAGTTTCTTTCCGAAAACTCACCTCCTTCTGCCCTCGGATGACGTCACCAATCGAACGGTGTTGGAGAAGGGTGAGACTTGATTATTTATTCACCTTATGAATTCTCGTCTGCTTCTGTTTGACCGAATTCAAATGAAATGGGTGAAGAAGTTTCTCGAATTCACGAAAGAGAGAGATGGATTTTTAAAGGTCGTTTGATCCCTGTGGATTGGAAGAAAATAATAGGGGGCCGGGGTGTTTGGAGGAGAAACTCTCTGAGAGCTGGAACGTGACTTTCTGTTTTAAAAGTTCGAGCGGTATCGAAGGTACTCGAAATGAGTTATGCATTGACCAGTGTGTTGTATGATCATGAATATTCAATATCGTATCTTGTGAGTGTGTATTATTTGTTGTGAGTACAGTTTGGACTGCAATGGTCAATGTGTCCACTACGGCTCTAACAGCTTTCGATTGGACGAACAATTTTATACAGCTAATTAGTATAGTAGTAAATTTAGATTATTTTTCATTGATTTATATATGCATGCACAATAGCTTTGAATAAAGCTTCTGTATCCGGTGAACGAATACATGTATTGCCAATTAAACTTCTTACAATAAAACATATTTCAAATACATAAAAAATACATTTGTTGAACATCGAACGAATATATGTCAAAAGCTTTCTTAACGTTGAAATGAAAACAATTACGGAATACGACTAATAAACAACGCTTGAATTACTTATTTTGAGGAATAATACTAACAAACAGCAGACTAGTAATAATTAAGGAATAAGTCTAACAAACAATAAACTAGCAATAATCGATGAATAAGGCTAACAAACTGACTAGCAATTATTGAGGAATACGACTAACAAACAATAGTCTAACAATAATTAAAGAATATGACTAACATTTATTAAAAGGAATAAGACAAACAAACAATAAATAAAGAATACGATTAACAAACCATCGACCAACAGTAATTAAGGTATAAGACTAACAAACAATAGACTAGCAATTATTGAGGAATACGACTAACAAACAATAGACTAACAATAATTAAGGAATATGACAAACAATAATTAAGAAATATGACTCATAATAATTAAGTAATAAGACAATCAAACAACAGACTAGCATAATTAGGGAATAACACTAGCAAACAATAGACTAACAGTAATAAAGGAAAAACACTAACAAACGAACGTTTAAATTAAATTGCACGAAACCAAAATTATTTAAAAGAACAGCGTCTTGATAAGACGTTTAATATTCGTACTGTACGATATTCGTGAATAATGTTTTCTAAGAATCCATATGCATGAAATTTGATTAAAAGGTCTTCTTCTAATTAAATTGCACAAAAATGTCAAAATTCGAATTCCATTATTCTTACAAAAATTATTCTTCAAAATTCGAAAATTTTTTGTAAAAGTAAATTTTTAAAAGGGACTAGCTTCTTGGAAGAAAGCTGAAATATTGCATTATTACTTAAATTTTTCAAAAGCGAGGTGCATTATACCGCCAAATCCAAGATGGCGGCCTGTTCACATTTGAAGGAATGTTTCCATTGGGAAGGTGTGTATCCATATGGTGATCGAATGTTTACATTTGGAAGATGTGTTACGATTTGGTGATGGAATGTTTACATTTGGGAGTATTGTTTTGGTTTTCTTGGAGCGCCATGTGTTGGTGAAAGCAGAATATTTTCGTAAATAAATTGACTGGGATTCCAACACAGGTCTGATGCGTGATAATCCGAAACTCTGGATACTATGTCATGACGTCCGAACTAGATGGGGTATTGTGATATTGCTGTTGACTTGTGATCGAAATAATTATTTTTTTTATTGAATTTTCTTTTGGTGGCCAATATTTGTGGCAGTTAAAATTTCTTTATTTGTTTTTCGAAATAACTGGCACCTTCATCTACTGATTAAAGAAATAAGAACTAGTTTTAAATCGAGAATATTCTTTAACTTAGCTTTTCAATATGACTCGAGAATATATGTATGAAAACACTTTGAATAAAAGAGTCTTGAAGTTTATTCACTCATATATTAGGTTCGTTACGGTATTATACTCGATAATAACGTTCTCAACAAATACTTATGCTGGAAATATGATAAAGGGTCGTCTTCTTACTGAATTACACACAAACTTCAAAATGTTCAGTGTTAATCCATGTTCTTTCCTACAAGTAGTATTTTCATAATAATGAATTTAATATTAGCACTTTAAGCAGAAGGAAATTAATAACTTCTACTTAGAAGAAATCCGAAATTTTGCATTATTGTATTAGTATAAAAAATCCTTCTAGTTCGATTCCATCCATATGAGGTTTGTTGTTCATAATGTTTTGAAATATTAATGGCATAATTAATATTGTACATTAAAATCTAACTTTAAAACAACAACATGAATTTCATTGAGTGTGTTAACAGTTATACAATAGGAAATTTCCGTCTCCCAAGAATAGTATTTTTGAACATATGAATGAAAATCAATGAAACTAATTTAGCATTAGTTCTCCACATATTTCAAAGTCACTATCCAGAAATGGCATACTAAATTACTTGAAACTTGGTATTGTGGGAAAATTTTATATGGGTACCAAAGGTTTGCGTATAAATCTGTGGTCGTTATCGGAATTTATGAAATTACAGCGCAATTTAATACGATGACGACCCCTTAAGCGTTTTTTATGATTATGGATTAATATAAACATTAAATGGCTCTATCATCAACCATGCGTGAATACAGTGGTGGATCGATTCTTCTTACCACAACTGCAGTATTAAGAAATATCAGTAAATAAATTTGTGTCCTTAAAATGAATATAGTAAATTACTCCAAACTAATTTTGGTAAAAGTGCGAACTTCTATCGGTCTACTTTCAAAACGTTTAATTCATTTCTTTATAAAGTAATCAAAACAATCTGCTTTTAATTCTCCTGAAATGTTCACGATAATTTTTATCATAGAAAGACGCAATTTCCCTAACCCTCTGCCAAGTATTTAAATTTTACACTTTACCACACCAATTTGAAATATTTCGACAACTGGTTTATTTTAATACTACATTCAAATTCAATTCAATGAAGTATAATTTTCAAATACCTTTCATGCACAAAAGGCTTTTACCCTAAGTTTTATTTGCATAAAATCGATAAAACACGATTCTGCAAACTGAATACGTTACAATTTACATAACGCCGGCAAATAAAACATCGAAACTAAAATAGCACACTTTAAACAGCCAGAAACTTTCCACTGTTTTTACTAATGCACAGTTTAAATAGCTATCCTACTTTAAAATGTATTGCATTTTTGAAAATAATCAACGCAATTTGCAATTCATTTAAAAATGTCTGCAAATCAGCCATTACAACCTCAAAAGTATCTCAAAAGCCAAATAATAATATTTAATTTAGTTTATATCGGAATAATTTTGGATGCCAAATGTAGCTCTCTCTTCAGAAGACAAATTACGGTTTGCGTTTTTTCTTACAGCAAAGTTTCTCTACTCCGGATGGCAACGGTAAGCAACTTTGATTACGCTAAAGAACGCATATGATTAATTTGTTTTTTCGCATGGTTATGTGCTACCGAGACGTTTTTTGGTTGTACACTTTTTGCTCTTAAATTACGACTTTCTCCTCTAGGGAAATGAGAACAGATGAGGTTAAGTACTAGCCTCTTTTTCAGTACTTCCTTCCAATTTCTCCGTTCTTCCTATTTCACGCTTTTAAAAAAACATTTTCTTTTTGGGGGCATTTTTCTTTTGCAAAGGGCGTGCTTTTCCATTCTCTTTTAAATCTGGTTTATCTCTTGAGTAGTCTCCAAGAAAAAATAGATTTTCTTCTAGTGTGCCGCTTTCTGGTAATTTAGCTGTTGAGTCTGCGCTTGGTATTTGTTTTGGAAGATTTATATTCCAAAACCAAAATAACTGGTTTGGTTTGCATCGGTATGCTTGAAATAATTTAAATGTTCGTTTATTTTAAGCATCTATGCATCCATCTATGTCAACAATTTTCTACCATTTTTTATCTCATGGTACATAGTCTGGCGTAGCTTGCTCCGTAAAAAACAACCAACATATAGTCTTGTAAAGCAGTCGCAATGTCTAGAATAGTATTAATTACAGTATGCAGCTTTCTAATAATTTAGCTGTTGTGTTGCGTTTTTTTTTTTTTTTTTTTTTTTGAAGATTTATTTTTTGAAACTAAAATACTGGTTTTGTTTGCATCGGTATGTTTGAAATAATTTAAATGTTCGTTTATTTTAAGCATCTATGCATCCATCTATGCCAACAATTTTCTACCATTTTTTATATCATGGTACATAGTCTGGTGTAGCTTGTTCCGTAAAAAAACCAACCAACATATAGTCTTGTAAAGTAGTCGCAATGTCTAGTATAGTATTAATTACAGTATGCAGCTTTCTAATAATTTAACTGTTGTGTCTGCGTTTGGTGTTTTTTTTTAAAGATTTATTTTTTGAAACCAAAATACTGGTTTTGTTCGTATCGGTATGTATGAAATATTTTAAATATTCGTTTATTTTAAGCCTTTCTATCCATATAATTTTTCCAGCTATTTTCAACCATTTTTTGTATCATAATACACATAAAGTCTTTTAAAGTAGTCACAAAAAGTCTAGTAAATATAGTAATCACATAAAGACCAGTAAATAAAGTAGTCACATTAAAGTCTTGCAAAGTAGCCACAGAAAGTTTAGTAAATAAAGTAGTCAAAAAGTACTGAAGTAATAATTCTAGTATGCCGCGAAATTAGTTGGTAATTTAGCTGCTGATCCTGTGCTTGGTACTTGTCTTATATTTGTTTCGCTTGTTATTTGTCTTATATTTGTCTTCGCTTGGTATTTACTTCCAGAAACCGAAAAATTGGTTTGATTTGCATCGGTATGCATAAAATAATTTAAGGGAGACCCAAACCCCAAATTTCGAAAAAAAATTACAAAAAGTGTTTTTTTTGGTTTATTGGATAAAACGATGCATCAGATATTCAAGAACAAATGGACAAAATTTCAGAGTCGAAGAAAATTGCGTCCAGCTGCTTTTTAACTTTTGTTTGACCTTCCAACTACATAAACGACTGCCAACCATTTGCTTCGTTTTCCATGAAAGCTTCCATTTATGCAACATTATATCATAATGTATCTACAGCGATGATTATTCTAAACATTTTAAATTCCCTTAGGTGTAGACTCCTGGTTTTTTTTTTATCAATCGACAGAAACTAAATGACAAAATCCCGGTCCTCATGTAAAACATGTGGTGACGCCATTAAAGGAAACAAATTCAAAAAATAGCGCTAAATTTCGTCGCATGCGTATCACTACAAAAAGGCTCGTTTACAGAAAAAAAATAGCTGTAGAAAAAAGAATGTGTGGTTTATACAGTGGTGGTTTATATTAAAATAGTACTCATCCAATAAAATAATTTTATTTTCAGTTCATTAAACAAGAAATGTATAATGTTTCAATGAATTATCATAAATCACTCACTTGTCATCAGAGATAAAGCTGGCTTTTAAAAATATATACGAACATATGGTAAAAACTCTTGTTTTGATAAGAGTCTCAATGTAATGGAAATTACTAAAAAAATAGTACTTGCAAAAAGTAAGTTGTTTTCGTTAACTTCTGTTGTATTTTGTACTTAAAATGGGATTATCTCAAAATCAGTTTTTTGCAGTTTTGCCAAAGTTTTAAAGTACTAAAGAGTTTTGATATATGCAGTTAGAGTTATACTATTTACAATTTTTAGGTCTTGAATAATTGTTTAACAGACACAGGAAGAACTTTTTTTTTTATAAATACTTCAAACAAATTTATAAAAATTAAAAAACATAAGAAATTGGTCTGCTTTTTATGGACTCGTTGCATCGGAAATATGGTATAAACATATAGTTAGATTGTGTAATTGATGGAATTTGGTGGTAATTTTTAGGCATGTTGTTGTTGATCTCCCGGCTGCATCTTCGGGTTTGAATTCGTTTTGTTCCTGCTCTGTTTTGGTATTTTGTTTTGTTTTTGTTTTTCTTGCTTTTTAATGGTGTTTGAGGGAGTGTATGAGCAATTTTTTCAGCCTAATGCTGCTCATATGTATAAAACACCATTTTATGTTGTTTGGGTCAGGCTCCTCCCTGATAACGCCCTGATCCACCAACATTTCTTCATTTTTTAAGACTTTTGTTGAAAATTGTCTGCTTTATAATAATAATAATCTATATATATATTATTATAAAGATATATATTTTTGTTTATATATATATATATCAACTGGCGGAACTGGATATAAAACAACTGGAGGAACTTCAAGCGCTGATGCTATGCGTGAGTATTCCAGTGATAACAAAATCAATACTCCAAAACGAGATAATTTTAAAAGTGATTAATGGCATTTTATACTAAAATCGAAGCTCAGTGCCCAGGAGAATATTAAAAGTCCAAGTAACAAATTAGTATGCAAAATATAAGAGGAACTTATTATCCTCTTCATTATTCAACATGGTTATCACTTTCAGTGCTACCCTTAATTCAATTAAATGAAAGACTTACCTCTACTATAATTTAATACTACGGAGACCCAAGCCTAGTATCTGCGCTGAAATTTTAAATTACATTAAACGATGGCAATGTCGTTACTCACTTTTCACTCCTTCTTTAAATCAGCTAGTAATTGATATGCACAGTTCATTCCTTACGAATGCAATACAACTAGTCAATAGTATACAACATTCTATGTATTTATTTTAGTGGTATTCTATTCATATTTTCAATAAAGTGTTTGACGTGAAGTTCAATTGTCACAAATGCTAACACGATTACCTTCTAAACGCTCACTTCAATTGCATCCTATTTACTTTGAAGGCTATTTTATATATACTACTCTAAAATAATGGACCGGACAGTCAAATGTGACGGTATAAAGGAATTAATAGATTCTGTACAATAGGGATGGTCCCTACATACTGCAATTACACTAGCAATCATTCAGTGAATGCATTCAACAAGGTTTTGATACACAGCTATGGGTATTTGTACATTCCTGATGCAAGAATGTCGCCAGTTCAGCTGTAGATTTCGGACGTGGTTCCCTGTTCCGTCAGCGTCGCTCTAACTCGTCCCACAAATGTTCTATGGAGTTTAGGTTGGGACTGTGATCAGGTCAGGGAGGACGTTTTACATCCATATATCGATACCACTTCTTGACAGAGGCTGCAACATGACATGGAGTGTTGTCGTCCCAGAAGTAACACTAGTCCATTCCATAAAATTGCCAGAACGTACGAAGAACCTGATTGCCCTAATTGTGCATGTAGGCGTCGGCTGGTGCACGTTAAAATTGTCGTGACCACAACTGTCCTTATGTTGGCTTGGTGTGGAAAATTTTGAGAGTGTACCAGCTCAAGTGGTGTCTTATAATTTGATCGTGGTTCAAATTTCCGGGGTGTAGTCTTAGTATATTTTCCTTTTGTTCGACAACGGACAAACGCCAATAGACCGTAGTGTTGCTGCAGTGCGACGTTAATTGAAATACCTATCTACTCATATCAGCAGAGGAATATCAGCTTGAAAATCGGTCATACCTCGCACGAAGAGCGCCATCAAATTACATTTACAAAATCTTAATATCAAGGGACCAAGTTATAATAATAAATTTCATAAGTTAAGTGCCACTGTGAAAGTATTCAAGTACAAATGTAATAGTGTTTCATTACCGCTTTAAATGAAAGATCCATTACAAAAAAAATAGTGTTTAAACTTTAAGCAATTATCTACTTTAATTTCCGCTTTTCAGAATTGATTGTCAACATGTAAGTCCCCAGAAGCTATAGAGTAATCAATTTGAATTAATCTAAATGAATAGGCTATTAGAATTAAGTATCAGTATGCAAATTTATCACTATGGCAGAATTTTCAAAAATAATTCTGAGAAAAGGGTAATATTATTAATGAGATTATCACATTGAAAAATTAGATTCAGAATTCCAAATTTTGTTGAAATGCAGCAGTTGACCAGTAATTGTATAATGATAAAAGTTTTTAGAACTATTTGTCCTAATATATTTACTTAATAACAGAATTTTCTTTAAACAAACTATTTTGTCATTAACTAGCTGAATAACCCAGCATTGCTCGTGTTTCAATTTAACCGCGACAGATAAAATATGACCACGACATATCCTTATAATAACTCAAATGCACAAACCCTGTAGAACGTGTTTTCTACAGCGACAGCTAAAATATGACCTCGACATTTCCCTGTGTTAACTCAAATACACAAACCCTGTAGAACGTGTTTCCTTGTCCATGTCCATTCATTGCAGAAAAACAAATTTAAGATTTTAAAATTGGAACTTGAAGAGGCACTTTTAGGTTTATACCTGTGTGCCAATTTTCATGGCAACAGATTGGTCTGAATACAGGAAAGAAATAGCCTATGATTCCCGCAGTGTTCTAAATTATTAAGTCAACCAAATTTATATATATATATATATATATATATATATATATATATATATATATATATATATATATATATATATATATATATATATATATATATATATATATATATATATATATATATTATATGTCCGAATATATATATATCCATAATACGAAATCGCACCCGAGACCATAACTCCGGGTGTTCGGCCACTATGACGTTCGATAATGCACTCTGGAAGGCAGTGTTCACCGGTAAAGCATGTAACACGAATGCGACCATCATGGTTCCCCAAATTAAAGCGGGATTCGTCAGAAAAGACAACTTGTTGCCAATCAGCCCGCCAGGCTCTGTGCTCATGAGCTCATTGCAGACGCAGTCATCGATGGTTTGGCGTGAGGGGGATCCTGTTTAAAAGAATCCTTGCACGCAGTCTACGGTGCAGCAGACGCCGTCGAATTGACGAAGCCGGCATTAGTACACCTGTAGCAGTGATCAACGCGCTGCCAACTGCTTGGAGAAAGCTGTACGGTCATTCACCGCCATGTGGACCAGGTGTCTATCATCGCGCGCTGACGTCACCTTCCGTCGTCCACTCTCAGTTTTTCGAGTTGTCCGGTGCTCGTCTGTCCTCTGCTTCCAAACTCGCAACATTGTGGAACTGTTCAGCTACACATGAGCTGCTGCTACGTGACAGGAATATCCTCCTTCACAAAGGCCGATGATTCTCCTCCGTTCAAACTCCGTAAGTTGTTGAAATTTCACCTTATTTCGTCTTGGAGGCATACTTAGGTCTCACTAAGCGTTTGCTACTAATAATAACCACGCACTATTTTCAACGTCCCGCTACAACCATCCATTTATTCGCTTTTAGCATCAGGTCAGAGGGCGCTGCTCACACCACGCATGCGTGCTGGCTCTGAAACTTCACTATTTTGCATAATATCCTGTAATAGACATTTGCAGCAAATTTCATTTCATTCGGATGATTCCTTCATTTTTTTGCATTTTTTACAAACAGCAGTGTATATGACAAAAATTTAAAAAAAATTAAGGCACTTAGGAGTAACAATGTAAAAAAATTAAAAATATACAACAGACTGACAGAGGACTGCGCAAAATCTGTAACTACATATGACAGGTGAATATTTATATAATTCAAATACGCGAATTAAACGAAAGAGCAATTTAAAAAGGTGTATTCAACCAGAAAACGAAAGTTAAAACAAACCATGCAAGTGCGATGAAAGCTACAGAACATAGCAGGGTAAGCAATATTATTTCTAAAACAAGAGTAAATGTAAAAAATAAGATCCAAACGGAACTTATTGGAAATTGAAAAGTGTTGGAGGATATATATATATATATATATATTTCAAAATAGATATATTCGTTTTAAGTCGGCTATTTAGTAGTTGGCTAAGAAATATATATCATCATGCTAATTAGGCAAATCTCGTAACCCCACTGTTAACGTATAGCAGATACGATATGTATGTTAATTAGTATGGTGATATATATATTTCTCGGGTTCACTCTTTTTACCCGTGACAGTCATTTCCTCGTGTATGAAGAAAAAGTAAACTTCGAAAGCAGTGATCGGCTACTAACTTATTAAAATTCACTTAAAACGAAAACCAATTGATCGGTCTTCCATCATACCGAAACAAAAAAATTACAAAAAAAAAAAAACGAGTGCCCCACGACCTCCTGCTCTAAATCCGCCTAACGCATCAAAACTACATTAAATTCGTTGGACGGAGAACAAACCGGAAAAAAGCGTTCGATTAAAAGCGGAACTAGAATCGGAAATATTAAAGAAATAAATTCAGTCAAAAAGTCGTCTGACATCAAATCGATCCCCCTCCACTCCCCTCAAACTGCGAATATTAACTCAGTAGTTTGGAAATAAATTTCGACTCATTTGATAAAATATCCAGAGGACTTCTGTTGCCACACGGGCGTGCGTAACAATCGACAAAAAAAAAACGAGCGAAAACATTCGACGACTTTAAGGTTACAGTTAAAGGGGAAAAAAGGATTGATTTTCGATAGGCCGAATTTCGGAAACGTCGCGATTCTACATCGAAGATCCGGTTCTAACCGGGGTATTCGATGGGGTGTGCGATTTATCACGGGGAATCGTTTGTTTTCGTAACAAAATGCGTTCGATCGTTTGCGATCTGTGCTGGCGGAGTAATGAGCTTTTTCGATTGGGGCTGTGAGGAAATTTGTGATGGGCGGTCGTTTGGCGCGAACGCGTTTTATGGATGACGTCCGGTTGATGATGGCATAAGGCGGAATTTTTCAAAATGGCGTCTTTTTTTTTTGTTTGGGAAATAGAAACATATAGCGAATGTGCTGCTTCTCAAGTGCGGAGTTTTACTGATTCTGTTGAGGAAAGAGTAATAAAATTACTTCTTGGAACGAACTGGAATAATTTGGAACACTGTCAGCTGGCAAGTCTTACGCGTGCTGGTCGGACTCTTCGAATACTGATGGAAGCGAAATATTTATTAAAATCTTATATCATAAATGGTATGCCCGTAAAATTCAAATACATTTCAAGACTGCACATAGAATCTGAGCTAAGCTTTCTCAATTGATTGTATCTATTGATTGCAAAGTGTCGTTGCTCATATTCTACATCTTATTCCAATCCATTTGCCATGAATATAGTACGAGTGGATGAATCACATGCTGAAGTCAAATAAATGGATTTTACACCTCTAAAATAAAGTTTTCAAAAAATAACATTTCGTTTGCTTTTACTCATGTTAACCATTACGCTACAGAATATAGATTGTTGCCACTAAAATTTCGTTAACACCGGCGGTATGGTATATATCTGTTTACGGTGGATGTTTACCCCTTTTAAGTGACCGTTGGCATCGATCACAATTTACGAGCTGCCAACGACTGACCTTCTAGAGCAGGAGTTCCCAAACTTATCCAAATTGTGGCGCCCCTATGAGAATTAGAATTTTCTCACGGTTTCTTCGATAGAATATTTATCGCAAATGGCGCGAAATGAGTTCGTGCGTCATTTCACGGTTATGTGTGCATAGTTGGGTTTCGGTGCCGCACTGGCGCCGCACGTTGAAAAACCGGATGTGTGCACCTGGACTTAGGCAACCAACAGCTAAGATATTTACGTTCTTATTATTTCAAGAACAATGAGAATATATACGGTATTTACATAATCACATTACCTTCATTATACCAGTACATAAAAGTATGTATCCCTCACAGTCCAGCGAATGAACCACGTGAACACGCGCTGCTTCTCGCTCTCTCTGCATAACGTGTCACCGCAGTCTGAAAATAACCCAACGGTAAAAGTCAACAAGCAATCAGATATCATCTTAACGAAACACCACCTGTTCTTCTCACGCCGTTGTAAAATGTGTCTGCTAGTCCTCTCTCTCTCTCTTTCTCAATAATGGCTTTTTTTACTGCTTGGACTCATAATTTGACTTTGGCTTCAAAATTACGTAAAGTGGTCCTCAGGTTGGTAGGTAGGTATTTTTATTAACGTCACACTGGATCAATACAACGGGCTATTGGTGACTGAAGGGAAGGATCCGACGATAATACCACGTAATTGTGAACTACGTTCAGAGGACATGGTCAACACCTGAGCTGGCACCCCACTCTCCAAACTTCAACACCACGTCAACGTGAAGGCACTTGAAGCCACGACAGATTTAGCGTGCAACAGCAACCTTCATATACTATGGTCTTTGGTTGTATGCGAACTCGTTTGCTAATTCGTTACTCTTCCGGAGCGTTTTGTACTCCAAATTCCACTGCAAAAGAATTCGGGTTTGATTCCGGATTATCTCCAACAGCCCGTTGTGTTGCACTAGTGCCTTAAGTTAATTAAGTACCTACCTTAACTGCTAGACCACTGGTTTGGAAAGCTTTAAATATACAATTGATGATAAAGTGTGCATAAAAACGCGCTTAAAAATATGTTTCGTAAAATATTTGCACACAATAATTTTAGTAATTCTTAATTATGTTATTAAAATTTGTGATCCATCATTCTAAGATCTATGTATGCATATTCTTTCTAAATAAAACCCAATGCATCTTATACCATACTTGAAATCAATTTTAATACAATCAATAGAGAATCCTATACTTTTTCTATCTAAAATAATAGTCAAAAGGAAATAAAATTAACACATTTAAAAAAAAAAAATTTCTTTCATTTTTTTTTTCAAATTAAAAGTTTGTTTTGAGATTAAAGACAATTTTTATTTTGTATGTCCAACATTCAGATTTTTTTTAGACATAAAAAAATACATTTATTTGAAAATTTATAATTCATATATTTTTTACTTAAAGCTTATGCTATAATAAACTGAAAAAATTAATTGCAAAGTAATATTATTACTGTCAACAACCATTTTTTTAAATGACAATTCAACTAAATTTATGTTTACAAAGCTTTTTAATGGATTTTTATGTTATTCTACCTCCAAAAGGAATTATAAATACAATCTTCGTAACCTTTATTATTTTTATCGATACAAGTTTCATTTATCTATTGTAATTTACGTTACTTAATTTTTAATTAAATATTAATGAACACTAGACACATTCAGTAAATACTTTGAACATTTAATTGTTATCTGATTTCCACTATGCAAAATTATTTGTCATTCAAGATTTAATTTTTTATACCTGTAAATATTTTTTACATTCTGCATACTTCCCATCCTTTCTCTACAAAATAAAACAACACAATATATTTTAGAACAGTAAATTAAACTTCGCTTTTACCAACCACAAAAAAAATTTTCATTAGTTGCTTTAATAAAATAAATTTGTAGCTAAATGTAATTAGAGCGGTAACAAAAACTGTGTTTCCGCGCTAATTTTTACTATCGAAATAGGATGCTGTAAATAAAAACAGATTTGTCCCCATAGGAACTTAATTAAATTAAAGTAGAAAGTACATAATAAGTAGACAAACACATCATTTTTAGAAGTAATAAAAACAGCGTAAATATATATTTAGTCTTGCATCTCTTAGGATCCTAATTATTTTAATGGTAACTCCTGTGAGGAAACTCATTCGCTTTTATTTATACCTCTGAAATTTGAAGGTTTTTATGCCGGTATAATTGGGGAGTCATACTCAAAATAAAATATTTCTTCATTACCCACTGGACAAATTACGTTATACCAATAAAACCCGTTCCAACACGCTTTCGCTAAATAGATTTTCCCAAACGAAACTAATCACGTCTTCCGAAAAAGTGTAAAAACTACTCGCGATTATTTATTTCCCGGACCGGGAAATCAAATTAAGGTGAAATGTTTAACTCTAACGAGAATCGATCTGCGAAGCAAAATAAAAATGGCGGAAAAAAAGAAGCGAACGAAAAAATTCCCAACTTCTCTCTAAAATATCAACTACGACAAGTAAGAGAAATTTGCTCGGCGACAAATTGGATGCCAAAATGTGTTTCCAAAAAAATCTTAGAAAAACTCCATAACCACGTTCTTGAGTTGAAGGATTGAGATCGGTGTTTATTTTATTAGGATACCGGTAATTCAAGTTAGATACAAATCAGGGCATCCAGTAAAGATTTGAGTAAAATTTGTCAAGTTCTTCACACTCGAATCGCTACAATTTGAGATAAATTGTAAAATTCGGTAATCTTTGAAACTGAATGTTTTAAATTTCGTTTAAAATCGATTAGAAGTAGAAGCATTATCACTAAAAAGTAGTAGTAAGTGGTATAAAAATGAAGTAAAAGCTTAAACACTAAATTTACCAAAAATGTCGAAGACTGTTAATTTTAAACTAAAATTTCTTTAAGTTTCAGCGTTTCTCTTCATTTAATTTTACAACTTTCACTGAAATGTTTATCAAATTAATTCAGAAGCATACCAACCACACTTACATCGTCATACCATGTTAGGTCACAACCTTACATCATACATGTGGAAGGCATGGTGTGTAAGTTTGAAGCGTGTGGTACCAGCTCAATTATAAACTCATCATCTGACACTGGTTCAATATTATATGGTAATGACCTAGGAGCTTTCCTTTTGGATTTGATCCCGGACGGTCGCCAATAGCTCGTTATGTTACTCCCGTATAATGTTAATTACAATTATAACCAACATGCGTATGAAGCATACCCATTTTTACCTCGACGGATCATTTGACGGTTTAATATTGATCCGTTTTACATTATCAACTCTAAATCCATTCCAAATACACTGATATGCAAAATAACCAAACACATGACATACTGCTTCATGCTACATAACATTCTAATGACAACAGAACATAAGAACTTCGAACAGCCGGAATAAATGCCTAGATGATGTACAGCGAATGAAAAGGTGAAAATATTTCAATAAAAATTTTCGTTTCAATTTGATAGTGGATATAAAGGCATTTAAGAAACAGGTACTAATGTAGCAGCAACCTCGACAAGCTCAAAGAAAGTTAATTATGTGCACTAAAAGTGCCAAATTAGGTGCTGCCCTAAAAGAAAGCAAATCAAATCAGTCTGTTCATGAAGTAGTTTTGTAAAGTACATTGTATCTGTACAAATGAAACAAACTTTTTAAAATTAAAAATATTAAATTAATGAATGAAAAGTCACATTAATATATTTTGGTTATTGAATTTTTATTATTTTGTTTAAATTATTAAATTATTATTTATATATAATATCATTTATTATTTCATACAGTATGTTCATTATTACCCGCATCCAAATAGAAAACAGGCCATTTTATTTGTTTCGGTAAAAATAAGTACAGTACAAAGTTCCAAATCTGGTATCCTAAAGTTCTCGGCCATTCCGGATTTTGGATTATCTGCAGTTTTTTTTTGTCAAAAAACCCCTAATCTAACTCCCCTCTCATGCCCGAATTTGGGCACTCGTTATTTACTTCCCCGTTTGCAATACTAAAATAGCAGATATATACAAAGAAATTATTTATTAAAAAAAAGAAAAAAAAACTTTAATACAATGCAACGAATTTTCTTACAAATCATCTAATTTTTTGTATGCTATATCTCTGAACAAATCCGTTACTATACGATGTTTCATGAATTTGGTACAAGTTGAACTCCCTGTTCTTTAAAATTGTTCATAAAAGAGGAAGAAAGATAGAAAAAAGTGAGAAAAGAACGTCTTGATTTTGGACAATTCCGGATTTGGGACTTTTTACAGTACTAGGGGGCTCCGCCCAATGCTCGCTTACGCTCGCCAACCCCCAGTGATTGCTACGCAATCCCATTTGGTTTGCTTCGCAAACCAACATTCCTTTCGCAGAGTGAAACTATCTGAATAATTTGTATTATCCTGATTTCACTTTACGGTCCATCACGTCACAGCGAGGGCTTCGCCCCTGCTCGCTTATGCTCGCCGACCCCCGGGGATTGCTACGAAATCCCGTTTGGTTTGCTTCGCAAACCAATACCTCTTACGCAAGTGATTTCACTCTTTTTTGCTTTAACACTTAATGCACCCTAAACTAATAGCGGCATGAGTAAAAAATCTTCTGCATCTTGTTCCCTGTACAATTTTAAGTAAACTCTGTTAATCTCCAAACTTTACGATGTGTACTTTGTACTTTCTCGGTAAACCGTCTGAGAACAGAGGGGAAAAAGCGAGCCTTTTTCCTCGCCAAATAAAAAGAAATCGTTTTTATAGCAATTGTTGCTACGATAAATTTGATATCTGGCAAACCCGATAGTCAAAAATACAACCCTCCGCGAATACAATGCTCCGCGAAATAAAAAATACGAAATTTGTGTCACCAACTTTTGATTGCATCGAATTTATTTATGAACCAATTTTAAAAATAATGGTACCTTAAGAGAGAGTACAGTCTGAGGTATACTGCGCTATTTTCAAAATAAAAAACTAATAGTAATACGATATAGATATTACAGTTTTAGTTAACGGATGTAATAAAAAGTAGCGAAAATATCCAAAGATTCCGAATTTTGTGTGACCAACTTTTGATCGCATCTAATTTAATTATTAACCGATTTCAAAAATAATAGTACCGTTAGAAAGAGTACATTTTGAGGTATACTGTGATATTTTAAAAATTAAAAAATAATAGTAATAAAATATAGATACGGCAGTTTAAAAACAAATAACAAAAATGTCCTGATTTTTCCCGAATTTCAAAAAAATATTATCAAGAACCAAATTGAAATTTCAAAACAAACTCGACGAGCTGGAAAAATTTACGTTGACAGGTACTCTTTAAAAAAAACTCACGGCAAATTTGTTTGTGTTTTGCTCACTCGCGGAATAAATTTCGCTTCTTCAATTTTGACACTTAATAAACCCTAAACTAATAGCCGCATCGGAAAAAAATCTTAATAATTGTCCAGGGAATACGATGAAGAACAAATCATGTTAATTTCGTTTTTTTCCGATCAGTACTTTCTCGAGAAATTGTTTAAGAATCGAGCTAAACATCACAGTTTTCAATCCTGCGGCGGCGGCGGTAACTTTTTTTAATATAGAGAGATTTACGGTTTTTTAAATTTAATGTTAAAGTGTTATTATGTTAAAAAATATATACATAAAAAAGAGTGTTCCAGTGTGTATGTGTGTGTGTATATTCTCTTTAAATTCTACACCGTTTGACCAATCCGCACCAAAATTTGGTACACTTATACTTTAGAACACTACGGAAAACATAGGCTATTGCTTTCCTGTCTCAAGTCCAATCTTAGCACATAGGTAGTCCTAAACGTGCCCCGCGAATACCAAATTTTAAAATCTAAAGTTTTTTGTGCAGTAAATGGGCATAGATAAAGAAACATGTTCTACAGGGTTTGTGTTTGAGTTAACACAGGGAAATGTCGCTGTCATAATTTAGCTATCGCGGTAGGAAACACGTTCTACAGAGTTTGTGTATTTGAGTTAACACAGGGAAATGTCGCGGTATGTTTGAAATCGGAGCAACGCCGGGTTAAGCTAGTTAGAAATAAATCTATGTGAGATATTTTCTATCAAGCTAAATACAGGTGGCAGTAGAGTTTCTTTGACATACGTGTTTCCTGTACGTTTTCTGAACATAATGTCACTTGGCATGTTTTCATAACACGATTTCAGCATTTCGACACAAAAAAAAATCCAACGAATGATTTCCGAATCGATGTATGACGACAGTTGATCTGTCAATACCAATAATAGTAAGCACCAAACGTCGCTTAAAAGGCGATGGTCCACATTTTATTGTAACCCAAATATGTGTCATGCGAGATTTGGGTCGCAGATGTCGTTCAGTCCCTTGGTTTGTTGGACTCTGAAATTCCCTATAAAAGATGCTTTAAAACTGCTCTATTAACGCGAAAACGGCTCTATTAATCTTTCCCTTCGAGATTTATCCCACATACTGTCCGTAATAGCCCTTTGTGTTGGCATCCAGTGCGATGTCAGTTCAACAACTTAAAGTATTTGTAAAATAAAGCAAGTTATGTTACCTTTATAATATTAATAGGGAACACGCATGCCGCTCACACGTGACAGAAAATGCATCCCATAAAACAACTTTAAATTCATGGAATTACTTTTTGTTTTTATCATGTTTCTGTATCATTCATAATCAAAATATAAAATTTATACAAACACGCAAAATCACACTTTTAATAAATGGGTTAAAAACGAATTAAAATATTAAGTTAAAGTATTCCATCTCGTTCAAAATATTTTTTGTGCTATCTCCATTTTAATTTATATAATCAGAGAGCAGAACACATGCTTTCCAAAATAGTATTGGAATACTTTTCTATTTTTACACCAACACACAAATAAAAAACAGGATTGGACAAAAGTAAACTCAGAATAAAAGACCAAATTCATTCTCAAAAAATCGTTTGGAAAAATAATACGTGAAATGCTAAACTCGAACGGAGAAATTAATCTGCAAAATAAAATAAAATGGTCGAATAAAAATAAAACAGAACCAAACGAAAAAAGACTTCTAACTTCGCTCAAAAGATCAACTACAGCAGAAAGTGAAAAACGTCTCGTGACAAAATGATCCAACATTTATTTCTAAAAACTCATAAAAAAACACCACGACCAGTGACGTATGTCACAACGGAAGTGACCTCACGTCTCGAACTGAAGAGGACGGAAAGACATCGATCGCGCGATTATTTGATTAGGATTCCGATTAATCAAGTTAGGCAGGAGGATCTCGTCGTCTTCTGAATTGTCATCTCCGCCATTAGATGGCGCTGCTATCACAGGTTGAAGTGGTTGATTGAATGTCGGAGCAGATGGCTTCATAGGAGTGGGGGAGGGAGTTTCCTGTCAGTAAACAGAAAGTAGATCGTGCTTCGAATGTTTGCTAGTGGTTGGATGGAAAAGTTAGCGCTGAATTTGGGATATTGTTTACGGATGGTTGGTGACCTTTGTTGGTGATAAAATACTGCTGTTTGAAAACTTTTATGATTTAGGCAGCTTAAAAGACTAGAAGTATTTTTGGTGTTTTCAAATGCTCAGATAGTCAGAGCACGTATTTTGTGGAGTTACTAAACTCCATTTGAAATCATATTCCCTTTTTAAAGAAAATATGCACTCTATCACCCAGACCGGTGAGTGGCATGTAGGTGGTGGTGTTTCTGCTGTGCAACATCCTTAATGTACGTATTCAGAAGGTGCCGTCACTTTGCTTGCTTTTATAATGCGATTTGAGCACGTTGCCAATGAATATTACAAAGGATAAATTTCAAATAAAATAAGATAGTATTGGAAATGTCAAGATTAACAAGATTAACCATTGTCAGATCAACCTTCAGACTATGGTGGATACAGAAGTTGTACCTTGATAATGCCAAGAAATCATTTAGACTACGGTCAATATAGCAGTTTAATGTAACTACGTTTAACTGTAGCTTCGATATGTATCAAAACGAGTGTAATAGGGTGGTGGAAGTAAACCTTTCGTATTCTGTCCAGTTGGTGGCTGCGCTGAAATCCCTCTCTTAGAGATTTTAGGACTTTGTTTAACTCCTCGAACAGTATGGAGGAGGGCACTGCCACGTAATTTTGATCCAAGGGCGGATGACGAGGTCACACCTGAGATGGCACCCGACTTTCCAAACTGCCACACCTCGCCAGCATTTTTTATGCATTCGTAATCCCACCCAAATTCCTTAGGAACAAAATACACTAGACCTGATACGTTTGCCACTGATATACAGTACCCTACATTCATGGACTTTGGCTAAATAAGGCCTTTCCTTACCCCAATCTTCTCCACCTCTCCCTTTGCTGAACTTCAGGACTTAAATAAAATCTCAGTTCAAGAAACAAAGAAAGCTGCAGTATCGGAAGGATATCCAGGAAAGGAGTTGGGATTGGCTGATGAGTAATAGGGGAAGAATCCCTAATGATCTACCAAGAAGGATGGGAATAGCATGTTTCCGCTTGTTAACAGGACACGACTATCTTCAACAGCATCTACATAGGATTGGTGTAGCTACCTCCCCGATCTGTCCGCTTTGTTGCGATGGTCCTATGAACAGACATCACCTTACGGGGTGCTCTAATTTACAGGACATTAACATCAGAGATACGTTTCCTGAAGGACATTCTTCGCTTTACTGGACGGCAAGCGTATGGCCGAAAGGCCTTGAGCTGGGCGTAGGATAAAAAAAAACATTAATGGATTGGACAGCAAGATGTGGGGGGTAGAAAGGGAAAGAATACATGCTTTAATAAGGGATGATTCGCCACGTGCTGCGATTAGACTAGCAACCCTTCTGGGCACACTTTTAAGAAGGTTTTAATACACATCTATGGGTATTTGTGTCCATCCCCACTGCAAGAATGTCACCAGCACAGCTGTAGATTTCGGACGTGGTTCCCTAGTCCGTAAGCGTCGCTCTAACTCGTCCCACAAATGTTCTATGGGATTTAGGTTGGGACTCTTAGCAGACCAGGGAAGATGTTTTATATCCATATCTTGATACCACTGCTTAACGAAGGCTGTAACATGACATGGTGCGTTGTCGTCGAGGAAGTAACATTCGTTCATTGCATAAAATTGTTAGAGCGCAGGAAGAACCTGATAGTCCAAAATGTTCATGTAAGCGTCGGCGTTCAGTTTACCAGGAACAACATGCAAAGGTCCCTGGCCATACCACGATAAACAACCCCAAAGAAGCAGTTGGATCCGCTGGCGTTCGATCCATTGTTGTAGTGTAGTGTATGATCAACGAAGCAGATAAAAAAAGGTTTTATTTTCAGTTTCGAAAAGGACACATATTATTGAAATTTAAACATATAAAACCCCTCAATTTTAAAATTATACGCCCAAACATTTATTTTTGTTATAAGTATAAAGCTTTATCACATCATTAAAGTATGGTTTCCATGGTTACTTACTTTGAAATTGAGAAAATCTGATTTTGAAAATATGATGCTTCTGTGAATAGGCTGTCATCTTATAAGTGAAACACATCTCATTCAAAAAGACAGTACAGTGGAACTTCAATTAACCGTCAGGGTCCGGATCATGACGGTTAATCGAATAGACTGATAACAGAAAAACCTTAAACACCAGCCAACATGCATTGCATATTAACAAATGTTAAAAAAATACATGTTTACGAACTGCAAATACACTGTACATACACGTATTTGAATTTTTAGAAACAAAGAATATAAAATTTACATAAATAAAATAGTATGTAATTTTCACATATAAAAAAATTTTGATAGGTACCGTTGCTGTATCAGATGAAACGCTTTGTCATGTCTAGGACTTGAACATTACGTTAACTAATTTTAACATGTACACCCGTCAAAAAAAACTACATACCCGATCAGAATTTTGCAATTTACATCACAGAACAAAACGGAAGGTAGCAATCGATTGGTGTGAATGTTTTCTACAAAATCCCATGTTCAAAATTTGTCTAAGAGGTTGTATTCATATTAAATTGGGTGCTTGCTGCGATATTTTCAATACGAACCCCCATCTCTTATCACAAATTTTGATTCTACACACAATTTCTGGCGGATTTGATGAAAAAAAAGTAAAACGGAGTAAAATTGACCGAGAAAATCCATAAAACCATTGAGGGAGCGTGTAAATGTTCGGAGTTCAATCACATTATAAATTTTTATGGTAATTTGGTAATTTTTAATTAACGTCTTACTGGAGCAACACAACGGGTTATTAACGACTATCCGGGACCAATTCCTTACAGGAAAGATCCGAAATAAGTATTAATAAAGACGTGTAATGACCGTTGAAGTCAATGACCTGTTACAGGCTCCTTGGTTTGAAATCCATTAAGACGGTGACAAAGTCAGAATCCATTCTGATTGAATCCCAGGATCTGTTCTCTCTTTCTCTTTTCACTTTCCGAACAATCCCCTATAACGATAATAATCATCGAATTTTGAAAACAGTCTCACTGCGCTACTAATTATGCACGTGATGAGCTGAAAATTGGAATTCCGATGTTTCAGTAACAGTTGAATCGCATGGACTCAAAATTTGCACAAGTTTCTGTTCATAATTTTTATGAATAGTAATTTCATAATTAATGAAAAATAGTAAAATTTAGTTTGATAGTTAAAATGTTTATAGATTGTGGTTGGGTTTTTTGGGTAGCAAAGGATGGAAAAACTATTTCCCAGGAAAATTAATGTTTTTAGCAAATATAACAAAAAACGTGATACAACAATTTAACATTAGGAGATCTACTTTTCATACACTTACAAATTGGTGAAAAATTCCATAAAGTGGATGCACTTTTTTTATTTCCGCCTGAAATTGTCTGTAGAATCCAAATTTGTGATAAAAGATGGGGGTTCGTATTGAAATTTTCGAAGCAAGCACACAATTTAATATGAAGACGGCCCATTAGACAATTTTTAAATATTGTTATTTGTAGAAAACATTCATCCCCATCTATTGCAACCTTCCGTTTTGTTCTGCGATGGAAATTGCATCCGGGTGCGTCGTTTTTTTTTTGACGGGTGTACGTTCTTATATATAACTTTAATATTTAATTAACCTTTAATAACAGACCGACAATGAACAAAAACTGACGGTTAAAAGAGTGACTGTTAATATAAGTTTCACAGTAATGAGCAAACGATGAGTGAAAACTATGCAAAACTCACTAAGGATGAATTTACCAAGATCAAGGTAGGTAGGTATTTCAAATAAACGTCGCACTGGAGCAACAAAAGGGATTATTGGCGACGGTTCGGGATCAAAACTGAAGGGAGATATCTAAGGGCAGTACCAAATAATTTTAACCTTTACGCAGAGGCGCTTCGATTTTTTTTCAATCGTCTCTAGCAACGGCTCTTTTGCCTGCATGTCCAAACCCCCTTGTCTACATAACTTGAGGGTTAGAGCCTTGAGTGGCATTTACGACTAACGCTATTCTTTCATAGTATTGCGCGGCGTAACGTTCGACAGTTCAGAAACGGAGGGGCTACAAGACATTCATTTATCCCCATCCGGTCAATAAGTCGACAGTCTCAACCCTAATCGAAGGAAAAGTCACGTACGAGAGGAATTTTCGAAGAAGGGGAACCGTGAAGCTGCAGGAGGAACTGGAAGTATCATTCAAATTTTAAAACATTTGTACTTCCTCATAAAACTATGCCATCAAATAAGAAGATATATGCTGTTAACTGGTTTTCGAACTAATATATTAATGGTTAAACCTTTTATTTCGGTGCCAAGTATCCTGTGATGTCGTCAATAGCCCGTAGTATTACTCAATTCGACTTTAGTTAAAATACCTACCCATGAGTGCAGTTACGGTGAAGTGAGGATCATATCTTTTGATATGGTCCTCTATGCAGATACTCCAGACCGGAATTATTGCGAAAACGATAAGTCGGAGCTTCTCAATATTGAATGTATTTAGATTTAGAATCAAACATCTTTCCTAAAATGTGAGCATGTGAAAAACATATTTGGTAAAAATAGAAGGATATTTCAAAGCATTATTGTGCTCGATTTAATATATGCCGAAATAAAAGTCAGTATTTCCCATGGATCAATGTAGCCAAAGTCGAACATCGCTTGTTGCAGCTTTCCAATTTCAAGAAAAAAAAGGGAAAGACATCCTCGGGCGTATTATATGTTACACATTACCCACTATAGTATATCTACAGTTCGCCGACCAACCGGTATAGTGGTTAAGGTGTTAGCCTCTAGATCGGATGGTCCCCGGTTCGAATCCGGGTTCGGGCATGGATGTTTGTAAGCGTATACCAGCTCAGGTGTTGCTTCGTCATCTGAACATGGTTCAAAATTACGAAAGTAATTGTTAGGGGCAATGATGGCCCTCCCACTGGGTGCTCCTTTACAAGTGGCCATCACTTCCGGCCTTGTAGTGGCCAATGACTTCGGTCAAAATGTGCCGGCCATTAGAAAAAAAAAAAAATATCTACAGTTAAATTGTCTCTCATAAAAAGGATGTATGCGAAGTATTAGCTGAATATGTGCCACGAGTAACCCAGAATCTGCGACGACAAAAAAACAGAAATAAAACAGACAACATGACAAACAGCAAACCATCAAGATGAAATAACACCCCAGCAATCCGAATTCTCAACCAACACTTGCGTGTCCTGAACTGCTTAAACTAACAAACCGTAGTTTAACTCCACACTCGAAACACCATTTACATCTCCGTAGCATTAGAGGAAGACTTCCACTGAAAAATCCCAAGGCGTTGTATATTACATTACACTGCGCATGTACTATTCCTGTGACCAGGAAAAAGTAAACTTAATTTACAGTCCAATTGAATTTTACTCACAACAGCCATGACTTTGTCTTGAGGGAACTAGTGAACTCTAATGCAACAGACCAGGGTTCAATAATGCCATATACAACATCGTAAAGCGGTACTAATAAATACTGAGTTACTTTTTAACCTTAATTTTCTTTGTCAGGAGAAAGAAAATAGAAAACAGTCATTTTTGGATGTTCCATCTGTTGCACATCAAACTTATGATGTTCTACTAATCTTGGTGGGTTAGTCCACTCTTGCTCTGATAGCCTCAAATAGCGTCTCAGCAATCCATCATCTCAACCATCTTTTGCGAGTCCTTAAATATTTAAGCTAACAAACCTCACTTTAGAACTCAACTCGAAGCACTTTTATATCTTTGAAGAATTCGAGGAAGCCTCCCACTGAAAGATTACAACGAAGATCCCCAAGGCGTTGAATACCTCATTACACCTTGTTGGAATTATTCCCGGGACCAGGAAAGAGTAAACTGAATTTACAGTCCCATTGAATTTCACTCACAACAACCAGTACGGCGTCCTGAGGGAGCTATTGGACGCTAATGCAACACACCAGCCGCTCAACAATGACACACGCAGCATCGTAAAAAGGTACTTGTAAACACTGAGTTACTTCTTCATCGTCTTCTTTTTGTTGGGGGGAAAACGAAAAGAGGAAACAGACATCTCAGAATGCTTCATCTGGTGCGCGTGTACTGCACGAGCTTTTTTCATTGCCGTTTTATTTTCCAACTTTACTGAATGCACGGAGGGCATGGTCCAAGGTAAGAGGGAGGAAAATAAATAAACAAACAACATTTTCCAGAGAGGGGAAAATAGAATTTTCTCTTTGGGATTTAGGGATTTATTTCCGTGACCCCCTCCATTTTTTCCTCTTCCGAATGTTCGAATCTTAACCGGGAAAGGAAACGGGAAGAGATTCGATAGGTTCTCCTTGTTTTTTTTTGTTCGTATTCGGCTTCGTTTTGTTTGCTTATATCCGGACTTGCAAAAGGACAGAGGAGAGTCGGTAGCTGTATTTTTATTGGTCGTAGAGGGTGGAGGAGAAGGAACTTTTGCCATCGGAAAGAGAAAGTCGTGTTCGAATACTCGTTTTATTATTTCCTAACCCTTTCAAGCAAGTGAAAGTGTTATTATTTCCTTGTTGAAGTCCCCTTCTTTTATATCCTTTACTTTCTTGAGACATCATCTGCTGTAAAGAAGTATAGGACACTGGAAGAATAACAATCGAAAAAGTTTAAAGGTTTTCAAACAAAGGATTATTCTTCTACGATGCTATAAATTTGATGGAGGAAGAAAACTTTTCTCTAGAGGTCGCTGATTTGATCCTAACTATGAAAAGTTGCTAAAGGGAAGTTTTCGTAACCATGATTTATGGACATTGAAAAGATGTTGTGCGTCAGTTAAAATTTCTAACTGTCCTACTTAAAATTTCTAACTGAACTATTGACCTACTGTTTCCGATCATTGACGGTTTTATAGCTACCACAATTTTAACTGTCTCTGTTCAAAAATGTACACCCTGTTTTCTTTTGTTAAAATTGTTTCGATGATTTTAAGTTTCACATCACCCTCATATATTTTTGTTCGAAATTGCGTGGTACTGTCCTCCTTTCCCGCTGGGATTGATCCCGGACTGTCCTCAATAGCCCGTTTTATTGCTCTAGTACGACGTTAATTAAAATACCTACCTGCCTTCTTATATTATGTTTCTAACGCAAATTTACAGACAGTTAGAAATGTAATGTAATTTGTAATTACCGTCGTACTAGAGCAACACAACGGGCTGTAACAATCACTCAGAAGAGAAACATTGCGTGTGTTTTGTGTTTTTTCTGTTAAGTTAAAGATGTTGAGAGCGTTATTGGCTTTAGTGCTCAAGCGCGATTTAATTTGGTAATTTTTTTTTGTTAACGTCGTACTAGAGCAACACAACGGGCTATTGACGACGGTCCGGGATCCGTCCCTTAAGGGAACGATACGAGGACAACACCTCGTAATTTTGAACCACGGTCAGATGACGAAGCAACACCTGAGCTGGCACCCCACTCTCCAAACTTCCACGCCAACCCAACGTGAGGACTTTCGGCCACGACAGATTTAAGGTGCACCAGCCGCCTCTACACCATACGCTTACAAACATCCATGCCCGGACCCGGATTCGAACCAGGAACCTTCCGATCTAGAGGCTAACACCTTAACCACTATACCGGTTGGTCGGCTCAAGCGCGATTTAATTCCGCCGTTTATAAAGTAGGTTAGGTAGGTAGCTCACTTAACGTCACTTTGAAGCAACCCAACGGGCTAATGGCGACGGTCCAGGATCATCGCCGAAGGGAAAGGCCCAACGACAACACCATGTAATTTTGAATCTCGATTAGCTGACGAGGTCATACCTAAGCTGGCTCCCCACTGTCAAATCTTCCACACCAATCCAAAGTGTTGACATTGAGACCATCACTATTGTAAACGACGGTCTTTAGTTGGATTCAAACTCGCATGTCTTCCATTGCTAATCAGTCATTCTGCCAAACTGTAGTAGGTTAGGTAATGGTATTGGTAATGGTAATTTCAGTTAACGTCGTACTAGAGCAACACAACGGGCTATGTAGTAGGTTAGGTTAGGTTAGATAAATTAACGTAATTCTGGAGCAACATATATGGTTCTTGGCTAAGGTCCGGGATAAATCCCACGATCCGAGGACACCACCTCGTAATTTTGAACAATGGTCAAATAACGGGAACAACAACAAAGCTGGCACTCCACTCTCTAAACTTCCACAACACGCAAACGGGAAGTCGTTTGAAGCCGTGACAGTGTTAACGTGCACCAGCCCCCGTGAACACGACGGTCTCTGGCTGAATCGACTATCAAGTATGCAACCCTCCGTTTTAAAATCCGATGTTCTGAGTAACTGTAAATATTCATTCTTAGTCTGTTCTATGCTTTCACTTAAACTGCTATCACATGCTCAGCATGCCTCACGATTGTAAAACTGCGCAAGCAATAACAACAATAATGATGGTGATAGGAAGGTAGGTTTATCATTTTCGTCACAATTGAATAACACAAGGAACTATTGGTGACGGTCCTAGATCAAACCCAAAAATCTACGAGGGAAGTTAAAGTTTTTTTTACTACTATTCTAATGAGGAGTTGTTAAATAATAGTCTACAAAACTACTTGGCGTGACATTTCGATTTTTTTAATATCAGTTAAAGTAATTTTAATTAACGTCATACTAAAGTAACACAACGGGCTATTGACGAGGGTCCAGGATCCATCACTAAGGGAAAGATTCTCGACTTTTTAAAGTGATGAATAACATATTAATAAGGTAGTTAGTCAGAAGACCTTATGATTGCACTCGTGCAACAGAATGGCTATTGGTGACGGTCGGAGATCAATCCGGAACAAAAAGAGGCGAGGACAAGGCCTCGTATTGTGAACCACAACCGAATGATAGAGCAAATACACCTGAGCAAATATATTTATAAGAATTGGTAAATTTTTGTTAACGTCGTACTAGAGCAACACAACGGGGTATTGACGACGATCCGGGGTCAGTCCCTTAAGAGAAAGATCCGAGGACAACACCTCGTAATTTTGAACCACGGTCAGATGACGAAGCAACACCTGAGCTGGCACCTCACTCTCCAAACTTTCACACCAACCCAACGTGAGGACTTTCGGCCACGACAGATTTAAGGTGCACCAGCCGCCTCAACACCATACGCTTACAAACATCCATGCACTAACCCGGAGTCGAACCAGGAACCTTCCGGTTTAGAGGCTAACACCTTAACCACCAGACCGTTTGGTCGGCATATTAATTAGAAAATGTCACATCTGAAATATCAATCTGACAAGTACAAGTTGAGTTATACCGAATAAAAATGATTCACTATAATTTTGTGCATTTGAAGAAATACAGCTTATTTTGAACATAGTCTAGCTTTACCTAGAGCGTTTTATTTACATATATTACCTTCTTGCGTTTAAAGAGCAGGTTTTCTAAAATACACTTGATGTTTGCACATGAAAATTTCTAACGTTATGAACGCATATACACCGTGTAATTTTCATTAATAAGCCAGAACGTGCAAATATTTTCTTTTCACATTTTTGTGTAAAACTTTCACACGTGTGAAATACATACAAACTACATCTTCCATTGGTGAGCTGAAACGTGTCAAATATCTGATTTAATTAGTTAATTCTTTAAAAAATCAATTAACACTTACAAAAGCTACTTTTTCCTAATATTATATTTTCAACAGCTTTCATTGCATAGTAGAGAAATAATTTTGTCAGATGAATATTATTGTATCTAAAAATGGGGTTGAGATTGAAAACAAGACTATTAATTTAAATAGGATTAATATCGCAGTCTCGAAGTATGTCTGGAGGCAAAGTATTTTGTAGTTAAATTAAACTCGATTAATATTCATCAGGTTGTAAGATGAAATGTTACAGCTGGTTAAGAAGTGTCTTGGACATGTGTTCCTAATCTAAGTATCTTTAAAGTTGTTAAATCCCCAAACTAAGTTTCTTCATAGTAATAGTTTGATTATAAATTGAGTTTTAAGACTTACTCAAAAGTGCTAGGAGCCCTACTTATTAATTACTGATGTACTTAATCTTAAAAGCTTATGACAGCGAAGTATATTAATATATACTTTTATGACAATATTTTCCAATTGGTATGAAGAATTGGATCATCATACTAACAACGATGTGGCATAACTATATTTCATTTTAGTTAACTAAGATCGTCTTATAAACATATAAAACTTTCATTTATATATATATATGCACAAACAGCAGGGGTGCATTAACCAGAAACCGAAAATCCAGACTACCCATGCAAGCGCGCTGAAGCTGCAGACATAGCATGATAAGCAATATAATTTCAAGAACACAGGAATTTCCAAAAAAATTTGCATCAAAAGTCTTACAAAATTATAAAAAATGAAGAAATGTTGGTGGATTAGGGCGTCATAGACAAATTAAAATGGTGTTTTCTACATATTATGAGCAGCATTAGGCTGAAAAAATTGCTCATTCACTCCCCCAAACACCACCAAAAAGCAAGAAAAAAAATACCAAAACAGAGCAGAAACAAAACGAAATCGAACCCACAGCCGCAGCCGGGAGATTAACAACAACAAGCCCAAAAATTACCACCGAATGCCACCAATCACACAATCTAGCTAAATGCTAACACCATACTTCTATTGCAACTGTCGCAACGAACAATATATGTAGAGAGATAGATAGATAGATATACATCTATCCATTTAGTAATACTTTATAGATGCATGAATTTGCGTTTCTGTAGAATGGTGACAAAGATGAAATCACCGAATCTACAATTGTATCTCAAGGACCAATCAAGCGATAAATCAATAGGTGGGGGTCTAAACCTCTCCCATGGATCATTCAAATGACAAGTGTTCGTTTCTACCCGGATGACGAAAGTATTCTAATGATCAAGTATCTTCTAGTTTTGGTCACGTAACTCTGGGCACAAATAAAGATTAGCATTGTTTATTCTATCTTTATATTTCCTCAATGGTCATGAACTCACATGTCAATAAACGGTTCTAAAACTAAGACAATTTTAATGGGATATCATAACTCATCCACCATGTTCACGTGATCTGGTAACTTCATATTAACACTTTTTGAAAATCTTCAAAAACAAATTAATGAAAATTTTCAAATGAAAAATATGTTCGAAGAGAGTTTGACTCATTCCATGGATCAATTGTGGTCGCTATGGTTGAAAAAGTAACGGATAAGCAGTCGGAGGGCTGTGAGTTTAAAACTCAGTCCAACCGAAGATCATTGTGTACACGGGGGCATGTGAACGTTTAATATATCGTGACCGCACATGTCCTCACGTTAGCATGACTTGGACGTTTGGAGAGTGGGGTGCCAACTCAGGTGTTTATCTCGTTATTTGATAGTGGTTAAAAATTACGTGATGTTGTCCTCGGATCTTTTTCTTGGGGCTTGATCCCGGACTGACACTAATAGTCCGTTGTATTGCTCTAGTGTGACGTTAATTAGCTACCTACCTTGAATCAATGTAAAACAGCTTCTATCACAGTGGTATTGAAAATTCATATTAAGATAGTAACAATATTTAAATGTAATAATGGTAAATATATATCTTAGATTAAAGATGAATGAGTTTGTATGAGAACTACTCCAATCATACGCTTTATTTTTATGGTGACTCAATACAAGTGGTTATGAATGTTACAGATATAGATTAATCTATTTTTTATGATTCTTTAATACAATTTGTGACATTTAAGATTATTTACGAAATACTGACAGCCTTGGAGCTAAATTTTAAAATTTTCTTTTAATTTAAGAAATTTCAAAGTTTTAAAATAAATTTGTATTAAATAAAAAATTTACTACAAAAAGAATTATTAATTGCTTCAAAAACAAAATTAATATTCATAAACTACTATTTTCTTTTTCCCAAGTTTATACATGGCTCGTAATTGAGATATTAAAGGTTTACATAAAAAAAAAATAAAAATCCTATTTTAAAGAAGCAAGTTAAAAACGGATTAAAATATCAAGTTGAGCAATATCATATCTTAAACTCTTTTTTGTTCACTTTCCATTTTAATTAACATAAAGAGTGAGAAAAATGTGTTTTCCGAAGTATTATTGAAATCCTTTCCTTTTTGAGTCGACAAAAAAAGCAAGATTCTTCAGAATAAATGACCAAATTCGTTCTACAAAAAAAACGTTTGGGAGGGATAATATATGACTTACAAATGAGAAAGTACTAATGACAGGCTAAAAATTCGATTCTGATTTTTTTTTCATAACGAGAAAATAATTCAGATTATTCAAAATTTTCTGAATTTTTTGCCTCATTGAAGGCGTTTTCATATTCTTCATATAAAGCTTCGATACAAAAATGAAAATAACAATCACACTTTCCAGAGAAAAAATCGTTTCTGTGGTAAAAAAGACCATTCCTAGTTTTTCGTCGGTGTGCATTTAATTAGAAAATACGAATCCGAACAGATTGCATAATTTTAATAATTTTTACGCGTCATTTTTTATGCTTTAGATCTTGATTATATTTTCTTTAGAACAAAAGGAAAAACGATATTGCGAAGAAATAGTTGAACTGAAAGTGATTCTTTTGAAATCTTATTTCCATCATTAATTTTTTTAAGTTCTTAAACAAATGATTGTATTCCCGAAAATAAAGGTAGCGTGTGGTACAAATAAATTCACTTTATTTTTCCATTTATGTATGATTGTATTGGAGAGTACACCATAAGGATTTATAGTTGTGTGTACATTACATTGAACGCTTCTATTTTAAAAGTAAAACACTTTTGTTACTAGTACCTTGAACTATTAGAAATGTAAGGTTTATTCATATTCGCAAATTCAACTACTTTTTCTCAAGTTACGAACTTATGTGGAAAATTAAATTGAATTTTAAGTTATTCAACCAATTTTTCTATATTTAAGTTAAACGACATTTGTATTTGTGTATTGTATTATGTATTGTATTTGTCTTTGCAATCTGTACCCAGCCTTGCCATTGGAAATTAAAAAAAATAAAAGTTAAACGACAGATCTTATCCCAATAAACATAACACATGAAAAGTACAAAAATTCAACAATTAATCATACTCCATTTTTAAGTAAGCAGTTTTGATTTACTTTACACATTTATCATGCCAGAATAGGCAAACCTGAAAGTCTTAGTATACATTTATACTATTGCAAATTTTCTTGATGCTGAATAAACAGCGCATATGAACTATTTAATACTTACTATCTGAATAACCCGGCGTTGCACGGGTTACAAATCAGACCGCGACAGCTAAAATATGACCGCGACATTTCCCTGTGTTAACTCATACACAAACCCTGTAGAACGTGTTTCCTTATCCATGTCCATCTATTGCAGAAAAACAAACTTTGAATTTTACAATTGGGACTTCGAGAGGACTTTTAGGACAACTTGTGTGCCAATGTTCATTGCAACAGATTAGTCGGAAGACAGGATAGAAATAGCCAATGTTTTTCACAGTGTTCTAAAGTATAAGAGTACCAAATTTGGAGTGGATTGGTCAAACGATGTAGATTTGTATAACGAATATGCACACATATACATCCTTTTTTATGTATTATATTGATTAGAGCGTATCGAAAAAAATCGAAATTTCTTAGATCTTTTTGCGGTAGGGGGGAAAAGTTGTGAACTCTCATCATTAAAAATCTTGAGGAATCTTAAACTGTAGGTTTATTTCTTCTGTTGCCTCAAAGGGCCGAAAGTTCCGAAAATTGGACTAAAAATGATTAAAATAAAAAAATTAATAAATAATTATAGATATTGTCGATCGGTTTGGGGTAGTGCTTACAAGTTACTATTTTATAACAACAACAATCATAACAAACTTTAGAATTATAGGTTAATAACATCTGCCGCCACATCGAAACCAAATTTTGGAAAATGAAGGCGAAATTTTACATAAATACACGTCACACTTACCTCATTTTATTGCGAACAGAAACTTCATTTTACCTTTCAAACATACAAATGACAAAAGCATTACTGCTTGTAAGCATTTTTGGTCTCAGATTGTGACATGTGTTTTCTGGATTCGAGTGTCGCTCTAATAATTCCATCCCTGTTCTGCGGCTCAACTGTTTCTCCGTAGGCTGCAGTGACTACTTTCACAATCCGCTCAACTGCTTGCGTGTGTGAAGGAAAGTTAATAAAGTCCCAGCAGTCCATTGACACATACCGTCCTGTATCCTCTTCAGAAGTTCTTGTGAACTGATCTCTCTGGGAACTAGAGGCGATGTCACATAACAAGCTTGGCAGTCAATGAGATCTACATAGTCTGTAGATCCAAAGTTATCAGCAGGAACTGCGAACACTATTTCCATCTGGGCTAATTTCCCTTGCCTTAATAATCCGCCGGGCTGCAAGGGTCTTAATATGGCACCTCTCATCAGTTAACATGGCCAAAAGCATGTTTTCTGGAACCGCAAACTAAGCGTTGCGAGAAATAACTGGATCGATCACGTCACGATACTTCTTAGGCAAGTACCGAGATGTGTTGATGAAATGCCACAGGTGTCTAGCACCGTCCTTTATGTAATGATAAATCTTAATTCGGAGCCATGAGAATGCTTAGACTCTTAGAATGAATACAATCAAAGTTAGTAACTTATTTGCTGGCTCTGATGTATTGGCAGTTGCTAGCCAGCGTGCCAAATTCAACGTTCCCAGTTAGCTAGATCTAAACAACAAACGTCAGTACTAATGGCGGTGCAAATGTCTAATAAGTATTTCTGATCTGAACTAAGGGTGGTAGGATCAATGTCTGCTGCTTTTGTAAATTCTCGATTTTTCTGTCCTTATTTTATTTTTGTCTGTGACGAGGCTGGAATCTGATTCCGATATTAAACCCATATCTTATATAACACTACAATAGCAGACGTGGCTCTGTTGGATAAACCATATATTTGACTTACAAGAACTATGTTATCCAATTTCAAACGCATTCTAACACATCTTGTGGGCTGCTGAAGAGACGCTGTGTAAGGCGCAATTTGATGGCCATATTGTCTACCTTTCGCTGTGTCGTTTCTGGAGCCGTTTTGTTTGTGGAACATCAACACTTCCCATGAACATTTTTTTGCCGTTTTTTGGTAAATGAGGAACGCCTGCTCGTTTGCAGGAACTTTGCTTTATTTCGGACAGATACACTCCTTAAAATCGCGCATTTACAGGCAGATATATCAAATAGCTTTTTTTTACTTCCTTTTTAAAGTTCTCTACATTTTCCGTATTTGTCATGATTGATCGATATTTTCCATAGTATGCGAGTAACATATGACAAACACGTTTGTGCGCAAGCAATAAACAGTTGTATAGAAAAGTACCAAAATGCGTCAAAATTTCCAAAATTCGATACCTACGAGGCAACAGAAGATATCAACCTATAATTTAAAAAATATATATAGTTGTTGTTGTTAAAAAATAGTAACTTTTAAGCGCTACCCCAAACCGATCAACGAAATCTGTGATTATTTATTAATTTTCGTATTTTAATCATGTATAGTCCAATTTTCGGAACTTTCGATAAACTGAGGCGACAGAAGAAATCAGCCCACAGTTTTAAGATTCCGGACGCTTTATAATCATGGGAGTTCACAACTTTTCCGCTCTACCGCAGAAAGATCCAGGAAATTTCGATTTTTTTCGATACGCCCTTATATAGATAGCTACTCTCTCTTTCGTGGGAATAATATAATGTTTTTTTTTTATTTACCTTGTAATATGCTTTAAAAAAAATATTCTTAAAGGAATTGTGTTGCTCTTTTTTTGGAATGAGTAGATAAAACTATGGAACAGCAATAATTGACACCGATGCAACTGCTTCCGACTTTTTAACATCTAAATGAACTGAACATGCTCAAGACTTCCAACCTCGAGTTCCATTGTACCAACTAATCTGATTTAACATGGATTCAGGTGTAGACGATCAACACTACACCGTGTAACTTATACATATTAGTTACCCTTAATCAACGAACATCATCATGCGAACTTTTCAACCCTCCCGGTCGTTGTCTCAATGAAGTATTTCGTCATTAGAACAAATGACGAAATATGGCCAACGAAATAGATCGTCATTAGATGAGATCTAAAAGATTGAGCGAGGTACATTGACATTGAAACAAAAACTACCAGATTCGTATGTAGTCGTCATAAAAGAAATAATCGGCAACACCATGATGAAAAGGAATCTCGACATGAGCAAATTGGTCAGATGTGGATGGAAGAGATGGTTCGTTGAAACCTCTCGTAGGGTTAAATACATTTAACTGTAGTTTATGTCTACAGATGTGCCTTCATGTGTATTCTTGATCTTCATACTACGTTCACTTTAAGTCTGTACAGGAAGTTTGAAAACTGAGGAAGAATCCGTTGGTTTACTCTCCTCTGTCAAGGTAAACTAAAGTTCACGATAAAATCTACAGGAGCCTGTCCAATTCCATTAGCCATCTAATAAGCTACGTGCATATCGGTCATCTCAATGTTAGTTATATAATATTACTTATTACCGTCCGAAATTCAGAATGCAATATATTCGTAATTGAATTTCGTCATCTGACTGAAGTTTAAAATTCTGAGGTGTTGTCATTGGATATTCAGGATTGATCCCAAAGCTCCTTAAGTTGCAGTTCATTAGAGAAAGTTGAACAGTGTGCATGAGTCGAGACGAAAAAGTAGTTTCATGTGCAAATATTTTGAGTGTTTTGAGAAACTTAGATCAGTGACGTAAGACATGTTCCCATCTTGTATAATTCAAGATGATTGAAGATGAAATGCTTTGAAATGTTCAATTAAATGTGACTTAGGTAATGCATGTATCGATATAGGATATTAGGATAGTTTAAGTTCAAGATCAATTATGATTCTTCACTCTAAATGACAATTATGATTCAATTGTTTCGCTATAGCTTGTCTTGTAGTTACTTGCGCAAGAATTTAGATGTGATATTTTCTTACTAATATATTAAATGCGGTGATGACCTCATCATCCGACAAAGGTTCAAAAATTCGTGGTGTTTTCTTCGGATATTTCCCTTCAGAATTGTTCCCGTACAATTGCTAATAGCTCGTGATGTACGACGTAAATTTTCGTATCTACCATAATATAACCTGAAATTTGAGTGGATCGTGGTTGCCCGGATGTAGGAGTAACGCATTAGCAGCAGGAGGGTGGAGAGTTTTAATCCTACCCGAGGCCGTCATGCACAAAGGGTGCTGATGCACGTTAAATCTCTGGGGCCTCAAATGTCCTCACGTTGGCGTGATGTAGAAGTTTGGTGAGTACAGTGGCAGCTCAGGTATGACCTCGTCATCTGACCATGATTCGAAATTATGATGTTTTTAGATCTTTCCCTTTAGGTTCGACCAGGACTGTCGCCAATAGCCATTTGTATTTTTCTAGAGTGACAACAGTTAAAATACCTAAAAACCTACCAATTCCGGATCTTTCTTTTTGGTATTGATCCAGGAACGTTGCTAATAGCTCGTGATGTTGCTTCAGTACGACTTATGTTTACTTACCCCCCCCCCCTACCACAATATAAAAAACTTTTTTTTTCCAATGGCGGACACTGGACTGTTTCCTTGGCCACTACAAGGCCGGAAGCGATGGTAGCTACTTCCAATGGCGGGCTCTAAGGACTTGTCCTTGACCACTACAAGGCCGGAAGTTATGGTCACTACTTCCAATGGCGGGCACTAAGGGCTTGTCCTTGACCACTACAAGGCCGGAAGCGATGGTCACTACTTCCAATGGCGGGCACTAAGAACTTGTCCTTGTCCTTGACCACTACGAGGCCAGAAGTTATGGTCAATAATTCCAATGGCGGGCACTAAGGACTTGTCCTTGACCACTACAAGGCCGGAAGCGATGGTCACTACTTCCAATTGCGGGCACTAAGGACTTGTCCTTGACCACTACAAGGCCGGAAATTATGGTCACTAATTCCAATGGTGGGCACTAAGGACTTGTCCTTGACCACTACAAGGCCGGAAGCGATGGTCACTACTTCCAATGGCGGGCACTAAGGACTTGTCCTTGACCACTACAAGGCCAGAAGTTATGGTCACTACCTCCAATGGTGGGCACTAAGGACTTGTCCTTGACCACTACAAGGCCGGAAATTATGGTCACTAATTCCAATGGTGGGCACTAAGGACTTGTCCTTGACCACTACAAGGCCGGAAGCGATGGTCACTACTTCCAATGGCGGGCACTAAGGACTTGTCCTTGACCACTACAAGGCCGGAAGTTATGGTCACTACCTCCAATGGTGGGCACTAAGGACATGTCCTTGACCACTACAAGGCCAGAAGTTATGGTCACTACCTCCAATGGTGGGCACTAAGGACTTGTCCTTGACCACTACAAGGCCGGAAGTTATGGTCACTACTTCCAATGGCGGGCACTAAGGACTTGTCCTTGACCACTACAAGGCCGGAAGTTATGGTCACTACTTCCAATGGTTGGCACTAAGGACTTGTCCTTGACCACTACAAGGCCGGAAGCGATGGTCACTACTTCCAATGGCGGGCACTAAGGACTTGTCCTTGACCACTACAAGGCCGGAAGTGATGGTCACTTGTGAAGGGGCACCCAGTGGAAGGACCATTATTTCCCCTAACAAAGGACATCACAATTTACATCCATGCCCTGACCCCGAATTCGAAACAGGATCCTTCCGATCCAGTGTCAAACACCTTGACCACTAGACCGGTTGGTCGGCACATAAAATCTTAAATCTACATTCTGAGTTGGGCTACTTTTTGCCAGAATGCGCGATATCATTTCATTGATCACTCCGACTCCTCCATAAATCCGCGATCGTCATCTAACCGTGGTTCAAAATTACGTGGTGTTGTCCGTGATCGGATTACGTGGTCGGATCTTTCCTTTAGGGAATTATCCGGGACCGTCAATAGCCCGTTGTGTTGCACTAGTATTACGTTAATTACAAATTGCCATTTACCATATATCCAATGAAGGTGTCAAACTAGTACCAAGTGTACAATTTCGGAATTCTTTACACTTCTCGAACTTCTCTCAGGAATTCATGAGTGAAATCGTTTGAAAGAGTCTCAGTAAAAGGACTCAAAATAACTTCCAACGAACTCGAAACTCCTTTTTACACCTCGCCACACTCTTTCACGGCACTCTAAAAGCGAAGAGCCGGGAGAAAATGAGGCCTCCAAAGTTCGTACAATCCCAAATGGTTTTTACAAACTAACTGCATTTTAACAGTCGGATGTTTTAAAATTTTTCCTCGCGAAATCCATTCAGCCCTGAGATAAAAAAAAAACGAAGGAAGAACTAAGATTCCGCGATCAGAGGCACATTACTTTTGTACTCTCGCCATTTTGTCCTCTCCGTTTTCCATGGAAGCACTTTAGTTTTATAGTAAGAAAATAGAGAGTATTACGGTTTTTAGGAAGACGTTTTTTTCATTTTAGCCGTCCGAAAAAAAGAAAAATATTTCCCCCAGAGGGATTTTCTTATGCAAAATGCCGGGGAAGACAAGATATAAGGAGTCCGCTGCTCACTCTATAGTGCGGAATTCATTTTTCTTAATGCTTATGTAAATAGGTGCTGGGAATCTTTTATCTTACGAACCTAGAGCGTTCTTACGGAATAAATTTTATTCTTTTCCTCGTTCTGCAGTGGGGAGAGTAAAAATCCCTCGCGTATGACGTCACTCTGCAAATCTGGAGATTCCCGAAATTTAAATTTCGTACACTCAGTAGGCGAAAGCAATTTGTTCTTTGGGAAAACTTTTCTTTCCTCAATGGAAACCGCATTTTTCATTAATATTGAAGGAGGAGGGATTTAAATCTTGCCTACGTTTCACAATTTCCTCAAAACTTTATACGAGCTCTGTGTAAGCAAGTGAAATGAGTTACGAAATTTCCGAGTCTAGTCAAGTGAAGTATTATTATACTACTGTGATCAAAACGTAGCCGGAATACTTCCTTTAAAATACATATACCTTCTATAACAAAAAAAAATATATTTTTTAATTACGGCGGGCACTCGATTGTTAATCATAGGCCACTGCAAGGCCGGGAAGCTATGGTCATTTGTGAAGGGGCACCCAATGGGCTACCATCACTACCCCTAACTAAGGACAGCACAATTACATCCATGCCCTGACCCCGGATTCGAACCAGGAACCTTCCGATCCATAGGCCAACACCTTAACCACTAGACCGGTTGGTCGGCATAACAAAAATATCGACGCAACAAGAAGGAGTTGTCCGATTGCTACAAAATCTGGTGGGTGTAAAGAATATACATAGATAAAAACGAAACACGAGTCAAATTTCAGAAAAATTGAATGATCCATTTCAGAGTTTGACTTTTTCAAAGGGAGGAAGCTAATAAGGCGTTGGTCCACCTATGGCCTGGATACAAGCTGTCAACCGGAGGTGGCATAGACTAAAAAAGTTCCTGGATGGTGTCCTGCGAAATTTCTTGACGAATTGTCTGAAACTGTCGGGATAAATGGAACTGCATGATACCTAGCTGGCCAAGGAAGTGTTGGGAAAGCTTGAAGACAATCATAGCAGCAGGTGACGTGTACGGTAGGGCATTATCTTGTTGAAAAGTAAGTCCGGGATGTCGCAAAAGGAACGGTAACACGACACGATGCATAGACGACATTCAATGACCGGTTGTGTAACCGGTCATTGAATCGTCTATGCATCGCTGTGCTGTAAGTGTGCCAGAAATGATTATCAAAGAGCTATCAAAGGTGATAGAACCCCAGACCTTAGACTTAACGCCCTGTTGTAGGTATGTGTAACGTGAGGTTGTCAGGCCAGGATCACCACGCCCTCGATATCTCCATACATGTATGATGTTGTCAACAGTACACAGTTGGACACAACGGAACTCGTCACTAAAGACGATACGTCCCCAGTCAGAAACCGTTACAAGTTGACCGAGTCTGGCAACATTGTAATTCTGCACCTCCTTGGTGCGTTTTTTTTTTTTTTTTTTTTGTTATCGAGTATATAATAGATACCGTCTGCAAACTTTTATCAAATATTTTTGCAACTTATATAAACATGTTGCAACAATAAGGGATTTATTTAATTTTATTGCCAGAAAATAAATTTGTTTTTAATAAGAGAAGCATTTTAACTTCGTTGACTTTCCAAAACGTCGAATGTTATTGAGCAAAGAACATGAATAAAATGTTTTTCCGTAATGGTATTTTTGCTAAAAACACATTTCAAAAGTCGCAAAAAGCTTCTATAAACGACTGTTTATCAAAACCAATAGTATTTGAATGGTATAAAAAGTTTAAAGAAGGTAGAGAATCCGTCGTATGTGATTCATGATCTGGTAGACCATCCACTTCGACTAATGATCAAAATGTCAATCAAGTCAGATAATTTGTTCTTAGTACTCGTCGTTTAACAATAAAATATATTATTGAACAAGTTCTTATATTATTGGTCAAAACTACAGGTCGAAAACGACCTGAATTGTGACGAGATAATTCATGGGTTTTGCATGACGGTAATGCGATTTCTCGCAATGCCATTATTATTCGGAATTTTTTCACAAAGCATTCAACAAATACGGCTCCACAACCTCCGTATTCACCTGATATGGCACCGTGACCTTTTCTTATTTCCACAGGTGACGCTATCTCTTCGTGGTCACCGTTTTAAGTCAATTGATGCTATAAAAGAAACTTTCGATACGAACCCTGAAGGGGTTTACAAAAACGACTTTAAGGCATGTTTTGAGGATTGGAAAAAAGGTTGGCAAAAGTACGTTGAAGTTGGAGGAGATTACAATGAATAAGATTTGATAAATTTGAAAAATAAATTAATAACTTGTGCTTTACGGGTACATTTTGATCACAGTAGTATATCATTACTTATACGGCGAAAATATTGTGAAGAACTAGGAGTAAAAAGACAAAACCTTTTATGTACTGGAATTCTAAAGCCTCTAAAAAGCAGTTGTGTTCATTGGTAACAGCTTTGTTTCCTCATTACAAGCTGAAATTTTACATTACAATTGAAGAAAAAAGAAGGATACAAATTTTGCTTACATTTTAGTGTCTCAAGAACTTTCCACTTTCTTCCAACAAAATATGAACAAATTATACTAAGCTGCAATAATGGACCGGACGCCATCGGATTTGCAGAAAATCCGACCACTTTTTTTGGGGGCGTTTTTCGTGGTATGGCCTGGAACCTTTGCATGTTGTTCCTGATCAATTGAAAGCCGAAGCCCACATGAACATTTTTGACAATCACGTACTTCCTACGCTCTGGCAATTTTATGGAATGGACGAATGTTATTTTCAGGACCGACAACGCTCCGTGTCATGTTGCAGATACTGTCAAGCAGTGGTATCACGATATGGATGTAAAACGTCTTCTCTGACCTGCTCAGACGACCGACCTAAAGCCCATAGAACATTTGTCGGACCAGTTAAAGCGACGCTTAAGGATCAGGGAACCACGTCCGAAATCAATAGCTGAGCTTGCGACATTTTTGCAGCAGGAATGGACATAGATACCCATAGCTGTGTATCTAAACCTTGTTGAAAGTATGCCCAGAAGGATTGCTAGTGTTATTGTTGCACGTGAGAAACCATCCTCTTATTAAAATATGTATTAATTCCCTTATACCATCATATCTTGCTGTCCGGTCCATTATTGTAGGGTAGTGTATTATATATCAGTAGTTACAAAAAATACGCTGAGAATACCCTAATGAGTAATAAATAATACTATATTTTTATATTCTGTAAGAGCGTGTCATAAATTATCCGCACTAACCCATCTTACTCATCACATCGCTATAGTACATCTTACTAATCACATCACTACAGCACATCTTACTAATCACATCTTACTCATCGCAAAACACATTATTACGTTTATCACAGTGCCTTCTGCGCATGCTTGCTTAGAATTGATGCTACTATGGTCACGTCACCGACGTTTGACCGTGATTTTGCTTAGTTTTGCCTCAGTGTTGACATGGCCGTTCCAACAACAGTGTGAACCAAGGTGGTATGAAGAGTAGTGATCCGATTTCTACAGTCGAAAGGTGTGCCAGGAACTGAAATTCATCAGAGGATTACAACACAAAACTGGGTCAGTGCTTTAACACGTAGAAGAGTGGATGAGTGGATCGAGAAGCTGAAAAGAGGCCGTTCAAGAGTGATGCACCAAGAAGGAGCAGGACACCAGTCTACCTCTGCCACTGACGAAGAGATTCAGCAAGCTTGAAAAATGCTACTGGAAAACCGACGAGTTACCATCGACAATGTAGCATGTCATCTGCAGATTAGATGGACAAGGAAGTGGGGGAAAAGGTTCATAAATGATTTCGTAAACAACCAAAAACCTTCTTAACCCTTCTTTGCATAACGGTGGAAATTTCCATCATAACATTGAATGCCCAAAAATTATATAAAAGAACAAGTTCACTTTAAGTGGATCGTGTCTGGATACCTTTTTAATGTCCATTGCATAAAAAAAAACATAGCTGTCAAAAGTAAGCAAGTGTCACTATCAGTAAAACGAGCTTGAACGAGCGGAGTTGTCATTCCGCTGTTTGTTGTAGTTGCAATAAACGTATGATTTCGTTTTTAATTTTGTTTTATTATATTTTAGTTTCTATTGTGCTAAAAAAAGTGAAAATGAGTGGAAGAAAGGTTTGTAACAGGTGTTTCTGTTATTTTTAGAGCAATTTCTGAAAAAGTTTGAGTTTAATTTAAAAAATACCACATGATACCATCCTATTGTTTTTTGCTAAATTTATACTATAAATATATACTAAGATTTTTTTAACCATTTTTCCTTTAATTTTAAACATGATTTATATCACATTGATTTATTTCACCAATAAAGAAAAAATCATGCAAAGAAGGGTTAAGGCGCCTTCTCAAGGATCACGTTTAACTGACCAATTACAGTTTATCGATAAAAGTTGTATCTGACTTGTTTTTGTTCACATATTTCAATAGAAACTGATCAACAGTTTAATAAGGGAAAATATATAAGTTACAATTGAAAAATTATTTATTGATAGAAAATCACATTTACGGTATCTAACTGATGACACATTTTCCGCGGATTTCAAATCCCTTGAAATTTTTACTCTATCTCTAACAATCACAAAGATACAAACTTAACCCAGAGAAGAAAAAAAACTTTTCTTTTGTTTCTCGAATAAAATAAACCACGACCGATCGTTTGCGTGGAAATAACTCGAAAGCAGATGGCGGATGACTCATCACTTGAACGATAAAGTTCGAATGGGTCAAACTTTTTTGATCCACTAAAAAGTTCATCAACTCTATTGAAACAAAGGTTCTCTTATTCTTTTCATTCAACTTTTCTTAATCAACTGTAATCGGCCAATTAAACTTGATTCTTGAGAACGCGCCTTGAGAGAGTGTACGAAAGCAGGTGGACCGTTGGACGTATTACATCAAAAAGAAGGGAGGCTATGCAGAAAAATGGCGAACTTGTGCAACTCCTATATTTGTGTAAATAAATTGCGGATAATTTTTTACTTTCCCTCGTACATTAGAATTATGAAAAGACATTGGCTCTTCGGGAAAACTTTCTTTAGTAGAAATTGAATTTTGTTTTAACGGTGAAGAAAGGATTTGAAGAGGATTTAAATCGTTCCTATATTTCACAATTTTTCTCAATGTATACATCAAATGTATAAGGAAGTAAAATAAGTTCCGAAATTTCCAAGTTACCCGGCCAGCGGAAAGTTTAAATTTTCATTTTTAATATTCTAGAAAGTTCTTTCAAAACCCGTTAATTTGTCGTTTACTGTTTCATTGGTTCGTTCGAAATTTTTTGTTTGATTGTATTGGTTATTTTAATTTTAAACTATTCTTTGATTTCATTGGTCCTTTTTAACTTTTTTATTTGATTTCATTGGTTCTTTTAATGGTTTTTCGTCGGTTGTGCAATTTTATTTCATTTTTATTTATGTCACGTTGCAGTGCTGTCGTCTCAGGTTGTATTTTATATAATTTTATATATTTTATTTACGTATATTTACATTTATTAAGTATGCAATATTTTTTTTAACGTTTACAAATGTGTTTCTGAAGCTTGTTACTTTCCGTTATAAAAATAAAAAGATATTTGAAAGAATTCTTTCCTTGACGACATTAAAAGTGCGCCCAAACAAACACGACAAGGCAGTTGCCATAGCGATTAACATAGACTGAAGCTGTACCCACGTCAGCATGGGAAGGAATCCATTATAAAGTTATAGATTCTGAGGTCGCCATCTTAGGAAGGAACGTTGTGATGCCTGCTTATTTTGTCATACATTTCACCAGTTCTTGAAGTTGAAATCTAGACAATCGGAGAAACAAATGTTCTTGTAATAGACTTACTATACCTACGTATCTTGTAAATATAACACCTGTCAAAAATAATTTTAACTGAAAAACTATTCTGCTATCCAAGGAATATGAAAAAGCAATGCATTTTCATTGCTAAACTTTTTTTTAATAGTTTTCTTTTATAGACTTTTATTGTTTTAAAAGTCCACTCTCTCCCAAATGTGAATGTAAACTACTGGTATGTTTTTCGTAAGAAGATGCAATTGTATGCTTAAGAGTTTAAAATACCCACTTACTTCATGTGATATTTATAGAAATGTGTGCTAATCTTATGCATTAAAAATATCTACCTATATTTTTATTTGTTATGATATACTCAATAAAATTCAACACACATATTTTACTGTGAAACTAACAATTACGTTGAAATACCTTTTGAAACTACCTTTTGGAAATACCTACTATAATATTCCGCTCTAATTTCCAGATATTATCCACTATTTTAAACTTCACGGATTCTTGAGTACATAAATTATTATTATCATCCATACAATTCATTGTGTTAATTTCCATTAAGTGAATCCCGCTTTTCTCCATTCTTCACTCCAAAGTCCACAAGCGACCGTTTCCAGAATTCACAATCAATAACTTAATAATTTTAAAGGATAATTAAATGCATTTACTTCCCACTCTCGAAATGCCTTCGAGTGAATAATTCAATCGTTGCCTTCCCTCCCAACAATAAGAATCGCAGCAATCAACCATGCATCCTCGCAAAATTTAATTTCCAATCCCAGTGACGACAAGCCACTTCCAAATCGGAAGCACCATACACACACACACACATTTATGCATATAACAACTAAACTCCGCAACCAATTTATCAGCTTCACCATTTTGGAAGCAATATTCATCGCCCTTTCATTCCGTTTTCAAGACACTATTAACGAAGAACGAAAATCGGCTTTTCTTCCTTTTAAATTCATGTTTCGTTAAAGATGTAGGTAGATAGTTAAATAACTTGTCACTGTGACAACACAAGGGGCTATTGTCGATGATCTAGGATCAAACGCGAAGGGAAAGATCCAATGACAGCATCAAATATTTTTTAACCACGGTCAGATTACCTGATCTGTCACCCCACTCTCCAAACGTCCATAACACGCAAACGTGAAGACGTTTCAGACCGTAACAAATTTCAGCCCCTTTTGAATACAATGGTCTTTTGTTGGGCTTTTGAGGGTTGTTTGTTTTGAACGGATTATTGACAACGATCCGGGATCATTTCCCTAATGGAAAGAGCCAAGGACAACACCATGTAGTTTTGAACCACGGTCAGATAACGAACCTCGTTTAAGAGGAATTTTCTTTCAAGCTAAATATTGATGGTAGTAGTGTTTCTGTGCGGCCACGTATTTGCTGTATGTATTCAGGGCAGCGGTAGTCCAATTCGAATAGCAGCGGATGAGCAAACGGACAGTTGCGACTTCGAAACCCGTCAAGCCTTAGACCGTCGTATATACTAGTCTAGGCTAGTGCACTTCAATTTGCATGGCTTCAAATGTTCTCACGTTGGCATGGTGTGGGTAAATTGTTTTGGTAATTTTTAATTGGTAATTGAAGTTAACGTCGTACTAGAGCAACACAGCGGGCTACTTTTTAATTAGCATTGTACTAGAGCAACACAGCCGGCTATTGACGACGGTCCGGGTTCAATCCCTTAATGGAAAGAGCAGAGGACAACACCGCGTAATTTTGAACCTACTGTCAGGTAACGAGGAAACACCTCGTGATGAATGACATATTAATAAGGTAGTTAGTCAGAAGACCTTATGATTGCACTCGTGCAACAGAATGGCTATTGGTGACGGTCGGAGATAAATCCGGAACAAAAAGAGGCGAGGACAAGGCCTCGTATTGCGAACCACGACCGAATGATAGAGCAAATACACCTGAGCAAATATATTTATAAGAATTGGTAAATTTTTGATAACGTCGTACTAGAGCAACACAACTGGGTATTGACGACGGTCCGGGATCAGTCCCTTAAGAGAAATATCCGAGTACACCTCGTAATTTTGAACCACGGTCAGATAACGAAGCAACACCTGAACTAGCACCCCACTCTCCCAACTTTCATACCAATCCAATGTGAGGACTTTCGACCACGACAGATTTAAGGTGCATCTGCCGCCTCTGCACCATACGCTTACAAACATCCATGCCCTGACCCTGATTCGAACCAGGGGCCACCCGATCTAGAGGCTAACACTTAAACCACCAGACCGGTTGCTCGGGTGGCATGGTGTTTCAGCTTGGAGAGGAGTGCCATCAGGTGGTCATCTCTCAGTGACTCAAAATTACCAGGTGTCCTTCAATATTGACCGAACAAGTATTTTAATCTTCTAGTTATTTGTTTACGTTTACACTGTAATAATGTCTGGGCCACGGAAGACGAGTTGAAAAAGCAAGGGATTAGCAAACGGAGAGTTGCGAGTTCAAAACCTAACCCAGCCAAAAACCACCATGTGCATGGCGGCTGGTGTACGACAATGGCAAACCTATCTCGGCTTCGAATGTCCTCATGTTGGGGTGGTGTTGAAGTTTGAGAAGTGGGGTGTCAGCTCAGATGTAGTTCTCGTCATCTGACCGTGTTTAAAATTGTTAGGTGTTTTCCTTCGATGTTTCCCTTGGATGCCGGACCATTGCCAATTACTCGTTGTGCTTCTCCATTGCGTCATTAATTAGCTACCTACTTGATTGCTCTTTGAAAACAGTGGATACATCCGTTCTTAAATTGAATAAAAACATATGCTTATACTTTGACTGAACAGGTATTTCAAGTCTTCTTACACCCATTTTCTTGCGTATGTACAGAAAATATCAAAATTCTGACCAAAACACCACACATATATGGTATTGAAACTACGTTCCACAGCCAACCTGCAGCGTCATTATTTCCGAAATAACATTCCTCGGACTTTCATCCCATTTCCAAAGTGCTGTTCAACGGGGATCCAGTAATCAAACTTTTCATCAAGGTTCTGCGAAATTCGACCAGGAATAATTCACGGGAGACGGGTTCGATCGTTCGTTTCATCTCCCGATTGAATAGTCGTCTTCAGGCCCTCAAGGGTGTTCTATCAACCCCCTTCCTCCCTGTTCCTTGGAACTTGGGAATGTCTTAGTCGCGGTTAAGGCCCTCCTACACTAATTGGTATTTTAAGGGGCTTTGAGAGCGCGGTGGGTTGGCTTTCAATTTCCACAGGAGTTGGACTCACTGAATAAAGCGGTGTGCACTTTCTGATTACTCAGCGCGTTGGGTTTCCACTTCGGTTACATTCGCTTGCGGAGTGGATGTTTCATCGTAGTTGTCCACTTCGGACAAGTGGTGTTTTCTACGTATGAGCAGCAGTACGCTACAGATCCCCAAACACCATATAGAATAAAATATAAAGATACATAGGGAATATGAAAAGCATAGGTTCATTTAATTTCGTGTCAGTCGAAATATACAATACACTCCAATACTAGACCAGAAAGGAAGATGTGATGGTGAATAAGGGAAATAATACATGCTTTAATAGGGGGATTTCCCCCCCCCCACACACACACACGTGCTGCAAAAACAATAGAAACCCTTCTGTGCATACTTTCAACAAGGTTTTGATGCACAGCTATGGGTACTTGTGTGCATTCCTGCGGCAAGAATGTCGCCAGCTCAGCTGTACAGTTCGCACGTGGTTCTCTGGCCCGTATTCGTCGCTCTAACTCGTCCTGCACATTTTTATGGGCTTTAGGTCGGGACTCTGAGCAGGCCCGGAAAGACGTTTTACATCCATAAATTGATACCTTTGCTTGACATAGGCTGCAATATAACATTGCGTTGTTGTAATGGAAGTGAGATTCGTCCATTCCATAAAATTGCCAGAGCGTATTAAGAACGTGATTGTCCATAATGTTCATGTAGGCGTCGGCGTTCAATTGACCAGGAACAACATGCAACGGTCCCAGAACATACCACGGAAAACACCCCCAAACAAGTAGTCGGATTTTATGCAAATACGCTTACGTCTTGTCCATTTTTGTAGGGCAATGTATAATGCGTTTGGAAATTAATAAAAGCCTTATCTTCATCATAGTGTCTGTCGCAATGCGTTACTTATGCTGCTCTTAGAGAACACTACTTCGCCTTGAAATGAATTTAAATGAGTGATAAGAAGCAATATTTTCATTTAATTTGAGATCATTCTGAATTACAATATGCGTTTGAAATCAATAAAATCCTTATCTTTCTCTTTGGTCTGTCGCAATGGGTTGCTTATTCTCCTTTTATAAAATGCTACTTTACATTCATGTCTCTGTTTTTTTTAAAATAAATTTGAATAAACAAAACATTAATTCTACTTAAATTTCAAAGCGTGTTTTCAACGTTCAGTTTCATTTTTAAGCATCACGTTTATATTTCATATATTTGATAGAATCTATTTTTAATATACTTTTAGATTTAATTTACCGTTTTTCAATTACTCTGGCAAAAACTATTTCGTGATGCAGTAATTTTTAAAAGCATTTTACCCCGTATTTCAAACTTTAATCCAAAATTTGCTTTTCATTTTCACATTTTTTGTTGGTCTGATGTTATATTTGTAAGTATCAATTTCAGAATTTAATTGCTTTCTATTTTTCATAAAGTTTATTATTGTTAATCTTTTCACGTTCTCGTGTGAGTTTTCCTTTCTTGCATCTATCTGGAGCAGGGCAGCCAGATACTACTTGCGCCATTAAAAAACACAATTAACCCCTCTTGAACTCCCCTAGAACTCAACTACGTATACGAGGGTTAAATTAAAAGTAATGCCTCCAGAAAATATTTAAGAAATTAGTGGTGTTGGATGTGTATATTTTAGTAAATTAGACACATTATGTGCACTTTAAATACGTAACTAACTTCACTTTTAACATAGCCACACAATGTGTACATAGAGACCTGTGCACGTTAAATTTGACTAGGTCTAAACTATCCTAACGTTGGCTAAGTATGACAATTTGAGATTGAAGAGCACTTCCGGTGTTGACCTCGTAATATGACCATGGTTAAAAAAATTACGAGGTGTTGTCCTCTGATATCTTCCCCTTCAGGATTAATCCAGGAGCAAACTCCCATTTGTGTTTGTTGTTTCAGTGCGGCGTGAATTCTACCTGCCTACCAATTAAATTTCCACGAATTAAATTTCCATTAATTAAATTTCCACGGATTAAATTTCGAACTGATCTAAGATACTTTGGTCAGCACCGAAAACATTAAACACCTAACGCCATCAAAAGGCAACTATATTATACGGTCGGTAATTTTAAATACATAGTAATGCAGAAAAACCAATTGCTATTGGCGACTGTCCAGGATAAGAATAGAAGGGATAGATCCCAGTACAACAGTACGTAATTTTTAGCCACGGTTAAATGACGAGGTGAAGACCCTTCACCAAACTTCCCCACCGTGCCAACGTGATAACATTGGAGGCCGGCAGATTTAAGTGCACCAGTTTCTTACTATATTTAAGGTAGCTCTGAATTCTGTAATGCGAGTACATTTGGATAGCAGATGTAAAATTTTCTCTGACCGCCAGGTTTGTGTTTGTTTACCCCAATTAGGCGGTTTTGTTTACAAGGTTTAACCAAAATACTTATTAACTTCCTCTTTCACGTAATCTTCTATCTTTCTATATACAATACATAAAAAAGGATGTAGGTGTGTGCATACGTATATATATATATATATATATATATATATATATATATATATATATATATATAATATATATATATATATATATAATACTTATTTCATTCAAATATTTAATTTAATGAAAGATTTTTTGACTAAATTTTTGAATGAAATAAGTATTTACCAGTCAGAGCTAGTTGCAGCTATAGCGCACTCCTCTGACAGTGTGTTTTATTTATATGTTTTTTAAATAACTTTTGTGTTTGTAATATATATATATATATATATATATATATATATATATATATATATATATATATATATATATATATACAAATATACACCGTTTGACCAATCCGCACGAAATTTGGTACATTTTTATTTTAAAACTCTTTAGGCTTTAGAACACAAATAAAACATAGGTTATTTCTTTCTTGTCTTCAAACCAGTCTGCAACCATGAAAATTGTCATATAGGTAGTCCTGATAGTGCCCCTCGAGTCCCAATTTTAAAATCTAAAGTTAGTTTTTCTGCAGTAAGTGGACATGGACAAGGAAACACATTCTACAGGGTTTGTGTATTTGAAGGGAAATGTCGCGTTCATATTTTAGATGTCGCTATAGGAAACACGTTCTAAGGAGTTCGTGTATTTGAATTAACACAGGGAAATGTCGTGGTCATATTTTAGATGCCGCGTTAGTGCACACGTTCTACGGGGTTTGTGTATTTGAGTTAATGTTGCGGTCATATTTTAGCTGTCGCGGTAGGAAACACGTTCTACAGGGTTTAAGTATATGAGCACAGGGAAATATCGCGGTAGGAAACGCGTTCTACAGGATTTGTGTATTTGAGTTAACACAGGGAAAAGTTGCGGCCATATTGTAGCTGTCGCGGTCATATTTGTAACCCGAACAACGGGTTATTCAGCTAGTCTTTAAAAAAAAATGCTTAATTTAACGGATTAGTTTTGCTGTTCTTTTCAATGAACAAGTTTTCTAGGCTCTAGCTATATCCCTTCCATCTGTAAATCGCACTTTTTATTGTTCACCGAGCAGCACGATATATCGAGTAATTACTGCACTTCGAAATAAAACGATTACGAATTCAAGTTTTCGATTACGATAGAACAAATAATTACGATTACACAAACTGGAATCATTCCTGTTCCAGCAGAAGATTGAAGGAGCTGTAAGGTGCTCCCAATCTAAATAGATTGTTTCTGTCGTCCGTCTTTATTGCTTCTATTTCTGGAGGGCGGTCCGATTGGATCGTTTGCGATCGGAGAAAGGGGTGTGGAAGGGGGTCTTAATGGCTACCGAACTCGGTCTTTCCTGGGAGCTCATCTTATAACCATTCGGGAAAGGTGGCCGGAATGGCTACCTGCGCAATTACGCGCTTGTTGTTTTTCGCAGTTTTTTTTATCACTACCCGTTTGGCAACATGGGAAGGGTGGAGATAGGAGGTGCGATAAGCACTCGAAGGGCAGGAGGAACAAAAGAAGCTAAGGTGGAATAGAGTGTACGGAACGTATAATAGATAGATAGAGTAAAATGGACAGACCTTGATCGAAATAGTTTCAGGCTGAGTAAAGCATAGATTTTCAGGTGGAATGAAATAGATGGCACTTTTTGTTAATATTTTCTTATCGGCTAGAGTGTTTTAAGTTTGTCTTATGGATCTAGACCTTATTATTTTACTGGATTCTTTTTGATGTCATCTTAAAGATGGTGCATGTTACATCTGAGGGAACCTAAAATATCCTCGCTTTGGTGTGGTGTGGAAGTTTGGAGAGTGGAGTGCCAACTCTGGCGTGACCTCATCACATGACCACATTTCAAAATTACGTGGTGCTTTCCTCGAATTATTCGATTTGGATTTGGTCCCGGACCGTCGCCAATTGTCCGTTGTGTTGTTCCAGTACAATGTTAATTAAATACCTACCAACCTAAATTTTTGATAGGTTAATTATATTAACAGAGCTTTGGATTTTGGTTTTCCGCTGGTGAGGTGATCTTAACAAATTTTTTCTAGTTTCAATTTGTTCAATTTTAATTTCATGCATACTCAACGCCTTCAATTTAATCCTCCAACTGGTTTCGATGAATTCTCTCGATCATCCAGATCTGGCCAATTATATTGATGACGATATATCTCCTCATCAAGATATATCTGTTTTTTTTTATGATGGTGAGATTAAGATCTGGTAATGTTTTCCTCATTACGAGATACATCGTTGAGACAACCAACAAGAGGGTTAAGGTCTGCCAAAAAGTGTGTATTTTTACTAGTTCTTATGCAATACCATCGTAAATTAGTTGGAAATAATGTAAGCTTTTTGTCTCGTGTGTATTAAAGAAAACACTCGTAATATTTTTTTCTTCAAGTTGATAAAAGGTACTCAGTTCCTATATATTTTTAAAGCATCTATTATTGTTTTCAAATTTGAGTGCTTATTTACACTCCGGGGGGAAGGGAGATGATGACCCCTGGAAAGTCCATATTTAGGAAGATGAAAAACTCTCCAAGCCATAAAAGGCATTTAACCCACGAAGTGGCTTCACGAAATATCTCGACCATCAAAATGTGACCAATTTTGCTGACAACAACATATTTCATCCATTAAAATACGACCAACTTTGGAAACGACAAGACATCTCATCCATTAAAATTCGACCAATTTAATTACAGACAATATATCTTATTCATTAAAATTCGACCGAATTTGCTAACGACGAAACATCTCATCCATTAAAATTCGACCAATTTCCCTTACGACAAGACATCTCATCTATTAAAATTCGACCAACTTTGCTAACCACAAGACTTCTCATCCATTAAAATTCGACTAATTTCTCCAATGACGAGACATCTCATCCATTAAAATTCTACCAACTTTGCTAACTACAAGACATCTCATCCATTAAAATTCGACCAATTTCTCTTATGACAAGACATCTCATCTATTAAAATTCGACCAACTTTGCTAACAACAAGACATCTCATCCATTAAAATTCGACTAATTTCTCCAACGACAAGACATCTCATCCATTAAAATTCTACCAACTTTGCTAACGACAAGACATCTCATCCATTAAAATTCGACCAATTTCTCTAACGACAAAACATCTTATCTATTAAAATTCGACCAACTTTGCTAACTACACGACATCTCATCCATTAGGTATGTCTACACTCGTGGGCTTTTATTTTCAACTTGCCTTTCAACGTTCAATTCAACATGCGTCAACGCATGCAATATGTCATGGGCTTAGAGGCATGCCCTTCACCTGTCCACACTCGTGCCTCACTTCATTTTCAAGATGGATGAAGATGATGCTATTCTGTTAGAAGGAATCAGTGAGGCATATTTAGTAATAAGGTAAGTAAATAAACATAAGAAATCAAGGCGAGCGTCGGGCTCGCATCACAAGGGTTGTGGGTTCTGTCCTCGGCGGAGCCTGCAATTCTAATAATTGCGAGATCGGCGCTTCAACCTAGCTAAAGACAGTCGTGTTCACTAATGGTGACTGGGGCACGTTAAATATGTCGTGCTCACAAAGTCCCCATGTTCCCATACCAAATCAATACCTCTGGGGGTACCTTATCAGGAAGTTATCGACCTCTGCTTGGGATCTAAATTACGATATGTGTGAGTGAATGGATGTATGAAAGGGCCTTCCTGTAAAACGAATGTGTCATGTATGTCGAGCAAAAGTCAGACTGGATCCCAATGGGGCTCAATAACATGGAAGGCGCACCCCCCCCCTCGCCTCTTGCCGTCTTTAATGGGCCTGGCACTCCTCTGGTCTGCCAGTGTAGGCATGAGAAGAAGAAAAAACCAAGACTAGAAAAAATATTTTAAAGCTTGAATACTACTTAATTGATACCACTTTGAATTTTTTATGATTTCATTATTCGGATTGCCTTAATACACAAACACATGCGTAACTTTTACCAGAGATACATCCAATACAAAGCAATCACTCAAGCTATCTGCTTATCGCCACACAGCATTTAATTCTGTTTACGCGCAGAAGAGGAATTGCAATCCAATACCAATATTCCCGCACGTAATTGGGTTACAGAAGCTATTTGTTCTTTATGCCGGCTTTGAATGACGGAGAAATTTCCCCGAATGTGGAAGACACGCGAGAAGATTCCTGTGGAGAATTTGAGGTCCATCTCTTTGGTGCTGATGGAATAAATAAGATAAGGCCCTTTCTATTCCTCGTACCTATAGATATTTTTCTGCGAAAGAGGAAAATCTTAATACGAGTACATATGTTGGGAGTAAAATATATTTCATCCAACGATTTTTATTCAAAAATAAAAAGGATTGTTTACATTTATCAGACGATGATTATTAATTCGGTAAATTTACGTGTCTGTGGAACAATATAGCGGGCTACTGGCGACGATCTTGGATCAATCCCGAAGGAAAAGATGGTACAGCTACACTCTACGTTTATGAGTGATGGCAACGGCTTTGGAAATTTTTTTGGTGCACTTCTAAAGTTGCCAAGTAAAGAATTATTTCCTAACTCTAATGTCACAATTTTTTTTCTTTTTACAACACACTTTTTAAACATATTTCAGAACGTTTTAAAAAGTATATTTTTAAAAAACTTTCACAAAAAGTAGTAAGCTTAAGCACATATCAAAACACATTTGTGAACCAGCAGAGAAACTAAGCTACGAATGGTAAGAATAACCTGAAACTTATCAATTACACTAAATACAGTGAGCATGTCGAAAAAGGAAAAAGATTTACTAAAGAAAAAAAAGCAAGAAATAATACCTGATAAAGTCAGAATTCTCTCGTAAAAAAATAATGAAAACGAAAATGGTCACAAAAACAAAACTCTTAATCCTGTCATGAAAACTATTATAACAAAATAAAAATTCCACAACTGTCAAAATACAAATAAAAGGACCAATGGTATCACAGAAAACGATTTAAAACGACCAATGGAATCAAAGGATATTTTAAAAACAAAATAACCAATGGGAGGAAAGAAAAAATTTCAAACGAATCAATGAAATCAAACGACTTTAACGGATTTTGGAAGAACTTTCTAGAATATTCAAAATGAAAATTAAAAGTTTCCGTTTGCCGAGGTTGCCATTAAAACCACAACAACAGCAACGAAAGATGGGTTGCCTTAATTTATCGTAACTCGTTACTAGAAGTGCGCCAAAAAAATCGCCAAGCCGTTGCCATCACTCATAAACGTAGAGTGTAGCTGTACCGAAAAGATTCGAGGACAACATCTTTTATTTTGGAAATACGGTCAGACGGCGAGGTCAACATCTGAGTAAACACCCCACGCTTCCAACTTCCACACCTCGTCAACCAGAAGACATTGGAGGTTACAACACATTTAACATGCACCTATTCCCACGAACTGTGAATGTATATAGTAGAATCGAACTCGTGACCCTCCATTTGCTAGATCGGTAATATTGACTAGTAGTTGAATTGATATCGCTCTAAAGCAACACGACGTGCTATTGGCGACTATCTGAGATAGATTCGGAAAAGAAAACTCCGAGAAAAGCAGCTTCTAATTTTGAACCAACTCAAAAGTACAGTTGTTTTATGAGAGGGATATTTAGTATAAACAAACAAAAGCAGAGGAATACGAATATTTTACATCCGCAAGATACATATACATTTCTCGCAAGATACATATTCGGGCTACCTTAAAATGCAGTTTATTGCCTTTTTTGCAACGTTCGGCGCTTATTAAAAGCTATAAAGTAACAATAATAAATTCATTCTTTGGAATTCGAATTTGGTTGGCGAAATGCTGAAATCGTATTTGAAAACTAAGTCAAATGACGTTACGTTCGGAATACGAACAAGAAACACACTCCACCGCAGAAACAGTACCGCCGTCTGAAAAATTAACTTGACCAAAAAAATATTTTATCATCATAACTTCCTAATTTTGAATGTAGGTGTATTGCATAGATTTATATCTTTTGTGAATTCTCAATCACCCTATATACCAATAATAAATACCAATAATTCTACATCCAAGAACTGTGTTATTAAGCATACATGGATATATAGCATAACGTAATATGGCAATGCAACTTTGATTCTCCAAATATGATTTCGTTGTTGTGTCACTTGTCTTACTACACTCAGTCACTATAGTAGAGTGAAAAAGCTGCATGAAGGTAAGTACACTTTAGTTAGCATTGTAGTGACAGCACACATCGTATGAATCGGATTTTAGAATTGCTAACATTGTTTTGAATGAGACTGCACACACGTATCGCATCGTACGAAAAGTTACCGTATGATGGCACGTAGCATCGTACTGCCGACGTATCGCACGTTGGCAATTCCGACGATGATACCGGTGAGAGAATTATATCCATTCCACTAGTATTATGTATATGACTAATCAAAAATTCTCGAATACCGAATGTTGACGTTGTACATTAAATTGTGTATTTTATTCCTTTAATCCGACTTTCTATCTACGCGAAGTTTGGAGATAGAATGAAAATTTCAACGGATTTCAAATCTGCGTAGGATTCTGTGTCATATCGATACCAAAAACATGATTTCTCTCTATATTAAAAAAATTACCGCCGCCACCGCAGAATTGAAAACTGTGTTGTTTAGCTCACTTAGACGATTTCTCGAGAAAGTACGGATCAGAAAAATATGAAATAAACATGGCTTGTTCTTCATCGTATTCCCTGGACAATTGTAAAGATCTTTTTACGATGCGGTTATTAGTTTAGGATTTATTAAGTGTCAAAGTTGAAAAAGTGAAATTTCTTCCGCGAGTGAGCAAAACACATACACATTTTCAGTCTTCAGCTGTGAGTTTTTTTTTTTTTTTGAAGAGTACTTTTCAACGTAAATTTTTGCATCTCGTCGAGGTTTTTTATAAATTTCAATTTGGTTCTTGATAATACTTTTTTGAAATTCGGGAAAAATCGGGACATTTTTGGTATTTTTTTAAAACTGTCATATCTATATCTTATTACTATTAGTTTTTAATTTTGAAAATATCGCAGTATACCTCAGAATGTACTCTTTCTTAAGGTTGTATTATTTTTGCAATTGGTTAATAAATAAATTCGATCAAAAGTTGGCCAAACAAAATTCGGAATCTTTGGATATTTTCGCTACGATTTGTTAAAACTTCCATATCTACAGCTTAATACTATTATTTCTTAAATTTTAGAACAACACTCAATACATTACATTATACTCTTTCTTATGGTACAATTATTTTTTTAAATTGGCTAATAAATAAAGTCGATGCAATCAAAAGTTGGTCATACAATTTTCGGAATTTTCAGATTGTAATTTCCGATACAGAACTAAAACTGTAGCGGAGTCACCTAGTTCTTTAAAAAAATGCTACTTTTTTGATAATCGTTACCAATTTTTAGCAGACATTATTTTTAAAAACTAAATAAATACAGAAGTATAGCCTACAGGTGAATGTCGACGGGGCCGGCATTTTCCCGTCAGTTTCTAAGTGAAATGTCTATGGTCCGAATGCAGTACATTGAATTAATCCAATCCGTCTGTCCGTTGCGGAATAGTGTGCGCTTACCTTTAGAAGTCGAAGAGGATCATAAACAAACTGTCGGTTTCATCTGCTTTGCTACAGATACTCTGCGGAAATCCATAGCGAATTCACTAGTGCTTTTATATCTGCAAATACCTTCGCAATTGTAATCCCCAGTCTAGCATTAATCCTATCTCTTCGAGTGTCTTGATACCTTATATATTCAGGTGTGGTAACCACGTCGACATAATTATGACGAGTGATTTCCAGGTATGTTCTGTGTGTGTGTGTGTGTGTGTGTGTGTGTGTGTGTGTGTGTGTGTGTGTGTGTGTGTGTGTGTGTGTGTGTGTGTGTGTGTGTGTCTATCTCTATCCCTACTATAATTCTATAATTCTGGAGATCAAATAAATTCTGTCTGGCAAATCTATTGTGTAGGAGACCCAGATCAGTGTTATTAGTACCTCATAGACGTGTTGTTTAGATTCCATGTGTGAATTGAATTTATGCGTGATTAAAGATATTGAAATGCACAATTTGCATGTTCAACTCACTGTAAATTTGCATGTTTATAATCTGGAAGTGGAATATTAGACTTAACTACAAAACTCAGTGTCAAAATTTCCCTATATAAACTATTTTTTTAGTTCCAAAGGTAGTTTACAGATGAAAAAAATCCTAAACTCAGGTACATACGCAGGCAATAACAATAACAAATATTAAGGTGATAAGACAATGAAGTTAAGTAAGAAACTAATATAAATAAAACAAGGGGCTACACCCCTGCTCGCTTTCGTTGATTAACCACCGAATATTGTTATCTTCGTGTTGTATTCTGCTACGAATATTTTCAAATTTGTTAAAGATAATTTCTATTACGTTTCCATTGTAACTATCGCATTAAACCGGTATATATTTTTGAAAAAGTATACCTGAGATTTTTTTATAAAAACGAATATGTAAATTTGTATTCTATTCATTGGTCAAAGAGATATTCTCTAACATGAAGGCTTACTTTATGAGAAACTTTCTATCCATCTAGAAGTAAATGGCTTTAGTGTTTTTATGGCTAAACATGCGCATATTACGGACATGGTGTCTCTTGGTTGTTCCTTCAGCACATCGAAAATAAAAATTCCATCAAATGAATTCAGAATTAGTTTCTGTTATTAATTGGCCAACACTAGTTATATTACTCTCCATACGTCGATTTTAATGTACCCTCTATGTATTATGAGGAAGCATTTGCGAATATGGAAATATAGCGCTGCTTCGTCTATTTTTGAATAGGTGTCAAAGCTCATTAAAAGGAAGTGCTTCCATACCAAAAGCTTGAATGCGATGAATGGGAATGTACCCCCTCAGTTAACACGATACCACTACTATCAGGTTCTGCAAGAAACGAACTTATCCATTAGAATAGCGAAATAATCCTGTAACACTGCCTTTTCCTGATTAATAGCCTTTGGGCAGAGAAACAAACACATATATTTCGAAAGACATTCTCAATACCGAATGATCAACGTGAAACCACAATCCGTTGTAAAAGACTCAAATTTAGCAATCGCTTTGCTTATGGTGCAATATATCGTCTAATTAAAATAACAGTCGCGTTCAAAACCACATGACTCGTATGCCAACTTGCGGAGGTCGGGCTATAAAGTATCCGTCTTGTTTATTTTCACTGAATATCTTCTCAGACACTAGAAAAAGTTTTAATCTGCAGTTTTCGAAGCACTCACGATTTTAAAACATGATGTATCACATTTCCAAAACAAATTACATCAAGATTCATTTTTACATAGAGTATTCAAGGAAATAAAATGATCCCTGTTTATCTCGGGGCTTCTAACAAAGTTGGGCACATTTTATTTTAATAATGTAATTCAGTACATTACAGATACAATATCAGAGTAAAAGAAATACCGTTCTCAATTTTGAATACCACACTCGCGAAGGATACTTATGAATACAACAGGAAGCGACGCATAATGTCTAGTCAAAATCGAAAATATACTTCCCCGAAAAAAGTTCTAAGCAGTTTCCTCAAACAAACAACATCGATTTAAGTTTTCTTCGAACTTCTAATGAAACCAAGCACCTTAGTTTACAAATAGAATACAGAACATTACAGATACAATGTCAGTATACATAAAATATTGTTCTTCTTTAGGAAACCTTACACAAAGGAATGATATTTCTGAATAATACAGTAAAAGCATTATGTCTAGTCAAAATGGGAAACACTCTTCGCAGAAAAACGTCTGAACAATTCCCCCTCAGGTAGAAAACAGAGATATAAGTTTTTTACAGATGTCTTATGCAATTGGTCACCCTCCCTCCCTCTTAGTCAATATAATAATACTCTCTTACAATACACAGAAATACTAATACAATACCGATAGAATTCAAGCAAATGAAATATAGTTCTCTATTCTGGATACCATTAACACACGAGGGATATTTATTAATACAACAGGAAAAGAATAATCTCTTGTCAAATCGTAAATATCCTCCGCCGAAAAAGGTCTAAGCTATTCCCCCAAACCAACAGCAGCTTTTAAGTTTTCTTCGAACGTATAATTAAAACGTGTGCATCGCATTGTAATAATGCAATACAATGCATTCCAGGTACGATATCAGGATAAATAAATTATCGCTCAGTTTTCCGGATACCTCATGAACAAAGGATATTTATTACTGCAACAGGAAACACATAATGCCATGTAAAATCGAAACAATCCTTCCTCGAAAAAGGTCTAAGCGATTCCCTCGAACAAACAGCAGCGAGATATAGATGATTTAAGTTTTCTTCGAACTTCTAATAAAAACGTGTGCATCGTAATGTAATAATGCAATACAATACATTACAGGTACGGTATCAAAATACACTGCTGGCCACCCAAATTGCAACATCAAGAAAGACAAGAAATATCACAACAAAATTTATTTTGTCGATAACATGTTGACCAAGTATCAAATGATTAAATTTATAGACTTCTGTGAAGTGTTGTTCCTGACAAAATCAGTAGCCAGAGTAGCCGCCATTGTTGGAGATCACCGTTTCCACACGCCTCGGCATTGATTCAAAGAGACTTTGGATGTGTTCTTGGGGTACAGCAGACCAAGGAGCTTCCACACGTTGCCAAAGTTGATCTGGTGTGGCAACTGGGGATGTAATCTGGGTCAATCGTTGAGCAACCATGGACCACATGTTTTCTATCGGCGAAAGATCCGGAGAGCGAGCTGGCCAGGTAAACAATTCAATCTGGCGATTGACGAAGAATCTTCGTATAATGAGTGCCACGTGTGGTCGCGCATTATCCTGTTCAAATATGGCTGTGGGCAAGCCCTGAAGGTAAGGAAGGACAACTGGCTCCAACACCTCGAAGATGTATCCCTGGTTGTTTAAAGTACCGGCAATGCGTACTAGAGGAGTGCGAGAGTTATATCCAATACCGCCCCATAACATAATACCCGGTTCAGGACCAGTGTGGCGGTGCATAACGCAGCTGTTCAGCATCCTCTATCTACGGTGTCTCCAGACTCGAATCCGACCATCGTGGTGTTGCAGACAGAAGCGTGACTCGTCAGTAAAGACAATTTCATTCCATTCTGCATCCACATCCTTCTTTCATCGCACCATTGGCGGCGGAGACGTCTGTGGTTCTGCGTCAAGGATAGACGAAGCAATGGACGTCTTGCGGACAGACCACTCTCCTGTAAACGGCTTCGAATGGTACGCGCAGACACTGGATGATGCGTTACAGACTGAATGTGCTGTGCTATGGTTATTGATGTGGCTGAGCGATCCGTCACTGCCATATTCACAATATGCCTGTCATAACGTGAAGTGGTGCACTGAGGTGAATGCGATCGAACACGTCGGTCCGTCGTACCCTCCTGCATCCAACGATCACATATCCACATTACAGTTGTTTGGTTTCGTCCAACACGACTACCGATTTCCCTGGAAGATAATCCACAATCTCGTTAGGCCACTATCCTTCCTCTGTCGAACTCGGATACTTGATCAAAAGATGATCGCTGTTTTCTACGAGGCATAATTGATCGTTTTTTTTTTAAACCACAAGAAAAACACAATTGCCGTACTTGAAATCGTCGAAATCTCCAAGCTTCCTTCAAGGTGTTGCATTTACGGTGGCCAGCAGTGTAAATAAAATATCGCTCAGTTTTCTGGATCCCTCGTGCACGAAGAATATTTATTACTGCAACAGGAAACGTATAATGCCAAGTAAAATCGAAACTATCCTTACTCGAAAAAGGTCTAAGCGATTCCCTCGAACAAACAACAGTGAGAGATAGATGATTTAAGTTTTCTTCGGACTTCTAATGAAAACGTGTGCATCTTATTGTAATAATGCAATACAATACATTACAGGTACGATATCATAATAAATGAAATATCGCTCAGTTTTCTGGATACCTCATGCACGAAGGATATTTATTAATGCAACAGGAAACGTATAATGCCAAGCAAAATCGAAACTATCTTTCCCTGAAAAAAGTTTAAGCAATTCCCTTAAACAAATAGCAACCAATAAAGTTTTCCTCGGACTTCTAATACAAAAGTGTGCAACCTATTGTAATAATGCAATACAGATACAATATCAAAGCAACTGAATTCTTGTTCTCAACTTCGAATACCTTACACACAGGAAGTGTTGTATTGTGATACAGATTCAAAATCGAAAATATCCGTCCCATATTAAATCTAACCAATCCGTTCAAACAAAAAACTAACAACTTTAGTTTGCTTTGGACTTTTAATGAAAAAGTTTGCATCTTATTATAATAAAGCAATACAGATACAATATCAGAGCAAATAAAATCTCGTACTCTTCTTTGGATACTTTATACACGCGAAGTGTATTTATTAATGCAACAGGAAAATCATAATATCTAGTCCCAATCAAAAATCCCTCCCAGGAAAAGGCCTAAGCAATCCCTTACGCAAACAACAGCGATTTAAGTGCCTCTAATCACATCTCTGTTAACACGACACATAACACAGGAGTAACGAAACGCATAAACACATTACATGGGTGAATTCTTTTATCCCTCTAAACAGGTGCTCCCATTCTCTCATCTTTTTATCTTTCTGCCTCGTAACCGTGAATCTTTCATCATCAAATTAGACGTCCTAAGTGACAGCTAATTTAAGGGATCATATGCCGGGTGGAGGAGGGATGCTGAGGGAGGATGTGACAGGTGGGTAGTTTTTTATTTCCTCCCCTGTCAGGTGATTACCTGCGGAACTGTAGTGTGGGCGAAGTGCTCGATAATGGAACGGTTATGAAATATTAAGAGGCGATGTAAAAATTACGTTTGAATCGAGTTTTTGTTTTTTGTGGGTTGTGTTCACGCTGCGTGATGTTTTACAAATTTTATGTTCTGGTCTTTTTCGTGTTTAATAATGTACCCATCACTTGAGGATATTATTAAATTCGATGAAGAGATCATTCAATGTTCATCATGTCGTATAAAGATTCATTGGGGGTGTTTTTGTTTGGTTTCTCATCTTCTTTAATTATTGTCAAACGTTCTTGAATTATAGACTGCAAAGACTCCAAGAAATATTTTTTTAATTGTTCCGCAGTATAATTGGTATGTTGAAGTGATATTCATGTTTCACATTCTATAGTTGAAGAAGCTGTGATAAGTAGGCTTTTAATTTGTCTACATATAATAGTCAGTACTCCCTCTGAAATAGAATGGAATAAATTTAGCAAACTTTAAAATTATGGATTTTTTGGATTAATTGGAAAAATAATTTTAGTGTGTAGTGAAAAAAATTTCGATAAAGCCATAAAATAATCATAACGAACTAAACTTTGAAGTATATATTTACAATTATAATTTATATCAAGTTCGTTGACAGTTCATTATGTACACATTGAACTTAAAGTTAATTTTTTCAATGAATTTTTTTAAATAATTAGATTGGTAATATTACTTTATAATCCTAGGTTTTTGTAGTTCATTTTAATCAACAATTTTCTGGGGAGCCCATTATTAAAAAAAAAACATCAGAAATTATTATTAAAGGAATGTTTCATTTAAATTTTGAACTCAAAAATTTATAGTAAAGTAACTAGAGTTTGGGAGTGGGAAAAGGCGAAATAATACTGAATCAAATAAACGGACTCAAAACGAAAAAATGATGCAAACGATAGTTACATGTTGCTATACTATAAGAATACTACTCGGGAAAATACTATTTTGTATCACTAAGTTTTATATCTTCAGTAGTGTAGTAAAAAACATATAGTTGTTAATAGTTCTTCGGAATCATCCACCATTTGAAAACAAAAAAAAATCTTCTTTCTGTACCAAAATATTCTTTAACGATCCAAAATATTCTTATTATTGTTTTACGTTTTTCTAAAATCAATGTTAGTACACATTTTCAAATGAAGACGATTATTTCGTCTCTGTGAACTAATCATTATTTTAATCCATTGTTAAACTATGCTTCGATTAACAGACGCTCTATTTTAATCACGCTGTTTAATTGTCTATTAATCTCTGTGCTAATCCAAATGAGAAAAATTTCATTAGGGATTAAGGTTGGGGACATGAGCTCATATAAAATGAAATTATCATGTTAATATAAAAAGTAATTTCTGAGCATCTAAAAAAAGAAGCATAAAATGTGATAGCCTCACAGATATTCTGTTACTTGCAAAAGGCAGTTTTTGCAATTAAAATAATTTAATAACAAAATTTCCATTGGGTTTTGATGGCTCTTTTGAACTCTCTTGAGTTATATAAAGAGTAATTGCTTTTCCTGCGCAATCTTAGTCAGGAAGTCTAACGCATATCGCTATTCTAAATAAAGCTGCAGGCTCCATTTAAAGACGCCGTAGTTGCCTTTGAATTTAAAGGACTCATTAAAAAGTGATGAAGCGATTAACCAAACACAAAATATTTTTAATTACATTTTTACCTAAAAATGAAACGCAATAATTTTAAAACTGGCATCTGGGTGCTAAATGGTTCGCCAGTTTCCACAAAACATATTTTTATACAGTTTCTTAGAATCACAACTTGTATTAGAAAAAACATATGTGATTTTTATGTTTGCATAAACAATATCAGATATTGTTAAGTAAAATATTTAAAAAATCCTAAATGCAGCATACGGACAATAAGCCAACATTCCCGATATTCAATGCAAGCAGTAATGTGCTTTAATTATATCCTCTTGTTATACATAAAAAAGCGTTGTATGGAGTGTACTGTAAAGATAGGGTGTGTATAACAAAGAACATTCAGTAAATTTCAATATATTTTTATCCACTTAAATATTACTTTTTTGAAGCTGAAAGCCTTGAAATGTATAGAAATCTTATCGGTCCAAATACTAGTGACCGACAGTAATTACCTGCGATGCAATTTTTTGTGTTTCTGTTATCAGTAATGTCGTTTTCGATTCGAACAGTAGGTGAGCTTTTGCCTTTTTATTGCTGCCCATGTTAGGAAATGCTATGTAAGCGTCGTTGTCTTTGCAATGAGTCAACTTAGTTTTTCGTTAGTATCAAAGCGTAACTTTCGATGATCTGTTTTATTAATCTGAAGTTGCATCCGGGCCAAATTGTATCGAAGAAATTATACAGAATACAGATAAAAGCTTTTTGATATTTTGTGCATTCTGCAGCTATCACCTAAGTCATAAACAGTAGGAAGCATATGTTCTTTCAACTATATTGTGAATGAACATGTCAAGACAAACAACAAGACAGCGTTAAGGATGTAAGGAGAGCTTATGGTCTTTACAGTGTTCATCTATGGTAAGAATAGTAGTGAACATAAGAGCCTAAAACGTTTGCAAAGAAGCGCATTTGTAATACTACGTACGTAAAGCAATGGCTACGTATTAGTCACTGTCAGAATCAGAGCGTCTTTACGTCAATATTTTATCAAAGAAGTTACTAAAAATTGATTTTAAAATTACTAAATGCTGGTACAAATGTCAATAACAAACACGACACGCGACCATTCGCTATCACAACTGATAGCAACAGTTGTTAATAGTAGACGTAACATGATACTGTCAAACAGGGGAGTTACTCTTTTTTGGATAAAGTTAGTCACTACAGACGATGAAATGTAAGAAGTAGAGTTCATTCGAGGCTATTTGTTCCATAGTCATAGCCACTCTACTTTTCATTCAAACTTAGGGAGAGCAGCAGGAGATAAAAACATTTTGTGATCTGAAAGTGTGTAATAATTATCGGTGGGACATCCATCGATAATTATTCGTGCAGGTGTTAATCATGAAGAAGCCAGAGGACCGATCACAATTACAACTGACACCAGCAGCGATAGTTTGACATGGTTCTATTGCTGACTATTGTTCTTCTGACTATTGTTGATATTAAGCAAATTAGTCATTCTAAACAACCCAAGTTTCAAAAGATATGATTCATCCATGTTGCTCTCTACTCAGCACAACACCCTTTTCCAGGACCTAAAATTGCTGTGCAATGACAATATAAATGCGCTGAAAATCAAGGAGAATATGTTGAAAAATGATATTATACGTTGCCGATTTTTATTGACATACAATTTATAGTAAATCGTGAAGTATTATTGATTAATCTTCATACTATATAACTATGGTTTGGAGGATTCATCTTTGATTTTTCAAAATGTAATGAACGTTTCTCACGTAGCGAGAAAGTAATTTATTTGATTGAAGCAAAACTGCTATTTGGATTAAAATTTTGAAAATTTCCTTCTTCGTAATTTCAAAATTCTTTGACGTTTTCAAATTGAGCCTAAACAATTTCTACTGTTCCTCAGTTCGCTTTGGAACAGAAATTAGTTTAATCTACAGTTAATTAGTGCAATCAAAGCCCAAAACAATCAATAGTATACTTTAGAGTTTTTTTAATTTGAAATAATATTCATTAAGACAGGTATGAAAGGATAAACATCAGACATTGATTCTTAAACCTTTGAAGTTAGAGTACAAAATGTTGGATGCAGCCTAATACTGCTTCAAGCATTGCCCAAACTAAGTACGAATTCTAAGTTACTTTTAGAGGAAGTCTTGGCGTAAAATGAATGCTAAGATATTAATCTAAATACACGAAATTGTCAATTTCCTAGATGACCCAAGGAATTTTCACAAATTTTCATAACAATAAACATGCACTTCCTTTCTGAACAAAAGCAACGGTTCTTGAAGATTCATCTCCATTCGTATCTTTTGCGTCCAGCTGTTATCTAGACTCTGGGACCTATGGATCGTTCTCCGAGGACAAAAGTTTGTGGCGTTTAAAATCACTCGGGAGAATAGACAAGCATCTCTTAATTATTCGCCTTTAAGTTTACTGAAAGATGTGAAAGCCCCAGAGGCACTCGTTAGAAGGTCTTGATTTGAATAAAATGCACGCCCTAAATGATGTATCGCTCAGGGAATACTTGTGCGATGGCATGGAAGTCTGCTATATTCAGGAGGATTTTACTTAACACTAGCTTTAGGAGTTTTAGATGTTCAATCTTGGTATGTTTAGAGCTGTACTTGCTTGCTCATGAAATTTAACTATGTACACATTTAGTACTCTATCAGAGCAGTAGAATGTAAACTTTAGCTCGTTGATGGTAATATCTGTATTTGAGTTTTGAGCTCAACTCGCTTGCTTCAGTACTTTACTGAACTTCCACTATGCACATACAGCACAAGATTAGAGTCGTAGAAAATGCATTTCGGTTCGTTGTTATTGGTGGTGGTTAGTTTTTGAGCTCTACTTGCTTACTCTAATAGTTCTTAACTGAAATTCAACTATGGATATATAGCAGGACCTCTATGAGAGTAGTAGAAAATCAGTTCAATTTCGTTTGTGGTAGTGTTTGATTTTTGATCTCAACTTGCTTTCTTTAGTAGTTTACTGAAATTTGATTATGCACATACGGCACTAGATTAGAGTCGTAGAAAATGCATTTCGGTTCGTTGTTATTGGTGGTGGTTAGTTTTTGAGCTCTACTTGCTTACTCTAATAGTTCTTAACTGAAATTCAACTATGGATATATAGCAGGACCTCTATGAGAGTAGTAGAAAATCAGTTCAATTTCGTTTGTGGTAGTGTTTGATTTTTTATCTCAACTTGCTTTCTTTAGTAGTTTACTGAAATTTGATTATGCACATACGGCACTAGATTAAAGTCGTAGGAAATGCATTTCGTTTCATTTGTATTGGTGATGGTTAGTTTTTTAGCTCTATTTGGTTACTCTAATAGTTCTTTACTGAAATTCAACTATGGTTATATAGCAGGACCTCCATGAGAGTAGTAGAAAATCAGTTCAATTTCGTTTGTGGTAGTGTTTGATTTTTGATCTCAACTTGCTTTCTTTAGTAGTTTACTGAAATTTGATTATGCGCATACGGCACTAAATTAGAGTCGTAGAAAATGTATTTCGGATCGTTGATATTGGTGGTGGTTAGTTTTTGAGCTCTACTTGCTTACTCTAATAATTATTTACTGAAATTCAGCTATGCACATAAGCTCTCAATCAGAGTCGTTTAAAATAAATTTGGGCTCGTTGTTGTTAGCAGTTTGTTTTTTAGCTCTACTTGCTTCCTCGACTTCATTGAAATTCAGTAGAATTGAATAGTACTTCATTGAAATTCAGCTATGCACATGAGTTCTCAATCAGAGAAATATAAAATTATTTGCTGCCTGTAGGTGTTGGTAGTTGTTTTTTATTAGCTATATTTGCTTACTCTTGAGGTACTTGACTGGAATACAACGAATGAACACCTCCTCCCTTTTTTTTAAAGTTTCCATAGCTATCGTCTGTCTCATCGTAAACAGAGCAATTGTCACCATTTCAGTTTAAAGACTTTTTACTGTGTTTGCTTCTGTTGTTGTTACCTTTTGTTTTTACTCATAGGTTCGGTAATTCGCAACAAATCTTTTGTATGATTTTCTCTTATCCAAGTAATCTCAGAACCTCAATGTCCCTTACGTTTTACAAGTTTGTGTACTTTACTACTTACTGCTTAACCATTCAACTGATTTAAACGAGTTATTCATCCATCAAGATCTAATCAATTTTAAAGTAATAACAATGAGGAACTTACACATGTGAGGAAAATGCTCATTCCTGTGGTTTATTAATAGATTGGCCGTCCAAATATTCGAAAACGATAATTAAAACCCATAAAATGGAATTAATTAATTAAAATTTCACGTTTTCAATTACCAAAATGTACGGTTAAAGCACATGACCTGAAAATGCAACGTGATTGGTTTGACGTCATTGTGCGTGCTCCTGGATGTATTGTTTACGTTTGTCTAGCGCATTGAAATTTCTTATTGCTAGCTCTTTTAGTTTTTAAATAATCAATTTAAATTTTTGGAACAGCAACACTCTACGTTTATGAACGATGGCAACGGCCTCGGCGATTTTTTTTGGCGAACTTCTAAAATTGCCAAGGAAAGAATTATTTCCAAACTCTTTTTCTGTCACAAATTTTTTTTTTTTACAACATATTTTTTAAACACATTTTAGAAAGTTTTAAAAGTAAATTTTTTTTAAACTTTCACTAAAAGTAGTAAGCTTAAGCACATATAAAAACACATTTGTGAACCAGCAGAGAAACTAAGCTACGAATGTTGGGTAAGAATACCCTGAAACTTATGAATTACACTGAATACAGTGGGCATGTTGAAAAAGAAAAATATTTACAAAAGAAAAAAAGCAAGAAATAATACAACCTGATAACGTCAGAATTCTTTCGTAAAAAAATAATGAAAGCGAAAATGGTTAAAAAAACAAAACTATTAATCCTATCGTGAAAACTATTAAAGTAAAATAAAAATTCCACAACTGTCAAAATACAAATAAATGGACCAATGGTATCACAGAAAACTATTTAAAAGAACCAATGCAATCAAAGGATATTTTAAAAACAAAATAACCAATGGGAGGAAAGAAAAAATTTCATACGAATCAATGAAATCAAACGACTTTAACGGATTTTGGAAGAACTTCCTAGAATATTCAAAATGAAAATTGAAAGTTTCCGTTTGCCGAGGTTGCGATGAAAACCACAGCATCAGTAACGAAAGATGGGTTGCCTTAAATTATCGTAACTCGCTACTAGAAGTGCGCCAAAAAAAATCGCCAAGCCGTTGCCATCACTCATTAACGTAGAGTGTAGCTGTACCAAATTTTTTCTTGCTATTTTGTGTTGCTGTTTGTCTTTTTGTTTCTTCCGTTTATTTCATAATTACATATTAACTATCTCTTAATTTTAACTTGCCTTTTTTTATTGATATCTTGTTTACAATGGCTCCAATGCCTGGATTTATGAAACGATCAACAAGAAAGAAATACCGCTTGCTATTTCTACGTCTCTACCAAAGTAAAGAGACCATCATGGAGCACAGTGACGTCACAAGAAGAGGCGTAGGAAAACTAACGTTTTTGAGATGAAGTAAAATTGAATTGAAATTTTTTTATTTTACCTTTTCGGGCTATAAAAGTAAAAAAGAAAGGTACTTTAAATCATACTTTTTAATTTTCTATTCAACAAAAATTATATCAACAAAAAAGTGCAAGTTCCTCATTACGAGATATCTCATCATCAGCATATTGCCAGTTTTGTTTTATGATGACAAGATCAAGAGTTGGTCTGGGTTTCTTAAATTTCGAGATATCTCATCCATCTAGATCAGGTCGGTTTTGCCAATGATTAGGTACATCGTCTACAATATACTTCCAGTTTTTTTACAATGGCGAGTTTGGTCAGTTTTCTTCTGGTAACGAGATATCTCGTCCACTAAGATCTCGTAACCCGGTCGGAAGGGCAACGTCTTAACAACCGGATGGTTTCAAGTTCGAATCCATCCAAAGATCACTGTGTACAAAGGGGACTGGTGCATGTCGAATCTGTAGTGGCCTCAGATGTTCTCAAATTGGCGTTGGAAACGGTCTGAAGAACGATACGATGTTATCCGATCAGAAGAAAATCCTTTTTAACCCTTCTTTGCATGATTTTTTCTTTAGTGGTGAAATAAATCAAGGTGATATAATTCATGTTCAAAATTAAAGAAAAAATGGTTAAAAAAATCTTAGTATATATTTATAGTATAAATTTAGCAAAAAACAATAGGATGGTATCATGTGGTATTTTTTAAATTAAACGCAAACGTTTTCAGAAATTGCTCTAAAAATAACAGAAACACATGGTACAAACATTTCTTCCACTCATTTTCACTTTTTTAGCAATAGAAACTCAAATATAATAAAACAAAATAAAAAACGAAATCATATATTTGCAACTACAACAAACAGCGGAATGACAACTTCAAGCTCTTTTTACTGATAGTGACACTTGCTTATTTTTGACAGCTATGTTTTTTTTTTTTATGCAATGGACATTAAAAAGGTATCCAGACACGATCAACTTAAAGTGAACTTGTTCTTTTATATAATTTTTGGGCATTCAATGTTATGATGGAAATTTCCACCATTATGCTAAGAAGGGTTAAGGAACATGCTGAACAGTGTCTTTGCTGCTAACCGAGAGTGGTTTGCCTGTTCATAGAAGGTCAGTTACTCCAATATGTTGCTCAAAACATCAAAAAAGTCTTGTGCATGTTAGATTTGTCGTTTATATTTTTTTTAATTTCCTCACGTTGGCGTGGTGGGGAAGTTTGGAGAGAAGTGCCAGATCAGGTGTGATCTCATCATTTGATCGTGGTTCAAAATTACGTATTTTCATAGGATTTTTCCCTTTCTGATTAGTTCCGACCGTCTCCAATAGTGCCGTGCTAAGATACGGTTTCCTAAAAAAGCGGTGCTGTTATCTAACGGCCGTTATGACGTCACTGAAACGTTGCCTATCAAACCATATGGCGTTGGTTCCCTAGACAGCACTGAGTACGAGCGGAACCTCAAATAGCGGTGACGAACAGTTGGGGAACGTTTTTCTTGGTGTAGTGGTGAACATTTTTGAATAAAAATTAGTACAAACGTTATTTAGACCAGCGAAAATGACGAAATTTTTAATTTATTTTGTAAGAAATCATGAAGGCTTTATATAATGTGAAGAGCAAATAATCTAGAAAAGTTTAGAAAATATACGTGGTGGGCGAAAACGTCAATGACATATTTCCAAATTTAATCTAAAATCAATCAAGTCTCATAAAAATGCGGTTTCCACAGAATTGCTATACATGATAGTATCATTTTAGTATAGTAAAATTTAAAAATTTTAAAACCTAATTCAACGCATAGATGGCACTGTGTCAAAAAACAATATAAACTGTACACAAATAATCACAATGCAAATTAGTATTTATTAGAGCATTTTTATTTTACATACTACCATATTTCATTGTGGGCACTCATTATAACTCGAGTCACATGTAACTGATACTCAATTTCAATCCACTGTACCGTCATGTAACCATTAAACGGACATCTGTTTTAAAAATTAAATTAATAACTGGATAATTAAAATATTTCTAAGGAAGTTTACAACTTAAAAGTTAGGGCACAGCCATCGATATCGAAAACCTGCCTGGAGCCAAAGTACCAATGGCTCTCCACAAACACAGAGACGTCTGTCTCTCGACGAATTCCGAATCAGTCTCTCCAAAAAAGTTCTCAAACCCCCGTTCTCTTGGATCCGCAGAACCGCAGCTGCGAACAGGAGGGAAACGAATTCCGAGCCCTTGCAAGATATGCTTTTGTCCTCAACAGAACTCTGAAGACACCTCCACACAGATGCAATAACTCTCTGTAATGCCGACTTGAGTTCACAAAAGTTACTCTCCATTCCAGACATGGGATTAGGGAACCGACGGAACTCCAGCTGTGTCGATGGGAAAATCGTTCCTGAAAACGCACAGAACGGTTTATCGCATCCCTGAATTCAATTGCCAGACACAAGGGGGAGGAACCGGGGCGGACCAAAACGAAACGCCAGGCCGCTGATGAGAAAAACCCTCTTTCGGTACTTTGTCAAAAACACACGTGTAAACATTGAAGTTGTTGTTGTCACCGTCTGGATATTGCCCACACCACAGAGAAAAAGGGTCGGCTAGTACCGTATGGTGCACCACGTATTTGCTTACATGTGTTGCGGAATAGTGTTGATTACTTAGCGTCTTCAATTCTTCAAACAATTGAACTATATATTTTTTGGCAAAAAAAAATATTGATGTCCATGTAAAGGTATTTAGTAAAAACCGCACACTAATGTGACACTTGGTTGATTTTATGGAACATTTTTAAATGTGTCATGCATTTTTCGTCCACCCTAAATAATTATAAAGCATTAAATAGATTTTGAGTTAGTTTACCAACCTCACAAGTATACATAACTTTTCTTCGGGGCATATTCCTCTTGGGGGTCTATTATATGGTTTTGAATTTATTACATGTTTCAGAACATAATAAAACAATACTGGTGTTAAGCGAAAGCACTGACTGAACTGTTCATCATTGCAGTGCAGAGCGCGATGCACTAAATTTGAAATGAACCTCTAGCACAATTTTAAACTTATCACTATCCTCGAAATGATAATTTTCGTCTTCCGATGACTCATCCTCTTACAAATATACTAATAATGCTATGTCTAGGTCGTCCATTCTCCTCCGTAGTCTATCCTTCTAAGTTGACTCCTCTGGTCACCATTAAAACGGCCGCCTTGTCACGCCCTCCGCCTTATGACGTATCCCGACACCTAGATAACAGCACCGCTTTCTTAGGAAACCGTATATCTTCTCCAGAGTGACGTTAAACTTTAACTGCTGTTATGGGTCTCACAGACCCCAAGCCATTTTTGACAGGTCGTTTTCACCCCTTAAAGTGAATATTGGTCCCTGTCCAATTCAGTACCTTCCTACTACGTCCACCAGAAGCCACATTCCAAGACTGGTTTGGCTGCCCCAACTATTTCGTATTTCACACTATTTGCATCTACCGCATGGTCTCTTAGACCCTTTCACGGCATTTGCGTTACCGTTCTTGTTGAATGAAATCGTCTAAGTTGGAGAAGGAAATGTCGGCAGAGAGCCTAAAATGGCAACAAACATTACCAAGAAACGACCTGTATATCTTACACAAAAAGAAATTCAGGATATTGTTTGTAATTGGTCGGAAATAGAGTACTGTGGGACAGTGAACACGAAACGGATTCGGAAATTCATGAAGATGAAGTAATTTCAAGTGCGTCTTCACAAGAAGAATATTTCTACTGAAAAAACAACTTCAAATGGGATGCCTGGGGGGATGGAGAATCCTAATCGTGCCGTTACAATACCAAAACACAACATAGTTTTACAGTTTCCAGGGTTGAAACGTCTTGCAAAATTAGGTCCGAAAGCTGAGCCTGAAGAGACATGGAATCTACTTAACTTGTATAGTAATATAAAATATATATATATCATTTTAAGAATTGAATTTATCTTAATTTAAAATGTATGAATAATAATTACCTAAAGAATCTTTCATCAATGTATTATATTAATTAACTTTATACGCACTTTAGTGAGCGAGGTCGGATAGACTCCTCCACACTAGTTACTAGACGGTTTGTGACACAGAAGTTAGGGGTGAAGTAAAATACCTACCTATTCCGTCATCGTAAAAATGTCAATTGCGTGCGACGCTATTTTATTCAACAATTTAAAATTAAGGTTACTTCACTCCACTCTTCGAAGAAATTAAAAACTCGAGTTCTTAATTACCAAATCCATATCTCAAGCGAGCGCAGACTTTTCTTTCACGAGTTGAAAAATAAGCGAACCACTCGAAAAGCGCTCCCAAATCTGAGGAAATGATCATCCCGAAGTTTCTTGTTCCGAAACTCGAACTTTCAAAAATTAATCTCCCGCACCTGCAAAGTGGTTCTATTTTTATCTCCGAGTTAATTCCACCTCGGATTTTGGTCCGAGCAAGAACATGGAACAACCAAAAAAGAACGTGTTTAACTCTTGCGGTTGAAGCACCGGGATATTTTCGCATTAAGGCCTTCTGTATGCAAACCAGAGAGTATTTAATAGGGTAATGAATTTTATATCTCGGTGTGATAGTATTATTTTTTCCAAGACCCACATACCAGACAGAACTCCTTAATGACTTAACAACGTGCTTATGAAGTTCCACTTTTTTCCCCTTTTTAACGTCATAATTCAAAAATTAATTAATTTTCGTCATAAAATCTAATAACTTTTAATGAATTCAAAAAGCTTAAGGCGTGCTTCCTGCAGTCGTTAATTAGTTTTTAAATTAACATATTATAGGAGTATATAGGATCACGTGACTCTTGAGTCGAGACTGCTTGACTGGTCGTTGGAAGTAATTAAAGCATAAAAGTGGTGATAGAATTTTGGGCTAGAGCCTTCGATTTTAGGCTGGTTTACGGGAGTACTTTCGAGAAGGGAAGACGCGAGACTATTCAGGAGGGCTGTATTCGGTTATTGATTGGGCAAGGAAGATAATTGGCTTTAATGAGTAACTTTCCTGTAAAGTTTTGAATGATCTTTTGAGTACACTTAGTTTTAGGGGCGAAAGTCTCCGGTTTTGAATTTGCTTTAGTGAGTAAAAGGGCGAGAAGTAAAACTATTCATGGAGTGTTTTTTTTCGTTATTCCGTTGGGCAAAGAAGACAATAAACAAATGTATTGACTTTACAATGGACAAGGTTTTTTCGGAACCTCTACTTTTCTTGGACTTCTGGGGGGTTTAGGGACTTGTAGACTGGGTCTAATTTACAGACACCATGTCGGGGATTAGTAACGACAACAACAGATAATGGGCTTCAATGAGTAACTTTCCTGTTAAGTTTTTGAATGTTCTTTTGAGTACACTTAGGTCTTAGGCGAATGCCTCCGGTTTTGAATTTGCTTACATGAGTAAAGGGGGCGAGAATTAAAACTATTCATGGAGTGTTTTTTTTCGGTATTCCAGAGGGAAAAGAATATAATGGGCTTCAATGAGTAACTTTCCTGTAAAGTTTTGAATGATCTTTTGAGTACAATTAGTTATATGCGAAAGCCTCCAGTTTGGAATTTCTTACGTAAGTAAAGGGGCTAAACGTAAAACTTTTCAAGGAGTGTTTTTTGCGGTATTCTATTGGGCATAGAAGATAATTGATTTCCATGAGTACATTTCCTGTAAAGTTTAGAATTATCTCTTGAGTACATTTAGTTTTAGGCGAAATCCTACGGTTTTGAATTTGCTTACGTGAGAAAAGGGGCGAGTCATCAGAGAATTAATGGCCGGAGTGGGTTTTGTGTTTGGTATTCCATAGCGCAAAGAAGATAATTAACTTCACTGAGTAACTTTCCAGTAAAGTTTTGAATGATCTTTTGAATACATTTAGATTTTGGCGAAAGTTTCCGCTTTTCCTCTGCAGCAAATTGGTCTGCAAAGTAGGGATGTTAAGCGAATCACGGAATAGCTACTTAATCACTGATACTTTTCAATCACAGTTCTCAGCTGCAACTGAATTATCAAAATAACAGTTATGTGGTATAAGTGATTACTGGAACAGTGATTGAGAATTTGATATTCGGTAGCAATGATTGAGGTTTAACTCATATCAGCGACTATCGTTTAATCCCGATACAGCGACTGTTATTCGGAAGAAAGGATAGAGGGCTAAGTTATGTCATTTTACCTCTATCAGTGGAATTCGAATGGTATTAGTGATTCGTTAGCAGTGACAACTTCTGCTGAGAACTAAAAGTTTGGTAGGTCTAATTGGTGATAATCTTTTGTCGTTGTAAACCGCAACGTAGGGTACCACCAATGTGTGCGACAAAATATCTTAAATCACAAAAAAAAAACATTCATTTCCAAACAAATTGATTCGGTCAGAGTTTAGAAGCACAATCACATATATTCTTCGGTAGCAGTCACAGTTGTAACTGTTACTGTGAAATTACTATTAGTACTATCCCTAGTCCTAAGCCGTAGACACTGCTATCAGTGCACATACAACTCGTGGGGAACTTTATGACATTGATACCATTGCAATGTAACGTCCTAGTAGCAGAGTGTTTAGGCTAGTGTCTCGGAGACCTCCTGTGTTCAAAGTTTCCTTGATTTTTGCGCATGCGAATATAACTGAAAACAGTTAGGTTTTGTAGTCCATCTTATTGAGACGTCCCAATGGCAACTGAATTATTTTGAAATTAAGAATTTTGTTATGTTTTATCTGCTTTCGTTACTTTTTTCGTGATATATACAGTCTGTGTAAAAATAAATGTTGTTTTTTATGTCCAAATTGTTTAGATTTATTCGCATAGTGCCAGAAGACGAATGCATTGAATTTTAGCACGTCGTTCGTTAACAATAGCACAGTTATAAAAGCTTAAGATTCACACTTTAAAATTTCCCATTTGTTTAGGATAGGCCTCCACTTGCGATTCCTAGACGCTGCGACCAAAAATTCGCAGCCGCAGAAATTCTACAAGGTGAACACATTACGATAGAATATTTGTTGAATTAGAACAGTTTTCCAATGGATGATTTGAAAATTTGTGTAAGAACCCTGCAAAGATTTTCCAGTATTACAAAATAACAAAAAAGTAGTTTTGATGAATTGTTGGGAGCAATTGGTCCATTAATAACAATCTTCAATTTCTTCTTCTTCTCAATTTTTTCGATTCGTTGTCAGGCAATTTAGACAAGTATTTACAGTGTTTTAAACAGGGGGTTCATGTCCATGCCTGTCCGTGGGATTTATTGGAGTAGAGCGACAGTCGCGTCGCAGCGAAAATAGAACCGATTGCACTTTTTTATTCGCTGTGATTGTTTAGTCACAAGTTTTTGCACTTTGAAACAATGAGCTTTATTTTTGTGACTGAAAAATCGCGCGATTGGAAACCTAGCCTTAGTCATGGATGGCTTTCTGGGGAAGCGCTTCCCTTACGAAGGCATTGTTCCAACCGTAAATTTCGGAGGGAATCTGTGTCTGCCATCACCTTTCTAACAAAATAGACAAACTATGTGCTTGCAACAAAACGTCATTTCTTAAGGTCGTTCGGATTGTAGATCTGTCACGTCATTGTGGAGAAAAGCATAATTCCTAATGCGCAACATATGGATATGTTATATTGAATATTCTACGGTATGAAAAACACTATAATTGGATAGCCAATCGTCCCAAGTCTATTTGTCAGCCCCCGTGACTTACTCTTCAGAGATCTTATGATAGCGTTTCCATCCATATGCTCTGCTTATTTGATTGCAAGGTCGATTATTTCTGCTTGGAATGACCTAGTCCTCTGATTGTTGTGCCTCGAGCAATGAATTCTTAGAGGAATAAAAGTAATCAAGAATATGATGATCCTTCCCCCATCAGAGAATTACTTTAAGACAAATCTTTTATTTCTTTTTTTGCAACAGGACTTAACACCATGGCACACGTCAAGGTCTGTGTAGGCCTGGATTGAAGAATTATAGACAAATTGTATTGTCGCTCAAAATTCCGGTCTCCAATTGAAAAATCCTCCACTGAGACTTTTCTAGCAGTGACTTTAATCAAGAAATTCATGCAAATCCCAATAGGTGCAAAAAAATGGTTGAAAGCATGCCTGAAAGTATCAATTCAGTCACAGGAAGTATTGTAACAAGTATTGATTTTTCAAAGCATATGAGCTATTCCTCTTGCTACCTATGCGTCCAAATACTTTTCAAAATATAGTGTATTAGCTTTACTATATGGCTATGTTCGATAATTTTTATTACTCCTCGCAACCAAGTCCCACCATTGTTTCCTCAGAAACTTTGTTGCTTCGAAGAACAGCCTTTTCAGCTTTGTCCATTCCACGTGCTTTTCTCTTCCGATTGCTCGACTAGTGACAGCCTTTGACGTTTTAAATTAATTCTCGAGTTTTACTTAGAAAATTATCTCTTGCGAAATGTTCTTGATCTAATTTTGGTTGTGGGGAAGGATAATATAGCGACCTGAAAATAGATGCAATGAGTTATAAATTCCAGAATACGTTGTGTAAATTTCATGACACAACAGTTCATCTTTTACACAAACATATTTTCAACAGATATTTTATATAGAACTATCGCTTATGCCTTCAATTAATACGCTGTAAAATTCGAACTTTGGTCTGTCAATCAAAGAAAGTCAGAAAGTCCTCAAATCACCAATCTTAGAGTCATCAAATATATCACCTAGTTAAACATATTGCATTATAAAATGTCAGCCATTTTAATGATGTACTCCAGTCAAAATATCGTTAATAGAAAGGAAATGTCAGCTTGACATTTTAAATGGTGCTAAAAGAATAAAAAAGCATCTTCCCCAGTTTGAGGAAAATATCAATTATGCATTCAACATTCTTTATTCAATACACGTAATGAATTAATTACAAGAGAATTGTCGCAAAGCAGTACTTTCCAAAAGTTGCCCTCATTTCAATCCAAAGTCCAATTTCGAGTCAATTTCGAATGAACCAGAGATAAACTTATTTTCCAATTAATTATTCATCTTCTTTCTACGTGCATTAAGGGACTACATTAAATTCGAACGGAATCCGATGGCTTAAGTTACATTTAAAACAGATTGTTTGCTGAATAAAAAATTAAATGCTAAGCCTTATTCTTTTAGCTCGCAATCACAACTGGAATTAAGATGGCTCAATGCATTTTAAATTGCATGCAAAATCTGAGCTTCTCTCTTTAATGATGTCCTTCTGATAGTTTAGCTTGAATTATTAAACGAGAAATCTTGGAAGCGATTATGTAAATCTATTTCGAAACACAGTGCAACTAAATTTAATGCTTTTGCAATCTATATTAATATATAAATGTGACAACATTATGAGGTCCTATTGTTTTTTAGTTATAATTAAAATGAACTGCTGGATTTCTCTTTTTCGTTCCGGATTTTGAAATCTAGGTGTTTTTTGGTAATGATAGGTAATACGTGTGATGATTATTAAAAAAATGAGGTATATCTGTAGAATTTTATTTGAAGAATTCTCGCCTTGCATGTAATTTTCTTGAGATGCCATAATTAGTTGTAACAAGATACTTAGAAAACCGCTCTTTGTTAAATCAAAAATATACATTGTTTTAACGTTAAAAATATTCAATTGGCAAATCCTTTTTTAAATTTATTCCTTAAATTCATAATTGAACATTGCAATTTAGGCTACAATCTATTTTGAATCTTTACTTGTTCGATCCACCTAAATAATTTATTTTTCACTTTTTTGGAAATTAATTCCAAATTTATTTGACATTGAATAATTGCACATTAGTCACGAAGAACATAGTATCACTTTCGGTGAATTAATTCACCTCTGAAAAGTATTAAAACGATATCAGATAAATTTATCTTGTTTCCAAACTATTTTTAAAGTTATATTTTGTACTAGATGAACAACCCGGCGTTGCTCGGATTTCAAATATGACCGCGACAGTTAAAATATGAACACATTTCCCTGTGTTAATTCAAATACACAAACTCTGTAGAACGTGTTTCCTACCGTATATGACTGCAACATTTCACTAAGTTAACTCAAAAACAAACCTTGTCGAACGTGTTTCCTTGTCCATGTCCAATTATTGCAGAAAAACGAACTTTAGATTTTGAAATCGGGGTTTCGGGGGCACTTTTAGAATTATCTGAGTGCCGATTTTCATGGCTACATATTGGTCTGAAGACAGGAAAGAAATAACTTATGTATTCCGCAGTGTTCTAAAGTATAAGTATACAAAATTTATTATGAATTGGTCAAACGGTGTAGATTTGTATAGAGAACACACACACATCCTTCATACAGTCAGTACTGGCAAAATGGTCCTTATAATGTCACAACGGTTTTCGGTCAGTCTTCTAAAGTCCCGTCTATCTTAATAGGGAACTTGTGTTAAAGCGCACCGATTATATAGTCATTTTATTTTCCTGGATATCGGTTATATGGTCGGTTTTCATATTTTTTCAATGATGTTATGGTTTTTTGTTTTTGGAAAAATAGTAATTGTAACAATTTTTGAGGCGGGATGCAACACAAGAAATGACCAGAAAAAAAAGTTCCTGCGACCCCGGAGGCGATTTTCCAAACCCTCATAGGTACTACAACTGGAGGCGGGGCTAACCGTAAAGGCCAATGATCGCGAGCGCTGGATAGGAATCTCCTTCACTACGCTAAAGACAACTGAAATCCTGTCTGATCCTGTTTGCAGTGTAATAATTATATACGTTAGTGTTTTATGTATACTTTTTGTTACATCAGAATGGTCCTAAACCAGGGTTGGATACGACACCATCATCTTAAAGCAAAGGGGACGGCAGAGGGGCGGGAAAATATCAGCTGGTAGTGAGTTCAGGAGTGGTTCTTAGATTATTTATGTAAAATCAACGAAAGCTTGGAAAAATATAAAAAGGGTATTAAAAATTAGGAAAAGTAATTTAGAATCAAAAGGAATTAAATTGGAATTTTTTTTAAATAATTTGGAGGATCTAAAAATTTTTCCGCCAACTGGGTTCGAACTCGGGAAGTCATCCTCCGCTGCCTACGCCAAACTGAAAGTAAGTGACTCTAGCCATTAGGCCATTGTTGCGTCACGAAAAGACGCTCTTTAAAAGAAGAGGTCGTTTTATATTTGGTTCATTTCAGTCTCATTGGCCGTTATGGTTAGCCCTGCCCCCAGTTGTAGTATCATTGGCCGTTATGGTTAGCCCCGCCCCCAGTTGTAGTACCTATGAGAGTTTGGAAAATAGCACCCCGGAGAGGACCTGAATTAACGCCTTTACTTCCCTCCCCTTCCCCCCATTTCTCTTTTGCGTTGAATTCATCAATTGCCCACCCACCTCAATTCTCTTCCTCCCCAACAGCTGCTTTCACCAAAGCAAATTCGATGCCCAGTACGACATTAAACAACATTTTAGCATCCTACAACATGGTATTGCTTACCATGCTATGTCAGCAGCTTCAGCGCGCTTGCAAGGGTAGATTTTCGAGTTTCGTTTTCTGGTTTATTGCACCCCGACTGTTTGGTTCTTTGTTTTTTTTTTGTTGTTGTTATGTTGTGTGTTTTATGTTACTATATATATATATAATTGAAGATAGTTTAAATTTTTTTTTTTTTTGGGGGGGGGAAAGCTATAAAGTGTTAATATAAATCCCATAATTTTAAAATAGAAACAGTAATTGTGTCTATTTCATGCAAAGCATAAACAAGAGTGTTGTTGTCTACAACCACAACAAAACGAAAGAATCTATAGGAATATGATTAATTCCTGAAATCATCTTTTGTACACCTGGACAAAAGTATCTGCAGATGTTGATGAATTAGGACATTGTATACACATACTGTTAGAATATGGTATCCATAACATAGGATGGTAATATTTCATTATTAAGAACTCTCAACTTTTATACTACGGCCGGTACAGCAGTTGTGCCATGATAGCGCCAAGAAAGAATTTAGACAACGACCAGTACATCAGTCTTACCTTGAAATTTATAAAAATCGTGCCAAGAAAGAGTTTAGACTACGACCTATACATGATAATTTGGTAATTTTTTGAGTTAACGTCGTACTAGAGCAACACAACGGGCTGTTGACGACGGTCCGGGATCCGTCCCTTAAGGGAAAGATCCGAGCACAACACCTCGTAATTTTGAACCACGGTCAGATGACGAAGCAACACCTCAGCTGGCGCCTCACTCTCCAAACTTCCACGCCAACCCAACGTGAGGACTTTCGGCCACGACAGATTTAAGGTGCACCAGCCGCCTCTACACCATACGTTTACAAACATCCATGCCCGTGCCCGGATTCGAACCAGGAACCTTCCGATCTCGAGGCTAACACCTTAACCACTATACCGGTTGGTCGGCGACCTATACATGAATTGTACCTTGAAAGTTATAAGAATCGCGCCAAGAATGAATTGCACTTGTCATATCTATATCTATCTATCTATCTATCTATCTATCTATCTATCTATATATATATATATATATATATATATATATATATATATATATATATATATATATATATATATATAGATATATAGATATATATATAGATATATATATATATATATAGATATATATATCTATATATATATATATATATATATATATATATATATATATATATATATATATATATATATATAAGGTTAAATAAGAGAGAACTTTCATTATCCACCAACCTACTTCAATTTTGCAGCAGGCGCTTTCTGATAAATTCCTTTAAAACTCTTGGAAACAATTCAAAGAGGACTACAGTTCAAGCGTTGGCTGCATGTTAGATATGTGCATAGATTTTACAAATGAGATTTTGATGTACTCTTGTTTTATCTAGTAGTATAACACAAACTCACCGTCTGTTAAAATACATACATCTCTCTCGCAAGCAGTTACAAATTCCCTAGGATTCGTAGTAAAGGTATATATTGGAATATATAACGTACTACATATAGGACTCGAAACACGAATCAAAGCGCATGGCTGAATATTGGTTTATGTACAAATAATTCACAAATTACATTGATTAAATAATGTTCTGCCTTGTATTAAATTACATGGCGACCAACCGGTCTAGTGGTTAAGTTGTTGGCCTCTGGATAGGAAGTTTCCAATTTTGGGTCAGGGCATGGATGTAAATTGTATTGTCATTTTTTAGGAGCAATAATGGTGCTACTGCACGAGAGGCCATTACTTTCGACCTTGTAGAAGCCAATGATTCCAGTTTATTCATATGTTCCCGCCATTGGAAAAAAATATTAAATTAAATATTTAACAATACCTTTTGTTAAAAATTCATTGCTAATTCGTAGTAAAGTCATATATTGGAATATATTGCTCATTGTTAGAAGCCGTCGAACCGCTCTGGTGGTTATGATGTTAGGCTCTAGATAGGAAAATACCTGATTCGAATCCGGATCAATGAATACATTTTTGTAAGCGACTGGGGGTGCACCTTATGTCTGTCGTGGCCGAAAGTTTTCACGTTTGGTTGGTGTGAAAGTTTGGAGAGTGGGGTGCCAACTCATGTATTGCTTCGTCATCTGACCATGGTTCAAAATTACGAGGTGTTGTCCTCGGATCTTATCCTTAAGGGATTGATTCCGGTCCGTCGTCAATAGCTCATTGTGTTGCTCTAGTATAACGTTAATTACAAATTATTAATTACTGATTGACCGTCGCCAATAGCCTGTCATGATGCATTCCAGTGCAACTTTAATTATGAATTCCCAACAGCTCATCATGCTATCATCTGAAATAAATCTCTTTCCGACGCGTCAGCACCATCCACTGATCAAATCTTACCGAAGTGGCGCCGCACAAGAGTTGATTGAGAATGCCCTCTCCCCATCTCGCATTGCCAGACGCAGCCGGCCAAAGGATCCCGTTATTTAGATAGTTGAGTAAACAGATGTCGACAGAATATCGGATGCTTTTTCCGTGTTTGTTCGCCAGACCTGAGGTTTTTTCCGCGGTCGGGGGAAATCTTTTCTGCGAGGCTTTTCCAAACATCGGCCACACGCAGATGGGTTAAGTCACAGAATACCAGAGTAGCTCGGTGTTTGACTAATAATTTATAGGGTGCTGATGTTTTATGAAAGCCAGGGGATCCTGCGTTTGGTGCGTACATGTAAAAACTTCAAGGTTGCATGATATTCCGAAGCGATTCGTGTAATAGAAATTGAATATTAGAACGGCATTTTGTCTGACGCTGCTATAATTAGTAAAAATGTTTGGTTCAGCTTACTCTCATTAAATACTGCCGACCAACCGGTATAGTGGTTAAGGTGTTAGCCTCTAGATCGGAAGGTTCCTGGTTCGAATCCGGGTCCGGGCATGGATGTTTGTAAGCGTATGGTGTAGAGGCGGCTGGTGCACCTTAAATCTGTTTTGGCCGAAAGTCCTCACGTTGGGTTGGCGTGGAAATTTGGAGAGTGGGGATCCAGCTCAGGTGTTGCTTCGTCATCTGACCGTGGTTCAAAATTACGAGGTCTTGTCCTCGGATCTTTCCCTTAAGGGACTGATCCCGGACCGTCGTCAAGAGCCCGTTGTGTTGCTCTAGTATGACGTTAACTAAAATTACCATTACCATTACCCATTCAATAATTCGGATCTTTCCCTTAGGAGATTGATCCCGGACCGACGTCAATGGACCGTTGTGTTGCTCTAGTACGACGTTAATTAATATTATCGTTACCATTACCCATACATTACTTTTTAATATAGTTTTCGTGTAAAAAATGAAAAGGTATAGTTTTATGAAAATGTTTTTATGAAACAAAAACATTTGTATAAAACTCAAAAGTGATTTTGTCGACCCCAGAAGAAATAAGGAAGCGTTCAATATATTATGTCATAAAATCCTTGTTTTTAACGGCCGACCAACCGGTATAGTGGCTAAGGTGGTAACCTCCAGATAGGAAGGTTCCTCGTTCGAATCCGGGTCCGAGCATGGATGATTGTAAGCGTATGGTGTAGTTGCAGCTGGTGCACCTTAAATCTGTAGTGGCCGAAAGTCCTCACGTTGGGTTGGTGAGGAAGTCTGGAGAGTGAGGTGCCAGCTCAGGTGTTGCTCCGTCATCTGACCGTGGTTCAAAATTACGATGTGTTTTCCTCGGATCTTTCTCTTAAGGGACTGATCCCGGACCTTCGACAATAGCCCGTTGTGTTACTCTAGTACGACGTTGATTAAAATTGACATTACCATTACCCATACATTTTATTTTAATATAGTTTTCGTGTAAAAATGTAGTATAGTTTTTATAGTTGTAGTATAGTTCTCTTAAAGTTGTTGTATAGTTTTTATAGTTGTAGTATAGTTTTTAAAGTTGTTGTATAGTTTTTATAGTTGTAGTATAGTTTTTAAAGTTGCTGTATAGTTTTTATAGTTGTAGTATAGTTTTTTAAAGTTGCTGTATAATTTTTGTAGTTGACCCCAGAAGAATTAAGGAAGCGTCTATATATATATTTCTCTTACGTGGCACGCAAAAAAGACGTTATTTGTTACCGCGTTTTGGCAACATTGTGCGATTGTTTGTTTACTAGGAGCATCGCGCCTCATTTGAATCTATAGCGTTATCGGATGAAATTTTATTGAAAAAAATGAATTTTTGACGAGCTGTTGCGGTTTGTAATAGAAATCTAAGAAAGCGGAGGATCTTTTCAGGGCTATTTAAAAAACGGTCCTTTTCAAGGCTAACAATTATAGTACAAGACACATGCACTACAACTTTCGACAACAAACTCAGTCAAAAAGTGTATGGGTGGCTCGAGTACTGGGGAAATGTACACACAAACAACATGCTGGGTATTCAATTTCCAAAGCAGCGTTCACATTGCGAGTAAAAATTTGCTCAAAGTTTTCATTTAAATTCTGATTCCAGAGGTACTGTATATATCTTTTATGTAATACAACAAATTTAGATTTAAAAAATATTTTTTTGGAATATCTTATTATGTAATCAATCCCCTCTGCTAGGACACGTGTCTTCATTGATGCGAGCGAAGCGAGCATAGGTTCGCGCAGCGAACCAATGAGAATTGCGAAGCAATCCTCCGGGGGTTGGCGAGCGTTAGCGACAGGGGGCGGGCCCCCTAGTTCAATATATTATGTCATAAAATCCTTGTTTTTAACAATATGACATCGTGAGAAATTCCATTGTGATTGACCTTTAGGAAGGGTCACTTGCAAGGCAGGTACCTATTCCACTGTGTCAATGGAATGCCGAATATATTCGGATTTTGTATTATTTGGTGCCATCTGTTGTTCCCCCGCCACGCGCCTTAAAACGACTTGAGATGAGCAAGTGAAATAGGGCGTTCCTCTGCAGGTGGTATTCGTCCAGATGATCTCTGATTGGTGGTTAACTTTTACCGTTGGGTTATTTTAAAAATGAGGCACAGACGTTGGATACGGTGGGATAGAAGCATCTGGTGAGGCTGGTCTATGATATACATAATTTCATGCATTCGTGCAATGAAGTTAATGTGATTGTGTAAAGGAGCCATCTCTCAGGTGGCCCCTCGTCATCAGACCATGGTTCAAAATTACGTGCTGTTGACCGTTGTGTTACTCCAGTGCGATGATAATTGAAATACCAACCTCCGTATCTAGCTTTACAGGTAAAATATATCATATCTAACCACTAACCTTTAGACATTGGTGCCCGTGTATGTCTTTGTTTTTAACAGATTCATTCCCGGTGCACACATCCGATTTTTCAACGTTCGACGCCGCTGCCGCAACGCAAGTGCGGTTTGAGATACATTAGATCCAATGGAGCACTTCACACATGTCTCCAACGCGGCTGGGACGACGCATGTCCAACTTGCGTGCAATTTGTACCGCAGCTCCCCACGGCGCCGAACGGTCGTCGCACATGCGTCTCCGTTCTGAAGTACCTTGTTTTCATAAACAAATAGAATATAAATAATAATTAATAAATGGTTGCATCCAGTAACGTCTATTTTGTTTCAAAATATACTTTTTTTACACCAAGTAAGCGAAATAAACACATTTTCTTCGATAGAATATTTATCGCAAATGACGCGAAATGAGTTCGTGCGTCATTTCATGGTTATGTGTGCATAGTTGGCATTCGGTGCCGCAGTGGCGCCGCACGTTGAAAAACCGGATGTGTGCACCGGGCCTAAGTTGGAATTCTAGTTGTCATTGGTGGTCGCAAAGGTTTGTAATGTACTTTATGCCCTGTTGGCCATGTATGTTTAGTCTTTGTAGTGTAAAAAACAACCATGCAACGACAGACTAAAGAAAACCTATACTAAGCTTCTTTAGGAGGCATTTATTGTGAATATGTTATCCAGAATGCAACTTACAGACCGAATTATTTGGGGCTCGAGTTCTTTCTCCGATTTCTCTTTATGCACATACCAATATAGTTGTCTTATTGTGTTTATTACCATACAATGAAGTTACTAGAAAATGTACAGAGTAATGGACGAACTGATGAATGAAATGCCTACATTTCGCATACTTAGTTGAAATGTGGCCTGGGTTGCAGTTCGATGAGCCATCATCCATAACTTCTGAAATGGAAGTTTTAGACTTCCGGCTTTTCCACATCATTAATCATAGTATAAAAGTGACTCTTTCGATCCATGGTGTAGAGTGATCGCTCGTGGTTCAGAGGTTTTGGTTCCTCGTCATTTCAGTGCATTGACCGTATTTTTGCGTTTACATCATATTTCTTGTGTACATCCTTCTTCTAATGTATTAGTATTTTGAATGATGACCCTTTCTGTCACAACAGTGATATAGTTCTCGTCATTGGTTACGTCAAGAGTTACGATGATTCCCAATTCTTAGGGAAAGGTGTAGGTTAACAAAAGTTCAAAGTTCAATGATGTAAAACTCCCAAATAAACCTATAACAATGTCTGTTGGTCATCTTGCAATCCCTTGCATCAATTCCAATACAGTTGTGATACTGTTTTGTGTATATCACGACTCAAACAGAATGATGCATAACTACAAATCCTTCGAAAGACATTGGTGTAGGTTTCCTAGAAAATTCACATCACTGCCTTTTGGGCCATATTTTTACATGCAGTTACAGTTGTTTTGATGTTCTTCTGGGTATCATAGTTATAATAAAATGGTTCATGACTCCAAAAAGTTCAAAAGACATTGATGTACCCTAGGAAACCCAGGCCACTGTCTTTTGGGTCAGTCTTTTGCATGCACCTATTCCGTTACAAATGCGATAGTGTTTCGTTATGCTATTCGTGTGTATAGTATTTAAAATAATGCCCTTGATGGAGACTACATAATTGTTAAGGCTAGTGAAGGAGTGTTTTTGCATATCCAGTCAATAAAAAGCATGTTCTTTGAGTTACATATCAAACTCAAAAAACGTGAAGTTTTATGCTATAAATATTGAATTCATTTTTAGACCCTTTGTTTTAGTCCTTGATTCGTTTAGTAATTGTAGATCGGAATGTTCCTGGTTCGAATCCGGGCCCGGGCATGGATGTTTGTAAACGTATGGTGTAGAGGCGGCTGGTGCACCTTAAATCTGTCGTGGCCGAAAGTCCTCATGTTGGGTTGGCGTGGAAGTTTGGAGAGTGGGGTGCCAGCTCAGGTGTTGCTTCGTCATCTGACCGTGGTTCAAAATTACGAGGTGTTGTACTCGAATCTCTCCCTTAAGGGACTGATTCCGGACCGTCGTCAATAGCCCGTTGTGTTGCTCTAGTACGACGTTAACTAAAATTACCATTACCATTTAGTAATTGATATTTATCACAGAAGTGTTAAAAAATTGGCGTACTAGAATAAAAAATAAATAAATCGTCTTTATGAGCAGTTTGTCGTCTGAAACCGTGCTTTAAAATTAAGAGTTGTTGTTCTCGGATATTTTCCGGGATTGAACCCAAACAATAGTACATTGTGTTGCTATAGTGTGACGTAAATTCAACTACCTACCGTTCTGGGCAGTACTTCAAATTATTAACTTTTGTACATTATTGAAAACCCAAGTGTAGATACTTGATATCTCGTCCATCAAAATCAGACGAAGTTTACAAATGACGAGATAACTCGTCATCATGATACTGCCTATTTTTTGATGATGACGAGATCCAGATCTTGACAATGTTCTTCAAATGACGAGATATCTCGTCACATCTCGGCAATATCATGATGACGCAATCAGGATCTGGTCAATTTTATTCAAATGTCGAGCTATCTCATCCATCTATATATGGTGAATTGTGTCACAATCTAATGAATGACTCGATGCTAATAACGAGGTACTCCGTCGGAGGAAGATTTAAATATTACCAAACAGGTAAATTATGTAAACGGATTACTACGATCCCAATGTAAACCTAAAGTTTGAGGTCGTAAACAGTTCGGAAAGTCAGGAAGAAATTCCGCTCCACTTCCCTTACAAAATAACATTGTTAAAAATCTTGTAAGTAACGCTGTCCTTGATATTCTTCCGCCGCAAACTCATATTTCTTTCTTAACTTCCTTTCAAAGGAAATCCATTCCGTATTACCCTGCAAACTCCATTCCACATCCTCCAGGCAACGATATCTCCGGAATTTTCCCACACATCAGGTTTCTGATAGAGCTCAGAGATAAATTCGAGTCTCGCGATATCTCATGAGACACACATCGAGTTTCAAAAAGGGATTTATGGGGAATTACGTCACGTGTGCCCGGGATTCCGTATTTTATTGCATCATGTGTGGAAAAGGCGAACTCTATCTGGAATCGTCCACTAAGGAAAAATGGGATTATGCCCGAGTGTTTTTTTTTTCCTTTTCTAAGTCCTGGTAGTTTTTAGTTTCCGAGGAAGGACAGATAGTGGTGGAGATATTTCATTGCGTTTTTCCCGGATGGGGATGCTTAATTTTAAGTCATCTGTAAGAGCCTGCGGGATTTTATATACATAACTTTTTGGATCGAGAGAGAAATGTTTCACGTTTCTGTAAGCCACAATATATCCTGCCTGATTTTGCCATAGATGAGAGGAAATATTGAAAATCATCTTCATTTTCAGCCGACAAACCGTTCTGGTGATCGAGGTGTTAGCCTCTAGATCGGAAGGTTCCTAGTTCGAATCCGGGGCAGTGTATGGATGTTAGTATGGGTATGGTGTAGAGATGGATGGTGCAGTTTAAATCTGTCAAGGACCTTAAGTCTCACGTTGGGTTGGTGTAGAAGTTTGGACAGTGGGGTACCAAATCAAGTGTCACCTCGTAATCGGATCGTAGTTCCAAATTACGTGGTGTTGTCCTCGAATCTTACCGTAAGTAGGGTATTGAACCCGGACCGTCGTCTCTAGCCCGTTTTGTTGCTCTAGTACGATGTTAATGTTAAATTACCAATTACTTAAGTCCTCACGTTGGGTTGGTGTGGACGTTTGGAGAGTGGGGTGCTAACTCAGGTGTTACCTTGTCATCTGACCGTGTTTCAAAATTACGTGGTGTTGTGCTCGGATCTTTCACTTTGGGGATTGATCCCGGATCGTCGTTGCCGACCAACCGGTATAGTGGTTAAGGTGTTAGCCTCTAGATCGGAAGGTTCCTGGTTCGAATCCGGGTCCGGGCATGGATGTTTGTAAACGTATGGTGTAGAGGTGGCTGGTGCACCTTAAATCTGTCGTGGCCGAAAGTCCTCACGTTGGGTTGGCGTGGAAGTTTGGAGAGTGGGGTGCCAGTTCAGGTGTTGCTTCGTCATCTGACCGTGGTTCAAAATTACGAGGTGTTGTCCTCGGATCTTTCCCATAAGGGATTGATCACGGACCGTCGTCAATAGCTCGTTGTGTTGCTCTAGTACGGCGTTAACTAAAATTACCATTACCATCACCCGGACCGTCGTTAATAGAACCATTGTGTTGCTCTAGTACGACGTTAATTAAAAATTAATACAACAATTACCATTACCATCTTGATTTTCAGAGGCGTTTTCTTTCAAGGTGAATAAAGGTGGCGTAAATGCTTCTGCGGTGATACATGCTGGTACAGGTTAAATCTGTCGCGGCCTCAAAAAAGTTCCTTACGTTGGCGTGGTGTGGACGTTTGGTGGGTGGTGTGCTAGCTCAGGTGTGACCTCGTCATCTGATCCCGTCGTTCAAAATTACGTGGTGTTGTCCTCGGGTCTATTCCTTCAGGTTTAATCCTGAATAATCTCCAATAGTCCGCAGTGCTGCTTCAGTGTGACGTTAATTGAAATACCTACGTACCAAAGAAACTTATGAATTTATATCGCGGTTGCGCGTTCAAACTAGATCCAACCAAAGATCGCCGTGTAAGTGAGGTAATGGTAATGGTAATTTTAGTTAACGTCGTACTAGAGCAACACAACGGGCTATTGACGACGGTCCGGAATCAGTCCCTTAAGGGAAAGATTCGAGGACAACACCTCGTAATTTTGAACCACGGTCAGATGACGAAGCAACACCTGAGCTGGCACCCCACTCTCCAAACTTCCACGCCAACCCAACGTGAGGACTTTCGGCCACGACAGATTTAAGGTGCACCAGCCGCCTCTACACCATACATTTACAAATATCCATGCCCGGACCCGGATTCGAACCAGGAACCTTCCGATCTAGAGGCTAACACCTTAACCACTATACCGGTTCGTGTAAGTGAGGACTCTCTAGGTTAAATCTGTCTTAACCTCAAATGCTCTCTCGTTAGCGTGAGGTTAATGCCAGATCCGGTGGCAACCTCTTCATCTAACCTTGGTTCAAAATCACGAGTTGTTGTCCTCGATCTTTCCCTTCGGGATTGATCCAGCGCCGTCGCCAATTTCCCGTTGTGTTACTCCAGTGTGATGTTAATTTTGTAAAATTTAAAATTGAACGTTTAACATTACTGAAATAACTATTGACATCATTTTAAAGTAAAATTTTCTCGGACCATCTGGCGTGTTTTAATTGAAAATCCTTCGCATCGTGAAATGGATGGATAAATGAAGTCGAAGGTATAAATGAGTCGAAAAATGTATATTATATGTCCGTGATTTATATTTTCCATATGTGATTCAATTATTCAAATCCAATGTCGAACTGTCTGTCGTATTCAACATAGGTCATAATTCTGCGCTTACGTCTTCACAGTTACCAGTCTTTTTCCAGTTTCAGCATATGTGTTCTGAAAAGGTCCCTTATGGGAATTAGTGGTTTGGCTACTATTCCCAAGAGTAACTCTGGGCGTAAGGCAAAGGCGAACTCTATACTGAATCGTCCTCTGAGGAAAAATGCGATTCTGTCGGGAGGTTTTTCTTTCTAAGTTCTGGTGGTTTTCAGTTTCAGGGAAGAACACAGAGCATTGAAAGTATTTCATTGCGTTTTTCCAGGTGGAACATGTTTGGGATGCTTAATTTTAATACTTTGAGGAGTTCACGTTCGTCATACTACCTTGTAACTTTAGGCGTCTTCCCTGTATGACTTCTTACCGGTTTTAATCTTCCTGACCAATATAATCATTTTATTGTAATTCGATTCTAAATACAAGATCAATAGAATATTTCCAAAGGTTTATATTCTACAGAATAAAGACAGACCAACAGAATCATTCCAAATTATTATTTTCTGAGGACCAGGTAAATAGAATCTTTCCAATGGATTCTATTTCAATTAAAGGACCAATAGAATATTTCTAAAGAATGCTATATTAAGGAAAGTACCAGTAGAATCCTTCCACATAATTATATTCGAAATAAAAATCATAGAATGTTTACAAAGGATTATACTCTACAGAAGGACCAATATCATTCCAAATGATTATATTCTGAGGGAAAGGTAAATAGGATAGTTCCAAAGGATTCTATTTCAAGAAAAGACCCAATAGAACCTTTAATTTTTCAAATCCAATGACGAACTAGCTTTCATATCAACCTAGTTAGCTATTAGTCTGTCTCGTCAAAAATCAATCTAGCTTTTAAAGGCATGCATTCGGAACAGTTAAAAGAACGAACAAGAGAGAAGCCATGGAGAAATACCATCCACAATCTCCCTGATTGCCCAATAAGTTTCGTTTGACTACTAGGCATGATTGCCTTTACGCCCTTCGCTACCAACTTCGGATAGTGGATAGCCCTACCTCCCCTCTCTGCAACAGTGGTACGACGATGAATGCTGAACAACTCCCTGTCTGTCCATCTCTTACGAATAACTGTACTTACTACCTATATTGGGAAGCCAGAGATCTCTTGCACAATTTGACTCTTTGATCTCTGTTTCATCGTGCTTCTGTTCATTTTCTGTTCCTGTTCTGGTGTCATTGTTCTTTTGTATAGTTGATCTCTGTATGGCATTAGGTTAATGACTATTTAACGCCTGTTGCACAAATAAAAAAAATTAAAGAAACTAGCTTTCATATTCTTAAACGGTCGAATTTCTGGGGTCAGTTCACTTCATTCCTCTTTCCTTCTTCGTACAGGATTACAAAGAGCCCGCTGTCGCGAATTGGCGGTTTGGCGAAATTTCCCAGTCAGCCAAGAGTGAAAGACCTCGACACCATTTTTTAACTGAATCAATGCTCTTTTCCATCACCGCTCATGGTATGGTCTCCGTTATATTCTCTCAAACAGATTTATTAAATAAAGGCTCGTTCGTAAGTAGTAAAGTAATGTCGCATTGAAATAACACAACGTGCTATTGGCGATGATTCAGTATTAATCATAAAGGAAAACTTCTGGTAATTTTGAACAACACTCAGATACTTTTGACAACACATGATGGGCATCCTCATTTTGCTAATTCCTTTACTGTTCCGGTAGGTCTACAAGGCCCAAAAGCTCATAGGAAAAATTTGTTATAATTTCTTTAATTTTACAATTTTCTTAACGTGGAAAGAAAGTTTTATCTCGTTAACCATACTTTACTGCCGGCAACCACTCTACAAAACTCTCCGGCAGTTTTTCCAACGATATCAATATTAATGGCATTTCTTTCGGGGTCCACTTGAATTGAAATGTCGAAAAAACCGATAACACCAGTACTTGGAAAAGATTTAATGCGTCTGGCTGTCAGTCTCTGAAGTTTTAAAGGTGGTATGACCCCTAAAAACATCTGAAAAACTTTTCAGACAGCATCAGTAGTCAATTCTACAGCGTCTACAGAAGTGGCTTTCAAACTTTTTGAAGTCGTAGTACACTTGAAGTCCTATAAAAAAGTCGTAGGCGCAACAAGCAATAAAATACTAAGAAATAAGATGCAAAAAGCAAATGAATACAGAAATGACTGGAAAACGACCTTGAGCAGCTGCACTAGCGCATCAGCCCAAAGCCTTGTTTGAACACGTTTAAACAGTTTGAACAAGTGTAAAACCTTCTCGTTACTGTTCTTTACGGAAATGCATATTTCCCAGCTCTTAAGATAAAAATAATCTGCCGCAAAGAACATTTTAGTGCTGAAATGAAGATCTAAGGCACTACATTTAACTATATGTCTATAAATTCAATTTTATATCCCGTCACATAGCTATCTGGGATTTCATAGGGCACACCTAGGCATGTCACCGGGCGCATCAGTGGGCCGGGGCACACCCTTTGAGAAGCATTGGTCTACAAGGAGTGAATGTTTAAGAACTATACATAGTTTATGGAAGTCGAAAACCCATCTAAACTACATGCATTTTTTAGATATTTGAGAAATCTATATATATAATTCTCTTGCGCGGCACGCAAAAAAGACGTTATTTGTTATCGCGTTTTGGCCACATTATACGATTGTTTGTTTACCACGAGGCCTCGCGCTTCAATTCAATTTATAGCGTTATCGGATGAAATTTTACAGAAAAAAAAATGAATTTTAGTCGAGCTGTTGCAGTTAATAATAGAAATCAAAGAAAGCGGAGGATCTTTTCAGGGCCATTTAAAAAAAGGTCCTTTTCAGGACCAACAATTATAGTTCAACAAGACGCTTGCACTACAACTTTCGACAACAAACTCAATGAAAAAGCTTGGGTGGCTCGAGTGCAGGGGTAAATGCACACACAAACAACATGCTGGGTATTTAATTTCCAAATCAACGCTCACATTTCGAGTGAAAATTTGCTCAGTTTTAATTCGAATTCTGATTTCATAGGTACAAGTATAATATCTTTTCTGAAAAACAGCAAAACAAATTTAGATTTAAAAAATATATTTTGGGAACATCATATTTTGTAAACAATTCCTTCTGCTAGGACACATGTCTTCATTGATGCGAGCGAAGCGAGCATATATTCGCGCAGTGAAGCAATCCTCCAGGGGTTGGCGAGCGATAGCGAGCAGGGGGCGGGCCCCCTAGTAGCTGATATTCTCGTTGAGATCACGAGAAGTGTCATCAATAAAAATACGTATCCATTAGGAAAATGAGTTGTAACGGTCTTCAAATGGGGTTTCTGGTTTACGGGTTTACTGGTTTTTAGAATAGGCTTACATCTCTCCTAAAAACCAGATTTCTTCAGGTCTACAGACACGATAGAACATTCCGAATATGTTAATATGACCACAAACCATTTACACCCCTCCGAATAGGTTTATTCGGTCCGCTGGCCAGACACTGCCCTCCGATAAGGTTTCATCAAGTCGCGGAAGTATCTTACCGTGACCTAGAGTCATGAAGCTAGTTGAATTTACTCCGCATTGGGGTGGGTTACTTGCGATGGTCATGGACTTATTGAAGGAGTCCAGTTGCTGTAATTATTAATTTATATTATCTTTTACTTTAATTATGAATGACAATACATTTTTAACAATTTATTCTTGAGATTATACTTACTCGTGAAATTAAATACCCATAAACTATGTCATCCAACAGATAAATTAAAACAATACTAACCTTCAATATGAACAGTCGAAATCATTAGAGCCCCGCAGTTTGTCTACCTCTATATATAGACATATATAAACGCAACTATCTCATACAACTTCTCAAACTTAGACTTGTAGAAAAAGTGGTTACTGGAAGTATTAATTAACTTTGTTTTTACTTTAATTATGAATAATAATATATATTTAGACGGTTATTTGACTGAATTGAGAGAGAGATATCCTAGACCCGTTGTCGGGAACTTTTCGGAAACAAAAAGCTACTTCAACACAAAAAAAAACGTGCAAAAAAAAATTTAAGGAGCCGCCATTTTAATTCAATTTATTTTTTAATTATTTCAGTATTTACAAACACATATTTTACAGACGCAAGTTTTAAAAAAATTCATTTTTTTACTTTTATAATTATTGTTTTTCGTGGATTCAATAAATAAAACATTCTTTTGTACATTTTCATTATTTTCATGTAAATGTAAAGATGACAAAGTATTGCAAAAATAATATTACAACTGTTTGTTTCAATATTCAGTTTACATTCAATGCGATTTTTGTACTTGGATTTTCTCTGCCAATTTAATCAAATTTGTAGTGTAAGTTTGCGTGTATTTTAGAAGGAGTTTCGCTTTAAAACTTGCACCCGTTAGTTTGCTTCTATGTTTGCTTTTAGCGTAGTTCATCGTAGAGAAAAATTGTTCACAGTTGTATGTGAACCCATATAAGGTCAAAATCCCAAAAGCTAATCTCCTGGCATTTAAATAATTAATTCGAAAGGAGTCCCAGAATTAAAATATAATGTCCCGCGGTGTTTCCTACATAGTTGTCTCATTTTTTCAACCTGTGCTACCATTTCGTGAAGTTTTTGAACCCAGACACTTTTTTCTGCGTTTTCACAGTATCCATTTGTGGATTTGCAATAGATATTTCAGGAAACTTTTTGACGTCTATTAGTTTTAAATCACCACGTCAGCGGATGTAATATAAATTTCAGCATCTCCTGATGTTTTCTTAAATCCTGAAATCTGTTTTAAAATGAAACTAACATAAAATTAATCATTTCAGCGAATATTTTGCAATTATTTTTCTTGATTTAAAGTCAACCTATAACTTTTCAGATTTTCAAAAAATACAAATTTACTTTGATAATGTCTTTAAAATTAACTCTTAATTTCTGCTTAAATGTAATGATTTCTAATTTTTTAAAACTGAATTTTTTCTTTGTCTTTGTAACTTCTGGTTCTACTTATAAAAATGTTCTTTAATGTCAACCATAAAACAAAAATTTATAATCCATTCGGGATTTATGAGAAGATGTAATTGTTCTGTGTTCTAATTTTTAGAAAAAAAGTTATTACGGTTTTCAAACCCTCGAAAAACCGTTTTACAGCTTTTCCCTTTGATAACAATCTTACAGACATAAATGTAACCAAATCAGTATATTTACAACCTACTTGTGCAACGATGCATCAAAGATTTTGATTCGAAGATTTAGCTTGGATGAAATTAATCATTGGTATAACAACTTCCATCACTTTTTCAGCTGAGGTAATTACCCTAAAGATTTTGCAAATAAAGCTGTTTGACGCAAAATATTGTACAATGAAATAAAATGATTTCATGAGAAATATGAGTGGAAAATAATTTAACAAACACATACTGTTATCAATATTTATATATTTTTTATTATGTTTACATGATAGAAGGTTGTGTAAAATGTCTTTACCTGCAGTATTTTTTCAAGTGACAAAACATCAAGGAGTTCCTCTTGAATACCGAAAGATGTGATATATTGAACCATAATACAGCATTGGATTATATCAGAAATATCATTTCATTCATCAATAGCAATAGATATAAATTCAGCAGAATTAATATCCCCTATTAGCATAACTGGTACTTCAGAAATAATTACGATTCGTTACTTCAAAGTGTTTGCTGAAATCTTCAATTTCTTATGTATAATATATCATTATTTTTCATATCTTTAAACATAATTTGGTAGACATTGATGCAAGGTTTTATAAATTCGCTATCGGTAAAAGATTTTCCAGCTTTTACTAAAAAAATTGCTTTAGTAGTACTTGATGAAGATTTGTCCATAGCGACAAATTTTGCTGAATATATATATATATATTTGTAATTCTTCTACAGAGTTTCTTTTACTATCACCATAAGGATACGTTCCACTGAAATCTAAATGTTTTCCGCAAAAATGTCGTTCTATAAGACTTGATTTATTACTTTGAAATCACATGTGGCAAATTAAACATTGAGGACACCCTTTACTTATATAAATGCAAATTTATCTGTTCGCATTATATTGTAGATCATGTGTTCTTCATACACTGCTGGCCACCCAAATTTCAACACCAAGAAAGACAAGAGATAACACAACAAAATTTATTTTGTAGATAACATGTTGACCAAGTATCAAATGCTTAAATTTACAGACTTCTGTGAAGTGTGGTTCCTGCCAAAATCAGTACCCAGAGTAGCCGCCATTGTTGGAGATCACCGTATCCACACGCCTCGGCATTGAATCAAAGAGACTTTAGATGTGTTATTGGGGTACAGCAGACCAAGCAGCTTCCACACGTTGCCAAAGTTGATCTGGTGAGGCATACGGGGATGTAATCTGGGTCAATCGTTGAGCAACCATGGACCACATGTTTTCTATCGGCGAAAGATCCGGAGAGCGAGCTGTCCAGGGAAGCAATTCAATCTGGCGATTGATGAAGAACCCTTGGACAATGCGTGCCACGTGTGGTCGCGCATTATCCTGTTGAAATATGTCTGTGGGCAAGCCCTGAAGGTAAGGAAGGACAACTGACTCCAACACCTTGAAGATGTATCCCTGGTTGCTTAAAGTACCGGCAATGAGTACTAGAGGAGTGCGAGAGTGATATTCAATACCACCCCATACCATAATACCCGGTGCAGGACCAGTGTGACGGTGCATAACGCAGCTGTTCAGCATCCTCCCTCCACGGTGTATCCAGACTCGAATCCGACCATTGTGGTGTTGCAGACAGAAGCGTGACTCGTCAGTAAACACAATTTCATTCCATTATGCCGTCCACATCCTTCTTTCATCGCACCATTGGCGTCGGAGACGTCTGTGGTTCTGCGTCAAGGGTAGACGAAGCAATGTACGTCTTGCGGAAAGACCACTCTGCTGTAAACGGCGTCGAATGGTACGCGCAGACACTGGATGATGCGTTACAGACTGAATGTGCTGTGCTATGGTTCGTGCTGTGGCTGAGAGATCCGTCACTGCCATACGCACAATATGCCTGTCATCACGTGAAGTGGTGCACTGAGGTGGATGCGATCGAACACGTCGGTCCGTCGAACCCTCCTGCACCCAACGATCACATATCCGCATTACAGTTGTTTGGTTTTGTCCAACACGACTACCGATTTCCCTAAAAGATAATCCACAATCTCGGTAGGCCCCTATCCTTCCTCTGTCGAACTCGGATACTTGATCAAAAGATGATCGCTGTTTTCTATGTTGGCATAATTGAACGTTTTTTTGAAAAAAAAACACAAGAAAAACACAATTTGCCGTACTTGAAATCGTCGAAATCTCCAAGCCTTAAATAGCGTTTTGATGTGGCGCCACAGGCGCGCGTGATGTGCGTCTGCGCTAAAATTCTAATCATTTGCATATCTCACCTCCGCTAATGCATGTTGTAAATTTCATATTATTTGTATGCTTCCTTCAAAGTGTTGCATTTACGGTGGCCAGCAGTGTATATATTTTTAACTCATTGTTTTATAAGGGTTGTTATCACGAATTTGAAGTAATTTAATACAACTTCGTAGGTATAAAATACTAACTAAACTATTGTGTCAATATAATATGTAATAATATAATGTAGATTCTAATAGTAACATATTCTGGCACAATATTGACATACTCAGCAGGCAATTCAGGTGTGGGTGCGATTCGTATAAAGCAGTGTACGACGAGCATCTATTAAGCGCTTGCTACACCAATGCGTCGTTTTGTGTCTTAAAGCGCATGCGCTGAGACTGATAGTATAACGAACATTACACTGCTAGTGGCCGACGCATTATAGATTTAGGGAGGTAAGATTCGGTAGGGGCCACTGCAGTTTTATTAAAAACTAGCCGATAACCCAGTGTTGCTTGGGTTACAATGGTTAAATGTTGATTGCAAAAAGTGAGAATAAGAATCATCAATTTTCTTACATAGAAAAATGCAATCTTTTATATTCTAAGGAAAATACTTTTTACCTTCGTTTTTGCTTTTTCATAGCTTCTGCTATATACTTCGGATACAAATATATGCTTTTAATTTCTGAATAATATATTACGATATGCAAAGGACTAAGACATACACAAACAAAAAGGAAATTCCGATGAAAAAATGCAGAATTCTAGAAAACGAAAGATGTGCAAAGTGCCCAATTTCGACTTCCTGAGCTGAAATAGAGGTCATCAATGAGTTATTATTTGTCCGGTGTTCCTTGTGACTAAGTTATGCTTATAGAGAAAAACGAGAGCTAAAAATACGAAGCATTGTATCCTTTCAGCTTTTTGTAGAGCGTGTTTTCTTGTCCATATCCAGTTATTGCAAGAAAACAAGCTTAAGATTTTAAAATTGAGGCTTCGAGAGGTACTATTATCACTACCTGTGGGCCTTTTTTCATGGTTGTAAATGCTATAAATCGGTCTGAAGACAGGAGAAAATAATAACCCATGTTTTTCCCCGCAGTGTTTTAAAGTATAAGTGCACCAAATGTGGTGTGGATTGGTCAAACGGTGTAGATTTGTATACAGAATATACACACATCCTTTTTTTTTCAGAAATTAAAGAACCGTTAAGGAAAAAAAAGCTAATAAAATAAAATGTGTTCTAGACTAAATTTTAAAATTCAGGTTTCGAGATCTATTTGGTTGGTTGGTCACCGCAGGTGACCCTCTCACCTCCCGACTTTAGTCAGGTTAAAAGGTTTACTAGTCACCCACGGAAAAATCGAGTGACCCGTCAAAGGAAACCGGACTAATCCGGTCAACCCCGTGACGAAATTTCTTTAAATACATTTGAAACATATGTTACATGAGTTAGACATCCTTCAGATATTACTGATTCTATATCCTTTTGAAAAAAATGATAAAAAACCTTTTGAAAATAATGATAAAAAAACCTTTTGATAGTACATTTAAAACATGGGCCGGTAGGGTGTGCAGGATTTTCCCTTACTATTTTGCATGAGACTTAAATTAAAATTAGTTTTCCTCTTTTGGGGTAAGGTTAAAAGTTTCCCCAATTTTTAATTAAAATATCAGGTGCAGTCCTGCTTTTAGTCACCTTTAGAACTATACTACCAGTATGCCAAATTTCATTACTATAAGTCCTCTAGATTTGTCTGGACACTGCATACATGCACGCCGACAGACATTTCCTTTTATAATAGTAGAGCTAAAAACACAACGATCTCCTGCAACTAATCAAACCAAGACTAATGGAAGGATCTTAGTTCCTGGAAATATTAATTGATATTCAATTACATAAAAATTAGTATTTAACACGCTATTATTGTTGAAACTAACATCAAATCTTAAACAGGGAGCAAAACAATACGATTCCTGAATACGAATGGTCGAAATTATTAGTCCCAGAGTTTGATTGCTTCTATACATATAGAGACGCAACAATTTGCTGTCATTAATTAAACTCCCCGTAGAAAGATTCTGGCTGCTAGAAATTTTAATAATAGTCTGTTTTATTTTCATTATGAATAACAATTTATTAACAAGTTACTCATATGATTATATTTAATCAAGTATATCTATCCCCAGAAACTACCATCACACATAGAAAGCTAAGCAATACGATCCCTAAATAATGGTCAAAATCATTAGAGCTCCTCACAGTTTGAGTACGTCTATACACACAGAAACGCAGCAATTCTCCTATAACTAATCAAACCCAAACCCGTAGAAAGATTCTGGTTTCTGTAGTTGCGAATGACAATGCGGCCGGGAAGGCATCTGATAAGACAGGAATGTCTACTCCGTGTGTCTGGGGCTGACTAATGATGATTTGGATATCATAAGTTTATGCTTCGCTCGGCAAATACGTAGTTGCCTTGTTAGCTAGTATCAGGTGAACTTATTTCGAAGCTTATCTTAAGAACTATATAGACGGGGTTTCTTCAACAATTAGACTTTCTTGTGGTGTGTAACTGTCAAGCTCAAAGTATTAATGTGACGATTATATAAAAAAAGCATGGAAATATTATCTATACATATATAGCTTTATGAGGATGTTAATTCTTGTATACGAGGAAGAGTTGACTGGTTCAATAAATAATCAAGCAGCAAACAAATATAATCAAGCAGCAAACAAACATAATCAATCAGTAAACAAATATGATAGTCTGATTAGTCTGTCAGCAAAACGTCTTGTAACCATAACGCTGATTATTAAAGAGCAAAGAGAAGACTTGACAGCTCATTCTAAAAATTGCAATCGGTTTGTTTTCAAATCACAATTGCTGGAAGCAAACGACATACAATTGTGCTTACTTGTTCACTTGCAGCATAGCTAAAAGAAAACGGTAATTTTAATTTATTTCATTGACAGAGCAACGCGATTTACTTTCATGCGTGTTATGATGCCACCTCACATTTATATATTTCGCTGACGTAAGTGGGAAAGAAATCGACATTTTGATGTATTGATAAATGGCAATAAATAGGTATATAACTTGGCATTCATCTGTATTCTTGTATTCTATACAAATCTATTCCGCTTGGCCAATCCTCCAAATTTAGTACACTTATTCTTCTGGTAACATGGACTACACATTAATCCCAGTCCTATTTGACCTAGGTGTTCAGAAGGGCATAAAAACAATTTGAAATCCCCATAAAAATAATATTGAGTATTATAGCGATTGAAGAAATTTTTACCAATATTGCTGGAAAAACATTTTTTTTTCTGTAAACTTATGTTAAAAGAATTACTAGTTCTAATACTCATGTCTGAACAAATTTCTTATATTTATATCCAAAATATCAATACTTTATAAATATTTAACTATTGATATGAAATTATTAAAAACATTCCATTTCTCAAAACTTACATTCTACAAGGAAACTAGTCGATTTAATACGAAAGCGGTAGACGAAACCGCACTGATTGTTTCATCTTCTAATTTTATTACGAAGTATCTATTTTGTGTAAAATATCACTGAAGACATGGGATCATTACTTTGGGGCTGTGTATATTTCAACTAAAAGTCATTGATTCAATACATAATATTTGAAGAATTCTGTATTTCATAAAATAATTAAACGCACGAAACAAAGCCATTTAAAATAAGAATTTATAGCGTTACTTTAAAATGTGGGTAACGCTATAAGAAAGTTATTTAAATTAGAGCAACAGCAATTCATATTTGAATCACTTTATTTGCTTCGTTTAAAATAAAGTAGGCACTTTTAAAAGTGCATTTGCAGTAAGAATTTTAAAAAAAATGCCCTTAAATACCACTTAAAAATAGAATATCATTATCGAATTTCTTTAATTTGTTTTGCATTCATTTTTCCGGTCGTTAATTTAATTGTTTTAAATGCGAAAGATCCGAATAAAATTGCATTTTTCTAGAAATGCATATTTTTAAAGCTAACGATATTATATAAACCTTGGGCTTGTGAAGATGCACCATACCTAGATGAGTTAAGTATCAATTAAATCGCTGTTATTTAAATCTGATTCATATCAAAGGTGATACTAATCCATTTCCTGTTTCTACCGATTTTTTTTTATTGGGTTGCATATTTTGAAAGGAGAAGTGATTTTGAGATTGGAAATCAATAGTTCTTGAATATTTTATACCCTTATACAGTGAAGCACCGCTATTTATTGAAATGTTTTTAGAATGTTAATTGATGAATTATTCAATTTTCCGTTGAATTCTTTACAGACGATTTGTTTCCTTACAAAACGATATTCAACTTTCTCTCTTATTCCTTAATAGTTGTGAAAGAAATGGATTACATTTTTCAAATTATGTCTTTAATAAATATTTCAAAGTTACAGTTTTTTACACTTCATTTCAAGGGAATAAAGTATGTTAATGTAAGAGCTTAAATACTTATGTAAATTAACATGAATGAATGCTTCTTGAAAACACACTAAAACATTTCCACAGACTAGGTAAAATTGAAAATCGGACTACAGAGTGAAATTATTAATTACAGGTTGGTAAACCTGGAATAAATATGACAATTCAAGAAACGTTTAATTAATAAAGGTATTTTTATTTTGTTTAATTTCACCATGTTATAACAAACTTTCTTTTGCACAATTTTTTCCATACTTTTAATAATTTATAAGGACTTTTTCAAAATTTAAATACTGATAGGTCGTACAATGGACAGTTTTTAAATGTTTAAATCTCTAATAAGATTTAAAATAAACACAATGTTATTAAAAATCAAGAGCATTCTGTATCTCAAAATAAATTATTGACATATTAGATGTTAAACATCTTCAAACTGTAAAACAATCCATTGCTTTTCATTCGTGTTTATTGAATAAATTTTTCACCAACTACAGTATAATTAACTATTATTTGTAAGAATATGAATACATCAATGTTTCACGAAACCGTATAATAAACTATTAATGCATAAAGCAATCAGTAAAATAAGACTATGTTTACACGGCTAATAATTTGCGTCACAAGCAGCTATTTACTGGATACACATATATAAAAGTCCTTCACGTCAAACAAAATTAAAAAATTGCCATTTCTGTACGAAAGTAAAACGAACAAACTGAGAGACGAGGGTTTGAGAACTAGATTTCTTTGAATACTTCATAGATAAATAATCAGTAAAAGTGTCTTTATACCATTAGAGAGATAGAGAGAGAGTCGCGCATCAATACACAATGAACGTATCGTCTTAAAACAGAAACTCATTGATAAAACAAATCTTTTTCTGAGCAGCTTTTTAAAAACAAAGAATTATTTTGTAAGTCAACAAATCAAAACTATAAGCACTTTGATAGTGTAGCATGTCTTCTAATCAGATTAGAATGTGACATTATATTTCTCATCATCAAAATAAGCAGTTAGTGTCTCCGATAAAATGTCAGTTCATGAGTTTCTTTTCTAAGCCGACGCCATAAATAATTGTAACTCAAGCAATAATTATAAGGTTTATAAATATACTGGGGCAACAATTCACAAATGACATCCAACATTGTATCAATATGTATGAGACTACAAGTAGTCAGAACATATTTGTAACCACAATCTCCTCACACAAGTAGGCTATTTGTCTTTCGTTTCATTGCTGGTGTGTTGTCTGTCGACGTGTCTCTTCAGCTCGGATGGTACGGGGAATCCCTTTCCGCAGAGGGAGCACGTGTGTTTGAAGTCTCTCGTGTGCTTGGTCACTATGTGTCGGTGGAGAGTAGACGGGCCCGTGCTCCTGTAGTCGCAGTGCGGGCACCTGTGCGGCCTCTGCTGCGTGTGCACCCGCTCGTGCACCTTGAGGTGTCCTGCGTGGGTGAAATCTCTCCCGCATGTGGGGCACCTGTGGAGTCTCTCCCCCGCGTGCATCATCTCGTGTTTATGCAGGTAGTCTAACCGATTGAATGCTCTCCCGCACGTGCTGCAGTGATAGGCCCGCTCTTCCGTATGGATTCTGAGGTGTTTTTGGAGATTACTCCTCTGGGTGAAGACCTTGTGGCAGTGGGTGCACCTGTGCGGCCGCTCACCCGAGTGAGTGAGGAGGTGCTTTCTGAGGTCGCCTATGTGATCGGTGGAGTAGGAGCAGTGGTGGCATCGGTGTCTCCGATCGGACTGCATGTGGGGGTGATGCCTCCGGTGTCTTTCCAGAGCAGAGGGGGCGGAGAAGAGAGCGCCGCAGATGTCACACTCGAAACCTTTGATGTCCCCTGTAACGTTCGAATCGTATTAGTGAAGAGATAATTCACCTTAATTAGCAGCAACTGAATCTAAGTTATCACAGACACGAATGTTTGAAGTTTATTCAACTGTGTGCATGAAAAATGTGCGATTTTGTGTTTGTTAAGCGTGTGTAGAACTTAATTTGAGAAGAGTGTAATTTTAATTATTAACTATACTCGTAATTTCATAAAAAAAACAGTTTTGTTGATCTACTAACTTTATCAAGTGAGTCTTATGAATAAAGAATTACTAAACACAACTAATAAACTCTTAAATTTATATATATATATATATATATATATATATATATATATATATATATATATATTAAAATACAAGAAAAGACAAATTCACGTTAGTAAAGATTCAAAAGATATACTCGAATGAATGCTCTTCAATAAATACTATGCCTCATTTTATTATATTAAAAAGTCTACATTTTACATATTTCATTTTAGTTTAATACACTAATTAGTTTCAAAATATTAAAACAGCTTTATATTATTTTATGGATCATTAAAAGTGGAAGGTTTAATTTCATTTTATTCAATGCTGCAATAGGCATACTAGAGGCAATTATTGCAGAAAAATTCAACGATTCTAATATTCACACTTGTTTTAGGAAGTAAAATGCTTCTGAAAGAATACTACATTTCAAACTAAAATTTTATTAAAAAATAGCTGCACCTCATACATTAAATAAATATTTTATGAACACACAAAAGTAATTTAGACTCCAATGAAAATTTTCGAATACACTATTCGATTAGTCCAGGATATACAAAGATTTAATAAGAAAACTGCATACTTGGACTGGGTAGGTTCTTGTCTTCGGTGGTGTCGATGCCCATTTCGCTTGCGTACTTATTCCCGTACCACACCAAGAGTTCGGTGAAGGGCAGGATGGCTTTGTACGTCCTGTAGAAGACCCGTTTCTTGTACTGGAAGGCCACCAGGTTCTGCTGCTCTTCTCGACTGGCACAGTTCACGTATCGGAGCCAGTTGGAGTCGCCCTTGTCCTCCCCCTCGACGTAGTGGTGGGCCCTTTGTTCCTTCCAAACCTGAAATCACACGAAAAGGTAATGGATGTGTCATCATAGAGTTAGGAGTAGACATGTGAAAGACAACGCATGAAAGCGGTTTACAATATCAAATAAACATCATTGCGTACGTAAAGAAATGTGACGGGTTAAGCAGACCAAAAGAGACTAAGTATGGAATGAGTGAATGTATTGGTATTCGTTAGAGCATTGGGAATGAAACTGCATATTATTGGGATTGAGCAACCAACAAATTGTAATTTGAAATCGATCGAAGAAGCACAAATATGTAAAAAAATCGGAGAGAATGAATGACCTGCAAAGACCGAGCTTCTCTGCAAACAAAGAAATGAAACCGTTGAAAATTATCCTGAGTACCACAGGATTATCTTCATCACAGTGTCCCATAAATTTGCAACACCCAAGCGCACAATTTCAGAGACAGGTCGATGAGTGTCTCGTGAACTTGCCATCTATTCATATTTCTGACATCTCGTCACATTATTCCTCCATTTCTATAGCGAAACCAAAAGGACACAAAATATGAAATGTTCCCGGAACTTGATTCGTGTGTGTGGTTTAGATGTCTGTGCGCATTATGTGGTACTGACCTGCCACGCGTAGCCGCTCTTCTGTACCTCCCGGGTGTTTCTGGTGACTCTCCCTTTGTAAGGTCCGAACACGAATCCTTGGGGCAGAGGTATCTCGGTCCATACTCCGAGACCGGCTTTAGGTATGGCCGAATTACTGATGGACAGGAAGACAGGCAATGTACCTGCGGCCTTCTCTGGGTCCTTCTTTGATGTCTGTTGGGAATAAATATGATAGAAATTCCAATTACCGAATTTATGTATATATATAATACATTTTGAAAACACTTACCACAAATGTATTTAATTCTCAACTTGTTATATAAAAAACGGTAGAATTAAAAGTATGACTAAGAATAACGTTAACAAACTGATATGTATTCTTGAAATTCAACCTTTTAGTCTTTACTATTATAATATAGGAAGTGTTTGTTTAATTGTCTGTTTATGTGTACGCAGTGTCCTGACGAATTTATGACACTTAAAATAATGGGATAGGCTCACAGGTACTCCGAATTTTTTAAATTTTGTACGAAGCCCGAATTTTAAAATTCAATCTAGAACATTTTATATTTAATTTAATGGTATTTAATATTATTGTTTTCTCTAAAATTGCAACACCCGAAAAAGATTAAATATTCTAAATTTACTTTTTCCGTGTTTCCGTTCCATTTTGCGAGGAAAGATTTTTCAGCGGACGAATTAAACAAATAAAGTTTTAGTTGGAGTTACGAAGTTCTTTTTTTTAGCTCTTAGATCGTTAAAGATACAAAGGAAATTTCAACGAGATTTTCTTTAAATAAATAATTTTTAAATGTTAACTAAATTCTATTGTAACTAATTGATTGTAATTTTTCCAATATCAATTTCTCCAACCTTCGTCTGATTGGATATTCATTCATTTTGCATTCAGCCCATAATACGTATTTGAAGGATTGCAACGGATTCGAGTGAAACAATAGAAATAATTAAAGTTATGACTGGCGTTCTTCATTGCTTTTTTCTACCTCGGCGATCGTTAAAGATAGAATAAAAATTTGAACGGATTTGAAATCTGCGGAAATTTTTACATCGGATAGATAACTTTTACGTTTGATTTTCTTTTAATAAATAATTTTTCAATTGAATATTTATATATTCGCAAGAGACTGAGACGTCACGAGATTGGATATCTTTTAAATTCGAATTTGCCCCATTTGACAATGACGAGGCCATCACTGCGTTGCTCATTCGAGCAGTGGTCACACCTGACCCCACGAAAGAAACTGTCACGAGCAACGGCGTACTGGCCACGTAGTGGCTAGTTTTCAATAATGTGGACGGAAGTTATAATATTTGCCAGTACAGGTTGTTAAGAAAACAATTATGATATTTACATTTTTGGAAACATGTTTCAATCAATAATTGCTGTGAACCTTTCAATTTTTAGATTTATTTATGCGAACTGTTTACAAATGAATCCTGAAAATCCCACATAAATTTTGTGTTTGTGTGTCTTAGAGCTTACCTTTCTGTCGCACACCCACAGCATTGGACCATGAACAGGACAAGCTCCTTTGTATTCGCGATCACAGGCATCACAATCTATGAAATGAATTTGTATCTTGATGAAAATTCAATTAATTAAAAACCAATCATCTTTATTCAGAAAAAAATAAACTACAATGAATAAATTTAAATAATAAATTATTTTTATTGCAACGCTATTTTATTAAACACTTAGTTAAAAGTATAAAATATAAAACTGGATCTTAAGTGGAAAAATATTTTTCCAAAGCAGAGTAATTGTTAATATTTTTACGGAAATTCCAACTATCGGCTCTAAATAAACATAAAATTTCGAACATTATATCATGAAAAGTATTGATGTCTATATTAATGTAGCAAGATCTCTCGATTTTCTAAAGTCAGAATGAATGATATTTTTATACAGTTTTACCGAGATTAATAAATTTTAACCCAACTTACGAAGAAACTCGTCTTCGCTGGAAATTTCATCCTCTTTGTAACTTTTCCTCTGTACATTTCTCTTCGGGTATCGAGGCTTAGGGATAATATCTGGTATCGAAACAAAATGTTTTAGATACGCTAAACTGTAAAGACTATAATAGTTTTTTAAGTTTAAGAAAATAACATTTAATGTCATTGATATAACGAAATATGCATTTACTTATTCCTTCATAGGTTGTACCTATATCTTTTTGGTTTGTGTGATCGATTGCTCTCCGATGAGAACAGTAATTGTCCATCTGTGACAAGTACGACTCTGTTTCTTTTAATAGAATTTCAATGAAGTTTCTATCCTTCAGCACCCTTTGTTTCCTTTGAGCTTGTTTCTTTGTATTAAAACACAAATAAAAATAATATAAAGTTAGAAAGCCGAAAAAGTGTTTACTATTAAGGTGTGAAACAAAACTACATAAAATTACAACTACCCCGTACTTATAAATAACATATCTTCACAAAGTGATGCATTTTCTGACTGCAGATATTGATCAGAATATTACATTTTATGATAAACTTTGATTTCACAAATAAGAGCTATTTATAGTTAATTACAATTTCTTGAAATTTTCAACTAGATTTTAAATGAGGTAGAATTTATGTTTTAATGTTAAGTTATTAATGCTACTTAATATTCAAATTTCGAAAGTCATTCTGAGGCAAGAAGATAAATATAGTCATGTGCGTGTATACTCACCGGTTTGTTACGAACCGAACATTGTTCTAAAACAGTAAATTTCTTTAATTCTGAACCTGAAATATGACATACACAGTAAAAATTTAGTGAACACAGTTTCCGTCCGTAAAATATAGTTTATTTAAATGTTACTCATACCTGCAGCTCTTAATTTATAACTTTATACAGCTAAATCTAGACAGTTGAATATTAAATTTCAGTGCTGCTATTAAACAATAGATTTAGTTTTATGTGGTTTTAGTTTCTCAGCTTGAAAGAGCCGAGTACGATGTGAGCAATGTGTATTTTAAAAAAAATGAATGTTTAAAAAATGCCAAAATTCATAGATGTATTTAACTCTATTCTGAGAAATTAAATATAAAACAAACTTACTTATTTTATAATTTTTTTCTTTGATGTTCAAATATATTATATGTAACGCATCAATAAAGTATTCTTTCTTTTTTATTGCATATACATCCTAACGAACGAAAACTAAAGTAATCGTCTTAAAGCAAGTTTCATAAATACGATTTGGTAGAGTAAAAACAACGTTAAGAATCAGAACTTCGGTTGTTATTGTTTAATTTTATTGTAAAATTAGTACTACTTTCTCGGTTTTATTAATCGTACTGTGGTATGAAATTTATAAGACATTTTTAACTTGTAGGTTATCTACACATCTTGAAATCACTTTTCTGAAAGATTGTTTAGAATTGATTAATAACTAATTGAAAGGAGATTTTAAATAATTTTTAACGAAAATAAATATACTTGTCTAATTAATCTTAAAAATGAATGTATTTGAGACTAAAGAAAAAGTTGACAGAACTCAATAGTCTGAAAGTCCCAGAATTCCATATAATAAATAGAATTATAATGCTTTCTGAATTAACCTATTTTGTTCTACTGTAAATGATCCAAAACTTTGGAGTAAAATGTAGTCGAAGTCTACTTTTAGTATAGTCTGGAAAATAAAACAAGGAGCATTAAGGATATAAAGCTAGGATTTTCATTTATAAAACAGAACTACACTTACTCAACATAATAAATACTTAATGTTACAATAGTTATGCAAAATGTACAGGTGAGCAAGTTATGTAGAACTTAAATAAGTAAAATGGATAATTTTTCAAAATGTTGTTAACCTTGAGGCAGATTTTCTCTTGTCGCCTTTGAACGATTGCTTTGTCCAAACAATTTGAAAGTGACGTTCTTAAAAACCTGACCTGATTGAAGAAAACATACTTTGATATTAATATGTACTATTAGTGATACTAAACAAATAAAGTGTTAGTCTGGTTAGCGAAATATTTGATATACCGCAACAATTACACTTAAAATAAATCTTCAAATACAAATTCCATTAATCAAAAAAAGTACAGGTCAGAACAGTTTCCAGAGCTTCAATCAGGCATTTATACTAAGAAAATCTTGAAATTTTGAATTTGAAATAAATTTATTACTTAATGAAATATTCATGATATTATTATTTACTCTAAACATTGTGAAATAAAAAAGTCAATGATTTATTCGAAGGATTTGATTAGAATTTTTACTTCAAAGAGTCAAATCATACGTCATTTTGGCTTGAAAGAAGAAAAGTGAAACAAATACGAAACAATTAAATCATAACCGTGTTTTAAGTACAGTACAGAATTAATATTTTAAATTAATCAGTTATTTCATGATGTATTAAACTCACCGTTAACACTTATCTCTCGTTTACTTTTAACTGTGCTTTTCTTAGGTAACAAAAATTGTGGAATACTCGGCTGGATTCCTGAGAATAAAAAATGAATTTAAATACAAAAAAATAGTATACAAAATATGTAGGCATAACTTATTTGACAAATATGGTTTATAAATTCGATTGTTATCTTAAATAAACTTTTATATGAATCTCCACAAATATTTTTCCATCTGAATAGAATGTTTTAGGAATCAGAATTTAATATGATTAAAAGATAAATAATTAAACCTAAAAAAAAATTAGGAAAAAAACACGTAAATTAAAAATAAATGTGTTGTAGAAAAGTAATAAAAACGAATATTTAAATATAAATAGAACAAAGAAAATATAAATTAAAAAAATAATAATAATAATAATATTAATTAGAACAACTTAAATTTCATAGACAGAATTAATTTTAGTTCTAAAGTAAATTTAAGTAACTGAATCCATTTGATTTGGAAGGATTAAAATGATGAATATTCTTACCTATAGATTTCAAGACTTCATGATTCCTTTTCAAATTATAAAATCTTTTTTTTTCATATTCACTTAAATGCGTCCAGATATTTTCATCACAGAAAGTATCTGCTTTAAGAGCTAAAGTTTCACTCATTCTTTCAATTAAGGTGAAAGTAATACTAACAGAGAACGAACTTCTCTATCAAGCTATGAAAAAAAAACGATCGTCTGCTAAAAATTTCTTCCTATTGCCACTTTTATAAAATAAAATATATCGATGCTTTGAAAAAATAGTTTTATTTACGAAATATTAATAAATTTTTGATCGAATTAAATTTTCCCCCCGATTTTATAACCTTATAATTTAGGCATCGTGAAATAAAATTAAATAAAGAAACTCTTTTTAATTCCGTGCTTTAGAATTGTAGAACGAATAATGTATTAATTTTTTTGTCTGAAAAGTAATACTGATATGTATTTGGTTAGCTCAATAAAATGACAAATTAATTTCCAAACGATATAAATACTGTAATTTTGAGTGCGATAAAATATGAAACTATCGTAAATTACGTTTTCTGATGGATATAATGTGTGTTTTGTACTGTATAAAATGTTTGAGGCTGAATGAAATTTGGAATGGAAATGTTAATGATAATTAATTTATGTTGAATACTATCGTTTTGTTACGGTACAAAATGATTTAGTAGAAGTTCTTGACTGCCTTTTTCATCTGTCACGATTCCCTGTATTTCACGACATTGGTTACGAACACAGATGGGTTACAAGAACAGTTGTTATTGTGTTCTAGTTGCTACTTGTTCTAGTGAACGAACATCGATGGATGACTGAGTTCTGATACGATCAAGAACATGAAATATTGGGAGCTATTCTGAAAAAGAACACGAATAAGGACAGATTTGTTGTACACTTCAGAGTAGTGAGACTTGTTTTTTACACCGGACATTGCGGCGAGTATATTTGAAACTTTATGTTATATTGTAAATAAATGTCAACGTCCAATTTAGGTCTGCAGTGTCCCTCTGTTTTTGTCCACTACTACACACACAGTCAATAAAATTAGGCATCGCTCGGTCACTTTGACATTATATAAATAAAATTTAATTTTTATTGCCTGGAATATTTTTGACGCATTTGAAGTTGTGTATCTGTTTTGGTACCATCTAATGCAAAAACCGTGTCTTGTGCGTTTGATGACTGTCTTTCAATCTCTAGGTGTGTGCCCATATTACGTCTACCGGTTGAATATATTTTCATGAAACTGCATACTTTGAGTACATACACTCATTTATTGACCGAAACTGGTTCATTCAGTGTGTCTGTCCTTCCATCTTATGTCTCTTATTTTTTGTCTTTTAGTTTATACAAGTACCACATACATTTTATTCCATACTAGCATAATTGCCCAATCGCACTCGGGTTGAATTGGTTAAATATAGCTTAAAAAGATGACAGATTAAGCACTTTAATATTAAGTAAAAAAAATGCCAAATGGATTTAAGTTTGAGTAAATTTAATTTTTTACATCCATTTTGACATTTTTCTAATTTTTACAACCTAATTTTTACAGATATCCTATTCGTGCATGTCTACCCTTGTAATACATTTCATGCATACCGTGACTCACAAAAGTGGTCGTACACTTTCAAAATTTGGAGAATAGGCGCTGTAGCCTAGAATTGAATTCGAATAAAAGTCCATTTAAAAAAATTCTGAATAAAACCTAACATTTTTTTTTTAATATTGACTCAATTTCTTTTTATAAAAATGAAAATGCAAGGTATGCAAAGAAAGAACGCGTCGCAAAAATGATCGTACACCCAAACATTTTCAGAAAAATTCATCAATAAAATTATTATCTATTGCTTTTTTTTTTTTTTTTTTTCATTATGATGACAGTTAAAAAATTGTTTGGCTTTATTATTTGCCTGCTTACTTCGTAATATTATATTTATTTAAAAATGGCTTGTAGTCGTAAAGAGAAACAACAAACAGCATTCGAAAATTGATTATTTTTAATCATAGTAGTAGTATATGGGCGCCTTCACACGAAGGAGATCGATCGCTCAGACCGGTCTGAAGGCGACGGAACTTACATAGAAACCATAGGAGCACTTCACACGAGAAGACTCTCAGACTAAAAAATAGTCGCCCAGGAAGTTCAGTCGTCGGCGACTTTTTTTGTTTGAAGAAGACAGATGTTACATTGCGAGGTATTGCGTCATTCACACGAGAGAGACTATCGTCTGTCGATTTTTGATTCCTAGCGATATCACCTGCCGATCTGGATTTGTTTTCCTTGTTTCTTTGTATTATATTTTTCTAGTAATGGAAGGTTTAGGTATTGATAAGTCAATTACTGCTTTGCAAATGCAGCTTGCATTGTGGGACAAAACTCACGAAGATTATGGGAACAAAATAAAAAAAGAAAACGTATGGAGAGCGGCGATGGTGTTTATTTATGGCGAAGAAATGCAAGAATTGTGATAAACAAAAGAAAAATGTGCTTAATAAGTTCTTTATTTTTTCTTACAATAATTAAGCATTAATTTATGTTGACAAGCTATAGTAAAAATACGTGGTATAAAAAAATAAATGACAAAACGATAGCTTGATAATATTTTAAATAAGTTACATTAATTTCTTAAAGTAATTTAACATCAATTTATGTTAATAAACTAAGAGTAAGAATACGAAGAAGTAAAAAGTAAGCGACAAAAAACGGTAACTTGATAATATTTTAAATAAGCTGTTGCATTATTTTATTATATTTTCATATACTGCCATGGAAAATCGCCTTCACTTACAAAATACTGACCGAAATTATATCGAAGAGCTGTTGGCTCAGGTCCAATCTAACCATTATAAACATTATTATCATCGTTTTCCATCAAACCGGTGTGCGTTAAGGTGTCTTCGTGCGAATAACCATACCTCGTTCGTATGAAATTATGCAAGATTACACATGCTTTTATTATGTCAATTGCAAATCAATATTAGAGTTCAATGGCCTATAGAAAATTCTCCATTTATTAGTTAAAATCCTCCATTCAATAAACTTGCGGTCTCTAGAAAGACGGTAATTAAATATTCTTTCGTTCTGTGATAAATTTTTTTCCATCATACTAACCTCAATGTTAACGACAACCTTTCTCGTGGTGGTATGTTGTCTCTCATATTTGTTTCCTGCTTCTTAGGCTCCGTTCACATGAGGCGCGTAAAATGCGCTTTTGGTGAGGCTATCAGGATCCCGCTCTTCAAGGTCGCAAAGATAGATACTTGAATTATAGGAATAAATAAACATAATTTAATGGCGGGACCTCGCTAGCCTCGCCATACGTGCGTTGAAACGCCTCATGTGAACGTGGTCTTAATGTATCCTGCTGAAGTGTTCTCTAAAAGAAGCTACTGACACCCGGAACTAATTGAAAAATTTAGTAGAGTCGTCTTCCAGTTCGCGATACAGAACTTAGTATAAACCTTTCTGCACACGAAATTTTTTGATAGGGTGTACCCAATACTTCATTTTGACATTTTTGTTTTTCTTGTGATTAAAATACCATACTGCAAGCATTTACAGCTCATTCATTCTGAAAGACGGCAGGATTCCAAAGGACGTAAAAGTCGTGACGTCATTGTCTATTGCGCCCATATTCGTATTGCCAAAAATTCAAAAGTTACAATTGAAAAATTATTTATTTAAAGAAAATCAAATGTAAGGTATCTATCTCGATTAAAATTTTCCGCAAATTTCAAATTCGCTGAAATTTTCAATCTGTCTTTAACGATGCCGATTTTACAAAAAAGAACTAAACAAGGCCGATAAAAAATTTTGTTTTGCTTCTCTTGGCTCGAATCGTTTGTTTGCAGGAAATGAATCAAAACGACTATCACAGGCGACCGTTGTGAGCGATCGATCTCCTTCGTGTGAAGGCGCCCTATCTGTTCAGAATACATCAAAATAAGTAAATTTATCTCATTATATGGTGAATTATGTAATAAAACTCTTTAAAGAAGAAAATTGAATCGAAAATAAGGTAAGAAAAATTTGTACGGCAAAGTTAACTCAAAAAGTGATCAGCTATTTATAGTTAGAATTTTTGTAAAAAACCCACGTTTGGTTGCTGTAAAAAATACACCCTATAGTAATAGCCGCATCGAAAAAAAAAGCTGCATCTTGTGACCTGTACAATTTTGAATAAACCATGTTAATTTCGTAATGTTCTGATCCGAACTTTCTAGGGAAATCGTAATCCAGGAATTGAGCGAAAAAAGCGAGTTTTCAATCCTGAGTCTGTGTCTTTGGCGGCGGCAATGTGTTGGCGAGTGTAGGCGTACTGAGGGCGGAACCCCCTAACATAATAAATAATATGTAATAACATTTCATATTTTATAGTATTTTTATTTACCTACTTTTGAAACTTGTGTTTACTTTTTTATATTTAATGTTTAATTAATGTATAATAAATTAATAGCATTTAATCATCAATATTTAGTAATATTTCTGCAATATGTGCGTATTTTGTAATTTTCCAAAAATTAACACGCATTCAATGCTCTCTAGTTCAATAACTATAGACCTTAGAATGACTAGCATTCCGTAATGACTTCTTTTATATACGACGCATAGAAACAGAGATATTGAGTAAAAACCGAGAAGAGTCCGAAAATGTCGACCTTTTTTACAATATAACTCTGCTTGGATAGCGTTTTCGTTTTTGTAAGATAGTGTTTTTAATAGTGGCCTTGGTCCCTGCAACTTATCCAAAAATTAGAAATTGCAAATGTAGAAATAGGAACCATGTATAATTTGACTGGGTTACTACCTCTGTGACTGCTACAAAACACGATTTTAAGGGAGGATTACGAATTCCCTTTTTAAGTTCTTTAAAATTGATCAATTATTCCTTAAAATACTCTTTACGTCGAATACTCTAGCCGTCATATTTTACAACCAATAGTATTTGGCTTGCACCAGGCTTGCGGCGTTAAGGTGGCGAAAATTAAGGTGGCAAATAACTTTATTAATTAAAGTATTTATCATTAAGTTTGTTTAAAATTAACTATGTTTTCCCATGATGATTTCATTTTGTGGTTCGTGCAATAATAAACGAACTTGTTTTAAAATTGAATGCCTTCAATACAAACAAAGCTATGGTAATATAGTGTCATTTTTTAAAATGGTATATCGATTTAACAACGATTTGTTTTTTTTTTAATTTGTTTTCAATACACTTATGACATATTTAATAAGTTACTTAAACAACTCTTAAAATAAGCTTACTTGATCTTCTGCAATTATATCAAAGTATTTGTAATATTTCAAAAGTACTAGTTCGGATTTTTCTTTACGTGAACGTTCTTTCAATAATGGCAATATTCCACTTAAAATGTGCTTTAATTTAACTTACATGCCGCTTTTATTCGAATAATATAATTTGGTACTGTTACGTGTGATGAAAGCAAAATACATATTATTAAAATAATAAATATTTGAAACAGAAAACAACCAAAAACAAAATAAAAGTTTGTGGGAAAAGATATTTATTTATTTATATTTATTTCATATTTACAATTGAAGCTAAAGGTATATTAACTAGTGATTCTATTCATCCCTTGATCTCGAATAGTTCGTACAATTTATACCTAAGTATTATACAAAATTAAAAAACACAAAATCAATTTGGAGGGGAAAAAAACAGAAAATATCGCTGCACACGTGGCAAACGAACGCGAGTTTCCGTTTCGTTACATAATATCGTCTGCCCCAAATATTCCGTTTATAATTCTCAAAAAAAAAAAAAAAAAAAAAAAAAAAACTAATAAGGCTCAAAAGAAAAACAGTATTAAAATTTGAATCCAGCAAAAATGGCTTTTGGAAAAATAATCAATTTTTCATCAGTACTATTTGAAAGTATCCGAGTAATTGTAATTCTCAATATACAGCTCAGCTGGCCCAAAACTAAAAAAATACGGCTGATTTAAGTTCTTATAACTCAAATGCTTTAAAATGAAACGTTCCTAAATAAGTATGCAAAAGAATTTCAAATAAAGTATTCACTAAATTAAAATATATTTTATCAACTATAGAACATTAGATTGCATTAAAATATGTTGAATACGTATAATGTTTATACTTTTTCAAGCTCACAGACACAAAATCAAACACATAACGAGAGAATGGATAAACAGACTAACGCAACCAATTTCAGTCACGAAATTAATGTAATTACTCACAGTATGCACAGTTTCATGAAAATACATGTTACCGTTTGGATGTAGTATGACCACATACAGACTTGAAAAACAGTAGGAATGCGACATCGATGTCGATATTTTCAAAACACCGTTGTATTTACCATCCATTTATTGGACCGATGTTTGTTTAACATCGATGTTTTATTTTTGAATGAAAAAAGCACCATAGTAAAAATTAAGAAAAATAACCGTGCAACTAAGTATTTGTCAGGGATGGCGACATCTGTCCTATCAGAAAGATTTTTCTTCCCTAACGGTGGGATAGTTAGTGAAAAAAGAAGTCGGCTCTAAAGGAGGAAAAAGTTAAGCAACTTCTTTTTTTTACAAACCGTAAATAACAAATATTGGGACATATAATAATGTAATAATTATATTGATAAATAATTAATAATAACTAAAAATAGTTATTGTTATGAACCTACCTAATTATACTTACATAGTATGAAGTGCCTATGTGACATTGTTATAAATATTATTTTCTTTTATACTATTCAATTTGAAATTAAAGAATTTGTTAATTGTTCTGATTAATTTTCTTTTACTTTGTTTGCACAGTTAAAAATATGTTTTAATTATAAATTAATAAACACGGCAAGTGACCAAATAACCCTCCCCCCCCCCCCTCCCGGCGAACATTAATGTTTGAGGTTGTTAAACCATTTTTAAGAAAGGGGGAACACAAACTTTAAATAAACTGATGTTGAAAAACATCGATGGTTTGGGAGCGATGTATTATCAACATCGATGGTTTGGGAGCGGTGTATAATCAACATCGATGTTTCAATTATGAACATCGATGTTTTTCTGTTCCTTTATAAATAATTACAATAAATAAGTTCCTCTAGAGAAACACTACCACCATCACCTCCATTTATCGTGACAGAAAATGCACCTCCCATACTGATAGTGATTTATTCAGATTGTACAATCATCGATGAACTACAATCTCCTCGTCATTTAATTTTAAAATATTACATTATTTTTTTCCATTTCTCTAATTTTTTGCCTTATAAAAGTGTGATTCACGACACACTTTCCAAACAAGATAAATGACAAAATCTGAAAAACAGTATTGACTACTTAAAAAAAGATTTTAAGAATAAATCAATAAACATACCACACCTTAGATATTTCCGTTGGGTAAAATACGGTTCTTTGGAGGATCGTATCTGGCCGATGGGCCGAGAATATCTCTTTACAGGGGTGTATCTCGCTTGCAGGCCTGTTAAAAATATTTACAGATGCATATCTGAACAACGCACCAGGTAGACCTGTGTAAAGGGCCTTATGTGGTTAAATGTCCAGAAAATTCTTTCCTGAAGGCTGTGTATAGCCGCCAGATTAGGTTAACCTTTACGAAGGGAGATATAACTGTGGGCCAGTTAAACTTATATAAAGGGCAGTATCAGGTATGCTGGTCTGATAAAGATATTTGGAGAACCTGTAAATCTAATAAGGGCCAAAAAAAATATTTGAACGATCGTATCTGGTCTCCGAACATAAGACCAATCTATTCGATACAACTGATTCATCTTACGCGTACGGCTGTTTGTGGGATGGGCTAGTTGAACGTCATTTTCTCGTGAGCTACAGCTATTTCTCAAATAGCGAATAAATAAATGCTTCCACTAAGGACTGTGAATGAAATTCATGTTGCACTCTTACACCAGAACACTTTAATACCTTAAGTCTGAAACAGTAATCGTGGAGCGGCAAATCAAACTGATTCCATTTTAAAATTCCACAAAAAAGGAAAGAAAGGATTAAAAGGTAATAGTGGCAAAGGTAACTAGCATCATTCTGTAAAAAGATAGTAGCAAAGGAAACAGGAACAGTGGGGCCGAGTACAGGCTGTAGGGAGTAAAGGTAAAGGAGGGAGAAACAGTCAAGGATCTTGGGGTGATAATTCACAGGGATTTTAAAATGGGTCATCAATGTTCAGCTGCGGGTAAAAAGGCTAATAGGTTACTGGGGTATATTAAAAAGACTGTAACTTCAAGGGATAAGAATATAATCTTGCCGTTATATAAGGGTTTACTAAGACCACATCTAGAATATGCTGTACAATTCTGGGCTCCATATATGAGAAAGGACATAGAATCAATTGAAAGGGTTCAGCACAGAGCTACAAAAATAATAAAGGGGCTAGCAAATTTCGACTATAATGAACGTTTAAGTAAGCTAAACATGTATACACTGGAAAGAAGAAGAAGGAGGGGGGATTTGATTCAGCTTTTCAAGTTTGTAAAACAAGGGGACACAGAGGGTTTAAATTTCAATAGGGATAACAGAACAAGGGGTCATGGGTATAAATTGAATAAGACACATTTTAATCGGGATTTAAGGAAAAACTACTACTTTAATAGGGTAATAGACAGTTGGAACGCGTTGCCAGAAAATATAGTTAATTCAAAGGGAGTGTACGAATTTAAGACACAATTGGATAGTCAGTGGGAATTGGAGAATTCATAAACAAAGGACCAGCCTTGTTGGGCTTGAGCCTGTAGCTGGTCGTCAATATTTGTATTTGTATTGTATTTGAAACGCATGAAAACAACACTAAAATGTCCTGCAATCCACTTTTCAAGCAAACAAGGGAGTCTTTTGGAGCATGCATCATCTAAGAGACAGCTGTCTATTTTTTCTCACAACATCCGCTTGGAGTTTGGAGTCATAGTGAAGAGTTGTGATTTGGGTTATTGTCATTCCACTACACAGTCTAATTCGAAGAGCTCAAACTGATGATATATACCCATGCACACTCACACACATCGCTTTGAGGACCGTGTTATTGGTTTTCATAAGGTAGGAAGTTGGCATAGCAATCGTTTGTTGCAATTGTGAAAGTTCTGCCGTTTTCTAAGAGTGGGGTATAGTATTCATGTCATTTTGACGGAAAACCTGTTTTACAAAATGTACTCAGAATTGTTAGTTTCGAAATCTTCTTAGGCTTCCATGAGATAGTTCGTGAAAGGGGTAATTTCGTCCATTTTTTCTTTAACATTACATTTAAAGTTTATATTTAAAGATTTTATTCAATACTTCAATCTTTTTTCTCGATTTCTTTACAATTATCAATATTTTCCATGAACAAGATAGTCATTTCGAATAAAATTATATAAAATTCTGATATAAAAAACATAGCGTTGCCATATCGCTAAGCAACCAGCCTCATACAACAGATTAATTAAAAGATTTCGTTTATTAATAGTTAATGCATGCGAAAAAGAGTGCAAAATTGCAGTAAATATTATTTTTTTGTCTTTATTGCTCGACCTGTCTTGTTTTCTTAACTGATGTATTGGTCAATACTGGGGAATTTCGCATCTTTTGGACTATCTCCAAACCTTTCTTGGCTATTTCTCCTTAAAAGATCTTGCCCAAGGTTGTTTCGTTAAGCGTTAACAACTAACAGGTAGAAATTTATTTAAGAATTATTGTTAACTCTTAGTACTTGAGGTCAGCGGTTAATTTTTATCAAATAGTATATGATTAAATTAATAGTTACACGATGGAAACTTTTTGGTGGTATTAATATAAATTTTTTCTTCAACGCTTTTTTGCAAAATTTTTATTATTCTTTTTTTTTTTTTTTTTTTTTGAAATTTAACTTTTATTTTAGTTAAAATTTTTGCAACATTTCTTTTTATTTATTAAATTTTAAATACGTTTCACCTCAAAATTTTAAATACGTTTACGTTTTTTCAAGTTAATTTTTAACATTAATCGAAAAATATTTTTAAACGCCCGTTCATAAAACCAATTTTATTTTAATTTTTATCGCAACAGATCATCTCTATAGCCCATTTATTTTAGAATATTGATTGCTCAAATTTCAATGTGTCAACTTTCACCATCCTTCTTTCATTACTATATCATACCACCATTTGAACATGGAAAAGTGCCTAAAATAAATTACAGAAGCAGCAATCTTTCAGAATATTGACTGAAATGAAACATTTATAGCACAAAATTAATTTGAGACTGCTATTCATAAATGCAGAAATTGATTAACCATGACGAAAATTTGACAATTTTAAGTAGTTTTTGAAAATATATCTGTTCTGACACACACGATTACCGTGATAATAAAAAGATGTTTCATGTACTTCTTCCATAATTTGCTGCTTCAGGAAATTTGGAAAATATTTCTAGAGGACCCAATAAGTGAACCCACCTCATTCGGTGTATTCCATCATGCTGCTCCCTATTCCATGTTGACAATGTTAGCTTACACCCCAAACTAATGAATATATTATCTTTCTTTGTCAGAGCCGGGATAGCACGAGTGAAAGGAGACGCGGATTAGCAACTCTAAGGTTGCGAGTTCGAAACCTGATCATACCGAAGATATTCTCATGCGTGGGGGAGGAAACGCGTTAAATCAACCGTGGTCTCCAATGACCTCACGTTTTTATGATGTTGTTTGGAGAGTGGGGTGCCAACTCTGGTGCTTACCTCGTCATTGGACCGTTGTTCAAAATTACCAGCTATTGTCCATAGATCTATCCCTTTTCGATTGATCTCGGAAGGTCACAAATATCCCGCTGTGTTGCTCCAATCCGTCTTTAATTAACTACCTTCCTACGTATCGACATACTTCATGTTCAAAGAATTATTAACTCTGAAATATTTGCTAATCGGTTGGAATGTTAGTTACGAAATGGGTAGCATAATTTGTGTAAAATAAAGCATTATTTATAAATAAAGCAAATAAAATAAAGCAAGCAAGCAGAATGGAAAATGGACGAATTTGCAAAGAATATTTAGACAGTCTCAAAATCAAAATCGGTAAATCAAAATCGACGGTATAATGATGTGGCTTGGCATGTAGCTAATAAAACGGACATCGTTACAACTACATTCCACTGACGCGTGTTGAAGTCGAATAAAATTTTAGATAGAATTTACTACAAATATTTTTCATAATCCCGCTGGCCATGGAGTGGGGTGCCAGCTCAGGTGTTGCTTCGTCATCTGACCGTGGTTCAAAATTACGAGGTGTTGTCCTCGAATCTTTCCCTTAAGGGACTGATCCCGGACCGTCGTCAATAGCCCGTTGTGTTGCTCTAGTACGACGTTAATTAAATAATTACCAATTATTACCCGCTGGCCATGGTTTACTTGTACTTTTCATAGTAAATGCAATGAAATTATTAAAAACCATTTCTGAAAAAAATGATTGCATATGAATGTAATTAAAAATGTGACACCTAAAACACAAATGTAGTTTAGTAGACACGACCTGTTTGATAAGTAGATAACAATTTCTGCCTCCAAACGAAAATACTCCATTAAATTCCCAACCTGCAAAGTACAATAATATCTAATATCGAGTACAATAATATCTAAATTTATCCTGAAAAGAAATCCAACCTTTTCCAACCAAAAACGTGTAGACACTTTAAAATCTATCCACTAAACAAGCCGATTATTACAAACTGAAGCTGAGTTATGCTTTTGAAAAAAATCCTAAATTTATCATGATTAAATAACTGTAAAGGTCTAAGACTAATAGAGTATGTGAAGGTGTTGAATTTGCGTCACACTGGGGAAACAAAACGACGCATTGCATAGTGACATGAATAAATGAAATTATTGAAAAAGAATCAACGCGTAAATCTATGATCACTGAAGCTATTATGCATTCTAGTTAATGACTTTCCAAAATCAACAATGCAACATTATCTAAGCGGAGCTATCTGAATTAAAAAAAAAACGCTAGTGTATATACTGAAGATAAAAGGAACGCAAGGAATCTGTTTTGCAAAAATCCTCCTAAATATCAACGGAATTCGCATTTCACTGTTACAAATTACAAACACTCTCTGGTCCAATTAAAATGTACGTGAGTAGAGTTCCAGCCAATCATAGGCGTTCTTGAGTCGACTGATTCCGAAAGCTCACGAAATGGCGGACGAAGAGTATTAAGGAAATTCCGTCGCCCGTGAAATTGAACGAGATAGCCTAAGATCTTCGGAAAAGAAAGCCAAATTCAAAAAAAGATTGCTTAAAACGTAAATTATTTTCACTCACTTCTTCTCTTTGCCATTATGACAGTAAAAAAAATCTGTAAAAAAAATTGAAAATAAAACGCTGTAAGGTGAGGGATTTGTTTAAAGTAGTTTATGACCTCGAAAAGAAAAACGTTCTGGAGTGTGTCTTAAAGGATGATTTCGTTTCAAGTACATTAACGAGAAGGCACAAGAACACACATAAAGTGGCAGTTTGGTTTTATAGCGAGGATTTAATGTAGGCTCATTACATTAAGGGACTTACTACTTTGTTTTCAGCCTCTTTTTAAATTACTGGAATCCTAATTTATAAAATATCAGAAAATGAACTTAGCCTTCCGGAGGAAAGCACCTTCAAGTGACCATCGACTCTTCAGGGAAAACCAATTAAATGCTCAAATTCTTCCCTTGATGTCTTTTAGATTTAAAATTATGCTGAAATAGTACCATGCTAAATTGAGCTTTCTTTTTGTTAAGTAACACTTTTGCATGGTACCATTATTTTAAAAATATAATTCCTCGAATGATGTTCTGATAGTAAAATTATTTCCTCTCTCTCTCTCCCTAATTCGGGATTTCATAATATATTCAAAGTGCAAAACTTAAAGAATACCAATATCTTCAGACGTTACACCCAACAGCTTGCCTTGATTTGTATAACACGGGGTGTGGAGCAGAAAGCTGGTGCAAAATAAAATTTTGGTATTGTGATGTCAGAGGCTTTGGATGAGGAATTGGTTTCGCTACCACATGATGAAACTTTCTAGATCTATAGAATTGCGCATGACCAAAGCTAAATAATCACTAGTTAAACACCGCACATCAAATGTGGAAGAGTTCTTCATTATACATCACTGCGCAAAGCTAAGAATACATTTCGCGCCTTATGTTTGATTTGGTCCCGGACATTCTCCAATAGCCCATTGTGTTGCTCCATTTCAACGTCTCAACTAAATACCTACCTACTTACATTTGATTTCATGCTTTGTCACAAAAAAAATCTCAAAACGAGGTGATTTTAGAGAAAACACAGAATTATCCTAAAAAGAAACAGAAATCTAAATAGTCCTACTTTTTTTTTGTCACTGATCTGTTATAGAATTGAGCATGACTAAAGCTAAATAATAACTAGTTAAACACCGCACATCAAATATGGAAGAGTTCTTCATTATGCATCACTAGCAAAGCTAAGAATACATTTCGCGTCTTATATTTGATATGGTCCTGGACAATCTCCAATAGCCCTTTGTGTTACTCCGGTTTGACGTCAATTAAAATACCTACCTACTTACATTTGATTTCATGATTTAATCACTAAAAAATCTCAAATCGCGGTGATTTCAGAGCAAACAAAAAAACAGAAATATCCTAGAAGAAGCAGAAGTCTAAATAGTCCTATTTTTTGTCATTGATCTGCTACAGAATTACACATGACTAAAGCTAAATAATCACTAGTTAAACACCGCACATCAAACATGGACACGTTCTTCATTATGCATCACTATGCAAAGCTAAGAAAACATTTCGCGCCTTATGTTTCATATGGTCCCGGACAGTGTCCAATAGCCCGTTGTGTTATTCCGTTGGACGTCAGTTAAAATACCTACCTACTTACATCTGATTTCATGGTTTGGTCAGTAAAAAAATCTCAAATCGCAGTGATTTTAGAGAAAGAAAAACAGAATTATTCTAGAAGAAGCAGAAGTCTAAATAGTCTTATTTTTTGCCATTGATCTGCTACAGAATTACACATGACTAAAGCTAAATAATCACTAGTTAAACACCGCACAGCAAATATGGAAGAGTTTCCATCATGCATCACTACGTAAAGCTAAGAATACATTTCGCGCCTTCTGTTTCTCTACAACCAACTCTTGCACAAGAACAGAGATCGAATTCATTCTTTTCCAAAGCTTCATTAGGCAATTCGTCCCAGACCAGCACGAACACCCGAGCACAAAGAAAACAGTATTTGTTCCTCCCTCCCAAGCAATGACTATGAATAATTTCTCTGCATTGTTTAAATATTCCACACAAACGCGCAGTTCTTTTTCGGGAGGAAGGCGAAGTATAATTCCGATTCATTTATATTCATTACTTGATTATACTTAACGAGACGCGGTTGAAAAAAATAATGCGTTTATTCATCAAATAAAAGCTCCAGCTGATTCTTTGCTTTTTGCGTCCTTCGGAATCGGTCGGCTTATTCGCTTAACGCCTAATTAAATTTTCATTCGGTAATAACTCGCCACGGCTGTTTGCTGTCGGAAACCAAGCAGATATGTGTGTGTGTTAACGTAGGCTCAAATTGTACGACGTCGTCTTTGCGTGTTTGCGATGTTGTATTGACACTCGTCTTTATGCGTACCACTCCGTTGCGCTACATTGTTGTCTCTGCAACCACCCTGGTTATTAGGGGTAATAAATCGCTATTCCTACCTCAAGAATTGGCGTTAAAGCTTTGTCCTGAACCGAGTCGAAGATGGGTAATTGTTAATATGGGGCTCCTCGGGGCAGACGTTTATTAATTCAGGAATTTTCAGCTGGAGAAGGAGATTTTTATGTTTACTTTATCGTTGTACCGGGAACCGGGTGCAATTCTTTATGTGGCTTAGGAATCTCGGTCGTGCACCGATATTAGTGTTTGTTAAATGTGTGTGCTGGAATTAATATCTTTCCTTGAGACTGACTCTTGTTGATGTTGTTCAGAAAAGAAATGCTTTCCCCGCTATGCTCTGCATCGGAATAATCTATATATATATAAGGACGTGTGGGGGGGGGTTGTATTCTCTATACAAAATCACACCAAATGTGGTACACTTTTACTTAAGAACACTGCGGAAAACATAGGCAATTTCTTTCCTCTCTACAGACCAATCTGTAGACATGAAAATTGGAACACATGTAGTCCTGAGGTCCTCCTCGAAGCCTCGATTTTTAAATGTAAAGTTTGTTTTTCTGCTTTGATTGTACATGGATTAGGAAACACGTTCTACAGGGTTTGCGTATTTGAGTTAACAACGGGAAATATCGCCGTAAGAAACACGTTCTACAGGGTTTGTGGATTTGAGTTAACACGAGGAAATATTGTGGTAGGAAACACGTTCTACAGGGGTTTTGGATTTGAATTAACACAGGGAAATGTCGCGGTCATATTTTGTCAGTCGCGGTCATTATTTGAAACCGATGAACGCCGCGTTATTCAGCTAGTTCTCAATAAAATAAACTGGTTGTATTTCTGGGAATATATTGTATTATTTAGTAGCGCAATGGTGATGGTTGTGTGTGTGTGTTTGTTTTGGGGTTTATGGAGCAAGATCTATATATGGCCAAGCTGCGCCAAACACGAGACGATGTCAGGTAAACATTGTAAACGCAAAAAAGAGGTCAAAATAAGGCAATTTTAATTTACGTAGTACTAGAGCATTACAACGGGCTATTGAAGATGATCCGGGATCAATCCCCTAAAGAAAAGATCCAACGACAACACCTCGAAATTTTAAAACCACGATCAAAAACGAGAAAATAGCGAGATGTGGAATAGAGTAGTGTGATGGAAGCAGAAAGAGATCGCTTGGGTATTACGTGAGCACGACTCTCGTGTTTATTAAAGAAAGTATTTCCCATGGTAAATTAAGATCACTAGATTACCTCGGGTAAATGGTAATGGTAATTTTTAGTTAAAGTCGTACAAGAGCAACACAACGGGCTATTGACGACGGTCCGGAATCAGTCCCTTAAGGGAAAGATTCGAGGACAACACCTCGTAATTTTGAACCACGGTCAGATGACGAAGCAACACCTGTGCTGGCACCCCACTCTCCGAACTTCCACGCCAACCCAACGTGAGGACTTTCGGCCACGAAAGATTTAAGGTGCACCAGCCGCCTCTACACCATACGTTTACAAACATCCATGCCCGTACCCGGATTCGAACCAGGAACCTTCCGATCTAGAGGCTAACACCTTAACCACTATACCGGTTGGTCGGCAGATTACCTCGGGTCACTGAAGCCTGTTCACGTCTAAAGGTAGGTAGGTAGGTATTTTAATTAACATCGTACTGGAGCAACACCCACACCTAAAGAATGCCACCACCATGCACCAAGCAGAGTTTTCCATCTACTAAAATATACATAAACACACAATTACAGTTTTTACTGACACAGAAGAAGGTTGTTGGTGTTAGTAACGGATTAGCAACTATATGGTTGCGAATTCGAATACAACCAAAGTCAATTGTGTACAAAGGGGCCTGGTGCACTATAAACCTGTCATGACCTCAAATGACCCCACGTTGGCCTGGTGGGGTTATTTGGAGAGTGATGTACCAGCTATGGTGGAATCTCGTCATCTGACTATGGTTCAAAATTACGTGGTGTTGTCCTCCAATCTATTGCCAACCAATAGATTTGGTGGTTAAAGTGTTAGCCTCTAGATCGGAAGGTCTAGTTCGAATCCGGGTCAGGGCATGGATATTTGTAAGCGTATGGTGCAGAGGCGGCTGGTGCACCTTAAATCTGTCGTGGCCGAAAGTCCTCACGTTGGATTGGCGTGGAAGTTTGGAGAGTGGGGTGCCAGCTCAGGTGTTGCTTCGTCATCTGACCGTGGTTTAAAATTACTTCGTGTTGAATTTCCAATAGCGGATTGATACCGGACCTTTGTTAATACCCCGTTGTGTTGACCGTGGTTCAAAATTACGAGGTGTTGTCCTCGAATCTTTCCCTTAAGGGACTGGTTCCGGACCGTCGTCAATAGCCCGTTGTGTTGCTCTAGTACGACGTTAATTAAAAAATTACCAAATACCTCAGATCTATCATTTGAGAAAGGATTCCAATAGTCAACAATAGCCCGTCGTGTTGCTTCCAGTGTGACGTTAGTTAAAATACCTGCCTCCTGACACATAAGAGAGAAATACATCCAGGGAGAGTTTCTGGAATCGATCATGCACCGCCTACAGGTCGAAAGCGAGGATCAATCGGTCTAGGTTAAGGTGTTAGCCTCTATATCGGAATGTTCCGAGTTCAAATCCAGGTCAGTGCATGGATTTTTGTAAGCGTATGGGATAGAGGCGGCTGTTGCACCTAAAATATGTCGTTACCGAAAGTCCTCACGTTGGGTTGGTGCTAAAGTCGTTGGGTTGGTGCTAAAGTCGTTGGGTTGGTGTGGAAGTTTGGAAAGTGGCGTTCCAGCTCCGGTGTTGCCTCGTCATCTGACCGTGGTTTAAAATTACATCGTGTTGAATTTCCAATAGCGGATTGATACCGGACCTTTGTTAATACCCCGTTGTGTTGCTCTAGTACAGCGTTAACAACGGTAATGATTAAAAAATATCATTACCGTTACAGCTCGAAGGCTGTTAGCGCAGTGAACAATTTAACCTCCCTAATTTTTATGATTAGATGTATGGCGTTTAACGAAATTGGTCAGATCTTGTTGGACGAGTTATCTCGTCGAAACTACTTGGAGGGTTATAGAGCAATTCCTCCTCCCCCGACTTCCAAACAAAATCTTTGAAAAGTAATATAACAGCATTAATTTTTATACATTCCCCATTCTGCGAAACTCTACAGTGTGTTTTTAAGTAACGTCTTTGATTATATTACATTGAGAAACTTGATCACTAACTCGACTTGAAAGTGCAAACCACTACAACAATCCCATTGTGGGACAAATTGCACCATTTTAAACATAACTAAACTTGACTCCCTAACTGCAAATCAGAAACAAACTCCGAAGTCCGTGACGTAAGCCTGTCCGTCGCCGCTCACTCTGTTGCCAGATTCGTACAACAGTATCTCCTGAGTCGGCACTCTCGTTGCTTTATCGCGTGAAACCTCTGTTGACAAGCATTGTGATGCCAACGCGATGGAGCTAATATCGTGTCACAGGCGGTCGCTGTAGAACCACCCACTAATGGTCGTTAATGCAGCCAGATGACAAGGGAATGGCGTTGAATGCTTCGTAGATTACGGATACGCTCGAACCTCTACTGCACGGAATGCCGCACAATTATACAACACGTTTCAATGTGCAGTTTGGGGACAGGATAATAATATTAATGTGTGTCGCAGCTTCGGACGGACATTCAAATGGAGGACTAAAAGACGCTTGAATATGTATTATCAGAGGTCGGATCGGGTTGAAGGCATTCACTTGGGCATTGAAATGTATATAGAATGCCTGGTGAGTCGGCATAAGATATATTTGGTCGCGCTGAGGTTTGGAGATAAATTTGGAAGGATGTGATTGAGAGGATCAGCTCATTACACGAAGCTTTTGTTTGGGAATCCGGGTTTATATTTACCTCTTTACTGTGCACAGTTTTCAGACTTTCTATGAGAGTGTGATATATTTGTGTTTGACCTTTCGGAAGGGTCACTTGTAGGACAGGTGCATTCTCCGTTGTGTCATCGGAATGCCGAATAGATTTTGATTTTTATTGTTTGGCACCAGCTGCTGTTTCTCCCCCAAGCGCCATAAAACGACTTGAGATGAGCAAGTTACATAGAGCGTCTTAAAAGGACTTGAGATGAGCAAGTGAAATATATCGTTCCTCTTACAGCGAGTTGAGAAGAACAGGTGATGTTCGTTCAGATGATCTCTGATTGATTTCTGTCTTTTAACGTTGGGTCATTTTTAGACTGCGGAGAGACGTTGGAGACGACGGTTAGAGAGAGAAGCAGCGGGTGAGGATGTTCACCGAGCTGGTGTGTGATATGCACTCTTTTATGTATTATAGTAATGAGGATAATGTGATGATGTAAATACTGTATATATTTTCATATGTTCTTGGAATAATAAGAACTTAAATATCTTAACGGTTGGTTGTCTTCTCGTTGTGTACGATTCGTACTGTTTTCACGCTACCGTTTTGGGGCGACGACACCACGGTGCCTCTGGCGTGCTGACTTTTACCATTGAGTTATTTTTAGACTGCGTAGAGACGTTGGAGACGACGGTTGGAGAGATAGCGAGAAGCAGTGGGTGCTCAAGTGACTCACCGCGCTGGATTGCGAGATATATACTTTGATATATAGGAGTAATGATGTTAATATGATGATGTAATTACTGTATATTTTCTTAATGTTCTTGGAATAATAAGAGCTCAAAAATCTTAGCAGTTGGTTGTCTTCTTTTTGTGTACGATTCGTACTGTTTTCACGCTTCTGTTTTGTGGTGACGACACCACAAGAGGGGTTTTCTATGTTAGGAAACAAACCAGTAGCTTTACGAAGATTTTACTTTTGCTGTGCAAATGATCTCGCATAATACGATTGGGTAACTCAAATGTAGTTTATCGCTGTTGGCAATGTTTGACGTTAATCACAGTGGTGTTGACAAATCAACCAATCTTAATTCGGAGTTTATCTTTTAAGATTTCTACAGGCGAAATGTTGAAATCGTGTTCGAACGACAATGCAACTGACATCTCTTTCAAAATATGTACAGGAAACACGTTTTACTCGATAAAGATTACCACCGGCTGATATTTAGCTTGCTAGAAAATGCCTATCATGCGTTATGGTGGCTTCACACCAACGGCGACAGCGACAAAATACATGTTTCTTCGCTATTGCGCATGCGTATTACAAACAAATTTTGTTTCTTCCGGTTTGTCTCTGTCGCTGTCGCTGCGCTTTCAAGTCTTGGAAGAAGTTCAACTTTTGTCTCTGTCGCCATGCCAAAAGCCAATCAGAATAAAGATTGTGACTCTCGCTACCAGCGTTTTTGTTTTTGTTGACGTTCTAGCTAAGCTTTCTCTATATCTTTGGTTTCAGCGAACAATTTCAGTGAAATATACGGAAATACTATGGAAGAAATTTTGATTTCTTTGGCAATCGTCTTCGCTGTAAAAGGAGTTTTGTTAAATGCGGACGTGATCTGTCAGCCATCTTGCAAGAAGAAGAAATAATCAAATAAATATTTTGCTTTCGAAAAAGATTATGCGCATGCGCAAATAAATTCTTGTCGCTCGTGGTGTGAAGGCTTTTTTAACAGAGACAGAGACAAGCAACAAAATGTTGCCTGTCTTTGTTGCTGTCGCCGTTGGTGTGGAGCCACCATTAGTTTGAAAAGATAAATAGATATTATGTACATCTTAATGGTATTAAATATAGAATAGTATATGTGCAACTTATAGCTATATTTATATCTTATATATTACCGGCAAAGTATACTACAAAGCAGGTATTGTATATAATGTCTAGGTAATACATAAAATGCCTGGCGTTTTTGAACAAAGTGTGAAACGAATCATATTGCACACATTTCCTAAGCACTCGGTACAATGTCAACAGACGAACTGGCAAAGTATAACTATCTTATTTTTTAGTAGAATTTCTGTATTTTATTTGATATTTTTTTTATTTATGTAATTTTAATGAAGGCATTTTAATGACTTGACTTAACTAACTTCACTTAACCAAAACTTCAAAACAATCACCAGCCTGAGGTTCTTTTAATCTGGTCTAACTGAAACTTTAAAATAATCACCAGTCCCAGATTCTTTTTTGTGTATCCAATTGTGTTGCCCTAGTTCGACGTTAATTAAAAGACTTACGCGATTCTATAATTCTAGTTCCCAACCAAACCTTTAAGACAATCACCAGCCTCAGAATTTTTTTTATTCTACTCTAACCAAAACTTTACATAATCACAAGACCCAGATAACACAGAAGCGATTTCTGACAAATTATTTTAATTAGTACTTATCAATTTCCACTTCACTCTATTTAAAAACATAGTGTAACGCGAATACTTCTTTGAATACAATTGTCTCAGTTTATTTCCTTTTATAATGTAATAGGGAGTGCACCATGTTTTATCTCTTGCGAATAGCTTTCTTTAATCGTCTTCAAACTCCATTTTTAAAGACTGTAAATGTAGAAGCATATTCAATATTTTTTTTCTTAACGACGAAAAGTTGTTCAAAGTTTTTGAGACGTCAAGCTGATGGTAAAAGAAGTAGATTCGGAGAAGAAAAACAGAATTTCGATACGAGAAAACTGATGACAAAAGTAATTTAAACGACATTTCGATTGTGGATGTAGGATATAGAAATAATAACATTCGAGGTACTTTTCTGAAGGAATTTCGATAGCTTTAAACTTCATTTGAAATCATATATAATCGATATGTTAATACTAAATAATCAATCAAGCAATGAATACAAGAAATGAGTATAGCATTTATACAAAAATATGTTTAATTTTCAAACATGCTTTATAAAAATAGAAAATTAATACATTTAAAAAATTACTGAAAAATAAAGTCATAATTTTAAAGAGTGAGGTTTCATATAATTAAAAGGACAGTTTAATAAATTACAAAGGTTAAGTTAGTCATCGAATAAATGAAATATTTTACAATTTTAGCGTCATTTAAACTAGCGTAATAAATTTTAACTATCTGATGAAGTTTTTAGAGATAAAAATTTAACGGACTTAATGAATCTCTTATTGTTATTTGGGCGTTTATTATTATTTTTGGCAGATTAATAATAAATAATTAATGTGCATTGTAACAAATCATGCATATGAAATCTCTGCTATCAACATCAAATTGTTTAAAAAGAACAAATGACAATATATCAGTGAAGTGTGGTTTTTGGATGTATGTATTCTCTCTTCTCAATTGAACAAGAAAGACAGACAAAAGTATATAATTGTTTTAACATTATTCCATTGACAAATTCGAAGAAAATTTCATGCCACGGGGATTTTTATTGAACTTTTATTGATTTATTATTTTTATTATTTTTTGTTGCCAAAGTAGTACTAACAAAGATAAATAAACAAATTCCGAAACTAAGAAAATTAAAACTTTAATGAAAGTATTTTGCAAAGCTTTTGTACTTATAAATGAATGATTATCGTCTGATAAAATATAAATCAGAGAATTTCTACTTTATAATAAAGTTGGCGGTTGAACTTGCGTCGTACTGGAGCAACAAAACGTGCTATTGTTGACGTTCCGTGATCGATCCTGAAGGGAAAGATTAACTGACAAAGCCTTGTACTTTTGAAGAACGTTCAGATGACGAGGTCAACGCCTGAGCTTGCATACCAGTCTCCAAACTTCATAGTACTTAGTAATGCTCAAATTTGACCATTCGATTTCGCTGTCTTAACTCGGATACATAAATTCAGAATTCTAAATAGAATTAAAAGATAAAACATCAATTTTTGTCGTTGCCTTATAACGAGTAGAAAAATAACACTTTTATGCTGATTTTGTTTTTATTTTTGAATAAATTTACTCGTTTGAATAAATGTAGTTTGATTTACTATGTTTCTCATATTGTACTCATAGCATTAATCTCCTTCAAGTACATCAGACTTGTCGACTCAAGCAGCTTGTATATTCAAACGCTCGATACGTTTCATTTTCGCTAGTTATTTAATGTCAAGATTTAATATTTAATTATAGTGCACGGAAATCCTTCGCGAAAGTATTTAAATATTTTATTTAACTTTAACCATGATAGAGAGAGGAAATAGAAAGCTAGCCATTTCGTCACAAGTCTTATATTTTATGTAGTTTTATGTTTAATTAGAATTGTTGTTGATTCCCCTTCGATTAAAAATATTTTTATCTACTGAAAACATTTTCTCTCTGAGTTTTGACAGTTGCACAGATACCAAATATTCAGAGATTTCAAATTAACTTGTCGAGACAAAAATGCATTAATACGTATCTATATTATGCAGGGTGTTTCGAATGTATTGGGTTGGCAAATAAAACCGTTCGGTTTTTTTGAGTTATATAAAATACAATTCCTCCAACAATGAAAATATTTATTATTAATTATGTTTTTTCTATTATTTTCTATGATTGATTTCAATCTCTCTACCAACTTCATTACGCCAAGTTCATAACACGCATGAGGTTTACTGGCGAAAACTGATCCATATGCTTTTTAACAGCTTATATTTAGCCATCTTTATACCGTTCAAAGAATTATGTAGCGATCGAAATAGGTTATAATCCGAGGGCGCAAGGTCCAGAGAATAGAAAGAGTGAGGCAAAACGTCCCATCCAAGTCTTTATCAATTCTATTGTGTCCTTAATGAGGTATGGGGTTTGGCATTATCATGATGAAAAACGACTCCTTTACGATTTGCCAATTCTGGACGCTTTAAACGTATGGCTTGATCCAGTTTTCGTAACTGGAAGCAGTATAGTTTTGACTTGATTGTCTTGCCTTGTGGCAAGAGCTCATAATAAATTAAACCTAATAATCCTACCTCACTGAGAGCATAATTTTCCTATGGTGCAATCCTGTCTTCGAGGTTGATTGTGGTGACTCGCTACTCTTTCCCCATGATCTTTTACGGACGACGTTGTTAAAGATAATCTACTTTTCACCACCTGTAAACAGCTACTTCAGAAATGGATCTTTTCCCTGGTGTTTAAGGAGCGTGTCGCAGATTGAAATGCGAGCAGTTAAGTTTTGTTCGTTCAATTTGTGTGGCAATCAAACACTGAGGCGAGATACGTATCCCAACTGATGCAAATGGTCATCTACACTTATTTGGGATACAGCAAAGTTCCGTAGCAATCTTCCGTATAGTTTGGGATGAATTTTTACCGACGGTAGGCTTTATTACTTCTGGGTCAATCTCCGTTGGGCGACCGGAGCCGGGACGCAATCGCGGAAACCCTCACGCTTTCAGCACCCCTTGGCGAGTTGGCGATATAAAGCGCTTTGAGAACCGAAAGCTGGGGAAATTGGCAATCCTTCTGAATTTCTCGAGCAACCCTACTACGTTGTAAAGATGATCGCCATTTTTTTTTCTCGCTGAGTGTTATGATTTTCCGTCTGATATTTTTTTGGATATTCTAAACATAGAATGTTGACATTCAAGATTTTAATGTATAAATCTTTTTGTAATACTTTATCTGTCTATATTGTAACTACTTCGACGAATTGGTTGATATAAGAAGCAGGCGGAATAAAACCCCATGTAAACAAATTGGATATGTTTACATTTATTTGAAATTTAGTCAATCAATTGTGTTTCGTTATGATTTTTACAATATAAAATGATTACTGACTCTAAAACTCGTCAAATAGAAAGAGTTGATGAGTATGTATTTGTTTGAGATGCGGAGGGGCGGCGGATAAATCTATTACGTTGTTTATTATGGAACTTATTCGTCCTTATAACCTACACAGTGTTTGTATTTTCATAATATAGTTTCTTCTGAATCAAATCTCTTGTTTGATCGCCTACTTAATATAATCTCGCCACTGTTTGGGGAGACAACTAGTAGTAAATATAGTAAATATAAACTTAGTAAAAGCAGTTATCAATAATAAGTGTTAAGATTTAAGCAAAGTTATTTTTTGTAAACAAATACACTTTTTGATTTGTTTCACTCATTTGAGCTCACGATAACAAAATTTAAATTGACAAAATATTCCATTTTGACTGTTTTCAATAGCTTTCTTTAAACAAATTTTTTTTTCTATCTCATATCCTATAATTATAGCATTTGGGCTGCTATGGAGACAGAAATTTTTTACACATGCATTCATAAAGAAAAAAAAATTTAAGTTGTTTTATTTCATATTTATGGTTTAAGATATTAGGATGAGTCACAAACATATATTTTATAATGTATTTATATATATTTGCAGCTGAAGCAAAACATTTATTTTTTTCCTGTCTAATAAATATTTTTATTTCAAGGACCTACATTATTCTGTATTTTAAATCACTTTATAGGTTATGTTGTATCATGTATAAAATACTAGTGTCCGACAAGAGATAATAACAGGAACAGTGATTTAAAAACTATGGAATGAAGATGATATTCCTACAAGGAAATAATTTTATTTCTGAAAATATATAATAAAAATGATTGTTTGTTATTTTTTATAAATAAGAAAATGCATGCAAAATTTTTGCAGTCTTGGGTATGACTACAGATATTAAGCTTCACAAAACATCTATGTCATAAGTCAGTTAAAAATCCTATCCACTATTCTATTTTTAATTGCTGCATTCACTTGAAATTAACTTTGCTTAGATTGCTGTAGTTGTGGAAATATTTGATAGTTTGAGGTATATAAATTTTTACCAAACTAATAATTTTGTATTTTAGTGCAATATGCACAAGAGTTAGATTGATGAGTTGGTTTAGGAAAAACTTGAATGTAATAAACTAAAAAAATTATTACAATTTTATTTGAAGAGATGTACTATTATAAAAACTTTATTGGTATCATTATACGAAATTGTTTTTGAATTAAATGTTACAGGTTGCTTCAGGAGCAACGCGAAAATAAGGACAAAAAAATGAAAGACATGCATATTTTTCTTTAAAAACAGTCATAGAATTCGCTATTAGTACAAATTATTTATTTTTGCATATACAGTTCAAAGTCCCACATTCGGACTAATTGTTAACCAAAGTTTATTTTCCTCTCACTTTTTACTATCTTTCCTCCTTTTTTAAGAACAGTTTTTAAAGAACAAGGCCTTCAACCTAGATAAAATTGATGAAACAACGTAAAATAATGGAACTGTACGGAATAAATACCGCACAGAAAATTAGAAGATTTGTCGCAAAGTATTAAAAAAAATTTTTTTCCTTTTTTAAAAATTATTCCTATTTTCATATCTGCTATTTTAGTATTGCAAACGTGATCTTGACTTAAATAACAATCGGTAAAATTCACGCGCGGGTAGGGGTGGGTTAGATTAAGGTTTATTTTGGAAAAAAAAACCTACCATAATTCGAAAAAGTCCGAAGTACGGATTGGCCGAGGTCGGAGGATTCCGGTTTTGGGACTTTTTACTATATATATATATATATATATATATAACTGTTAAAAAATTATAGAAACAAAAATCTAATACAATCTCCTTAAATCCTGTGTTGCATACGTAATTCGGATTTTAAAGCAGACTAAATTAAGTAGAACCAGAAAAAGCTTATAAAAAAAGATTCGTATATGTGTCAACAGATGGCAGCCGGAGAGTTAGAAACTCGTGAAATCTGAGTGGTCCGCCACAACCAGCTCTAGCAGTTGGCGATACAGCCATCTATCGCCAACTCGCCAAGTGGTGCTGAAAGCGTGAGGGTTTCCGCGATTGCAGCCGGGACACGTCGCTGAGTTCAAAATCCCCAGAACGGAACTTCGTGAACCACTTTTGACACATACATTCTGTTAAGACATCGTCCCCAGACACATTGCAAATCTTTATGTACTTCTGCAGCTTTTAATCTTTCTTTAAATAAAATAATAAAAAGTAGCGAAAATAAACGTTCTTTTCTTCCATGTTTACTAGCTCGTAACTCTCACAATAATCTAAGTTACCCGGCGTGCATGTGCAAATTAAATGCTATTAACGTCACTTGTCACGTGAGCTAGTTAGTTACGCATTTGTGCTGTCCAATAGAGATTATGGATAGAAGGTATTCTGCTCCATAGAAAAACCGAACGAAGTTATCTACCGACACAATACATAATACAGACTTTAAGGAGAAAAGGAGAACACACAATCAACCCTCTATGTAGTTTCGACGAATTAGTTTGTCCATCAAGATCTAACTAATTTTGCTAATGACGTGATTCCTCGTCCATCAAGTTCTCAGCAATTTTGCAAATGTTAAGGTATCGCTTTCATTAAGATGTGGTTAGTTTTGCTAATTACGAGATGCCTCGTCCGTCACAGTCTGACCAATTTTGCAGAAACAAAATGTCTCAACCTTAGAGATCCGACCCATTTTTCAAATGACGAGATATCTCGTCCATATTCAGGATTGACCAGAGCTCTCTTCCATCACGATCTGGTCAGTTTTGCTTATGCGAGATAACCGAGATGACGAGATATAAAATGTCACATAGGAATATTCGCTATTAAATGAGCTAGAGGGAACACTGAGGTGCAAAAAACGAAAGACAAATACAGTAGAACACCAATTATCCGGAAGAATGGGGACGAGACCCCATCCTAATGATCGAATAACCAGGTAGGATTACTCACGGAGGTAAAAATCTATTTCAGTAAAAAAAAAAACGAATTTTCCTATAGTATGCAATGTAATTTAATGACTATGTAAACAATTTTGCTCACTTTTTGTGCTTGCATACTGCATTAAAAAGTCCTAGGGGACCTGCCCCCTGCTCGCTGACGCTCGCCAACCCTCGGAGGATTACTTCGCAATCCTCATTGGTTAGCTGCGCGAACATATGCTCGCTTCGCTCGCATCAATGATGACATGTGTCCTAGCAGAAGGGATTGTTTACAAAATATGATATTCCAAACATATATTTTTCAAATCTAAATTTTTTGCTGTTTTGCAGAAAAGATATTTACAGTACCTCTGGAATCCGAATTCAAATGAAAACTTTGTGCAAATTTTGACTCGAAATGTGAGCGCTGATTTGGAAATTGAATACACAACATGTTGTTTGTGTATACATTTACTCCTGCACTCGAGCCACCCACGCATTTTCATTGAGTTTGTTGTCAAAAGTTGTAGTGCAAGCGTCTTGTTGAACTATAATTGTTGGCCCTGAAAAGGACCTTTTTTTAAATGGCCCTGAAAAGATCCTCCGCTTTCTTTGATTTCTATTATTAACTGCAACAGCTTGACTAAAATTCATTTTCTTTGAATAAAATTTCATCCGATGACGCTATAAATTCAATTGAAGCGCGAGGCTTTGTGATAAACAAACAATCGTACAATGTTGCCAAAACGCGATAACAAATAACGTCTTTTTTGCGTGCCACGTAAGAGAATTATATATATAGATCATTGCTTGTAGGCATCAGTCAAAGTCAGAAAGATATTTCGCTGTTTTTACTCGTGCCCGTGCAGGTAAGTGTGACATGCGCTTGACGGTGAGTAGCTATAGATGGTCGCACTTAGGCTTGCCGCTCCATAAATTTGAGTCGCTGTGTCAAGGCACTCAAACGTCTTACTAGCTGACTGTCCCACGTCTGGTTGAGTAGCAATCTCGTCGTCCTCTTCCTAGACTTCAATGCTTTCTCTCACACTTTGAATGAGTCCATAGTCAATAAGAATTTGGAATCCTTGATCCGAAGAATCACACTTTTCCCAACAATCGCTTGACAGATCTTTAAACCAACCAGACCGGTGGAAATGTCAAGAAACCTATACTATTTCATTAGATGGTAGATGTTCCTAAGCTGTCGGGTAGGTAGATACTTAAATTCGTCGTGTTGGAACAACACAATGGGCTATTGGCGACTGTCCGGGATTATCTCTAAATGAAAATATCAAAAGACAGCGCCATGTAATTTTGAACTACGGTCAGATGACGAGGTCACACCTGAGCCGGCACCCCGCTTTGAAAACTTCCCCACCACGCCAACGGTAGGACATTTGAGACTACAATAGATTTAACGTGCATCATCCTTCTCTGTACACGACTGCCTGTGGTCGGATTCTAATCCTGGGCTGTCGGACAGCATAGATTGGCTTTGATGAGATTAGCGATGACCTTGTAAGAGTCTATTTCTAAGAAGGTGGTAAGCTTGTCAGATTAAATGGCTGTCAACACAGAATCGCGTATCGACTTAAAGGATTGTTTTGTCAACTCACCATCCCTGCCTTTGCCGAACCGTGAACTTTGAGCAAAGGGTTAATGGGAATACGACCAGGGCTCCTCCAGTCCCCGAAGACCCCTGCATCAATTTTGTTTACCAGCCCCTCCCCCACCCTAATGAGGATCTCCACAATGTTGTAAATCAAGAGTGTTTGCACTCCTCACTTATCCGTGGGAGACCTTATCAACTTTCAACCCGACATATGTCGGGAGATAAGGGGGTCACTTGCGGTGACAAAAGAACAAAAATTATCCACGTTACATCAAATGCAGGTATTTTTGGAACTAACGTCAGACTGTAGCAATGCAACTGGCTCATCAAATGTAGGAACGCATTGTTTAAGCTGTAGTGTCTGGTGTACTGATAACGGTTATGCACAGAAATAAACACTCGAACTTGATATCACACAGGCTTTATTGGTAGTGTGTTGTGAGATCATAGGCCACAAATGATCTGCGTCTATCTGTCAATAAAGGCTACACGTAATGGTCGTCTGTAAGCATAGGTCCGAGAAACATAGGCCACAAAGGATCTGCACCTATCTGCCGCTAACGGCGAGGTCTGCCTCCTTCCGAGCGAGGTCTTGAGACTTCCGGGCTTGCGCTTCCGGACGCATATTACCAACCTTTACTTGAGTAGAAGACACGGGGAAATTTTAAGCCCGCTGATTCGTTGGTTTCAATTTTAATCCCGCTTATTCGTTGGTTTCTCATCCCGTGATCTGTGATGTCTCTCACTCATAGTGCGCACTGCGCATACGTGAGAAGTATCAATATTTACTTGATATGTTACTTTTAAATTCTATATCCTTTCAGCAGAAATGTTCCTGTAAACACATTTTTTAATACTAGTTGATATTATATATATATAAATGAAACAATTAAAATAGAAACAGCAACCGAGAAAATGAACTACAGTACAACGGTTACAGAAATAAAAGCAAAACTTCAAAAAAAAACTTCATACCGAGTCCACGTGAAGCTTCGCTTTAAAGATGATTTCACGTAGTGACGTCATAATAAACAGTCTGAAACCAACGAATCAGTCAGACTAAAAATTTCTAATATGCCTTCCGGACAGGGCGTTTGGATAAGAGGACCAGCACGGTCCAAGTTCGAGTAGCAAGTCTTCGATCTATGATGTCCTGTTTTTCTTTACGACTCGGCTTCGTGTGAGGTCATCACAAAGTATTTGTCCCTTTTCCCCGTCTTTGTCTTCCCACCATGTCAGTGACACGATGTCATCGTTTTCGTAGAAATTTATCAAGGGCGGGTCGAACCAAGGCAGGGGGTCATGTAGACCCTCATATTTAAAATCCGAAGCATTGATGGATGAATGTCTCATCCGTTCTGAAGGGCTATTCCCAACCACTTCGACATCCAAGCTCCAGGAAACGAAAATGGATGGTCGAATGTCACAACGCTTAACCTCCTGATAGTTTAAAAATAGACTGTTCACAACCACGTGACTCAAATGTTTGAATAACTGTCACAGTCGGACATCACAACTTTGTAGCGAGTATTTAATTAGTTGTGATCGGAGACATATACTATGCGATTTTAACGCGAGACAAAGTGCCTCCTCATGAATTAGATAAATTAATAAACTTTCACAGGCTACATTAATAAAGGGATAATTACACTCGTAGCAAGAAATCAAGACACAGAATAAGTTTCACAAAGTTAGTTCGGAGATTAGCTGTAACGACTTCTTGGAAATGAACTTAAGGAGGCGTAATGTTAGACGGTAAATGAATGTGTTGGCAGCACTTCAAATGATCATCGCAATATGAGTACGACTTAAAGCATTAATTAGAATTAAATGCATGAAACTAGCTGTGCTTTATGGGGCTGATTTGCTTGAGTGTAGCCGCAGACCTGCTTAGCAAAAAATTTATGTATAATTGAAATGGTCGTTAAAATAGCATTGTAGCCACCAAAAGTTCATGCGTGTTAAATGATATCTAAAAGAGGATTGTTTGGATATTTAATCCTCCATGTGGTTTCGACGATGTATCTCGTCCATCATGATTTGACTAATAGTAATAGTTAATAATTGGACAGTTTTGCTAATGTAGAAATGTATCGCCATGAAAATATATTGCCTATTTTTTTTATAATAACGAGGTCACTGGTCAGTTTTTATCATGTCCAGATATCTCGTCCATCAATATCAGGTCAGCTTTACTAATGACAAGATATATCGTCCATCAATATTTGGTCAGTTTTTATCATGTCCAGATATCTTGTCCATCAATATCAGGTCAGCTTTACTAATGACAAGATATATCGTCCATCAAGATTTGGTCAGTTTTTATCATGTCCAGATATCTTGTCCATCAATATCAGGTCAGCTTTACTAATGACAAGATATATCGTCCATCAAGATTTGGTCAGTTTTTATCATGTCCAGATATCTCGTCCATCAATATCAGGTCAGCTTTACTAATGACAAGATATATCGTCCATCAAGATTTGGTCAGTTTTTATCATGTCCAGATATCTTGTCCATCAATATCAGGTCAGCTTTACTAATGACAAGATATATCGTCCATCAAGATTTGGTCAGTTTTATCATGTCCAGATATCTCGTCCATCAATATCAGGTCAGCTTTACTAATGACAAGATATATCGTCCATCAAGATTTGGTCAGTTTTTATCATGTCCAGATATCTTGTCCATCAATATCAGGTCAGCTTTACTAATGACAAGATATATCGTCCATCAAGATTTGGTCAGTTTTTATCATGTCCAGATATCTTGTCCATCAATATCAGGTCAGCTTTACTAATGACAAGATATATCGTCCATCAAGATTTGGTCAGTTTTTATCATGTCCAGATATCTTGTCCATCAATATCAGGTCAGCTTTACTAATGACAAGATATATCGTCCATCAAGATTTGGTCAGTTTTTATCATGTCCAGATATCTTGTCCATCAATATCAGGTCAGCTTTACTAATGACAAGATATATCGTCCATCAAGATTTGGTCAGTTTTTATCATATCCAGATATCTTGTCCATCAATATCAGGTCAGCTTTACTAATGACAAGATATATCGTCCATCAAGATTTGGTCAGTTTTATCATGTCCAGATATCTCGTCCATCAATATCAGGTCAGCTTTACTAATGACAAGATATATCGTCCATCAAGATTTGGTCAGTTTTTATCATGTCCAGATATCTCGTCCATCAATATCAGGTCAGCTTTACTAATGACAAGATATATCGTCCATCAAGATTTGGTCAGTTTTTATCATGTCCAGATATCTTGTCCATGAATATCAGGTCAGCTTTACTAATGACAAGATATATCGTCCATCAAGATTTGGTCAGTTTTATCATGTCCAGATATCTCGTCCATCAATATCAGGTCAGCTTTACTAATGACAAGATATATCGTCCATCAAGATTTGGTCAGTTTTTATCATGTCCAGATATCTTGTCCATCAATATCAGGTCAGCTTTACAAATGACAAGATATATCGTCCATCAAGATTTGGTCAGTTTTTATCATGTCCAGATATCTTGTCCATCAATATCAGGTCAGCTTTACTAATGACAAGATATATCGTCCATCAAGATTTGGTCAGTTTTTATCATGTCCAGATATCTTGTCCATCAATATCAGGTCAGCTTTACTAATGACAAGATATATCGTCCATCAAGATTTGGTCAGTTTTTATCATATCCAGATATCTTGTCCATCAATATCAGGTCAGCTTTACTAATGACAAGATATATCGTCCATCAAGATTTGGTCAGTTTTTATCATGTCCAGATATCTTGTCCATCAATATCAGGTCAGCTTTACTAATGACAAGATATATCGTCCATTAAGATTTGGTCAGTTTTTATCATGTCCAGATATCTTGTCCATCAATATCAGGTCAGCTTTACTAATGACAAGATATATCGTCCATCAAGATTTGGTCAGTTTTTATCATGTCCAGATATCTTGTCCATCAATATCAGGTCAGCTTTACTAATGACAAGATATATCGTCCATCAAGATTTGGTCAGTTTTTATCATGTCCAGATATCTTGTCCATCAATATCAGGTCAGCTTTACTAATGACAAGATATATCGTCCATCAAGATTTGGTCAGTTTTATCATGTCCAGATATCTCGTCCATCAATATCAGGTCAGCTTTACTAATGACAAGATATATCGTCCATCAAGATTTGGTCAGTTTTTATCATGTCCAGATATCTTGTCCATCAATATCAGGTCAGCTTTACTAATGACAAGATATATCGTCCATCAAGATTTGGTCAGTTTTTATCATGTCCAGATATCTTGTCCATCAATATCAGGTCAGCTTTACTAATGACAAGATATATCGTCCATCAAGATTTGGTCAGTTTTTATCATGTCCAGATATCTTGTCCATCAATATCAGGTCAGCTTTACTAATGACAAGATATATCGTCCATCAAGATTTGGTCAGTTTTTATCATATCCAGATATCTTGTCCATCAATATCAGGTCAGCTTTACTAATGACAAGATATATCGTCCATCAAGATTTGGTCAGTTTTTATCATGTCCAGATATCTTGTCCATCAAGATCAGGTCAGCTTTACTAATGACAAGATATATCGTCCATTAAGATTTGGTCAGTTTTTTTAATGGCCAGATATCTCGTTGGTCTAGATCTGGTCAGCTTTGCTACTGACGAGTGACCATGTCGAGACAACCACCAGGATTGTTGAGGAAATACAAGTGCAAAGATGTCTTAACTTCCTTTAGCAAGCTTTAAAATATAATATGTAGAGAAACAATGCAATTCTTAGGTAGAACACATGGAAACCAAACTGGTAGGTAGGTATTTAACTAACGTAAAACTAGAGAAACACAAAGGGCCATTAGCGACGGAAGGAAGCAATGGCAAGAAAGTGTTGGGAAAGCTTGAAGACAGTTCATAGCAACACGAGCCGTGTGCGGTCGGGCATTATCTTGCTGAAAAGTTAGTCCGGGGTGTCGCAAAAGGAACGGTAACACAACCGGTCGTTGAATGTCGTCTACGTACCGCTGTGCTGTAAGCGTACCAGAAATGACTACCATAGGGCTATCATAGGAGATGGCACCCCAGACCATAACGCCCTGTTGTGGGCATGTGCGATAGTAAGGGCAGGATCCCCACGTTGCCCTGGACGTCTCCAGAAACGTCTTCGGTTGTCGTCAGGATACATCGTCAGGATAATGGAAACGGGACTTGTCACGAAAGACTATATGTTTCCTATATGTTTACACCTTCTTTGTGCGTCGATTTTTTGTTATAAAGAGTATATATTGAATGATCTACTTAAACGCTCAACTTATCACGGTTATTAGAGATTTTCTTATAAGGTTTTAAAAATTACGTTGTTACAAAAGGAAATTTATTAAGTAGTTACATTTACTCTTCTTTTAAGTAGTTATTTAATGCTACTTTGTAAGAATGATTAATTATTCCGTTCTTTGCATGCCTTATTATACATTTTATATAACATTTTACATAACGATAACGATAACCTCGAGTTAAGGAAAATAATGGTATTTTTATACTGTAACTAATATCCTAATTGCCGTAAGTACATTACCTAGGCTAAAAGAAGGTATTTAGTTCCCATTTTAATTCCCACGCTGATTTCCACTAACAACTTATTGTAAAAAATTTTACAAATTAAAAGAACGTTATTTAATCGTAAAAATGTCTGCAAGTTGAAAGAACGTTATTCAGAACGAATTTTACCAATTTAACGGGAAACACGCGTTTTTATTTTCCTGATTAATTACATATTACCAAAATAGAGTAGGCGCAGAAAGAGTAAAAATAAAACAAATAATATAATTAATTCTGATGAAGCTATATGTATGTACTTGAATTGTTTATAAATAATACACAATGCGTTAAAAATAACAAGCTTTATTTTATTAAATAAATTTCTTTTCGTTCATATCTTCTACATAAAAGTATAGTGGAAATTAAGTGTAAATAATAGCTAATGAATCAGGGCCATTTACTGGCATTTCATATTTAAATAACAAATGGATATATTTGGCGACCATATTTAAACGTACTACAATGCAGTGTAATATTATGTTCTTGACTTAAAAAATATTGCTATACTATGAGTAAATCGGAATTATGTGCTTCTTCGAGTTAGAGATTTACATCTTAGTGTATCGAAACAAATGATCCTATGATGATAAATTTCTGCATGTGATAATTATGCCACTTTAAAAGTTATTATAAGAACTTTGTAAACATTGGAATAAAGTACAGCGATTAATTCCTTAATGTTCGCCATTTCTTTTTCACTGTTATACATGCATCATAATCCGTGCTGGAGGTGGCATATGACAAAAGCATGGACTTTGGCAAAACAGCTGGTACTATAATAATTTTTTTCTTGACGGCTTTGATGAATGTAGTCACAGATTATAACAATGTGATCATGATGAAATTCAAACGATTTTCGTTGAAGCATGTTCCATCTATGCATGAAGAGCTGTTCTCATGATGGCACACGAAATGGCATTTTGAAAGGGGAAACGACTAGAGACAAACTTATACATTACTCTTCTGACAAACATAATAATAGATTGTAACAATGGAAACATGCTAAAACTAAACCTAGCCTGTATATAGCATGTTTCTGGAATAGTAAATAAGTTTCTGAGAAATCACAACAGCTGGTTTTATGATGGCACATTACAATAGCATGGCCAATGGATGAACAACTGGAGATAGACTTATGCATAGCGCTTCTGAAGGATGTGATCACAGATTATAATAATGTTATCATGATAAAATTTAACCTCGACTGTTTTTAACATGCTTTAGGCATTCATAAGATTCAGAGAATTTCATATATGATTTTAATGGATTTGAAAATAATATTAGGTATGATAGTAATAATTCCCTGTTGGTGTTGATGTTTCTTGTCCGATTGAAACCAAATTCTCATGCATCTCACAGTGTAATAGCTGTTACCAGAGATTCTCACACAAAAGATTTTTATTTTTATTTATCGATGTCCGACATTTTGACAAGGTCACTACCCTTTTCTTGCTTTCTAATATATCTTAACAATGCAATAAAAATCAATAGTAAAGAGTACATTATAAGCATACAATCGTTTACCATCTAAGAAGTGACAAGATATCTTGTCCATCAAGATCTGATCAATTTTACTAATGGTTAGATAACCTCGTCATAAAAATACTATTGATTTTTATTTTATATTAAGATCTAGTCAGTTTTCCAATGAAGAGAGAAACTAGTCATTGCAGGTCTGATCAGTTTTTCTAAAGACACAAGACCTTCTCAAGACAACCACCAGGACAGCTAATATTTAGTTAATACCTTTTAAATTAAACTGTTGTTACGATTGACTGCCGGAAATTAAGGCTTCCTTACCTGTCTGGATAACCAAAGTACGATGGATAGTCTTTAAATTAAACAGCATGCTGTGACATGAAATTCTCAAGCTGATGTACTGTTCGCAGTTTTTTCTCATTATAAAGGCAACTTTTTTGTAGCAGTAAAAATGGGAAAAGTTGCATTTATCATTCCCTAAAGTTGTATTTATGGAAACAAAGTTGCATTTATTTTTGATACACTAAAATCTAAAATAAAATAATTCCTAAAAAAATGAAAAAAAATCAAAATTTCTTGATAATTTTAGTTGTGTACTACAGTAAGAAGAACATTGATGTCGTTGAATGGCCCATCCTTGGCCAGTAATTTCTTTAACATTAAAAAATTGCACTCAACAGAGACCGATGTTGCCTGACATTGTTGCAGTAGCAAATACTGACTTGGGGGAAAATAATCTCGAACACACGTGATCGAAGGGCTGATTCAGAGGGCAAAAAATGAAATATTAATTTCCTATTAAATAATTTTGAGCTAAATTTTAAAAAGTTATAGGTGGGTTGCATTTGTGCAAAAAGTTGCATTTATTCAGAAAGTTGCATTTATGTTGCGGTTATAACTCACTTACAATACACCCCATGAAGGAGGAATTTTTGTTTTAGTACTTTACATGCAGCGTAGAACGCGTGAAAAAAAAGTTGCCTTTGTTGCAAAAAGTTGCCTTACTCGTTATCTTTTCTGTGGGACTCCCTATACGGACAATGTTCTATCCACGAGTAGAATCACGAGAGAAATTACGTCCACGAATTTGGTTGCTCAATTTGAATTTGGTGACTTATTTAGTCTCGAAAACTTAGCATCGGAATTTTACAACGTTCAGTTTCCTTTTATGGCCAAAACATCTTTTAAAGTTCTTATCATCAAGTTCAAGTGGGAATGTCTGGAACATTGGTACAGCTTTGCTGTATGCACACTTTGGTGGCAACGTATTTGGTGCATAATTTCTTCCTTGGCGACTTAAAAAAGTGCACCAAAAGCGTTGGCACCAAAGTATATCAAAGCTGAACCAACAATTTCGCAAGCAATAAGTAAAAGAATTCGGAAAAGCAACGGATTCTTTAGAAAAGGTTGTTTAGTCTCTGATAAATTGGACCATTCCCATCTGCAATCCTAGAGGAATGTTCTGTTTCTACCCGCCGTAAAATGAACTCGTCCTGAAAGTAGGGGGGGGGGTCTTTCTCTCGGCAATAGTAAAACTGACTAGATCTTGATGGACTAATTATATCATCATCCTTATATATCATCATCATCGAAGAAAACTTTCCATGTCTTGTTCTAGTCATCATAAAAAAAATCGGTAATATCTTTTGATGGGATGTATCTAGTCATTAGAGAAATTTATCAGTTCTGGATGAACGAGATATCTCGTCGAAACCACTTGTAGGGTTAACTACACCAGACAACATTTGATAATTAAATCAACCGCCACAGGATAGAAACCTTAACAACATTTACCAACACCCAACTGGTTATTTTTGTAAATAATACAATAATTTAATTTTTATCGGATGTAGTCCTTTTTTATCGTGTTTATAGCGATACAAAATTAGAAAACTTTCCTCTGTTCGTACGGAGTGTTGGGAAAATCTGATCGCAACGCGTTCCTTGTGTTTTCTGAAGGGAATTTCTCTGGGTTTAACCATTCGCTGATAATCAATTACATTGGATAATTAATGTAATCAATTATGAGACATCACTATGAGTGCGTGAACGTTTCCGATCTTCGGAAGGCGGATGACGGGGATTGCTTTTAACCTATACTAATGTATTATGTCCTGCAGTTATCCTTACTTAAAATTGTCCTTTGCGTCTGATGTTGCAAGATGCACATATTTTGAATTGATATTGCATTTTTCTTCATAAATGCCTCCTGCCCACCCGTTGGGAGGTTAAGCCTGTTGGCAAACTGGTGAGCATGGGTGATAGTTAAAAAGATAATTAAGTCAATTAACGGGTAAGAGTTACAGTGGTGTAAGACACTTAAAAAAAATTGAAATTCCACTACCATCTGCTGGTAGTTAATGAAGATCTAACATACTTGACATTTTCTGTTAACAGATTGACTAATCTAGATCTAATTTCTGTGTTTACTCTAATCGTCTTTAACCGACCAACCGGTTTGGTGGTTAAGGTGTTAACCTCTGGATCGGAATGTTCCTAGTTCGAATCCGGGTGAGTGCATGGATGTTTGTGAGCGTATGGTGTAGAGGCGGCTTGTGCACCTTAAATCTGCCGTGGCGGGAAGTTCTCACGTTGGGTTGGCGTGGAAGTTTGGAGAGTGGGGTTCCAGTTCAGATGTTGCCTCGTCATTTGACCGTGGTTCAAAATGACGTGGTAGTGTCCTTGTATCTATCCCTTAGCGCATTGATCCCGGACCTTCGTCAATAGCCCATTGTGTTGCTCTAGTACGACTTTAATTAAAATTTACCTAAATACTTAACTGTCTTTAGTTAGATTTGGTTACATTATATCTGTTTTGTGTCTAAGTTTTTTTGGTTTTTTTTGAAAATGTGACTTACACCACTGTGTGTGTGCGACTTTAACCCGTCAAATTATTAAGCACCTAACTGATATAGTGGTCATAACGTTTAACACACTGGAAAGAATCCCGTTTTGTAGGAGTATGGATATTTTCCCTGTTAGAAGTAACTTCGGCTTACCAAATAACTGGATGTCTCAATTACTCTTCAAGTGGTTTCGACGAAATATTTCGTTTAATATATGCTCAATTTTGCTGGTGACTAGATATATCGACGAGATAAGGCCGTTCTATCACTCCAACGGGGATTGAAGATCTAAGCAAAAAAAATGGTAAATATATCGGATCCGGTACATGTTTTGCCGCCAAGCAATTTTCTCGCCAAATGAAAATGGTGACCAAAGTTAGTAAAGCTAGTATAGCGGCCATCTTGCCGATTCAATCTGTAATGCATGGAATGGTGTGAATCTGAATGGACTTTCCTTTCTTGGCATAGGGTTGCTTTTAAGCTGGATGAAAACATCCATGTTATCATATTTGGCGATAAATCGCTGCTGCACCGGATGGAACATATCCACCAAAAACAATTGTTGATTTCCAACAACTGATGGCACTTTGGAATAATTTTTACCTACAGAGTTTGGTTTTCAATGCGAAGACAAACCTCCAGGGTGGGGTGTTATCAAATAGCCATCAGTTCACCCCTTCTACTGCCAATGGTCGAATAGGTCAGTGAGACGGAGCTGTTGACTGTTCTTACTCGTTTCTAGCTGTTTAAGGTATCAGAGTGATAAGCCGCTTCAGTAGATTTATGTAGATCAATCCAAGCCCTCTTCGGAGGGTCCGGGCATCAGATCAAAGACATGACGTGTAGGTTCACGCATTTCAATAACAATGAATGGAATAGGAATGAGACATAGATGGCCATGTAGAAATCCCTATTAGTCCTGCTCGCTAAAAGTCATACTTGGCTATAAAAGTAGGATGGAAGAAATAGGGAAATAGCCCTATCCATCCCCGGCTGAATACTCGTGAATTCAAATCAAGACCTAACCAGCCTTCGGCTGATGAGCAATACACAATTCGTTGTCACGAGAAATCAAAGTGAAATCTCGCAATCGAGACTCTCGACCGAAACCTCTTGGAGCCTTCCCTATATCTGTAACTAGCCACTGCGTGGCCAGCCCGGTGTTGACCTTGACAGTTCTTTTCGTGGGATCAGGTGTGACCACGTCTCGCTGACGCCCGCCAACCCCCGTTTATTGCTACGTATTCCCATATGGTTTGCTTCGCACGCGAACTCCACATGCAACTTTGTGATGGCCTCGTAGTGACTTATAAACAACGTAACTCAAAACACGCTAGAATCGGAAATATGGCATGGTTCCAAAGGCGTCTGGACGAAAAAACTTGTGACGTCAGAGGTCGAAAATCGCAAAATCCTCTCCTCCAATGACGTCACATTCCGGAGAAAAGAACGAAAGGTGAAAAAAATGATTAATTAATTTTAAAATGTTATAGATTAAATTTTAAAATTTGGATTAGACACAAAAATTGCAAAAATTAGGACTACATGTGTGCCAAATTTCATTATTGTAACTGTAAATTTGTCAGGACACTGCGTACAATACACAGAGAAACACTTCCTTTTATAATGGTAGAGATGCTCTCAGCTGGTCGGTTTGGAGGTGCTATTAATGGCATGGTTCCAAAGGCGTTTGGACGAAAAAAGCTTGTGACGTCAGCGGTCGAAAATCGCAAAATCCTCTCCTCCAATGACGTCACATTCCGGAGAAAAGAACGAAAGGTGAAAAAAATGATTAATTAATTTTAAAATTTTATAGATTAAATTTTAAAATTTGGGTTAGACACAAAAATTGCAAAAATTAGGACTACATGTGTGCCAAATTTCATTATTGTAACTGTAAATTCGTCAGGACACTGCGTACAATACACAGAGAAACACTTCCTTTTATAATGGTAGAGATGCTCTCAGGTGGTCGGTTTGGAGGTGCTAATTAAGATGGTATAATGTATCAGATATAGGCATTACTGGTGTACTGAATGAAGTACCATAAATACTCATTCCCTTTTTGTATTCCCTCCAGGTCTACAGAGGAGGACAACTGACCCCAATGCAGTGGACCTCCGACAACACCTCCGGCGGCTTCACCGACAACATGACCAACCCCTGGCTGCCTCTCAACCCCGACCACTTCGCCACCAACGTCCACAACCAGCAGTCCCGCCTGAAGGACTTCGCCCGGATGGTCACCTTCCGCAGGACCACCCTCAAGAACTTCCAGCAGAGGGGACAGCGGGTGGAGGTCTTGGACCCTAACATCATCGTCCTGGAGCGGACCCACCACAAGCACAAGTCCAAGAGGATCCTCCTGGCGGCCAACTTCGGAAACGTCTCCGAGGAGAAGGAGTTCCCGGAAGCGTACGGCAGCGTCCGGGCGGACCTGACCACTTCCGTGCCCACCAGGACGAGGGTCAGGAGTCGGGGGTTCACGATAAGTCCGGGAGCGGCTTTCCTCGCGGAGGTCACGTTGCTGTACTATCCCTCGCCGACCGTCCTTGAGGAATGAGGTCGGTGGACGGTTCCATGGACTGGGGGGACATTTCAGACTTGGAATCACTCGGTCGGGGTTTATATTCGGTGAGGTACAATCTATATGACACTCTTTGAACCAATCGCAAGGATGCTTTTTCAGTGACGTGGTGTTGTAGTCGAGAAAAATGCTTTATCTAACTATTCTGTTTTAACAGAAGTCGAAGGAATACAAGAATTAGTAAGGACAGTGTCCAGTTTGGAAGAGGATGACATTTTTAATGCGTCCAGTCTCGAAAAAGAAATTTGTTGACAGTATACCAAAGTAAACAAACACAAATGGACTCTATAAATATTTTAATCATGTCAAATAAATTTCAACTGTAATGGTAAATCAATAGGTTGAAAATATTTTTAACCTAAACATGTATGATTTATACAAAGAACATCTGCTGAAGTTCACAATTGTTTTGCAGTCTCTTCCTTGATATTGGTTATTTGGGTCTACATAGTATCATTTGTGCGTTAAAATTCATCAAAATTCAAATTAACACAAGACATGTCAGTATCGTGATGATAAGATACCTCGTCAGTAGCCAAATGGGTCAGATCTTGATGGAGAAGATATCTTGTCGCAAACTATTAGAGGGTTAATAAAATATTTAATTGTCATAACCATCTTTACATTGTGAAGTTTGGAATCTAAAATTGAGACATAAGAACATACACTTGCAAGAAAGCCCTATAAACAGCTCACACGTCGAAAATATGGATACTAAATTTTACAAATGTTTTTTTGTCGCTGAAATTTTGAAGACTCTTTTCTGCATGGTCATTTTTATTTTTTAATTTCGAAGATAATTTGTATTGAAGAAATCATAGAATCATCGCTATGAATGAAATGGCTCAGATCAGTATCTACAGGATACGGATATTTAAATCGAGGACTTGTCTGAGTTTTCTTATAGACAATGTCTCCAGTGAATATTTCAATTGAACACATTGCACTAGAACTTGGCAGCAATATAATGTAAATCGCTCTTCACATGGATGACAGTTTGGCAAGATGATTGAGATGCTAAACATGAACAAAAGAATATTCGAAAACGATCGAATCTTTCCAGAACTAATAGTTGAAATTTTCAACTGTCTTCTGTTCTCTCAGTATATAATATACATTGCTCATTTATAATTGCTGCAAACAATATTGTGCCAAATGTCTACCACAATAAATATACCAATCATAATCGCTTTTCAGCGATTACTGACTATGAGTGTATTTTTAAAAAATGATCTTTTCCAGTACTTGTGATTATTCGAATTATCTTTGTGGATATAAGTCTTCAGATACAAAACTGGTAATACCCGGTCTCATTTGTTCAAGATGTCTAAATCTTTCGATAAGACACAAACTTAAATGTGACTGTAATCTTCAAAGAAGATACAAGAAGAAGCATTCTATTGTTTATATTTCATGTGTGTCATATACATTCCAGATGCTTAAAGATATGTTTAAGACCTATTATTTATCACTCTGAAAATTTATCTGTATAGTTTTATCACTTTTAAAATAATTTAGTTCTTTTTTAGCATTATTGTGAGTCATTGAATTGTGCAATTTTTCCTTTTAGTATGAAATTTATATTTACTTATTTTGAACATTAGTTACAAAATATTTTACTAGACTATCGTTAGTTTACCTTTTAATATGTATCAACAAATAATTTTGCTTTAATGATCTCAGACCAAATTCGAAGAAATAAGATCTTGAAAAACACAATAATACATAGTTTATCAAACTATAAATTAGAAAATAGCAATGTTTAAATATATTCATTGAATTTTCAACGTATATTTAAATTTAACACTCCGATTTTTTTCTGTTCAATTCACAAACTTTCAGTAAAACATATCTGATGAATCAGAAACTGCTTTTCTTGAAAAGAATAATTTTGTGGAAAAATCAATATCGTTTCCAACTATGTAAATTTTAACTATACACGTTTTTTACCGAAACATTTAAAAATTTGTACAGGCATTGAAATCTCGCTGCAATATAGACTTGTTTATTGATTGTACATAGTTACATTTATTTTTCATTAAAGCTCAGTTTTACGCTATCAAATCAATTTTTAACAATTTTAAATCCTAATTAAGATTTAAAATGTATCTTAGATTATTACTAATTGACATAACATCGACTTACAAGTGAAATACATTAAGTCAAAAACATAGTTCTGAAAAAACGTAGGACGAAAATTTCTACTTAATAAGTGTGTTTATTAAGAAGAAATCTAACCACCCTTCTAAGCAAAAATGAACTTGATCTAGAAAAGTGAAAAAACGTCTGATGCCTTGGAAAATATTGACTTACTGGTTTCATTTCTGAATCGAAGATAATTTACACCGAAATCGTTAGCATCCCTTATCATTGTAAAAGAAAGTAATAACCACTAAGAAATTGTAATTATTGTAAAATACTGTAAAATAATATGTAATTAACTAAATGCAATATTGTAAATTAAAATGTTATTGAAGATAATTATAAATGTATCATCTCCTGTTACCCAGATCATTATAATGAGAAGGAAAACTCATTTTGCTTATCGTAATTTAATAAAATGCTGCTTTTCATACTCCTTTTATAGATGGTCATTTGAGAAAACTCTACGAAGGCAAAAAAAAAACTTTAAAAACCTAATTCAGTTCTTTGGAAGTAAACTAAAAAGTTCTTAGATATGATTTACATCGCCATATAAACCAGCTGCTTAAAGTAAAAAAGTGGGTTAATGTATGGGTTAATGGATTTAGATTAAGGTATTATACCGCGTCATTAACTTTTTCCTGGTTTAAAGAGCTTCCTTTGTGAAGTTGTAATGCAGACGATATTTTGTTAAACTTACTGAAAATATTTTCTTGGGCTTTTCATTGATTTTTCAGAAGTGAAACTGAAGCTGACGAAATCGATCTATTTTAGTTCAAGTACGGTTGAGTGGTTTGAAAGCTTTAGTTACAGTTGACTAGTAAGAGTTAAGTATCGTCCTCGTCCTGAAAAAAAAAACTTTCTTTTGAGCTTGTAACGGAACATTGTTGTAACCTAACGTATTTTTAACATGCATGCATTTCTTATTCCAAATTACCATTAGCATTACTAAATTGTTAGTAGTTATATATGTTATTAGTAGTAAACTAAATTGCACTTGACAGTCTGAAATTGTTATTTGGATGACGGGTTAGAACTTCTTTGACAATATTCGTCATTGCAATCTTGATGATTGAATTAGTTTTAAATTATTCGTAAAAAAATATTATAACCTTTTTTAAAGGGTAATTGCATCTGCATTTGGGCGACAAATGAATAAAAAAATTTACATTTCACGATAGCATCTGATAAATACAATTCAAATATGCATTCGATTGATATATTTTTAACATTCATAACAATAATTAACCACTTTACATAATTTGATGTTTGGTTCATTCTTAAGGGAACCAATATATAAAAATAATTTACATTTTTGATTTTTTTTTTCATAAATTTAAATAAGTGTTTATACAATTATGTTATAATTCGATTCTCTTACTTTTAATTTTTAATTAAAAACTTTTAAATAGATTAGAACTGACAGTAAGTGAAAAATGCTGCTTAAACTCTTCTTGACTGCGTCTTTCGTTTTTCTTGATTTATACTTTTTTCTTGTATTACCTTTTCAGTATACTTTAGACCCTGCGTTTCTCAGTAAATAAATGTAATAAATAATGTGCATTGACTGTTCGGAAATCATATGAAAATACTTTTGTGTGCACTCTTCACCCATGTATCTATGAAAAATAAAAATGTGTAGAAAATATTTGTGTTACATTTATGTGTTAATGTTCCATTTTAGTATCAGCTAAAATCACTTTCTTTCATAAACAAAAAGATACATAACAATTACACTAATTACCATTAATTGCATCGTTATTTTGTTTACAGTATCCAAACATCTCTAGTTATTCATGTCCGTGGAATTCTTAAGGCTAAACAAGTGAGTCATTAAATTTAGAATAATTCCTACTAAACAATGGCCGCGGTAGGTTAGTTGGATGAGAGTTGAGGATTCGGCAATCGTACGGTTGTGAGTTCGAAACTTGGTCCAACCAAAGACCGTCGTGTACGCGGGGTCTTGTCTACATTAAATCTGTCGTGGTCATTAATAATTAACCTACCAATCTCTGCCTACTATAAACAAATGTTCATTTCATTTATATAAGGGTACGCTTCCATGCATATTTTAAAAATTTAAATAGCATGACCCAATTCTTTTTATGCATATGCCGATCATACTTAAGCTAAGTATGAAAATTTCTACAAATATTATCATAATTGCCGTTGTAACGTTTTCAGTCTCTATTTGGAGATAACACTGGTTACATTACAATAAAATATATATTTGAAGAGTAATTTGCAGATTTTTTACAGTTGAGTTTACATAGTTAGAATTTACAATAAAGATATGAGAACGTGAGACCGACTATATAGTACATCGTATACATATAATAAACATGAGAAAAAAACCACACACATTTGCAAATACATATGAGCAAAATCATACACAAGAGCAAATACACATGATCAAGTACGCATGAGCAAAACCATGAAAGGTGCACCACGACAGCTAAAAATAAAAGCTACGCAATATAATATTTAAACATATTTTCAAAATTTGCCCTAATCAGATTTCTTTAATATAGGTCGTATTTTCATCAAAACAAATCACCTTTCTTTGAGATAATCAATATTTCATAAGTCTGGATGGACGTTATTTTAAGTTCTAAAAAAAATAACAAAAATGTAAATCAACAAAAATTCAATCTTTCTTTCCTACTTTCAATACAAACTTTTGTAGTTATGATTCGATTGTTTCGAAATTTGCATTGAACGTTTATTCTATAATGAAAAGACGAAATGTGAATTTCGGTTCAAAATTATCAAGATATTCGGAAGTTGTTACATGAAATTTGGTTTTAAAAAAAGGTATGTTAGCAATAGATGGATTCCATTCGTGTGAATTTTCTATGCATTATCAGAATTTTGAATTATAATAATAGTTTATACCCATAAAAATCGAATTAACCCAATTTGTTTAGGGTATTGCTGAATTGTAAAGAAACAAACTTTAATAAAACACCTAAAAGTTTGCAAAATATAGCAAAGGTAAGGCAACATTTTCAACCAAAATTTTTAAGTATGGTTAATTTTTTATTTGTACTTAGACAACAGATTTTAAAGATAATCTAAAAATAATTTTAAGCAAATCAATTAAACCCAAATGTGCAGGAAGCATTGACATCAGAAGAATGTCACGTTATTTATTAGGTTTACTACACTGATTTATAAGATATTTACGATGTTGAAGAACAACGATGTGGTTGTCGAACATTCATTGTGCTCAATGCTTTATTCGTTAGAATAAAACATACATTAATAATGAAATATAGTGTCATGTGTATCAAGCTGGGCAGATTTGAGCTCTTAGATTAATGGCACTACGACTTTTCGAATGAGCTTTGGTAGTTTATGGAACATTCCACCTCTAAAAAATTGCTTAACGTTTGGTAGTAGGAATATAAATTCGTATAGAGAAAATTTGTTTTAAATAACTTGAATTTTTCAAGAAATCAAAACGATGCAGATACCAAAGCTAAAGATCCAAGGACACCTCGTTATTTTGAGCCATGGTTCGATGAAGAGGTCACGCCTGAACTGGCCCTCCACTTATTACTTGATGGTGTTGTAGGTTAGCATTTTCAGCATCTAATGTCGTGAAATCATGCCCTAAAGTGTGGAGCAGCGGTCTATTGGGAAAACACCGCCTACTTCCGGTCTCGTATTTGTTTATGGAGAATATTACGGAATCACTAAACATTACTCATATTTGTAGTTTTGTCCTGTGATTCATTTTTACTTTAGAATGTATATCACGACCAGGAAAGTAGACGTAAAGGTGAAGCACTCACCATGTGGCGTCACTAGCATTAACAAGCTTAAAGGTTCGTGTGGCACTTACTCATGTGACATTGACATAAGAAAAACTATTGAACCTTTATTTTCTCCTGTAAACTTATTGATGTGTAACATATACCATTATTCGGGCGAACGCTACTTATACTTGTATATAATCAGAAATGCTATTGACCATTGATTGCTACTCTAAACTTAGTGATATGAAACATAGACCATTATTCGGTCGTCAATGTGGCATTTTACCTTGTAACATCGACATCAGAAATACTATTGAGCGTTTTAATGCTCCTGTAAACTTAGTTATGAGTAACATAGAGTATTAATCGGCCATCAATGTGGCACTAAATCCATGTAACATTGGCATCAGAAATAGTATTGAGCGTTTATTTGCTTCTGTAAACGTAATGACATGTAACATAGACCATTATTCGGCCAAACGCTTCATATACTTGTATGTCATCAGAAATACTAATGAGCTTTGTTTGCTCATGTAAACTTAGTGATATGAAACATAGACCATTATTCGGTCATCGATGGGGCACTTGCCCATGTAACATTGTCATCAGAAATACTATTGATCGTTTTATTGCTCCTGTAAACTTAGTTATGCGTAATATAGACCATTATTCGGTCATCGATGTGGCACTTGCCCATGTAACACTGACATCAGAAATACTATGCGTTATACAAAGCGTTTTATTGCTCATGTCAACTTAAATACATGTAATATTGGCCATTATTTAGCCATCAATGTGGCACTAGCCCATATAATATTGACTTCATCAGTAACTGACATCAGAAATACTATGAAGCGTTTTATTGCTCTTGTAAAATTAGTGATATGTAACATAGACCATTATTTAGCCATGAATGTGGCACAAGCCAATGTAACATTGGACAAGTGGATTGACATCATAAGTTCTATTGAGGGTTTTAATGCTCCTGTAAACTTAATGATATGTAACATAGACCATGTTGCATATCATTAATCTATATTTTCTCAGTCTAAAAACAAAGTGCAGCACTATTATATATTTAATCATTTGAATGGTTTGAATAAGAGAAAAAATACTGAATTTTATTTGGTTTCACGCTTTAATGATGCAATAATGAGTAGATATAGTTACATTGAAAACAACTACCAGTTTTTAGGAAGTAATACATGCCTACACGAAGGCTAGGCTTTAAATGTCCGGTTCTAATGCAAACTAACGGAGCATACTCAAATGTTTCTTTCGTATAAAAGAGGTGCCATGGCTCTGGGGAATAATCATCAATCATTACTTTTTCCCATCACCCAGGGCACCTTTTTGAGATTCTGTCCCCGTATACTTTGCAGAAGCATCTGCCTCCTTCATTTCCATTGCTTCCCACGTGACCTGGGACCCAAGAGAACCAAACTTTGATGTCCCCTGTCCGATAGGAGGCACCGACTCATTGGAGACATTAGGGAATATATTTCTTTCGTGATAGTTTTGTAGACTGGAAAAATTACAAAAGTATATTGTTGGTATAGGAAACTAGAAAACTAGTCGACTTAACAGAGCAGTTGAAACATTGTCAGTTCACAGTGTTGAAAATTTATTTATTCATGCATGAAATTGCTATATCCATACTAGCTTTTATTTGAGCATTAATTCAGAAAACGAGTCGACTAGACAGACCATATTAAATATTTCATTTTCAAGGGTCTCAGTGGCGTCTCAAAGGATGTGCCCAGGCACACTGGTGCGCTTGGTGATATGCCTAGGGTGCTCCCTATGAAATCCCTGATAGATATGTGTTGGGATCTAAATGTGAATTTAAAGTCTTTGTTCAATTATATCTTCATTTCGGCAGAAAATGTTCGAAGCGGCAGATCATTATTATTCTGTCACGAAGAGTGGGGAAAATATGCGGTGCAGCAAATAACAGTGGCAAGAAGGTTTTAAACAAGTAGTACTTGTTCAAAAGGGGATTTGCACTGATGTGTAAGAGCAGCTGCTCACGATCGAGGATTTCGCCTGCAGTGTAGCTTCCAGGTTAGTAGTATGGTACTAGCAATTTTTTTAATTAACGTCGTACTAGAGCAAACCAACGGGTGATTGACGACAGTCAGGGATCAATCCCAAAAGGGAAAGATACGACGAAAACACCACGTAATTTTGAACCACGGTCCGATGACGAGGCAACACATGAGCTGCTACCCCATTCTCCAAACTTAAACTCCAACTCGACGCCAGGTTAGTAGTAATGGGTTGTGTAAGTGGAAGCGCTGTGATGATTGCTGCAACGTTTTTCGTGACATATTTTCGGATCAGATAAAGATATAATACTACACACATGCGAAATGGATAGATTTATAAAAAAACAGTAATAATGATGAGTGCTATTCCGGAAGTACGTACAGCTTAAGTGTATGATTGTTAATTGGTGATATTTTATTAACTATAGCAGCACATTCTATTGACAACGGTGCGGGATCAGTCTTCTAAGATAAAGATCAGAGGACAGCACCACGTAATTTTGAATCACGGTCCCATGACTTGGCAACACATGAGCTGCTACCCCATTCTCCAAACTTAAACTCCAACTCGACGCCAGGTTAGTAGTAAAGGGTTGTGTAAGTGGAAGCGCTGTGATGATTGCTGCAACGTTTTTCGTGACATATTTTCGGATCAGATAAAGATATAATACTACACACATGCGAAATGGATAGATTTATAAAAAAACAGTAATAATGATGAGTGCTATTCCGGAAGTACGTACAGCTTAAGTGTATGATTGTTAATTGGTGATATTTTATTATTTAGCAGATAAAAGCGGCACATTCTTACAAACATATAATGACGGTTTCTGAAAATCCTTAAATTGCTCCTTACGATGTTTGTGAACTGATGGCATAAAAGGCAAGGAAATGACAGTTTGCTTATCATATATACGTCCCAACTTTGAAGAACTCGTAAAGACAGGTAAGGCTCATGTTTCTCATCAGCAGAAATTAAATGATGAATAAAGGTATACAGCATTTTCTATTAACTTCTATGTATGTTTTTCTTTTTTATACGACTTTTCATAGGACTAAATGTGCTACTACTTCAAAAGGTTTGAGAACCACTGGTCTACAATTTGCTTAAGACTTGTTGGACAAATTGGGGAATAACTTTGTTCCATAAAAGTTCGAACTTACACATATATTTACTTTTACTTGTGCATTACATAACTCAGAAAACAAGTTGTCTAGTGAAAATATATAAAATATTTCATTTTCTAGTGTCTATGGTTGACTTATGACTTATTGTGAAGGCATTAGGGAATAATTTGGTTCCATGATTGTTTGTAGAGTAAGAGAAATTCGAAATATTGTTGATGTAAGAAATTAGAAAAGCTTACTTATCAGAGCATGTGAAATTTTCCATTTCCAAGTAACGAAATTTTGTTTACGACTCAATGGAGACATTAGATAAAATATTTATTCCGTGATAGTTTATGAACTAGAGCAACAACGAAAGCTTTTTGTGAATGAAATATTAGAAATTTAAATACTACTCGATTCACTAGAGCATGTGAAATAATTTCATTTACAAGTTTCTAAATTTCATTTACACACGCGAAATTCAATCTTTAAGTACATTTATTTTACATGTGTATAACTTCATTCAGAAAATAAGTCGTCTCTTCAAAGCATGTGAAACTTTATAATCTTCAAGAATCCAAAATTTATTCATGCTTACAAACATTAAGAATTTACACCATAAAGCTTCATATGCTTTCAAAATATGCTCCAGTATGTTGGTTTATAAAAATCATTCAATGCTTCAATATAAGTGTCTGTGCGTGTATATTTATGTTATGTTTTTACTTATTTTCGTAGTATTAATTTAGTGATCCAGTTGAACCTTGGTTATCCTAAGATATGTGGTCCAAAGCCACCCTTTGTGACGTTGTAACACAAAGCAGCCTATACGAAACACTGAAAATATTTACTTTGCTACGAGTTACTACTCCTACTCCTGAAAGATTCATAAAGTTAGGATTAAGAATAATGTACACTAGGATTTGTGTCTTAGGGCAGTGTTTATTGGGATCTTTTACAATAAATCTGGACAGGAGTTATGTATCTTATAAAACTGTCTTACATTACTTACCGGTCTTCTGTTGGATGCAATTTCTCGTTTCTTCCTCACTTTGCTCTAAGCTTAGTTTAAGGCTTTTAAAAAACACTTGGTATCAAATTCGACTAGGATAACACGGACCATTGATTAACATGTGCTTGGATCATCAAGGTTTCACTGTATATGTTAATAACGCAGTACCACTTGAATAATAAGGATTTGTTGAACTTCAGTAACATAAAATAATTGAAATGTAATTAATTCGAAAACAGTTTAGATTCTTTACATTTCAGTCAAAATTTAACAGCAACTATTTTATTATATAGACGATAATTAAAAGATTTGACATCACAAGAATTTGCAATAACATTTCGATTTCAGTCAAAATAGTCTGACATTAAAATGAAAGAATTAAACTACATAAATAAAACAGCAATTATATATTTAGAGACTGTAAAGATATATCTCAGTAATTTATATGAAAAACACTGGATGGCCTTTGTCCAGTAAAAATGTAAAACGCGGAGGAGCCTAAAAAGGGTTTCCACAAGGTATAATGGTTAAAAAAGATTTCTCATTTCCACTTTCATATGCTCATTACTGACCATGAATATCCCCATCGAGTTGCAAAGCAATGCTAGGTAATTTCCGAGATTAATTCTGTGTTTAGATGGCAAAATGTTATAAGTCACTTTATATTTAATTTTTCGTGACAGCAATTTTAAGATTCAAGATTCAACATGTGGTTCTGTGGTTTTTGATTTATTACAATTTTCCCACCTTTGTTTTCTCATGAACTGAAAGAAAAAGACTTACGACATTTTGCCACCTTCTAAACATTAACAAAAAAGACTCCAGGATGAGTCAATTTTTCGGGAAAAGTGACTTATAACATTTTGCCATCTGAGCATAGAATTGTACAGTGAAATTCCTTCTCACTTATGGATAGGTAAACAAACCTCCACTGAAAAATCGCAGAAAATTTACTAACATATCTGAAAAAAAAAATTACTCATTATCACATCCATATATGCAAAGGTTCACAGTGTGGATTTTGCTATATGAGCGCTTCCATCTTGGATTTGCTTAGATTGGCCGCCATCTTGATTCGGCGGAAAAAAAATGACTTGGCGACGAAGGCCTCGTGTGCTACCACTCCACCGACTAATCTTTGACTGGTCTTTTGACGTATATGGTAAGTTGGAAAGATAATTCAAAGTTTTTACATAAATAAATAAGTTTTATATTAAATATATTTTTTTCGCCCTATTATTTCTTGGTCATTGTGAATGCAAAGTATCAGATTAAAATGGCTTGGTGTCTCATATTGTACAACCTTTCCCAAAACAACTGATTAGAAAAACTTTATAGAATTGTTTTCTACGTATATTTGTATTGCATTTTGCCAAAAAGCATCAACATTTCGAAACAGCTTTAGCGACAGTTTTGAAAATCAGAAGATATTTGCTAACTTTTTCATTAGACAGTCGCACGAAATAATCTCATGTTTTGTAACTTTTCCCTATGGAGGACCACTAAGATGAATCACCATCTTTTTCAATACCTGAGTAAGCCTGATGACTTCCATTACTTCGAAAAAATTCCTAGAGATTTTAAAACTTTTTCAGCTGATATGCTAAACCACATTGTACCTCAGGCCTATTTGAACCGTTTTCAGTAGACTGTCTCAAAGATATGAATGACGTCACTGTGTGTCCCGGTACCATATATGACTCCGAATTAAGAAGCGATATTAGTTTTGAACAGAACATTGGAATGTAATTTAGAACAGAACTGTGGTGAAGGCTTACCCTTCCCCACATATTATAACTATTTTCTATTCTACTCCGGATTTTTTTGGAAAAGGAATGAGAGCAAGAATTAGATTCCCTCTAAACCTAGTTAGATGCTTAGTTACTCCTCTAAGGACGTCTCTTCCATAACTCCCGTATCGAATTCAACCACAGTGACCAGCGGTCCCTTAGAAGAACAATAAAGAATATGTTGACTCTCCAATATCGATTTCTCGAATTTTCCTTCGTAGTTCATTCCTCAATGTACAGGACATCCCACTGCAGGGTAACTATGTTCGAGGTTGAGAAAATCATCTGGTGAGTCCACCTTTATAAACTCTTCAATCTAAATTACGGACATGTAACCAATTTTGCTTTAGCCTTTCACAAGACAATTTTGATTATTCAATTGCGGCCAATTTATTATATCTAGATAACCTATATAGGAATTTGATCGCGAACCTTATTTTTTCAATTTAACTAACCTTTTTTTAACTCGATCTACACCACAAGAACATTGGAATTTAATTTAGAATGAAACATTGCGTTATCAATATGTCCAAAATGAGAGTGATCGTAATTGTGAAAGAACATCGCTCAATAAATAGGAATCCTATGATTGTTCGCTATAACGAGATCACTTAGGAAAATGATAATTAAAACAACATACCTCTAAGGAAGACAGAAACAGCTTCCACTGTCAAAACCATCCTCTATTTACAAAAATAAGTGTATCCATGCTGATGCGGTGGGAAGGAACTAACAAAATCACGAGACACAAAAAGAAAAATTACGCGAATGCGGTAAAGGCGAATAAATTGGCCTCATTTCATAGGGACGGTGTTGCGAACTCCACGTCGGACACAAGGAAGCGATTATACACAACCCTACAATAATAGACCGGACAGCAAGATGTGATGGTATAAGGGAAAGAATACATGCTTTAATAGGAGGATGGTTCCCCGTGTGCTGCAATTGCTCTAGCAACCCTTCTGGGCATACTTTCACAAGGTTTTGATACACAGCTATGGATATTTGTGTCCATTCCTTCTGCAAGCTCATCCACTTCCTCTGTCCATTCCTTCTGCCAGCTCAGCTGTAGATTTCGGACGCGGTTCCCTGGTCCATAAGCGTCGCTCAAACTCGTCTCACAAATGTTCGATGGGGATTAGGTTGGGACTGTGATCAGGTCAGGGAAGACGTTTTACATCCATATATCGATACCACATCTTGACAGAGGCTGCAATACGACACGAAGCATTGTCGTCCTGGGAATAACATTCGTCCATTCCATGAAATTGCCAGAGCGTAGGAAGAACCTGATTGTCCTAAATGTTCTCATAGGCCTCGGCGCTCAATTGACCAGGAACAACATGTAAACGACCCAGGTCATACCACAAAAAGCACCCCAAAATTCTCTGGCGTTCGGTCCATTATTGTAGGGTTGTGTATTTTAATATCTAAAGCTAATTTCCGATTGCTCAAAGGGGTTTCTTACTTTACCCACATCAGAAGAGGCCGCAGTAGCCTAGTTAGAGGAGTAACGGATTGGCAGCCGGAAGGTTTCAAAGTTCAAGTCCAACCAAATACCGTAAAATTAAGATAGGGCTGGTACTCGTTAAAACTTTCATGGCCTCAACTGTCCTCATGTTGGCTTGGTGTGGAAATTTTTGAGAGTGTACCAGCTCAGGTGGCGTCTTGTCATCTGATCGTGGTTCAAAATTGCGTGGTGTAGTCTTTGTATCTTTACCCATGGTTCCCTGGTCCGATTATACACTACCCTAAAATTATGAACCGGACAACAAGATGTGATGGTATAAGGGAAATACTACATCCTTTAATAGGGGGATGGTCCCACACGTGGTGCATTAACGATAGCAAACCTTCTGGGCATATTTTCAACATGGTTTTGATACACAGATATTGGTATTTGCATCCATTACTAATGCAAGAATGGCGCCAGCTCAGTTGTAGATTTCGGACGTGGTTTCCTAGTCTATAAGCGTCGCTCTAACTCGTCCCACAAATGTTCTATGGGGTTTAGGACGGGACTCTGGGCAGGCCAGATAAAACGTTTTACACTTTGCCACTGTTTGACAGAGGCTGCAACGTGACGGAGCGTTGTCGTCCTGGAATGAACATTTCTACATTCCATAAAATTGACGTAGGAAGAACGTGATTGTCCAAAATGGTCATGTAGGCGGAGATGTTCAATTGACCAGGAACAACATGCAAAGGTCCCAGGCCAAACCACGAAAAACACACCCATACAAGAGCCAGACGTGAACTGACGTAAGTCAGTTTCACTCTGCTGATAAGTACAGATATGTATGGGTAATTATGTGCCACACCACAAGGTGCCTTATTTGCCTTGATTAGAAAGATACTTCGAGAGTATCTTGTTCGACAACATCGGAGAGAATATTTTTAGAGTTATATTAGAGAAATTTTGAGATTTAACTTATATTCTTACTATTTTTTCTAATGTTAGTAGTATGTATATTGATTCGCTGGTTAATAGATGGCATCACGAAATCGGCGTTAATATGTCGGATTCAAGTATCGAGATCGAATGTACGTAATACGTTTAAGCTTAAGAAAACTGTTTAAGTGAATTTTGAAATAGGAAGACTGGAAAAGGGCAGTTCAAACCAAGTAAATTGCAAAAAAGTAGTTTGAAACAAAATAAAAAAAAACTATCCAAAAGCAATCTGAATTAAGAAGTGATAAAAAGAAATTGTTCAAAATAAGAAAACTGCAAAAAAGCTAGTTAATAATAGTTGTATAACAAAACTAGGGTAATATTTAGTTAACCTTTGAAAAAAAAATCTCATTACCCTCTTAACATGTGGTTCAAGATTACGAGGTGTTGTCCTCGAATTTTCCCTTCGGGATTGTTCACGGACTGTAGCCAATAGCCGGTTGTGTTGCTTATGTACGCTGGTACTTCAACTACAAATCGATCTGTCTCGTTAAATAATTACGTGTTTTTTTCTTTATATAGCACGTCAAGTTTTGAACAAACTAATTTAAAATTTTACATAATTAATCCAGAATGCATATGCGAAATTGTTCTTATTCAAATATTTCAAATGTTAAATTAAAATATTTAATTATTAATTGTTCTGAAGAACTTTTTTTTCGGACTTATATTGCAAGAAAAATGGAGTAAAATAAATATGCAGGATTTGGTTAAAAATAAAAAAGATAGTTTATATTTTTCTTCCAAAACAAACACTTTAGCAGTCAAATAAAAATATAAAATGTTAAAAAAACATAATTAAAATTTGCATTAACTAAATACAAAAAAAGTATTAAGAGCCTCTAGCAAACAATAATTTTTAAATTGAAAGAAATTGTTGATGCGTTTAAAAAATATAATTGAATCATACAAAACCTTTCTACTCGAAAAAAAGTACTATTTTTATGTGTTTACTTAATGAAAACCACGATTTTTCATCAAATAATTGGCTTGAAGAAGTACTTATAGAATTCATAAGCTACTTTTGAAGGACTTAAATCAGAGATCCTAAAGCTCTATTAAAAATTAAACTATTCGAATTTCAATAGGTGCTTTAATTTAGGATTGCATATGTAAATAGTAATAATTTTCTAAATAAAAATACAAATGTAATAATCATCTTCTCTCTTTTCCTATTTTGTTATCAAACAATCAACCAATAACAGAAACCATGATTAAATCTTCAAAAAATATATTATTTACCTGCATTGAGATTTTCAGTTGTCTTCTTAACACTCCGAGTGGTTTCGATGAGATTATCTAGCACATGAAGAATTAATAAATATTGCAAATGAAAAGATAGCTCGTCTTCAAGGTATTGCCAAATTTCATGATGACAAGATCATCATCTGGTCAGTTTTTTTCTAATGAAAAGGTGTCTCGTACATCAAGATCTATGCAGCTTTCTTCTGATGACAAGATATCTTCTCCAGATAGATCTCATCACTTTTCTTCTACTGACAAGACATCTTGTCCAACAAGATATGGTCAGTTTTCTTCTAATGCAAGAGTTCTCGTACATCAAGATCTGATCAGTTTTCTTATAATAAATGACAAGAGATCTCGTCCATCAAAATCTGATCAGTTTTCTGCTAATGACAAGAGATCTCGTTCATCAAGATCTGGTTGTTTTCTTCTAATAACAGGAGATCTTGTCCATCAAGATCTGTTTTGTTTTCTTCTTAGGACAAGATATCTCGTCCATCAAGATCTGGTCTGTTTCCTTCTTATGACAAGAGATCTCGTCCATCAAGATTTGATCAATTGTCTTCAAATGACCAAAGTTCTCGTTCATCAAGATCTGATCAATTTTCTTATAATGAATGACAAGAGATCTCGTCCATCAAGATCTAATCAGTTTTCTTCTAATGATAAGAGATTTCGTCCATCAAAATCTGATGAGTTTTCTTATAATGAATGACATGAGATCTCGTCCATCAAGATCTGATCAATTTTCTGCTAATGACAAGAGATCTCGTCCATCAAGATCTGGTCAGTTTTCTTCTAATGACAGGATATCTCGTCCATCAAGATCTGATCAGTTTTCTTCTAATGACAAGAGATCTAGTTCATCAAGATCTGATCAGTTTTCTGCTAATGACAAGAGATATGGTCCATCAAGATCTGGTGAGTTTTCTTCTTATGACAAGATATCTCGTCCATCAAGATCTGGTCAGTTTTCTTCTAATGCCAAGAGACATGGTCCATCAAGATCTTGTCAGATTTCTTCTAATGCCAAGAGATATGGTCCATCAAGATCTGGTGAGTTTTCTGCTAATGACAAGAGATCTCGTTCATCAAGATCTGATCAGTTTTCTGCTAATGACAAGAGACCTAGTTCATCAATATCTGGTCAGTTTTCTTCTAATGACAGGAGATCTTGTCCATCAAGATCTGTTCTGTTTTCTTCTTATAACAAGATATATCGTCCATCAAGATCTGGTCAGTTTTCTTCTAATGACAAGAGATCTCGTCCATCAAGACCTGGTTAGTTTTCTTCTAATGGCAGAAGATCTTGTCCATCAAGATCTGTTCTGTTTTCTTCTTATGACAAGATATCTCGTCCATCAAGATCTTGTCAGTTTTCTTCTAATGACAAGAGATCTCGTCCATCAAGATCTGGTCAATTTTCTGCTAATGACAAGAGATCTCGTTCATCAAGACCTGGTTAGTTTTCTTCTAATAACAAGAGATCTGGTCTATCAAGATATGGTCAGTTTTCTTCTAATGTCAAAAGATCTCGTCCGTCAAGTTCTGATCCGTTTTCGTCAAATGACAAGATATCTCTTCCATCAAGATCTAGTCATTTTTGCTAATGACAAGATATCTCTTCCATCAAAATCTAGTCATTTTTGCTAATGACAAGATACCTCGTCGAGGCAACCACCAAGAAGGAGTTAATCATTTGTAATCGTTTTGAACAGAAAATATTACATTTTTTCTATTACAGTATGTAAGCAGTAGTGTATGTTTGTTTTACTTCAAAAAACTGTGAGCATACCTGCTCCCTCGATTCTCATGCAAAACTTCGTTAATAGTTTATGAAAAAAAGTGTATTTTCCAATAACTCAGTTACATCAGATAACTAAAACGCACGCAGTTCCGTCGCCTTTGCGTATGAAATATGAATTATAAGAAAAAGGATTTTCCCCTTGAAATTTGGCCCCACAAGAGTTTACAACCTATCTACCAACGAGATACAAGATCATGTATACTGTTTCTGTAAATTCCTTGGCATTAAATTGAAAAATACTGACCACTCTGATTTTATCTCTTAATGATTTCTAAACTGTATTGTTTTACACGTGATTGTCCAGGACAAGAAAAAGTAGATTATCATGGAAGGATAGGTGAGGTAAAAATAAAATGAATAAATCAAACTTTCGCATTTTAAGTGTTGTTAAAATTGTGAGTAACTTTCTGTGTTTAATCACTGTCGTGCAGGAATCTCTTTTCTTTTGTTCAATCCTGGCTGATTGTGAAGCAATACATCCTGTACATTTTTGTATATAAAAGTGTAGACATCAATTGTAATTCTTTAACCATCAGTAAACGATTACTGGTACACAATATCGGCCAAAGTCTATACACAAATCATGAATTCCTACGGAATGAGTGAAGTCTAAACTGTATTTTCCATGCGGCAGTCCAGGACAAGAAAAAGTTGATTATCATTGGAGGATAGATGAGACGGAAATAAGATGGATGATCAAACGTTCACATTCTAAACGTTAGTAAAATTCTGAGTAACTTTATCTATGTGTTTTGTTGTTGCCGTGTAATAATCTCATTTTTTTGTTCAGTCCTGACTGTCTGTGAAGCAAAACCTCCTGTACACTTTTGTATTGTAAAGTGTAGACATCAATTGTAATTCTTTGGCCTTCAGAAAAGAACTGTACAGCCAAAGTTCACCATACACATATCACGAGATCCTTTTCCAGAAGTGAGCAAAGCCTTCACACAGAATGGGCAATTGGATCTTATTATCTGTGGTACTAGGCCCGTTTTTCATCACACGTCAACACGAAATCCAGGAATAGTTCATTTTTGTAACGGGTGATAAGAGAAGAGTAGAAAGTAGGCCTTCGGATTTTATTACTCTCGCATAAATGATATACTGAGTATTGTACCCACTAACTCAGCTTACACGCTTTACCAAGTTGATGCAAATGCAAGAGAGTGTTTTCATCATTTAATTAGCCATTTATGAAATGAATTAAAAAGCGTGGTGCATATTTTAGCAAATTTTGAACCAAACAAATTGTTCCGCCTTTGTATATTAGAATTGTTTCAGTAGTGTTCTTTATCTGAAATATATATTTCACTGCATCTGCAGTTCTTCCACTTGTTGTTTACTATGGTCCTCATAGTAGTGAATAGGTCGTTTTACCAAAAAATACTTACTAGTACATCTGATTAGTACCAATTTGGCTACGTCCTTTAAATTCAATCTTTCAGTTTTTCTAAAATTTTTATTTTAATTCATCGAGAAATACTACTATAAACCATTTTTATCATCTCTTTCATCTTTATTAGTCATTTTCGAAGCTTTAAACATTTCATTACTAGTTTTGTGAGAATTTTAGCTCTTTTACTCTTCCATCTTAGTTAAAAATAGTATTTAGTTCCACCGAAATACTACTACATACGATTTTTAGCATATTGTTTTCTTCTTTATTGGTGATTGTTTCTAATTTGTGACGTCTTTAATGTTTCACTACCAATTAGGCTTAAATCTATATTTTACTTTTCCAATTTTGTTAAAATAGTTATTTTGTTCCACCAAAATACCATTATGGGCCATTTTATCTTATTTAAGCTTTCAACGGTTCGCTACCAGTTTTATAAGGTTAAAATATCTTTTACTCGTATAAAATAGTAAAACTTTTATATTTCATTCCACAGAAAAATTACTAAAAACCATTTTATCATCATGTTTTCATCTTTTTTAGTAATTTCTGCAGATTTTAACATCACCAAGGTTTTTATACTTTGATCTTCCAATTTGTTAAAAATTTCGTATTTAAATGTTAGCTACATTTAAATAATAGAATACCAACATCCTCATTTAACAATATTGTCTTCGCCAATTTCAAAAGTTTAAAGTTTTTTTAATTTCTTTATTTCTTAATGCTTCATAAATAGTAATTATATGTCAACTAAAATTATCCAATGAGTTTTTAAGTATCTATCTATAAATTTAAATAAGTACTCCCTGTGCACCTTACATTTTATACGCCTACTTCTTTTATTCAAACACCATATCTTGAAATGTAAAATGTGAAACTAACCCTAGCCTAAATTCACCTTAATAGCCAAACTTTCATTAATATTACGCACACGGATAATTACAACGAAATCATACTTTTTTAGAAAGTGAAGGAAACAGTTTTGATCAATGTTCGCTAAAAAGTAATGAAAATCAATTCGAATTCCGAAGTTTCTTTCCAATTTATTCTTCGACCATTTCATTAGTATTTGGTGGAATATCAAAAAATAACAGTAATGAATGGTGTATCGATCGTTTTGGTAAAAACTCTAAAACGCGATGAAGCCATTTTTATCCGACTAAAAAAGAATGTAGCGAATGTCATCCAACTTTCTCCCCCCCCACCTCTCGTCACTACTCAACAAAAAAATTCGATGACATTAATTAAAGATGGCGAGAAATTGCCTCTATTGATTCTGCGTGTCATTCTCGATGATACCACATGAGAAACCTTGTGTCTGATATAAGCTGCATGCAAGTACATGTATTCTATTCGTATGTCTAGAATTTATCGGAATTTTCCTGTTTTTCGTTCCGACGCCATTTTGCTTTTATTTGTTTACTCGGATCTGTGTACCATCCATTAGTTTCTCGCGCGTTGAGTACTTTTTTCTTTGGCTACATCCAGAAAATGTGATTCTTTTATCAGGATGGATGATTTTTATCCGATGAAGCGTCTGCAGTGTGAAGAATGGGCAAAGAATACACACGTCAACTTTTCCCTATTTGTTCATTCTCTTGTTGCAAAGTGCGAAATGGCTGAAAACAATGTTGTGCTTTGCTTCGAAGAATGAAATAGTTCCACGAACGATAAATTTCCGTTTCGTTAACGTTTCCAGCATGTGATCATTTTGGACGATTGAAGATGGTGTTAAAATATGACTTTTAGACCTTTTTCAGTTTAACTTTAGAGCTTATACTGCTGTTTTTAGTTTTCGTATGAGTTCAGATAACGTGTGATGAAACTGAAAGTAAAGGAATTTGGTGGGGATAGGATATGTACCGTTAAGAAAAGGTCAAAAATATTTTTTTGCAACACTTTAAGTGTCGTAAAGTGACAAAACCAAAAAAGTAAATTTCGCATATTAAAAAAATTTTAAAATATTTAGGTGAAATTCGATAGTGTTAATTAAAGATGACTAGAAAGGTCTATTAATTCCAAGGTGTCATCTTCAAAAATACATCATCTTGTTTTCTGATACGAGTCACATGCTCATTTATATTTGTAAGTATGGAATATATCGGATTTTTCACACTTTTAATTCCAATGCTATTTGTTTTTACACGTAAACTCCGATTTGCTTGGCATCCAAAGGTCGTGCGAAGAAGAAAAGACAAGGAATACACACACCAACTATTTCCAGTTTGTTCATTTTCTTGTTGTAAAGCCCGAAATGGCTAAGAGCAATGTTGTTTTCTATTTTGAAGAATGGTATTGTTCCACATGGCGATAAATTCCCGCTTCAGTAACTTCTATGCTAACATTTTTGACAGCAAAAAAGTGCAGTAAATATTTGACATTCAGACCGATTTCAGTTTAACTTTAGAGTTCGGATTCCTTTTTGTAGTTTTCAAATACATTGAAAAATGTATGGAGGAATCGGTAGCAACTCGATTGAGTTTACTTTGCTAAAAATATTCCATGATAGTTTGAACTCTGAAGGGGTAAATATGTAACTGTACATTGTATTTTTTTTAAGTACAAGGTGAATTCAGACAGTAAATCAAGTTCTCGCTGTTTGGCCACGTGTAAGATTAACGGTCGTATGCTGTGCATAAGTGTACACCTTATATATTTATCGATTATATTGGTATAACCGATACCTAATATACCCAACCCATAAGTTTCGAAAGGTTTCAAACAAAGGTTTTCGGATAAGCAAGAATTACGCCATTTTTTAAGTCTGTGTGTGATTTCGACGAGGTATCGTGTCCATCGAGATCTGAACGAATTTGCTAATGACAAGGTATCTCTTCCTCCAGATATTGACGAAGTTTTGTTGAGATCTGGTCAGTTTTCTTCTAATGATGGGATATCTCGTACATGAATATTTGATAAGTTTTGCTAATTATGAGATACCGCATCTAGACAGCTATCAGGATGGTTAAATTACTATTCGTATCAACAGTAATCACTCATCTGCGTTGAGGAACCATGTTTAGCGTATATTTTTACGCTGCTTGACCATTTGTTCACAAGCATTCTTAATAAAGGTTGGTTACATTCAGTTTTATAGCGCAAAACCCTGTTCCATCGTGAGTAACTCCATGCTTGACCTTTAGGAAGGATCACCTGCATGGCAAGTGCCAACCCAATTGTGTCATCGTAATGCCGAATGTATTCTGAATTTTTTTATTGTTTGGCGCTAGCTGCTGTTATTCCGCCATGCGCTTTACAACTACTTGTCCAAATTATCTCTGATTGGTTTTTGACTTTTACCGTTCGGATGTTTTTAGACTGTGACAGAGACGTTGGAGACGAAGGTTAGAGAGCGAGCCAGAAGCAGCAGGTGAGGTTGTTTCCCATTGCTGGACTATAAAGATACATACTTTTATGTAACGGTCTAATGAAGTTAATACGATGATGTAATTACTGTATATAATCTTAATATTCTTGGAACAAAAAGAACGTAAATATCTTGGTTGTCTTCCCCTTGAGTACAATTCGTACTGTTTTCACGTTACCGTTTTGGGGCGACGCCTCCACAGGCCATATTTGTCCAAGCTATGCCAAACACAAAACAGACAATGTTACTTAACGGGCAAATGTACACAGTGAAAGTTTTACTGACACATGAGAGAAATACACCGCAGGCATATTATATTACACCGCATACAATAGCATTTTCGTATGCACTAGCATTACGTTTTTCCATAAACTGTTGGTTTTAAATATGTGAAGTGCTTCATTTCTGTTTTGAAAAATTAACAAATACCGACTTGTTATTTCAGAAGAAAGTTTCGAGAAAAGCACATCAAGAAGAAACAGGCTAGAAAGGAGACCAAACAACAGAAAGAGCAACCATATGTAGAACACGACTACCTCGCAAAGTGGAATGCCGAACATCCGGAAGAATTCATGGACTTGAGTCATCGAACCATCGAAGACGAGATGGCAGAAAGGGCTCTACTTGCTGCTGCACAAGCTATTGACGCACCAACCTTAGAAACTGCCACAGATCTCTACGAAGAGGAATTCAGATTTTTTGCGAATACAATCCCATGTGAAGTAACAGCTTCAAACAACGCAGGATTAGACAACCTCGAAAATGCGGTCTCTGAAAACAGACTATCAACCCCAACTCACCATTTGTCGGATGAGACCAACAAAGCTTCGGATAATGCATCGACACCAGAAAATTTTGTCCTGTCGAATCAGTGGTACTGAACATCACACGAGTATAGTTACTGCAGAGTAATTCTTCATTCTTAAAGCCGAATAGACTCGTCAATTTCCCCGGAATAATACATAGCGTATTACACCTCTGAAATTCCTAATACTTCGCGATGCTTTTTGGGATTATAAATATAAACAAAGAATTCTAAAAACCGTGGAAAGCAGAGCCATATTCAACAGTCTCAACAGTTTTTGAACCTCCATAAATAAGAATCAACAAACTTGCATTCACGTATCAATATTTTACAGAAACTACTTTAAAATGTTCTTACAAAAACTATAAAAGCTGACTTATGAAAGTTCGATCTTTCAACTGTTGTTGTTCAACTGTTAACTCTTTTACTTTTTTATTTGTAAAACCTAAAGGCGTATTCCACAAAATTTCTAATTTATAAACTCAATAAAAATATTTCCCTCCATTGTGTGTATTCATCGTTTCAATTTCATGTATTTACGTCATATTTACGGGCCTACTTTTCTCGGGGTGTAAAACACTGCCCTTTGCTTGACTGTTTGTGGGCACGATGTAAAAAGAATCAAAATTGTTCAAGCAACTTGTAAATTATTTTGAGCCTATTCCCTTACGAACTTTTTTTAGTTCCACAGAACTCAATAAATTTCGACAAAGAAAGTAGTTAAGGAGGGAATGGTGGAATTTTCGTTTCAGTAGAAAAATATTTCAAAATACTTGTTGAGAGAAATAACGAGCTCCTATTCTAGAAAAAAATGCATACATATAGAATTCTATAGAAGCAATATAGGAAACTAAACTCGTAAACTAGAGACGAGCTTCTATAGAATTAATTCTAAAGAGTCTTCTACAGACATTCTCTGTTGATTTCTATTTGACCCTACTTTACACCTTTCATAGAAACATGGACCATTATTCTATAGGATTATATAGTTCAAAAACTCTATAGATAACTTTATAGAACTCTATAAATATTTTGGTAAAACTCTAATGATATTTTTATAGAACTCTATAATATTTTGAATTTATAGATAATTTTATAAAATTCTATAGATATATTTTGTTAGAATTCTACAGAATTTTAAGAAAAATGACGCGATATCTCATCGAAACACTTGGAGGGTTAAACAAGGTGTGAACCCCAAACTAGATTTAAGTCACCCCACCAATGATTAACCAACAATGACTGTAGTGCTCCAGTGAATAGTTAAATTACTTACTTACCTACCTTTATTGTGTGTAGGCCACGACAGATTTAGTGATCACCAGGCTCCACACGCTCGACGGTGTTAATTTGGATAGAATTATTATCAGTTAAACAAAAAAATGATTGTACAAACAACTTCTTCAGATTACAGTCAACACATTCAATCAGTGCAGCGTTCCGTGTAATTCTGTTAGTGAAGTAATAACACTGTTTAATGGTCCGTCTTATCACTTTTGAAAATATGAATATTTTGTCTATTTTTTATGTCAACTTCCTTTTGCTGCTCCAGTGTTAAAAGGTTATTTAAATACATACTTAAATAACTTTATCTTAACGAAAACGGATTTTTAATCTTCTGTCAGTTAAGGTTTAATTGCGTTTTGTACATTTACCTTGTTTGGTCAAGTGGGTTTTTGACTGTATATATATGCAGGTTGTCCCATAAATATTGGTAGAAATTTTAAGGGGAAGTAGGGCACATCAAGAGGGTTGAGAATTTCAATGAAACCCATGACCGGAAACGTCATCTCTCGCCGCTAGATGGTGCTGATCGTAAGAGCGCTGGAGGAGAAACTGTTAGACTAGAAGTACCAAAGAAAAAGTCCCATGTAAAAATAAACGTTTTATTTAAACGTAAAATAAAAAAATACATCAAAAGGAAACCAAGATTATCCAATCGATAACCGATTAAAAAAACATTCCAGTCGTTCCATAAAATCCCCATTTCACGTGGCGATCTGTCATTCAATGAAGTTGTACGACGTCCCGGAACATTATGCAAATACGGCTATGACGTCGAACAGCGATAATTTACATGTAAGATATTTTGCATGCAAAAAATGACTGCAAAAAAACAGATGTTTCTGTTAACCAGAAGGGTAAGGCCTAGTGCACACATCCGGTTTTTCAACGTGCGGCGCCACTTGCGGTACCGAATCCCAACTATGCACACATAACCGTGAAATGACGCAAGTACTCATTTCGCGCCATTTGCGATAAATATTCTGTCGAAGAAAACGTGTTTATTTTGCTTACTTGGTTTAAAAAAAGTATATTTTGAAACTCAAAGTAGACGATTTAGGATACAATTATTTATTAATTGTTATTTATTTATGAAAACAAAGTACTTATTACCGGAGACGCGTGTACGGGACGTAGGGAACTGCGTTACAAATTGCACGCAAGTTAGACGTGCGTCAAAGCAGCGGCGTCTGAAACCTGTGTGCACTACTCCATTGGATCTAATGTATCTCTAACCGCACTTGCGTTGCTTCAGCGGCACAGCATGTTGAAAAACCGGATGTGTGCACCGGGCCTTATCCTTCTGGCTAACAGAAACATCTGCTTTTTTGCATTCATTCAAGCAGTAGTCGCCTTGAGAAGAGCATGCATCGTTTTATGGACTATGAGCAGGCAGACATTAACTTCGTGTACGGATTTACTGATTGTAATGCACCATCAGCTCAAGGACTGCATCGACAACGGTTCCCAAACAGATATGTAACGACCACCGCATGTTTTCGAATGCCCATCACAACGTGTGTGAATATGGGTACTTAAGAGGTACTAGCCACATTGAGAGAAGGCCACGAATGACTCGCACGTCCGCCATGGAACAGAATGTGTTGGATGCCTAAGAGATGAATCCGAGTACCAGTATACGTGCCATCTCTGCTGCCCTAGGAAGATCTCGGAATAGTGTACATCGTGTGTTGCAAGGCGAAGCCTTACACCCATATCATCTCCAAAGAGTACAGAAGCTGCTCCCCACACAACACTGCTCGTTTACGTTTTGCACGGTGGTATCTCTACCAATGTGGCCAAGATGCTCATTTCCCATCTTATGTTTTGTTTACGGATGAGGCGTACTTTACGCGAGATGGTGTGTTCAACCAACACAATGTGCATTTATGGGCTCACGAGAAACCCACGGAGTGAGACAGTATGGTGCCCAACATCGCTTCTCAGTGAATGTTTGGGCTGGTTTGGTCGGCGACCTCTTAGACGAGCCTTATCTGTTGTTATCACCTCTGAAATCTGCAGATTATCTCATCTTTTTGGAACAGGTTCTACCAGGCTTTCTTCACCCTGTGCCACAAAATGTAAGACGCAATATATGGTTTAACACAGTGGGGTGCATACCCATTATGGAAGATGTGTTCGGAGACATTTGAATGTGTCGTTTGGTAAACGATGGATTGGGCGTGGTGGATCTGTTGCCTGACCCCCACGCTCTCCTGATTTAAGCACCATAGATTTCTTTCTTTGTGGAGCACTTAAAGCTGTTGTGTATGCAATACCTACCTAGTCCGAAATGAATCTGGTTGCAAGAATCATTTGCGCTGCTGAGGATATTCAAGAAAATCCTGCTGTGTTTGACAAAGTCCGCCAATCCATGGTCCGTCGGTGTAATACTTGTATCGCTTGTAATGTTCGCAACTTTTAACACCTTTTGTGACATTTTTACATGGTATCATCTACTACACCATATGTAATGAGCCGCGGTAGCTCAGTCAGTAGAGCGTCGGGCTCGCATCGGAAGGGTTGTGGGTTCTGTCCTCGGCGGAGCCTGCAATTCTGATGGTTGCGAGATCGGCTCTTAAACCTGGCTAAAGACCGTCGTGTTCGCTAATGGTGGCTGAGGCACGTTAAATAGGTCGTGGTCACAAAGTCCCTCATGTTCCCATACCAAATCAATACCTCTGGGGGTACCTGATCAGGGGGTTATCGGCCTCTGATTGGTATCTAAATTACGATATGTGTGAGTGAATGGATGTGTGAAAGGGACCTTACTGTGAAACGGATGTATCGAAGTCCAACCCTCCGGGGCAATGGCACCCCCAATTGGGCCATATATGGCCCGCACGATAACAACAACAACCATATGTAATATTTATGAACAATACATATTCCTGGTAATCTCTGTCTTGAGGCCCTTCATTCCTTGAACCTCTGATATCCCTTTCCCATGACGCTTCCGGTCATGGGCTGTTATGCAATTCTCAATCCTTTTGATTGGCTCAACCTCCCCATAAAGTTTATACCAACATTTTTATGGTACACAAAGCGTGTATATATATATATATATATATATATATATATATATATATATATATATATATATATATATATATATATATATATATATATATATATATATATATACTACGGGCCACTGTGCCTTTCCGAACCATCTCAAGGCGCATGGCTGAAGGACATCTGGTATCGCGGCGCCCATTACGTGTGCTGCCAATGACACCCACCCACTGACATCTCCGTTTGGAATGGTGTCGCGCACGACGGGATTGGGCTGCAATGTAATGGAACCAGGTCATCTTCAGCCACGAATCTAGATTCAATTTGAGCAGTGATGACAATCGTGTTCGTGTGTGGAGGCCCCGTGGTGAACGCCTCAATCCTATCTTCGCTTTACAACGACATACCGCTCCCACAGCTGGTGTGATAGTACGGGGTGCCATTGCTTACGATACACGGTCACCCCTAATATTGATCCATGGCACAATGACAGCCTAGCGGAACGTCCATGACATCCTTCAGCCACATGTGATGCCATTCATGGCAGGGCTTCCAGAAGCCATTTTTCAACAAGACAATGCTCGGCCACACACAGCAAGGATGTCACAAGACTTCCTCCGCCAGATTACCACCCTTCCCTGGTCTGCTCGATCCCCATATTTGTCACCAATCGAGCATATCTGAGATCATTTGGGACGGCAAGTTGGACACCCAACTAGAGGCGCGTTTACAGCAACTGTGGAGCGAGATGTCTGAGGACATCATACGAAATTTGTATGCCTCAATGCCCGCTCGTATCGCATCGTGCATTCGCGCTAGAGGGGATCCAACAGAGTACTAAAACTTCCGTCCATTTGTACTTTTTTCTGCTATAAAAATGATCCTTTTTCTTTGATTTTCTATTTACTTACTTATAACAAAAGAGTAATTACATGTGTAAAATTTCGTTTCATTTTGACGACTTTTTCTTGGTGTGCAAATTTTTATGGCAATGAGTGTATGTGAGGCAATATAGACATTTTGAATTCTATTTCTCTGAAATAGATTTCGTCAGAAGTTTACCTTCATTTTATTTTGCATGCATATTTTAAGGGAAGAATTCATAATTTTCCTTTGCTATTTCGAAGATGAAGAAAATTATAGCCTATATGCTTGAATCGGCATTAATTTTATCATACCAAGCATCATAATTGGTATGAATATGAACAATGCATTTAAATTACAATAGCCCATAGAGAAACCTTTTTATTTCTATCTTTTTGACAGTTTTTCAATTTTCAAAACTAATTTCAAGTTTAAATTTTTAAATTGTTTTTTTCTGACTGTTTAAAAAGTTTTTATTCAGATTTTATAAATATGAATTACTGTTGTTCGAGTAAAGTTTTTGAGTTGTAGTTTTTGAGAAACAGATCAACGTGCATTAGTAGGCGGTTTCACTACTGCTCTACATAGTTCCAAGTCTTTAAATTTCCGGAAACTTCCAATGTAGTTTAGATATCGTTATTTATGTATAAACTAAACCCTTGTAAGCAAAAGCAAATTTCATGAAAATCCATCACAATACAGCCACGAGTTTTTCTGACTTTCGCTCGTGAATACGTGGAGTGAATGACCACTTTCTGTAATTTCAACTCTGTTGTTCAAGACAACGATTATATCATCTTTCATTTTATACAGTACTTAATCACAAAATATTTCTTTCAACTTGTTGCTTCTGTTGGATGCTCTAGGCACCGCTCCAGTACTACCTGCTTCTTACTGGTGATTTTTTATCAACATTCATGAACTTTGTTTCTAGAATATATTTGGTGCAGCTTTGATATCAAGACTTTTATGTTGCAACACTTTCAGCGCCGTTTTAGTTTCGCTAAGAAAGAATTTCTTAGAGAAAAAAACACCATTTTAGGCTTAGGAAATAATAAAACGAAAGCAAAAATCATCTCAGGTGTGTGTGTGTTTACCCTCATCACTTTTATGAAAAAAAATCTTTACTTCAAAATATTGTTGTAGATGTGTACTATCTGATATAAATTCCGTCTTAGACAACGTCATACCCCATCCGCAGGCAAAATTCTCTCATGCGTAAAAAACGTTATATTCCCACCCTAACACCCCACCCCTACTTTCCCAAAATACCATTCGCTCATTTTAGTACACTCAATAAAAATATCATCTGTGAGCCGCGGTAGCTCAGTCAGTAGAGCGTCGGGCTCGCATCAGAAGGGTTGTGGGTTCTGTCCTCGGCGGAGCCTCCAATTCTGATGATTGCGAGATCGGCGCTTCGACCTGGCTAAAGACCGTCGTGTTCACTAATGGTGACTGGGGCACGTTAAATAGGTCGTGGTCACAATGTCCCCCATGTTCCCATACCAAATCAATACCTCTGGGGGTACCTGATCAGGGGGTTATCGGCCTCTGATTGGGATCTAAGTTACGATATGTGTGGATGGATGTATGAAAGGGACCTTCCTGTAAAATGGATGTGTCATGTATGTCGAGCAAAGTCGGACTTCCTCCCAATGGGGCTCAATAACATGGAAGGCGCACCCCCCTCGCCTCTTGCCGTCTTCGACGGGCCTGGCACTCCTCTGGTTTGCCAGTGTAGGCATAAGAAACAACAAAATATCATCTTTACATTAGACACTGTTCTATAGAACATGTATTATAGAATTATGTGTTAAAGAATATATATTATAGATTATATACCGTGGAAAATAAATATAATAGAATATATATAAAATAATATATATTACAGATTATATATATATATATATATATATATATATATATATATTAAAGAATATCTTGTAGATTATTTTGTAATATATGCTATAGAATATATGAAACTATCGTTGTGTTACATTTATTTAATACAATATAATATTTATATAATACTTGTAATCTAACTGTATGTGAACATAACAAGAGTAAACTTTCAAAAAATTAAATAATAACAGCTATTTTATTTATAAAACAGCAAAGCATTCACCCAGATAAAGTTTTAATGAAATCCGTTTTATTTCCAAACTCTTTTCCAAAGAATAAAAGTCAACCCATAATCCAAAGCAATTCTGAGGAAATTGAAGGTTAAAGACATATCCATCTGTAAATAAATTTGTAACAGCTTTATAATAGCTGTGCCCCACAATTTTCACTTTGTCTATCCCATAAGCACACATAGTAGAGTCAATATTATTTCTACCCTTTCTTCATCGTGCTCAAGATGGGTGATCTGCCAAAACTCACATCAGGAACTAATTCACACCTACAGGCAGAAATAAAAGAGGTATTAAGTGCGTCTAGACTAGATTGTTGAGACAACTGTAGGAGATGATGGTTTGGGAGAAAAGGAATCGGCATCAATCAGACGTCTATGAAAAAGATTATGGGAGTACCAGCAAATCCAACTCTTCCCAGACAGATAGTTGGCTAGTGTTGGCTGTCTTATACAGATTACTAAACCGGATTTAGAAAGAAAATATAAAACACAGACACAGAAAACAGATTAAGAAAAATGACTAGTTTCTTGGGTAAAAATGATACTGAAGACATATGAACACCAGACACATTTTATGAAGAATATTGCTACGTACATACTATGAAATCATATCTGCTATATGCTTCTATGCTATCTAGCGAAACGTATTCACTTCGTTTGAATATTGTGGCTCAGTCGGTATTGCACCTGACAGCGAAGTGGAATGTACGGAGTTCCAATCCTACTAGAGGCAAGTGGCCTAAAAGTAGATTTCATTTTAAAGTTTCCTTTCTGTTTGTTTCTCACTTCCTCAAGCATAGCCCGTTGTGTTGCTCTAGTACGATGTTGACTAAAATTACCATTACCATTTCTCACTTCTTCAAGAATATGCTTTTGTTTATTTCTAGAATTTTCCAATTCTCGAATGTTCGAGTCATTTCCGGAAAAGATATAAAAGCAGATGTATCACTCAGTTCAAGTGAATAATAAAGTCTCGAGTTGAGATAAGTAATATTTGACCTCGCTCGACTTTTGCACATACACACGAAGAGGTAAGCCTACCTACTATAAATCTACGCGACAGTATGGAGACTTATTTCAATCCTCCAACTCCTCATAGACTAAGGAAAATGACTAGTTTCGCGAGTAAGAATAGTTCTTAAACATGTGGACACCTAAATTACATTCCATGAAAAATATTGATGAGATCTCATTATGAAATCATACCTATTCAATATGCTTCTATGATATATATGGAGACTTATGTCAATCATCCAACTCCCCATTGACTAAGTAAAGGAGAAATTTCGTGGGTAAAAATAAAGTGTTCTAAAATAAATACCAGACACATTTCATGAATAATATTGATAACAACACAATAGCATACTGTGACATTGCGCATTTTATTTTTATATATAACTGACCTATGTCAGTGTACGTCTACCTCGTGGACACAACCCCTGCAATCTCGGTCTGCAATGGACGCAGAACCCCCACAAAAAGCCGTTAACAAGTCGCTGAACCCAGGGTAGGGGTGCGAGAGGAAACTCCCTGGACGAAGAACTGTGAAAAACAAACACATTAAGATGCCAAAGTGATTGTCTTCTTGGGTTGGCAGAAGTAAAATCTGCAACTAAACAAGACAGAGTGAAACAACAAACGTTTCTGAACACATTAAGCAGGCAGGCTTTCTCTCAACTCATCTCTTCAAAACAAGAACTTATAAAAACCTTGAACGTCCAGATTCAAAAAGGAGAGAGAGAAGTCGGTTAGACTCGGATGGAAGCAGACTAAACACTTGATTTTTCGTGCGGTGCGCACTACGGTAAACGGGGTAATGCGGGACTCCGATCCCCATCCCCGAGAAAAGATGCATCGTCTTTTCCCCCCATTTTGACGTGAGGTAGATATGTTCACCTCCCTGTGTGCGATCAAATGTCCACATCTCCGATTAGATTTGAGGCAGATAGATTCGCCTTTCACTACATTCGCGTAGTTTTCCCTCCTTTTTTGGTGTCTTGTGATATCATCAGCGCTTCCCCATTGCACCACCGGATATACTCTTTCTCGTTTTGAATAAAAGATTTTGAATATGAAAGTGCTTTTGGTCTTCCTTAGAGGTATGTGGTTTTAATTATTACTTCCTAGGTGATCTCATGGAACAAACGAAGAAAAGGACTCTTGGTTATTCGTCAACTCTTTGTATACCTATCGATCATTCCTTTTGGGCCAAACGCGATTAACGCAAAGATTCACTCCAAATTAAATTCTGACAGCACCTTAATTTAATACCACGTCTATACCTACCATATGATTATGATTACGATATGGTAAAAATAGTGCTAAAACATATGGACATCAAAAACACATTTCTTGAAGAATATTGATACGAACACAATATGAAAGCATACCTACGATATGATTCTATGCCATATATGTATACTGTTATTTTACCCTTCAAGTGGTTTGGACGAGGTATCTTGCCAAGGTACTGCTGGTTATTTAATGATGACAAGATTAATATCTGCTTGGTTTTGTTCTAATGATGGAAACCCCATCCATCAATACCTAGACGGTTTTGCAAATAATTACGATTTTGATGAAATACCTCGCCTACGCAACCAGCATGCGAGATGATAGCGGCAACCCCATGTGCAGAATTATATTCAGTGTTCTGCAACACAACTCTAATCAATTGCAGTTGTTCTACAGGCATTTTGTCCGAATTTTGAAAACTGTAGTAAAATCAAAAGCAGACGTTGCACATGCCGGTCCCGAGCACAATTGAGACATTGGCAACTAGTGTACGACCCCTCGGTCGCGAAGAACCCTACAGGATGTTTTGGAAGAGGAAGCAGGTGTACAGGATCGGGAGAGGCCTGGCGTAGGCGTTTTGCTCGGAAACAACAGTTCTGTAAATTAATATTTTAAGTTCAAACAATCCAGTTAACTTGAAACTTTTCTGTAACATTTATTAACTAACTTGTAAACAAACATTACTTTTAAATTAATTGCTCCGTTCCTTTTTTAATTGAACTTATTCTCAATGATTCCTTCAACATACCGCAAAATGGCAACGGCGTGTTTATCCGAGCACACTAGAAGGAAGTAGGGAAGGGAGAATTCGACTGACGCAAAACACAATTATCGGTTAAATACGTATTACATATTTGTATTGATAACTTTTAACAATCGATAACTTTTTAAGTAAACCGTGTTAATCTCCAAACTTTACGATCTGTACTTTGTACTTTCTTGGTAAACCGTCTGAGAACAGAGGGGAAAAAAGGGCCTTTTTCCTCGCCAAATAAAAAGAAATCGTTTTTATGGCAATTGTTGCTACGATAAATTTGATATCTGGCAAACCCGATAGTAAAAAATACAACCCTCATGTGCTCCGCTAATTTGCTCCGCGAAATAAAAAATACTAAATTTGTGACATCAACTTTTGATTACATCGAATTTATTTATGAACCAATTTTAAAAATAATTGTACCGTAAGAAAGAGTACATTCTGAGGTATACTGCGATATTTTCAAATTAAAAAGTAATAGTAATACGATATAGATATGACAGTTTTAGTTTTGTATCGGAAATTACGATCTGAAAGTTCCGAAAATTGTATGACCAGCTTTCAATTGCATCGATTTTATTTAATAACCAATTTGAAAAATAATTGTACCATAAGAAAGAGTGTAATGCAATGTATTCAGTGATGTTCTCAAATAAAAAAAAATGGTTTTTGCTGCAGATAAACGGTTTTAACAAAAAGTAGCGAAAATATCCAAAGATTCCGAATTTTGTATGACCCACTTTTGATCGCATCCAATTTAATTATTAACCGATTTCAAAAATAATAGTACCGTCAGAAAGAGTATATTCTGAGGTACACTGCGATATTTTAAAAATTAAAAACTAATAGTAATAAGATATAGATACGGCAGTTTAAAAAAAAAGTAACAAAAATGTCCCGATTTTTCCCGAATTTCAAAAAAAAATATTATCAAAAACCAAATTGAAATATCAAAAAAAAAAAAAACTCGACGATCTACAAAAATTTACGTTGAGAGGTACTCTTTAAAAAAAACTCACGGCTGAAGACTGAAAGTTTTTATGTGTTTTACTCACTCGCGGAAGAAATTTCGCTTCTTCAATTTTGACACTTAATAAACATTAAACTAATAGCCGCATGGGAAAAAAATCTTAATAATTATCCAACGAATACGATGAAGAACAAACCCTGTTAATTTTTTTTTCGATCAGTACTTTCTCGGGAAACCGTCTAACAATCGAGCTAAACAACGCAGTTTTCAATCCTGCGGCGGCGGCGGCGGTAACTTTTTTTAATATAGAGAGATACCTACCTAGTAATTACAGATACAAAACATACATACATCTGGCAATTTTCGGTTTTTGATTAAGATGCCACAAACGAGTATGTGAAATGACTAACAGATGTGCTGCCGTTTGTGGCTTACTCTCGTAACAGTAAATTAACCTTCCAAGATATGTCGTCAGTAAGGATCCAACCCATTTCGCAAATGACGAGATACCTCACCTTCAGCAAAATTGGACTGTTTTGACAGATGTTCTGGATGATGTCCTGCTGAATGTCTTGCCAAATTGGCTCCAGCTGTCGGGATAAATAGTCAACAGTCCGAGATGGTTTCAATCGCCTTCCAATAACGTCCCAAATACGCTAAATGGGATAGAGATCAGGAGACCGAGCTGGCCAAGAAAGAGTCGGGAAAGCTTGAAGACAATTCATAGCAACACGTGCCGTGTGCGGCCAGGCATTATCTTGTTGAAAAGTAAGTCCCGGGTGTCGCAAGACGAACGGTAACACAACAGGTCGTAGAATGTCGCCTATGAACCGCTGTGCTGTAAGTGTGCCAGAAATGACTACCAAAGGGGTCCGGATATCAAAGGAGATGGCACCCCAGACCATAACGACCTGTTGTGGGCAAGTTTGGAGTGCTATAGTAGGGCCAGGATCCCCACGCTCCACAGGACGTCTCCAGATGCGTCTGCAATTGTCGTCAGGACACAGATGGAAACGGAACTCGTCATTAAAGACTATACGTCCCTAGTCTGCGCTGTTTCAAGTGTATCGAGCCCGGCACAACTCCTGGACAACTCCTTTATGATACGTCTATTTTTTTGTTATAGAGTGCAATTTCCTTTACTTGCAATGTTAAAAAATCCCGTATTTAATGTTATCACATCGACAAATTTCCCGCATTGAGCGTTTTTTTTTTCATCAGGGAGAACTCGAAGACATTTTCTTAAAATAGTCAGATATTAGCAGGTTAGCACGGCGTTGCCCGTGGCAGTTCTTTTTGTGTCCCTACTGATACTAAAACATTAAAAAGAAGAAGAAAAATTAAGAATAAGTCCCATCTCCACCCGACATGACACAGGCATGTCGCAAAGTCGTATAAAATTCGGACTTCCTGAGGTATCGATGTGGCGTAAAACATTTCTCAGATTTCAAAACCTAAGCTGGCACTCCACTCTACAAACTTCCACACCACTCCAACATGAGGATAGTTGAGTCCCCGACGGATTTTGCGTGCACCAGCACTCTTTGCACACCAGGGTCTTTGGCTTGATTCGAACTCAAAACCCTCCGGTTGCTAAACCGATGCTTTTCAAACCGGGTGGATCACGGTAATTGGTAATTATTATATTGGTTGATTATTGTGAATATGGAGAGTGGGGTGCCAGCTCAGGTGTTGCTTCGTCATCTCACCGTGGTTCAAAATTACGAGGTGTTGTCATCGGATCTTTCCCTTAAGGGACTGATCCCGGACCGTCGTCAATAGCACGTTGTGTTGCTCTAGTACGACGTTAACTAAAAAAAGTTACCAAAAAAAAATTGTGAATATGGGCGTGCGTGGTGGTGTCGAACTCGTCGCTCCAGTTCGTCCCACAGTTGCTCGATCAGATTGAGATCGGGGCTCTAAAGAGGTCGTTCAAAGAGATCGTTCCCCTAATTTTTGAGAAACCAGTTCAGTGCCCGTTTCGCATTATAACATGGAGCTCGATCCTGTTGGCAGAATAAACCATGATCACCATAGTATTGCTTACACTGGTAAGCAAGGTCGAATTATCCAGAACGTCGAGGTACACGTCAGTGTTTATGGTACCAGACACAGATAGCAATGGGCCGAGTCCTGCCCACGAAACCCAACTTCACATTAAGATGAATACTCCTACGAATTTATGCAGTGTCCAAATACTTTATTCAAAATAGTGTAGGTTGACCTATAGCGTTATTTTAAAATGTACTACTTATTATTATAAGTGCAAAATAAAATAGGTAATGGTAATGGTAATTTTAGTTAACGTCGTACTAGAGCAACACAACGGGCTATTGACGACGGTCCGGAATCAGTCCCTTAAGGGAAAGATTCGAGGACAACACCTCGTAATTTTGAACCACGGTCAGATGACGAAGCAACACCTGAGCTGGCACCCCACTCTCCAAACTTCCACGCCAACCCAACGTGAGGACTTTCGGCCACGACAGATTTAAGGTGCACCAGCCGCCTCTACACCATACGTTTACAAACATCCATGCCCGGACCCGGATTCGAACCAGGAACCTTCCGATCTAGAGGCTAACACCTTAACCACTATACCGGTTGGTCGGCTGGAACAGAACAGATTAGGGAAAGTAGGGCAAGTTCGTTCACTGAATATAAAGGAGGGACTACCACTTGCTGGAAATTCTGCCTATACTTGAATTAGTCGTATAGATTAGTGTCAACGATAGAGCTTCGATTTTCGGCAAGAAAGTTGCGCAGATCAAAGAGTAGAAATAAAACAATACGCTCGTGATCCCATCGTAAATTTTCAATGGATTAAAAATTTTAAACAACTTCCTCTAGTCTAGTTCAGTGCTCTAATAGATCGAAAGCCTTCGCTAGCTAGATATAAACATCTCGCTGGCCGTATATTATACAATACTGCCCAAATGCTTTCATTTCAAGGTACAGCAAACAAAATTACTTTACAGCACGCGCACCGACAAAACTATTTACGACGACCATTCAATTCGGCATAGGGAGTAAAAACATATATGTGAATATACTCGAACGATCCGCGTTTGCATTATCTATATAAATAAGAATGGAGTGTTTGTTTGTACATTCAATATTTTCGACCCATTTCAAGTTTTCTATCCGTTTTGGACCCTTCTGATGCCGAATCCGTCTTTTTCTCGTTTGGTGTCTGTCTGTCTGTCTGTCTGTCTGTCTGTCTGTCTGTATGTTGTGCCCTATACACATCCACGCGGTTTAAGATATTTTCATGAAAATTTGCATACAGTGAGTACTTATCTTCATTTAGTGAGTGGCATTGGTTGCGAAAGTCTGTCTGTCCGTCTTTCTGTTCTATGCTCGATTTTATGTTAGTGTGTTTGTGTAGACATCACATGAATTGTATTCCAGATATTTGTTTGCATTGTATTTTATTTTATACATTATCTATTAGTTTAGTGAACGCAATATTAAACATTTCTTTATTGTTATATTTAGTTGAGTTTCATGCTAAAACACCTGAGTAAGTATACTTAAATCAACCATAATTTGGTAGTTTTGGAAAAATTGGAATGTCTATTGAATATTACGATTATTTCGATTGCTTTACCAGTACTGCTGAAAAAGTAATTATTCTTCAACATTTTTTTAAATTTTTTTTTTATGGAATTTCATCTCTGATACTTCATTTATTTCGAGTCTTATTTTTATTCTTTGCGCAATGAAAACGATTTCCGAATATTTGGGACAGACGATATTTTTCAATGAAACGAGAATGAACATGATCGCGAGAGCAGTGATATTTTTTCTGGTTCTTTCGCTCTGAATTAATTTCACATTTCTAAATTTTGTACACTTTTAGTTGTAAGTTGTGGCAACTGTGCGAGATCAAGAGATAAAATTCAATCACAAATTAATATCTTTAGAACAATTTTTTGCGACATCTTTTATTTTATTTTACTTTGCTGTTTCCAGTTTTAAATATTTATTATTTTAATAAATGTGTTTTCCTTCTCATCACACGCAACAGCACCACAAAGTATTAGACTTAAAAATGTTAGGTAAGTCAGTATAAATTTTCAGTAAATGTTAAGTGTAGTTATGCCATTATTGAAAGAATAATGCCGTTATTTAAAGAATAATGCCGTTATTGAAAGAATAATAATGTTTATTAATCCAAACTGGAACTTTTTCCAAGATTAAAAAATTCGTTGTAATAATGACAGGAGAAGCTTGCAAAAATTCACAATGTCGCATACCGGAGGCAAGAGTGCCACAAGTAAAAAAATATTGTTTTGTTGACTATGAGTGCGAGAGCACTCAGCCGTAAATCGTAATTTTAATTAATTGAGTTGAACATGAAAAGAACTTAAGAAATGGAACTCCAAATCTTCCTATAAATCGTCTTTTATAGTAGTAACCTTAGTATCACCTTTCGTCATTTTGTAGCTTTGTCATACAGCAATTGTGCAATGTATGTGAAATGTATTACATGAATGGATGTGCATGTGTAGGATTTGTGTCCAAAGTAAGTTGTAGAAAATATAAAGATGGCGAAAGATGTTAAAATAAATTTTTATTCTACAAAAAACATAAGTCATTATATATTTTGATTATCTCTTCAATCTAGAGTAAACCAATTCAAACCGAGTAAGGTCGGGTATTTTGCTAGTACTTAGAATAAAATGGGTTACGCCTTGCTGTAAACGATTCAAGCAGGAATTTTCGAAAGCAGCCTAAATAGTTGATACAATAAAGAAAAACTGGCTAAAGGCCAGCGTCTATGCCCGATGTAATGCATTTAGCCACACGTTTATAAGCTCAAATGCTATATATTTTAGTATAAATGCTTTAATATTTTATGCTAAAAGGTTTCCAAAGAAATGTAAGGAACTTCTGTTTCGAAAAGATATAGTTCTAATGCCTTATTTATAAATAAATTAAGCTATCATACAAAATAAAATAGATGGTATTTTAATCGTTAACCGGAATATAGAGCTTAGCTAATAGAAAGTAACGCAATCTAAAATAACAGCATTTGAGTTGAGTTTTTGTTTTGTAATATAATACTGAAGCAAACAACGGGATATTGACGACGTTCCGGGATCAATGCCCCAAAGGAAAGACCCGAGGACAACACCACGTAATTTTGAACCACGGTCAAATGACGAGGTAACACCTGATCTGGCATCCCACCCTTCAAACTCCTACACCACGCCTATGTGAGAACATTTGAGGCCACGACAGATTTAATGTGCACCAGCCCCATTTGTACACAACTGTGTTTGTTGGATTCGAACTCGTAACCCTCCGATTGTTAATCCGATACTCTTCCATCCAAGCCACCGCGGCCCTCGGAGATAGGTGATCGAATACCACGGCACAAACGATAGTGATTCAATGTAATTTTTAAATATTAAAATAATTTATCTTCAATTTTTGTCCAAAAAACGGGACGGATTTTTGCATCACCATAGCCGACCAACCGGTATAGTGGTAAAGGTGTTATCCTCTAGATCGAAAGGTTCCTGCTTCGAATCCGGGTCCGGATGGTTGTAAGTGTATGTGTGTAGGCGGCTGGTGCACCTTAAATCTGTCGTGGCCTCAAATGTCACGTTGGTGTGGTGTAGATGTTTGGAGAGTGGGGTACAAGATTAAGTGTTGACCTCATCATCTGAACTTGGTTCAAAAATTACGAGGTGTTGTCGCAAGTAGCCCTTACCTACCTGTTCATGGGGTACGGTTGCTCAGTTAGCAATAACGGGTTAGCAACTGGAGTACTATGAGTTCGAAACTCGGTCCAGCCAAAGACCGTCGTGTACAAAGGGTTTGGTGCGCGTTAAATCAGTCGTGGCCTCAAAAATCCTCGCTTTGAGTGGTGTTTAAATCTGGAGTAGAAGCGCAGGTAGTGACCTCGTCAACTGATCTTGGTTTTAAATTAACAGGCGTTGTACTTGCATCTTTCCCTTCGGGATCGATCCATGAACGTAGCCAATAGGCTGTTGTATTGCTCCAGTGTGATGTTAATTCAATTCTCTGCTTTATGTTATTCAGCAACTTAGCATTGAAATAAGGCAGTGTTTAAAATCAAACAGCTTACGTTTGCTGTCTTGTATAAAGAGAAATTCTGTCAAATTTCTCTTTCGATTACACTTTTAAATGTCCGTTTGCGTATAACCAGTGCGAACTTGATTACCTGCCCCTACCCACCATCATCCTCAATTGAATTCGAATGCCGATTTCGGATCACAACGTTGACTGATATAAATTGTGGCAGTGATGGGAAAAGTTTGAAAAGTTTTACAAAAGTCATCAAGAAGCACTCAAGAGAAAAAATTTTAAATCGTGTGTCTTATTTTAAAATGATTTGCGCATGGGTTGCCAATACAGCCAATAAAACATAAAAGCCTTTATAGTTGTTCTAGTTAAAAATATGAATACGAAGAGACTTTGACCTAACCCACTTTTACAAATTTATTGCAAAAGGAGAAAAATAAAATCATGTTCGCTCAATTTCTGAACGAAACTATAAAAATTGCTTTCCACGTGAGCATTTCAAAAAATCTCTCATTGAGTTTTCTCCACCAAATATTTCCAGACACGAAAAATGCCAATTCGCATTTTTAATTTAGCAAAAGTTGTTTGGAAAATCGAGGCTTTAGAACCTATGTCATTACGCAGGATACTTCATTTTTTTGCACTCTCGAATTCGTAGTTGCTTTATAGACGAAATACTTAACGGTTTAACGAACATTTTAGGGCTAACATAATCGACTAATTAGTTCCCCTATGCTTTGTGTGCATGCTCTAAGAATATGCGTCAAAATCTGCTGCATTTTTAATTATTTTTGAAAAATTAAGTCGCTGAGGTAGATTTTTTCGCTGGGTGTTTAGTGAGGCTATCCTAATGAGTAATTTTTTAGTCTTTTCCCACCATGCATTGCAGTACATATTGGCATTCAAGTTGGACATTTACGTCCTCTTGCTATTCAGGTCTTTAACGAGAGAGAATATTTTTATAGCGACTCAAATGGCTGTTTTATGACATTTTCAATGAGGGTTTTTTCGCTACATTATAAATTTGTGCTTGAATGATTATGGTCAGTGAAAAGAGATTATTCATTTCACACGACTGTTCTAAGGCTCTTAGTGGAAGAAAAGAGTCGTTCATCTCAACTCTGCATAACACTGCCTGTATCTAAAACAATATATGCAGCTCATTAAATTTTTTTCTTGATTAAAAATCTGATCGAGAAGAAAATTAAAATTTTATGATTAATGTTTACTATTCATGTCGGTCAGCTATGTTCTCTTCATCTGACCGTAGTTCAAAATGGCGTGGTTCTATCCTCGTAAATAAATTACCCTACGTGTCGTAGCGAAACACGTCTTAACTCGTTGTGTTGCACAAGTGTGACATTAATTTAAATGTAATAATATATATATATATATATATATATATATATATATATATATATATATATATATCTTAACACTACAATTCTTGAGTAATATATGCAATAACAGAGATAATCTGCATGTATGTGTCGTGTAGAACATAGATGTCAACGCTGCGCTGAAAGTGAGCGAACCACAATTTTCAAGGATAAATATTTCATTACTCTTTAAATTTTCCCGAGTCCACTAATATCCCACGAACCCATTCTCGAATAACATATCGTTTGCAATACAAACAGCAAGCGGATGTGTTCGAGCGAAAAGAATTCCCGCGTTTTTATAATCTCTTTCCCCCGTACAAAAGACGAAATTAAAAAAAGCTCAGCTTCGATGGATTAAAAGAACGGACAAAATGATGTGCACACAAAACCCTTTAGCTAACGGCGAAACGAACTTTCGAGTACAGAATAATAAAAAAAGAACGAAAACTTAATAACGGGCCCTCAACTCAGAGTACTCGACTTTTCCGAACAATATGCTTCCAAATAAATTGCATTCCTTTACTTATTGAACTTCTATCCTGTCTTCTCCTCTCTGCCCCCCCCCCTCCCTATCAGGATCTCATGAAAACCCTTTCTGATAGAGTCTAATGAATGGAAGTAGAATTTGAAAGAAAATGTACTTTCGATTGGGCAAGGAGAAGGGAAGAAAAACCTCAACGACAAGTGAAATCGTTCCAGGAATCTTTAAAACAGGTCTTTTTCTTGTTTACTTCCAGGTAAAAGCGAATGGTTGTTTTTATTTTATCTCCTGGCAGCACCTGGAATATCGTTTGCGATTATTTCTTTTTGTTTTCTCCTTTCTCAAACGACGTGTCTTTCGTCACAATGGTCTGTAATTAAACTTGTAAATCGAGAAAAGAAGAGACTTGCAGAAGAAATGGATATTTTCGCATTCTTCTTCGATCAGGCAAGTTTGCAGCTTTGAAAAGGAATGTTTTCATCATGTGGTGTTATTTCTAACTAAAGGAGACTTTGTTAATTAACACGTCATCTTGTAAAAGCGTAATTATTTTCTAATCAGAAAAAGGACCTCAGTTTTTTGCAAGGGAACTAAAAAACTACTTTTGTATTTAGTATAAACCTCCCACAGGAATCCTTCATGCGCTCGATAGATGAGGGTTTATAAAAAAATACTCGACAATTAAGTCTCTTCTTTACGGAATGCGGAAGATTCGAAACAAAAGTGAGTTACATTCCGAGGCTGAAAAAAAATGGTCACAGGTTTATTAAGCCGTTGAGTTTTTGGGACATATTTCACATAAAACGTGAAGTAGTTTCGGAGCCACTCTCAAGCAGATTTAATTGATAATCTTGGATTAATGTCCGTGTCATTTCCCTATTTTAAAAAATTCGTTTGCACAATTGCTTTAATTTCGTTTTTTTTATCAGTATTGCCAATATATCATTGCATTCAATCATCATCCGATCATTCATCTTTACGTTCAATATTTTACTGGCAAAATAACTTTTAGCTGTGTACTCTTATTCCAAATATTTAGTTTCATAAATTAATGTAACATGTATTCTTCAAAGAAATATAATGCTTTACACTCTTCAAATTATATTGCTAAATTTATTCCTTGCCCGTTCAACATACAATTTCTAGTATGCTCTTTTTTTCCAGTTAAGGGAAAGTAAAAATTATAAAATAAATATTTCTTCTTTCTGTTCCGGTGTGCAAATGCATTATCAATTCTTCATGAATTTATGGATTTTCATTTATATAATTCAACATATTACTATGTTAAGAAATTAAATCATGACATGTCTGAAGTACCTTCCTTCCTTCCTTCGAATGGAAGCAGACCCCTCCGTACCGAGTTACTGAAAACCAACAGCGGATTAGCGGAAGCTAGGGAAAGCCTCTAATGAGAAATTTTAGAAGTGGGCCTAGTGACGCGCAGTCCGAAAAACCCTTATCTGCCCAGGATGAACACGATAGGGCGTGGACGTGGTCAACCCCGGAATGTGTGCGCTGAAGATATGTGGTCCGGCTCAATGATATCAGTCAACCTTAGGTCCGTTTTGAGCCGGAAAAGTTTTCTTCATAGATTCGTGCCGAGGGGTGTCAGAGGCGCACACCCAGGCATCTCCTAGGAACCTATCGGCATTCCTGAGTAGCCCAACGGAACAGCAGGCTGCCCCAACGTCCTGTTTATCCGGTACCGTGGGCAACCGATACCATCATCTATGGAGTCTTGCAGACCCTTGCCGTCCGCCAGATAGCCTTCTTTCGTTAGCGTGCAGGTATTGGCCTAGGGCAGCCGGGGAGTGGTCCCGACACCGCTAGTTTCCGTGTGGCACCTAAGGAGGTTCCTGTCGCTACTTGATCGCAGGAACAGCGGCATCGCCCTGTGCCAGTTCCTACGACCCAAACCGATAGCCTGCTGGCTAGAGCGGCTTCGCCACGTTAGAGACTGACATATTCCTCCTACACGGATAGACCCATGATCTGCGGAGTTATGGAGTCCCCTTGCAACTCCAGAAAGAGCCGCGGTCCGAGTGGTGGGGGCCATCACTCTTCATTTCTTGGAACCAACACGCGTCCACTTAGGGACCCCAAGCATTGTCTACGTAAACTGATAACAAGTTACTAACTGTTTATTAATTACTTGGTTCAGGATGCACACCGCCCCAGGTGCGCAGAGCCCTCCCCCGATCCTTTTGCCCGGATCTCGGGTCCTCAGCCCCATCATCTTGCTATCATCCCTACGGACAGTCTTCCCGGACATTAAAAGCCACCACCAGCTTTCCGTCCGGGTTGACCCACGACTACTTCCCCAACAGACAGTAGCGTGTACACCTTCCCAGGGGTGTGCATGCCTAGGCGGCATAGGTACAAGTACCACACAGAAATACAGTTTTGGCTACATAAATACAGATTTGCCACATAGAGTTATGCATTTTCGCAACTTCCAGTACAAGACTTTCATCTGTTGCTGATAAACATAGAGTTAAGCATCACAGATTATACATTTCCGCAACTTCTAGCACGAGGCCTTCATTAGTTGCTAAATAACATGCATTAGGAATAAAATGAAAAGAGGAAGGTAGTCGCCGGCATCTGCCAAGGGGACCTTCGATGAAAGGGTAGCCACAGACTTCCGGCACAAGTGCCTTCGATTCGTGTCTGTTCACCAAGGCGGTAGGAGAAACAAAGAGTAATGAATTTCACTTACTTCTAGGGTGGGAGAGGATACCTTAGCAGGAAAAGATCCAAGAATAGCACCACATAATTTTGAACCACGGTCAGATGACGAGGCAACACCTGAGCTGAAACCCTACTCTCCAAACGTCCACACTAACCCGGCTTTCGACAACGACAGAATTTAAGGTACACCAGCCTCCTCTACACCATACACTTACAAACATCAATGCACTCACCTGGATTCGAACCAGGAACCTTTCTATCTATATGCTAACACCGTAACCACCAGACAGGTTGGACGGGGGATTTAGCTGGGCGCACAGATATCTACGTGGTAACCTTAATTCAAATCGAAACAAATACGACATATTTGATCCGATTGGTACTTCTTTAATTGCGATTGATGATATTTTAACCATTCAAAATGACAATTCTTGCCTACACCTGGTCTAGTGAAATAGGACATAAGATGTGACCATTGAACGTATGGAATGGGCCTCTAAATCTACTGAACTCAGCATGTCTGGGATGGTCTAGAGCAGTGATGGCGATCCTATGACACTCAATGGTGACACGCCAAGACATTTTAGGTGGAATATGTATATGGGCGTTCTTCGGCCAAGAACAATCAATGCACTCAGCGCTTAATTCGCTCGTAACAAGGTAATGTGCGTTGATGTGCTTATGTTGAGAGAGAGAGGGGGAGAGTTACAAGAAGCATAAATAGTGCTAATAGCTGCACAAGCAAGAATTTTTCGCACTTTTACAGGAAGCTGATTCAACCTACAATGCACTGCTTCTGTTCAATAATGTGAGGTGGCTAAACTGAGGATAGCACCAGAGTGATTTGTAGATTGGTTTGGAAGAAATTACGGTATTTCTTGAGGTAAGGATCTGGTCCACTTTTCTCAATTCAGTGATTCTAAGTGGGTCAATACATTGATGTTGTTTACAGATCTCTCTGTTCATATTAATGAACTAAAATTAAAATTACAAGGTTTTGGCAAAAAGACGTTATGTTTGGGAACATAAAAGCCTTTGTATAAGTAAACTTACATGTTTAAGCGAGATTTTGAGAGTAAAAATTCTCGATACTTAGGAACTAAATACTTTCCTCGAGTAAAGAAGTATTTCCAGAAGGCCAGCACAACTGTACAGATGAATTGAAGTCAATGCATATAAAGTACGAGCACATTTTAAACTCGTCACTGGAACTATTCGATGTAAGATTTAATCAATTCAGAAGCATGGAACACAAATTTAAACTATGAAGTATCCGGATAAAGTACACAGTATTTTGGAATTAAAATCATTTCCAAGAAATGTGCAATTTGTTGATTTGGAGAAGCAACTTGCTGAATTTGAAGAGAGTATCTGGTCTCAAGTGTTCGTCGACTTGAGGTACAAACTTAAGAATATTGAAATAATCGGTTATAGAATGAAGAAGAGTGGCATTACGAACAGGAAGTTTCGAGCGCTTGGAACCGATTACCAGACACTTTTAGCACCCATAAAAATGTATCAATGCTTTACTCACAATTTTTCTCTCTACGTACTTAGTTGATATCTTATTCTCGACGTTAATTGCATTTTTAATGAATAAATTCATTACAAATATAGCTTTATTTCCTAGAGCTGCAAATATCACAATATTATTGATATTTCCAGATGTGACACGGCACCCGACTTAAGCTGGGGTTTTTCCGTTATTTGTCACACCGAGCTCAAGAGGTTCGCCATCACTGGTTGAAGTAAACGCGTTGTTGGGCTCAACTTGCCTCCTCAAAAAGTAAGAGATTTTTATTGCTTTGAAGATACAATTATCAGTATACGGAATTAATCGACGCCGGCATAATGAACTCGAGTATTCTATTTCTAGACAAATATTTCCCAATAAAAAAATAAATTTTTTTGTTACTTTTTCTGGAGTAATCTATGGCGCATTATGTAATTCATATTTGTACGAAAACTCATAAAATTCCACCAATTCGATTTTTTTATTATCGAGATTTTTCGGATTTTTTTACTAATTTATGGAAACTAGAGTGAGTATATATTTTCAATTTTTTTAATTGATCTTAATGAAACCGTTTAGCAGCTAACCGTAACCTGTTAGTTAAGGTTAACTAACTGGCTGGGTAGTTTACCCTGGGTAAATAACATTTAAGTTTAGAATAAGAGACTTTACTGCGAAACTAAAAATTATTATTAATTTTGGTACTTATCGGAGAGTAAAATCTGCTCCTGTGCCCACAATTATTACTTATATATTTTTTTATTATAACGTTATTAAAACGCAACTTAATGAAATGAAAAATTAGGTATACGAAAAATTATTTTATTTATTTATTAATTAGAATAGTACATAAACTTTTGCTTTTCAAAACGATAGTTAAATTAATTTGTCAAATAAATATCCCTACATGCACTTTTTGTGTCACACAAATTATTTAAATGAGATAATTTAATTATTTTAAGCACTTGTTATGCAGAATATATTAAAAACTGCGCATTAAAAAGTAAGAAGCAAAAATTAACAGCGTGTGAGTTTTGTTTTTTTAAGCTTGTTGTATGTATTTAATTATATTTGATGCCGCTCGCACAAATTTCTTACGTAAACTCTCTAAACATTAACATTATTTTAATGATTGTTTCTAAGAAGTAAGCTGTAATATATTACTGAACAAGATTTTTCATCATTTACGGTATGCGTTAATCATGTTTTTGTTGTGTGTTGTTCTGAATTATTCACTCAAAGCATTAATTATTAACGTGTTTTGATTATATAACACTGCCTAAATTGCATTGTAATGCCTATTTTAATTGGAGGTGTTTATTATGCTTTTGAAAAGATAAAAGTTTGTGTTTCTTAGGTATATTGTAAGGAAATAAGAGATGTACAATTGTATTTGTACTTTTGATGTACTCGTATTATTAATGGGTTGCATATGAATTAATGCTTTTCCCTAAAATTTTCTACGTTCGTTGTTTAATCATTAGCAAATTTTACTTCAAACTTGCAGAAAGGTACTGCTTTTTTATTACTTTTATCGTAATGACACTAATAATAAAGTATTCCGAAGCATAAATTAGTAAACCTCTCCACGTTTTAACATTTCTGCCATTTAAAATATTATAAAAAAGTAAAATTAATCTTATTGCACAGGATTTCTGAATAGTGTAGTTTAAATTTACACCCATCCATCAAGTAAAATAACCACATCACTGGGTTCATATAAAATATTCTATTCATCAAAGACGTTAAAATTTGTTAAAAGCTATACAAGGAAGACAGCCTATTGTTGAACTTATATATGTGAGCCCATCAGATGGGTTATTAACATGTTAAAGCACATATTTCTTAAAGCCGAATTTAAGAGGGTCTTGATTCTTACTTGAGTTGTGTGTCACTTAATTCTTCATAAATGATATCTATATAAAACTAGATAAACCTAAAGGTTTTTATAATAATTTCCGTAGCAATAAATTGACCTGGTGTGGAAGTTGGGAAAGTGTTGTATCAGGGAAGGTCTGACATCATCATCTGATCGTGGTTCAAGTCCTCTTTTGTCCTCATTTCTTTCCCTTCGGGTTTGTTTGCAGGACCGTCGCCAATATCCCGTTGCGTTGCAACAGCACACTACCCACTACTACCGTAGTAATAAAAAGTGAAACAATGTCACAATATGACTGCTAAGAAATAAACATATGTTTAAATATGCATAAAATTAGCCCCCTTTGTAAACGACGATCTTTGATTGGATTTGAACTCGCAACCATCCGTCATCCATGAAAGATAGCCGAGTTGTAAGACATTAAACAGATATTATTGTGACACAAACAAGCGCCCTCTGTTGTGCATAGCCACGAATAAGCGACTTGTTAGATGTACTCTCAGACCATAAGTTTCTTGTTCAGATGTAGATCTAATATAGATTTTTAAATAAACACATTTAGTCTTTCGGATGTTATGGTGTTGCGCCACTCTCCCAGTTATAAAGATGCATAGACACCCATAGAGAGCTCTTTATTTAGGGGTGTTAAGAAAATTTCTTTAAATATAGATTCGTTTTAGACTGTGTTCCCAAGAGACAAGATTTAGAGTACATTACCAAAAGACAAGCTATTTTGAAGTGTATTACGATTTTAGTTACTAGTTTTAGAATGTTTTCCTATCATACAAATCTTGTGACTAATTTTGGAGTACGACGTTAATTAAAATACCTTCCTTCCAGATATTTTGGAGTGTAATTCATTATCTGATGGTCAATTCATTGATCAGAGTATCCTCACACACTATAGAAACCCGGAATCACGCAAATTCCCTGCCATTAGATGTTGTATCCTCAAACGATGATATAAAATCGGCCAAACAATCTTTCACTGCGCAGTCACGTGACTACTAGTCGACATCTGCGTCACATTTTCTGAAGCTCCCCACAATAGACGTTATCCGTCTACTTATATTTCACGCCTATGCTTAGAACAAACCTGTTAATTCAGCCGAACTCCACAGAACCTGAGCTGAAACCCCACTTCAAGTTCCTTGACCCCGCCTAGTTGAGGTTATTTGAAACCATGGTAGATTTAAGGTGCACCAACACCTATGTGCACGGCGGTCTTTGGTTGGATCGAGTTTAGAACTAGCAACCCTCCGGTTGCTAAAGCTACTCTACCAACTGGGCAACATTAGCCGCACGATCATTCTTGGATTAAAGTGTGATTAGAATATCGATTCAATACGCTCAAAGAAGACGAGTCGGTTTGGAGTTATAGAATATTTTTATTACTTCTCCAAAAAACATTTGATGTTCTGTAGCCTAGGGGCTCCTCCAAATGAACCAGCTGGAGTAGTCCGAGTAGACAGCCATCCGGCCTTCGGAAACTCTACGAATGCTCCCCTCGTGCCCGCAGTAATTTTGACATATTTATAGAAAGGAGGGTGGACGAACACGAGGAGGGCACCCGCAGAGCTCTTCTGGTCCAGGATGGCTGACGTAACCGAGCAGGTGTTGTAGTCCAGCTATAGGCTTCCCTAAAAGAGAGGAAACGTACATAAGTTACATCAACGAGGAATAAACATTTTGTTTTTAACTTTTCATTCCTCCGATAAAATTCAATGATTCTTGAAAATATTTAAAAGTACTTAAAAATACCAAAATTCCGCTTAGTTTTTGAATTTTTTAATTTTATTCAATTTTATTTCTAACGAAGTTTGCCTGGAATCTTAAACTTTTTGTTTCATCCAATTTTGGTCTTTTCTTTTTTTAATATTACAAATTCCTCATTGTTACTACAGTTTCGTTTTTTAAATTTGTTTACATTACAATCTGGTTAATATTTTTATCTTTCATTTTAATTTCCTCGATTCTATTTTTCTCTTTGATAAAGGAAATCTTGCGGTTAACAAAAGAGGTTCCTTAAAATTTGGTAGAAGTTCTTTATTGTTGGTAGGTCGCTTTTTTGATTAATAATACTGTCGCAAAACACATATTGGGTAAAGCTCCTGCCACCAAACAAACTGACATCGCCAAATTATGACCATACACATACATAGAAACCATAACTGACATCACATAATACACCAATGAAGGAATTGAACCCGATCGAAAGTTCTTAAAAATTCCTTAATGTAACAATATTAACATAATTTATTAAATTATTAAATGCATTCATAAAATGTAAATAATAAAATGTAACTAATAAAATGTAATTAATAAAATATAATTAATAAATGTAGGTAATAAATGTAATTAATAAATTTAATTAATAAAATGCAATTAATAAAATGCAATTAATAAAATGCAATTAATAAAATGTAATAATTTATTAATTGTAATTAATAATTTATTAAATGTAACAGTGAAAACTCTGTACCCACCCAGCCTACTTTAAAGTTTACTAGTAACTAGATATCTCAACTATCAAGGACAGGTCAGTGTTACTAATGACAAGATACTTCTTGACAATCGCCAGGAGATAATTAAAAATTTAGATGCCCATCGATATAAAATCGGCCAAACAATCTTTCACCGAACAGTCAAGTGACTACTCGTCGACATCTGCGTCACACTTTCTGAAGCTCCCCACAATAGACGTTCTCCGTCTACTTATATTTCACGTCTATGCTTAGAGCAACCCTGTTAATTTTGCTGAATTCCCCAGCACATGAGCTGGAAATATAATTCAAGTTCAATTATATCGCCTAGTTGAAGTCATTTGAAACCACGGAATATTTAACGTAAACCAACACCTATGTGAACGACGTTCTTTGGTTGGATCGAGTTTAGAACTAGCAACCCTTCGGTTGCTTGAGCAACTCTACCAACTGGGCAACATTAGCCACACGCTCATTCTTGGATTAAAGTGTGATTAGAATTTAGATTCAATACGCTCAAAGAAGACGATTCGGTTTGGAGTTATAGAATATTTTAATTACTTCTCCAATAAACATTTGATGTTCTATAGCCTAGGTGCTCCTCCAAATGAACCAGCTGTAACAGTCCGTGCAGACAGCCATCCGGCCTTCCGAAACTCTACGAATGCTCCCCTCGTGCCCGCAGTAATTTTGACATATTTATAGAAAGGAGGGTGGACGAACACGAGGAGGGCACCCGCAGAGCTCTTCTGGTCCAGGATGGCTGTCGTAACTCAACAGGTGTTGCAGTCCAGCTATAGACTTCCCTGAAATAGAGCAAACGTACATAAGTTATATCAAATAGGAATAAACATTTTGTTTTTAACTTTTCATTCCTCCGATAAAATTTATTGATTCTTGAAAGTCCTTAAAAGTAGTACTAAAATACCAAAATTCCGCTTGTTCTTGAATTCTTAAACTTTTATCAACTTTATTTCTTCCAAAGTTTGACTGGAATCTGAAACTTTTTGTTTCATCCAATTTTAGTCTTTTCTTTTTTTAATTTTAAATGTTCCTCATTGATTCTGCAATTTCATTTTTTAAACTTGTTTACATTACACTCTTATAAATATTTTTATCTTACATTTTAGTTTCCTCGATTGTACTTTTCTCTGTGGAAAAGGAAACCTTGCCGTTAACAAAATGAGGTTCCTTAAAATTTGGTAGAATTTCTTTTTTGTTGGTAAGTTGCTTTTGAGTAATAATACTGTCGCAAGACCCATATTGTTCTAAGTTCCGTCCAACAAACAAACGAAAATCGACAAATTATGACCATACACATTCATAGAAAGCATAACTGACATGATATAATACACCAATGGAGGAGTTGAAGCCGAAAGGAAGTTCTTAAAAATTCCTTAATGTAACATTATTTACATAATTTAAATCCATTTATTAAATGTAAATAATGAAATGTATTTAATAAAATGCAATTAATGAAATTAAATAAATAAAATGTAATAATTTATTAATAGTAATTACTAATATATTAAATGTAACAGTGGAAAAACTCTGTCCTCACTCGCCCTTCTTTTCAAATTTACTAGTAACTTCGCGGCTTCGTAACAATATTCGATCAATGACGTTAACTAAACTTGAATATTTTTAATTGTACAGCTGTTTCAAGAGACTACTCTTTAAGGATAAAGCGGTCTTTTAGATTTGACTTCATAGAAGACTTTAATAGAGTCGTCCTAACTATGACAAAAACTAACTAAGAGTTCTAATCATGTCTCCGAAAATTATCATTTCCTACTGGGGTCATAATTGTAAAGAGCTACAGTATTATTTTAAGTGAAGATGCGGCAAGATATTATTTGCGTCTGTAAAGAAAAGCAAATTCCATTTTTCTATAACGCAATTATTTAATATAATTCTATTTTCTTGCCATTAAATTCTTTTGTTCACTTTATTGTAAATGTGAAGAAATTTTAAAAAACATAATCCAATAACTGGGAAGAGGAGTAGGTCATTGCCACATGGGAAACCATTTAATATTTATTTGATGTTATATAGTAGAAAAATAAGGGGTTTTCCTTTCGATTTATACTGGTTCATTGAGAATTTTTATATGAAAATTAAACTTTATTTGTATCATTCAATTGTAACGCTTTATGACAGATTTCTTGTACACATTTGAGATATACTCAATTGATAGAATAAAAGTTAATTTTATGAAAACAATTAAGAAATAAATTCATTAAGAGTTACTTACCATATCACAGTTCAAAAGAGCCTGAACTTCCTTCTCGAACTGCTTAACGTAATACTGTAAAAATATTCATGTGTGAGAAATTGGGTAATTCATTGTACATAAAGTAATATAGTGCACTTATTACTACGCTCATGACTAATGAAACATGATTCTATCGGACATTTGACATTAATTTCTTTAATGCAATAGCGACCGTCTGTAGTGATAACAATAGCAAATTGTTCAGAGGGATTTAGTTTATTTCAAGCATTCAATCTGGTCATCTAACTATCAATTTTATTTTGGTATTTTCAAACTGCTTCTTTCAAGCTTTATAGGCTGATTATTCAAAATGTACTGTCTAAATTGAACAGATTGTAGAGTGCACCCAAATAAACTTCTTTTGACACAAATAATGTATGTATTTAACAGTGTAATGTGCAAGAGGAAGCTGTTTGGCATAGTTCGAAATAAATAATTTTCTTTTCAATTTCGCATTCATAAGACGGATTTTGATCATGATAGAGCATTACGAATTCAGACATGGATTCGACAATAGAAACTGAAGAGTTGATCCAAGATGGTAATATAAATCCCTTTCCTAATAGGAGAGTACCAATCCATCAAACCTCTGAATGTTTACACAACAAAATGATGGAACTAGAAATTTTCATGCTAGTGGGAATGATGCAGGTTGGCCGAACACTCCAGAAATGAAAGACACTCTATACAAGGCTGAGAGAAGTCAAGGCAAACAAAAATTATTCACTGCACATTTCGGTAATGCTCAGATTTCTAAGCCAACCCACATTGGCATGAAATGTTTAGGTTTCCCACAGCTGCTTGCTTGATGGGCTGCAATGCTTGTACAAATTCCGTATAGCAAGTAACTAAGTTAAAAAGAGAATAGTTGGCAAACAGTTGCCAGATATACTCTTTGACAAAAAAAAATCTTTATTTTGGTGCATCCTAAAAATAATTGGTGAATACAGTTTGGTAAATGAATTTTGAATCACCCCGCAGACATTAGGAAAACCACATATTGAGCTGATACGCAATAAATGTTTAAAATGTACATTGGTACTTTTAACCTGAATGTTGTGTATCTACATGGATATTATCATAGCAGTAAACACACATTCTTGCTTCTCAAATTAAATATTAATCCTTCTTTCATATAACAATTTTATGAATGTGAATTATCTAAATTTTTACAGAAAAATACATCTTAAAATCCAATTCTTTCGTAAAAGTAACTTACTTTGGTCTTGAAGATCTAGCAAAGAATTAGACAATGCTGATCGCATCAAGATGTTAGCTGATGCGACACTTTCTGATGACAGTTTTGAAGTTTGATGAATGATTTCCATATCCGTAACTCCAGAGTCTTTGTTCACAGTGCCTCTAGCCCTCCTCATATTCTCACCTTCGATTCTTAGGTTTTTCATTTCATCCACCTAAGTAACAAAGGTATAATTAAAGTTAGTTTTCGGAAATAGTTTGAGTTGAGACAAACAGGATTTAAAGCTGCCTATGCAATGTCCCCAAAACATTTTGTTTGGGTTGCCATTCTTTCATCTTACACCGCTATTGCATTGCTGAATGATATGTTTACCATTTCGCTCACATGCCCAATCGGAGAACAGGGTATAAAATGGGACTTCCACCCTGACTTGGAGAAGACAGGAACCCAGAGAGGGCAGCAGAGACAGTTTGTAAAAGAAAGGAAAGATTTATTTCGTGCCATCGAAAAAATTTTCTTATATTATTCTTTACCAGTCACCTATGATGTCCTGTGTGTGGAAATTTTCATTCATACTAGGAGGCCTGCCCCCTGCTCGCTAACGCTCGCCAACCCCCGGAGGATTGCTTCGCAATCCTCATTGGTTCGCTGCGCGAACCTATGCTCGCTTCGCTCGCCTCAATGAAGACATGTGTCCTAGCAGAAGGGATTGTTTACAAAATATGTTACCAAAAAAATGTTTTTCACATCTAAATTTGCTGTATTACAGAAAAAATATATACAGTATCTCTAAAATCATAATTCAAATGATAACTTTGTGCAAATTTTGACTCGAAATGTGAGCGTGGCTTTGGAAATTGAATACCCAGCATGTTGTTTGTGTGTACATTTTCCCAGCACTCAAACGACCCACACTTTTTCATTGAGTTTGTTACCGAAAGTTGTAGTGCAAGCGTCTTGTTGAACTATAATTGTTGGCCCTGAAAAGGACCGTTTTTTAAATGGCCCTGAAAAGATCCTCCGTTTTCTTTGATTTCTATTATAAACTAACTGCAACAGCTCATTAAAATTTCCTATTTTTTTTCAATAAAATTTCATCCGATAACGCTATAAATTCAATCGATGCGCGAGACTTCGCGATAAACAAACAATCGTACAGTGTTGCCAAAACGCGATTACAAATAACGTCTTTTTTGCGTGCCACGTAAGAGAATTATATATATAGATTAAAGTAAATTCATGAAGAAATAGATAACAAAGATCTTATATAATAAAAACAAATTTAATAGTAAGCACACAGAAAAGTTAAAATACTGTTTTTTTAGAAATATAAAACATTTTACCTCCAAAATTGATTCTCTCAAGTCTTCCACAAATTTTGATCTCTCATGCTCGTTTCTAGCATTGAAAGCTATCATAATTTTATCATCAGTTCTTTGACTAAGACGAATACCGTGTGGATAATCTATAGAACAATAAACCATTGTTAGAATGAATGTATAATATATAGATTTAACTTTATTAGTTTTGTTAAATAAATATTTTATTGAATGCAAAATTTTCATCTTTGCAAATTTATATACTAAGCATTTACAATGTGTCGTATTCTATCAATACTTGTGTGTGTGTGTGTGAAGAAATCAAACTCAAAATCACAATTATAACCATTACATTTGCTGTAAAAAAAAGCTTTCACAATCTTATAGTAAATTTTAAATTTTAGTTCAGTGCAAAAAATTTTATATTTTTCAATTCTTGCATTCAAAACTTCTATAGATCGTGAATAATCCGGATCATATTGGTATGTTAATAATAAATGATAATTCATATATTTTTAAACATAATTCACTTATACTACTTACATGGGGTTTCAAAGAGTGTGACACTCATGCCACACAAAGAAAAAGACTGCCTGAATTTATACGTAACACTTCTTTTCTTTTTGGTTACCTAATAAGAAAAAAAAAATGTTTCAATCATCGAAATGGAAAGGTAATTGATAAAACTTTAACTATTTATACATGCATCTTCATATAGTTGAAATTTGCTTTCAACTATAGTGTAAAGCTATGTTACTCATTCTACAAGCACAGTTGAGAACGAAACCATTGCGCCACATTTTCTAATTCAGTCTCAACATTTAAGATTGCTTTTATTTTCTCAAGAAAAATAAACCATATGCCACACAAGTATTACCTGTCTTGCTGTAGAAACAAGACAGCCATATCCCACAGATAATTCTTGAATTCTAGTTGGTCATACTGCACTTAGCTACTGTTGGTCTTCTGCTTCAGGCTAATGCTGGTCACGATTCTAAGGAAGTCCATCTTAACGCCCAAGTCCTTTTCTTCAGAAGTGTGTGCTTACATAAATATGTACTGAACAGAAAAATGATCCTCTGATGCTTTGTTTTGTGCTCTCAAGGCTTTTTGTGAGATAAGAGTACACGTGATTATAAGTGAATAAATAAAAGGAAAGCTACATTTAAGCAAGACGAACTGTAATCAAACTATTTTCTAAAGACCTATCAAAACATATTATCCGTATTTCTATAGTGACCCTCAGTACCCGCATTTGTATTGGAAGAAGTTCTCGAGGTAAACTGCATGAAAATGTGCACTCTATATGTAAAATAAACTGATTAAATAATTTATTGTCATAAAAGAGTTACGAAACCATTATTAAATCATTGAACAGGAACACTTCTCTTTCATGAATACCAAGTCGTCCTTTTTTGCTGACGTCATGAACTTCATTCATTCGACATTTGCAGACTAGGCGCCTGTGAGGTACAGCAAGGTTCTATAAAATGAAACAAACAAAATTATCGTAATTGAAAACACAAAAACAAGAGGGTTCTTAAAACTAAGAGTCATATCACAGTCATTTAAAAGTTTTTATTAGTGTTTCATATCTTTTTCCTTGTATGAACATATATTGTACTAATTTGTAACAAGACTGTTCTTTACACATGTTCTACCTACATAGCCTCTAGAAGTGTCCCCAATATTAATTTTTATAAAACCCAGTAAATAGGTAACATTTAATTTACTTGGTTTTGAGGACATACTTACTGGCTTTTTCCCGACGATAGTTTGTTGAACTTTTAAAACTTCAGTCACATGGTCTAATCCCATTTTGAATTCATTCGTTTTGATTCTTTCATAAATGCCAGTTAACATATCTCGATCCAAATTATGACCATCATCAATACCTGTTAAAATGTAGAAAGAAAATATTAATATTAAATCAAATTAATCATAAAAAAACGTCCTACCCAGAAACATTTAAATATCCAAAGACCTCACAGGGGCAGGTACTTACATCTAAGATTACGAATAAACTCCTCCATTTTCATCCGTCGATCGGCTTTAATGCTGCGTGTGTGGAGGTCAGTATTTAGCATCATGATGGCAAATGCTAGCACAAAGACAGTCTCAGGATTGTGCAATTTGGAAGCTGCATCGTGGTTGCAGGCAATGTAGTGATGGCTGAAGACTTCGACTAGTTTCTCAATCTTTTGTGCTTCTCCCTAAAAATACATATAAAAAAATTCACCAATAATTATAAAAGATACAAGATGATTTGATATGTTAATGAACTGCTCTGTACTTCCCAGCAGATAGAATTTTACTTTATGTAAGATTCAAGTGTGCTTAATGTAAATTGATTAATTCATGGAATATTTTATTAATACATGTTTGTTGTTTTCAAGTGTTCTTGTCTTGACATCATTGTATTTTTTAAAGCATGTGTTGAGAAGAACTTGCAACTCTTTTAACTATTATAGTAGTATGTGAAACGAATATATATCTCAATGGAATAGTTTTAGTTCGGTTAACGTTGTCTGCATGTTCTATTATAAATGCATTTTCATAATTCGTCTATGAGTTAGATCAAATGAATATTTCCTTATTACTTACAGGCATCCTAAAGTAGGTCTGAAACTTTCGGAGGGCAACATCAATTTCCATGTCTGCGAAGTCCAGATCTTCCACAAAATATCTGTGAAAGGCAAATAGAATCAAGATTAAAAATAAAGAATTAACTCGTATTTTTAAGCATACTATAAATCATGATACACATTAAAAATTGATCCAAGATTTCTTCAAAGATTACTTTCAAAGTTCAAAAATTGAAATCTTTTGTAACATAAAAGTTATATACATTTCGCATTTTTAATATCAGTGGAAAATCAGTGTAATAAATGTAAAATTTAATTAATTTTACTTTAATATTAATTTTAAAATTTATAAAAAATTGGATTCTTGCGAGAATACTGACAATTTTATGAAATAGTTTAAAATCTTAATTACTAAATCAAAAATGGAATAAGGAATTAATTTTCAAATATTTGTAAAACAAAATGTCTGCTCAAACGACTTCGTATTTTGAAACATTTTGACAACAGACTGTTCTTAATAATCGCGTATTTTTCCGTTTAAAACATATTTTTTCATCCATGTAATTTTTACAAATTAACATGATTACTTTCAAAGTATTATTATCAGCTATTTTCCACTTTTTTCATCTCAGGGCACACAAACTAATTACCAAAATTCTATAGCATACCAAAAAGTGATGACCTATCCTTTTTACTACATAGTGGCCTTTAAAAAAAATCTCTTTGAAACAATTTATGCATGGTAATTTGTAATAAAATATAACGGTCAAAATTATTTGTATGGGTATTTCTTGAAATTATTTGTGAGCTCATTTATCGAAAGCTCAAAACCAAACGTTTGAAATGAAATAAATATTGCCCAATTTAAAGAATCTCTCCGCAGATGCAGAATTATATTCAGTGTTCTGCAACACAACTCCAAGTAATTGTAATTGTTCTTCTGGTATTTTGTCCGAATTTTGAAATCTGCAGTGAAACCTAAACCAAAATTAATAACTTACTTTATTTAAAACCAAGGCATTCTTTCAGAATTTAAATTTTGTCTATAACCTTTGAAGTTAAGTATTTTGTCATTGACATCGAATATGTGTAATTTCTAAAGTGTTAGTGGTATTTTGGGAGGTTTAGAGAGGTTGTTCCGTAGCTAGAAAAGAAAGACGTAGCAAGTTGCGCGCTTTGTACTGTAGAACACTTTAACTTACGATTTTAAAAAATTAGCCAAACTTTTGATAAAATTGTTCTGCAAAGACTTTGTTCTGCGACGTAGGTCGGGAAAAGTAAAGTTTTAAGCACTTTCAGCTCCAGCTTTCAGCCCCATCCATAAGGCCCAGGAGTGACATTTTGGGGGAGCAGATGTTATTCATTAGTTTCAATTATGTTTAGTCGTAATAAACACTTACTGTAATACAGCCATGTTGAATGAATTTTGTAAGTTCCCTAAGTATTCTCCAATCAGTTGTTTACTAAGTCCTTGTCCAGAGAGTAAAAAATTAGCAACAGCTTTAGGAGATGCTTCCAGGAAACCCCGCAGTATTAAGAAGCTGATACCCTTTTCAGGCTTCTTGTTAAACAAGTTGAGACCCACACGGTATTGTCGCTTCCGCCGATCTTCAGTTATCTGTAAGAGCAAAGAGACAAGATAAATAATGGTTAAAAACAAAAGTAAAGTGGTATAGAAAATTAACAAATGTAAATTTCCATATGATATAATATACTGCGACAAATAGATGCACTATAGAAGAACATTGACTAATTGTACATGTTATCCAAGCTCTTTTTAACCAAGTGTTTGTGTTATCAAAGCTGAATTGGATACTTAATTAAAAATAAAGTTTCAAGTATGAGTATTAACCAGAGATAAAGTGTTTCAAAGCAGATAGTTTAAGATTTTTTCAAGAATTTGAAAGGAATGTAACTTGGTCTATATTTATAATAAAATTATCAGATACATACTGTGACACAGATATGAATTTAGATTATACCGAATACTAGCTTAATGAATCTTTCAGTAGTAGTTGTAACAATAAAAAGATATTTATATTGAAAAGCCAAAATACAGACAGAAGAAATACAATATAAACTATTAACTTATGAAGCAGCAGATGATGGTGTTAAGGCAAAAACGCATTTGCTATTTATTCAAAAGTCGAATGGTGTCTTCATACATGTCAGAAAAGTAAATTCTCTTTAGCACAGGTGAACCAAGACCACTGTATGATGCGTCTCCTTTTATAGAATCCCTACATTCATCCCAAAAGTCGTGACTCAGGCCCAAGGTGGGAGATAATTGTTACGAGTCCAAAAGGGCAGTTTGCTTCTCTTGGTGGGTAGTGATACCATATTCGGATAATCGAATAATGTTCTAATTCCGATTCCTCTCAAAAAATGGTCCTCATGTAGCTATTGTAGTCCTTTGAGTTTGATTAAAAAACGATTTGAATGAAAGTTGAGATGGACCATGATCATGGGTAGATGGCAAAACGTTTCGTTTTAATTCCTACACCTCGTAAAAAAATTTCTATATAGAGACCTACTTATTTCTTTGAATTGGAGCCAACTGCTTTTTTGACTGGTTGTGAGTTATTCACAAACCCATCTAAAAGACCTGAATAAGTTCATCCAGTAAACCCGAGCATACAAATGTCATTTGAAATTTTTAATCCTTATTAAACTATTAAAAGACATAGAATTGTAAATATTTTTTAAGAAATGTGTTTTACGAAAATTACATAAATATTTTTCCTATTTACTTACCAAACCCAAATTAAATTGTTCATCCTCCTGAGGATTTGGCAGGTCATCTACGACCTGGAGGTCTACTTGGGCATTGGGATCGATGTTTTGGATGGTCAAACCATCTTTCCCTTGGCTACTTTTTGCATCATATTGTCCGGTGATAAGTTCTACTTGACCAGTCGCCTTTTCCTCTGGGCCGATGATCACTTCTACTTGGTGAGTTTGCTCACTAGCTTGCCTCACTGCACTTCCGGGCCTATCCCCTTTGGCCCTGAAATAGAGAGATGGTAAACATAAACAACCGATGCTAATTTGCTAACATATATACATAACCACTACATCTTGTTACATTTATTAGAACTTAGATCGATCAACCTTCAGTATTAAAAGTGGCTTGCGATGTGGATTGCATCCCGGCGGTTTAGTTTTTTAATGAAAGTTGAAAACTCCATTAATTTTTTTAAATGGTTATGTTTATACTTACTATACGTTATTTTTGTAAAACGAAGTCTGTAACAAATATTATTTACTAATCACTTAATTTTAAAAATTTGTGATTCAATACATAAGTTTATACTTGTAAATTATTTAAGAAGCTCACAAAACTTCTCATTCTAATAATATACGTAATTCATTTCTATAAACCGTCAGTAAGAGATATTTATTATTGATTACACAGTGTTTAACAATTTGTCATTGAAATACTTAATCTAAACTTGAATTTCTATTTGTACATGGAATCCACACACACACAGATACTCACCAACGGCTTCTCATAAAGTCGAAACCTCGATTTTTCATTTTTCGGAGATAGGACATGATATTTCCAAATGAAAAAGTCAATCTCCGACAAAGAAATTACTTCCACAAAGACTGAATGTTTGAAAAATTATAAAACGCGTATTTTGAAAGTAAAGATCGCAAGAAAACTTTTAAGATGCTAACTTGAGAATCAAAAAGCAGAGTATGATCTGAAATAGAAAATCGAACGGGAAATTTAATGGCTATTGTTGTACCTTTAACATTTCGCAACAATGGGACTTTTTATGAATTCTTACAATAGATTGTTGATTTAATACAATAGATTTACACTGTTAGATGTCGTAAGATCTCCAAGGCTAACTGTAACCGAAGTGGGGTGTGTGGTTTTTAAAAATTAAATAGTTTATGTGTAAAATTTGATATTATTTGAGGGGGTATTTAACTGTAATTATGCTTACTTGGTGACAAAATTAGGTAAGTTTGAAATCACAGTTAAAACTATTCTTAAATTATCCTAGATCCATTGTTTGAGTTCAAAGGTTAAAGGTTTTTAATGCAATAAGAAAGTATATCATTCACGGAAAAGAGTTGAAATTTGAAAGCGACTAAAAAAATATGAAAATCTTTCGAAAAAGTTTTCAGAGCGACCAAGCAATGTCTAATTTGATTGGCAATGTGTGTAGTAGTGTCCAAGAACAGAGGGACTTTGCATACTTAAATATGAAAATCTTTCGAAAAAGTTTTCAGAGCGACCAAGCAATGTCTAATTTGATTGGCAATGTGTGTAGTAGTGTCCAAGAACAGAGGGACTTTGCATACTTAAATTGGACGCGAACATTTATTTTTACAATATAATACAAAATTTCAGGTATATAAGCCGCACCGTCCTGTGCAAAAACACGTCTCTCTCTCTTCCGAGAGTCTACAACAAATCTGCCTTATTCGTGTTCTTTTTCAGAACAGCCAATAACATTTGGTATTCGTGATCGTATCAAAACACAGGCACTCTCATACATCGATGTTCGTCTACTAGAACAGTAGCAACCAGAACACAAGAACAACCGTTCTTATCTGTGTTCGTAACACCTGTCAGGAGATTGCTACAAACGTTTAACACACAAAGCGCTCAATAATAGTTAAAAGTGGAAGTTTGGAAAGTAGGGTACCTGTTCAGGTGTTGAATTCAACACTTTAGACCACGTCATCAAACCGTGGTTAAAAAGGACAACTTGCTGTCCCTTGATCTTTCCGTTATCGACTGATATCGGGCAGAGGAATACTATTTTTATTACGAAATATCATTTTGAAAAATACTGGTTGGAGTACTTCGTTTGGAAAGAACAGTAACCTTTAAAAGATGCAATACAAACCTTTTTCTAAAACAAAATGGTTCCAATGATAAAGTCAATTTTCACTGCCAATACGTTCTCTCATCTCATATCAATTCTCTTAATGCCTGAGTTCTTGATCCAGAGCATTGTATCATCCTCTAAGACATACGGAAAAGGTAAATGACTGAATTAGATATACAGGGCGGCAACAAAATCCTCGAAAAAAAGTTCCCTGATATTTCCCTGATTTCCATGATAGTGTGACAAAAATTTCTCTGTTTTTACAAATCCCTTAAGAAATGTCGGGATCCCTAATTGATATCGGTATACATTACCCAAACGACAATATTTTTTTTTATTTTGGGTCAAATGGGGTAAAATAATCATTCTCCACAAATATTTTGTATTTTTTCTCATCAGATATTTTAATTGCTATTGTAAGGGTTGGAACCTTTAATGGAACGCTAACAATTGTCAATTGAAAAAATGGGGAAAAAAATAAAAACCTTTTGATTACGAACTTTTTACACCTGTCCCTACATTATCCAAATATAAATCAAATTCAAATACAAAGATACATAAAAAATTGGTATAGCCTCAGTCTGCGTTTAAAGCGGTAGCAACGATCTTGGCGCTTTTTTTGGCGCACTTCTAGTAGCGAGTTAGGGCAGGTTAAGGCAACCCATCAGTATTACGATTATTATGGTTTTCATGGCAACCTCGGCAAGCGAAAAGTTAAACCTTTAGGACCGGTGCACACATCCGGTTTTTCAACGTACTGCCAAAGCAAGTGCGGTCTGAGATACTTTAGATCCAATGGAGTAGTGCACAAATGCCTCCGGTGCCACTGCGACGATGTACGTCCAACTTGAGTGCAATTTTTACCGCAGTTCCTCACGACGCAGCAGCTAGCCGCACACGATTCTCCGGTCTGAAGTAATTAATAAATGGTGATCCAGTAACGTCTATTTTGTTTCAAAATATACTTTTTTTACACTAACTTAGCGAAATAAACACGTTTTTTAGGGCAGAATATTTATCGCGATTGGCGCGAAATACTTGCGTCATTTCACGAGTACTTGCGTCATTTCACGGTTATGTGTGCATACTTGGAATTCGGTACCTCAGCGGCACCACACGTTGAAAAACCGGATGTGTGCACCACGCATTAGACTACGCCCGGTACAGCAGTTGTACCATGATCGCGACAGGGAAGAAATTAGACAACGACCATTACATCAGTTGTACCTTTTTCGGTAGTGAACGGCGGCGGTTTTCGCTGGGTTCGAAAACTACGACGCCAGTGTTCTTTATTCGAATTACAATTTCGGCGAAAATTATTTATTCGATTCTCAAAAGTATTTGTGATCTTGCATCTCTAAATAGGATACAAACGACAAAAGTTACCGTTTTCATAAAAATTTTAAAAATTCCCTAATTTTTTGTGTAATTTGGAAATTTACACTGAGAATTCTTTGATGATTCCAGAATTAAAAATTTGGTACAGCTACACTCTACGTTTATGACTGATGGCAACGGCTTGGCGATATTTTTTGGCGCACTTCTAAAGTCGCCAAGGAAAGAATTATCTCTTAACTCTTTTCCTGTCACAATTTTTGTTCTTTTTACAACACACTTTTTAAGCACATTTCAGAACGTTTTAAAAAGTATATTTTTAAAAAAATTTCACAAAAAGTAGTAAGCTTAATCACATATCAAAACACATTTGTGAACCAGCAGAGAAACTAAGCTACGAATGGTAAGAATACCCTGAAACTTATTAACTACACTAAATACAGTAAGCATGTTGAAAAAGAAAAAGATTTACAAAAGAAAAAAAGCAAGAAATAATACCTGATAACATCAGAATTCTCTCGTAAAAAAATAATGAAAACGAAAATGGTCTAAAAAACAAAACTCTTAATCCTGTCGTGAAAACTATTATAACAAAATAAAAATTCCACAACTGTCAAAATACAAATAAATGGACCAATGGTATCACAGAAAACGATTTAAAATGGTCCAATGCAATAAAAGGATATTTTAAAAACAAAATAACCAATGGGAGGAAAGAAATAATTTCAAACAAATCAATGAAATCAAACGATTTTAACGGATTTTGGAAGAACTTTCTAGAATATACAAAATGAAAATTGAAAGTTTCCGTTTGCCGAGGTTGCCGTGAAAACCACAACTACAGCAACGAAATATGGGTTGCCTTAATTTATCGTAACTCGCTACTAGAAGTGCGCCAAAGAAAACGCCAATCCGTTGCCATCATTCATAAACGTAGAGTGTAGCTGTACCAAAAATTTCCCTAAGAATTCCCTGATTTCCCGGTTCTGTACCACCTTGATATACTACTGATTGACAACAAATGTATTTTGTAATCAAGTCACGTCCTGGGTTGAGAGTCCATGAAAAAGTGATTCTTGGTATTTTAATTAACGTCACACAGGAGCTATTGGCCACAAACCCGGGTCTATGTCTAACATAAAGATCCAATGAAAAAGCCTCGTGGTTTTGAACAACGGGTAGATGACTAGAACAAAACGTGATATACTACCCCACTCTCCAAACTTCTACAAAGGCAAATGAGAGTATAACCGGAGTATATTCGAAGCCATGATTGTTTTGTTTTCCAGTCTTGACCGATAAACGGGTTTGCCAATAAAATTGATCCGTATGTGTTTGTGTGTATGTGTGCAATGTAAAGTCCCACATCCGGACGTCCTGAATCCGGAATTGTCCAAAATCTAGACGTTTTGATAACCAGCGTTTTTTTCCACACTTTTTTTACATCTTTCCGACAATTTTAAAGAGCAAGCATTTAAACCTAGACCTAATTGGTGAAACAACAAAATAACGGACATGTTCAGAGTAAATATCACACATTAAAATTAGAAAATTAGTAAATATTGTAGCGTTGTATTAAAAAGGTTCTTGCTTTTTTAAACATCTATATATATAATTCTCTTACGTGGCACGCAAAAAAGACGTTATTAGCTATCGCGTTTTGGCACCATTGTACGATTATTTGTTTTTCACGAAGCCTCGCGCGCTTGAATTGAATTTATAACGTTATGGGATAAAATTTTATTGAAAAAAAAAAAGGAAATTTTAATGAGCTGTTGCAGTTAGTTTATAATAGAAATCAAGGAAAGCGGAGGATCTTTTCAGGGCCATTTAAAAAACGGTTCTTTTCAGGGCCAACAATCATAGTTCAACAAGACGCTTGCACTACAACTTTCGGCAACAAACTCAATGAAAAAGTGTGGGTCGTTTGAGTGCTGGGAAAATGTACACACAAACAACATGCTGGGTATTCAATTTCCAAAGCAACGCTCACATTTCGAGTCAAAATTTGCACAAAGTTTTCATTTGAATTCTGATTTTAGAGATACTGTATATATTTTTTCTGTAATACAGCAAATTTAGATTTTAAAAACATTTTTTGGGTAACATATTTTTTAAACAATCCCTTCTGCTAGGACACATGTCTTCATTGAGGCGAGCGAAGCGAGCATAGGTTCGCGCAGCGAATCAATGAGGATTGCGAAGCAATCCTCCGGGGGTTGGCGAGCGTTAGCGAGCAGGGGGAAAGCCCCCTAGTTATTTCTATTTATATACCTGTCATTTTACCATTGCAATCACAAAATTAGCATTATGGGGGTCAATTATGGTTTATTTGACTAAAAACTACAAATAATCTGAAATGGCCGAGGTCCGGAGGATTCCAAATTTTGGACTTTGTACTGTACGAATAAATTATTATATTTATGCCTGGTTACATATTTATATATATATATATATATATATATATATATATATATTGGTTTTTATATTGGGCGCTTCCTAAACTAGGAAATATTATAGGATAAATGTAGTTATTAATTTTCTTCCAAATGGTACGAAATCAATTTTTTTATTTCAAATAAAATTGAAAATTAATGTATATACTTCTATCTTATAATGCCTACCTCCCTAAAAGTTCTCTTTGCAGACATAGCCCAAGTGTGAGACGAAATATTAAAGCAATAATTATAGATGTAGTTTAAAATTTCTGTCAAAAATTATAATCATTGATAAGAGCTTGGTTATGATTTTTACTATTTTCATTTTCTAAAGGTCAAGTTACTACTAGTTTGGTCACATGATACTCTGAGTATTTCAGAGGGTTAACATCGCTCACTCTACTTTTAAATTTCCTCTAAGCTGGACACTCGTAGGTTGATCTATGGGGAAAATTCAGTATTCTACACGAAGTATAGCTTAAAAAATGTGTACACTACATAAAAATGAACAGCGAATAGGCTTTATAGCTTAAATGAAGAAGAGGTCCGGCAAGTGCATAAAGAAATGTTACATTTTCTGTTGACTTTATTTAGGGAATTTTAACTTTGATTTTAGAAGTTTATGTATTGCTACTTCAATGCTGATACAGTAGTTTTAAATTGCTTCGCTGTTCAAATCTCTATTAAATGTGCTGTAAAGCAGAAGATTTTAGGAGTGGGTAATCATTCATTTTCTTATTTTTACTCTCGCTTTACCTTTTGCTTTAACTTATTTTTACTATTTATGCCGCTAATTGTTTCATGTTCAGTGATGCCAAACTCACATGGAACACTTCAGGTAAAGTGACAAGAAAATGAATGTTTTCAGAAAGTGGAATATTAAAATGTTGAAATATTATATTTAGAAAATTGAATTTTTTATGCATTTTTTATGTAAAAGGGATTTTTACTATAATGTATGTACCTACCAAGTTTATTGGAAAAAGCAGTGGCGGATCAAGTCAAGTGGGGGCCCCAAGCGGTAAAATTTCGGGGCCCTCAAATTCAAATAAGAAAAAAAGTTTCAAGAAAACTCTTATTACGTTATTTACAAAAACAAAGTAATCAAAAATGTCATACCATAACACATTATATAAATTTATTAAAACAACATTTTTACATGAATTTCCGTCTTGCTTACTAATTAAAATTCGTCAGTTATTTTGGCAGTCTCAATTCGGTTTAAAATTTCTAGCTCTATATACAGAATGGCCATATTAATTAATCTTTCTTCTCCCATAGAACTCCTAAAATAATTTTTACACGTTTCAAAACAGAAAACGATCTTTCTCCTGACGTATTAGATAAGGGAATTGTTTAAAACAAAATTAAATACTATTTCATCATTCGGAAATGTGCAAGTAATTTCCTTAGCGGCTCGACAGATGGCTGGTGTGGTTTTTATAGTGTCCTCATTTTCTTTAGAAATATTAAAAAATGCTCAAATTCATCTTCAGAAGTACAAACATCAATGTTAATTCCGTAAATATCCTTCAACTGTTTATAGTGTTATTTTTTTTTTCGATTGATAAATCCCCATAAAAAATATTTAAAAAGCCTCCACTACAACGTCATACGTCCGAGTTCTTTTAGATAATTCTGCATTGGTGTAATCACATATGACATAAGAATCAATTGACTCCGGAAATTTTTCTTACTGTAAATTCATGTCCGACTTTTTTGTTTACATCAAAACACATTTTTATATTTTTTTGCCTGCAAGTTTGTCCATCTTCCACGTTAGATAACAGGCCTGATAAATCAATAACCTCTTTTTTAAATTTTTCTCTGAAATTATTTATAAAATTTTCTAATGACTTCAGTAGGATAAAGACTTTCTCAATAGTTCGCATTCCACACTGATTGCAGTGATTTATTAGTAGCATTTATTCTTTGTAAAATAGTATTCCAAATAACTGTCAATTGGGCGGTTTCATATTTGTTCATTTTCTTCCGAAGTGAAGTCGAATTCCACTATGACAACTTTTTTAATCATCTGAATTAATTTCAGTTAAAGCCTCTTTTATATGGGTGGCACCTAGTTTTATAGCTAATACAGCATCTGCTCTTGCTGATCATTTTGTATTAGAAATTCTTTTCACTGAGACGGAATGTTTACACACTTCAGATTTCTGGTTAAAATTTCCCAGTGATGGGTTGATGCAGAAAATATTTTTATTAAATTCTTCAAACATAAAATACTGAATTGCAGCACTACAACTTTCTGCCGCGAAATTTCCAATTAAATTTAAGGAATGATTAGCACACGGAATAAAAAACCGCACTTGGGCAGCGTTCTTTAATATGTTCTTGCAAATCTGAGTACTTCCATGACATATTAGAAGCATTATTAACTGATTGCCCTAGACAGTTTTCACTATCCACTCCTAATTTTATTAGTTTCCTATTATTATTTGTTACACTCCTCAGTTTGCAAAGCTTCTTGTTCCAAATATGATCCATGAAAATGAATTCCACAAATCTGTCCTTTATACTACCACAGGATAAAACATCGTATCACAAAAGTTAGTAGATCGACATGCGAAACATCGGGAGTATAGTCAACAATTATACTATAATAAGTCGCATATTTGATTTCTTCAATTATTTCAGCTCTTTCTTGATTACAAATAAGAACAACAAATTCGTCACAAATATTATGAGATAAACAGTTTATATTTCCTCGTCCTTTGTTGGCATGTTTTTGTAGGTGTAACTTCCAAGAAAGTTAAATAATTTCCTTTCATATTGAATTCTTTGCCTTCATCGTGACTCCTAAATCATAATCCTAAGCGACTCAATAATTTTATTGTTGATATAATTATATTCAACACACCTCTCCAGTAACATACTTATTTTCCTTTTTCTGTAATAGTTGAGTAACAATTATATTGAATTTCGTTTATCTTTTGTGAATAGTACACATGGCTGACATGTTCTTTTGAAACTTCGTGGTCCGATAAAATGACATTAATTTATCTCCAATTTTGTAAACCATTAATTAATTTAATTGTTGAGTAAAGTTTGCAAGGGTCGCTGTAGACACCTTTTCTTGTTTCTGAAAATATCAACCAATTTCTCTTCTCCATTATTCTATTTGATTTCTTTCTGTAAAAATTATCATAAGAAAGTCTTATGTCTGTCTTTATACACTAATTTCAAATTCTCTATATTCCCGATATTTTTTGGTTTGTTACTAAGAATATGGTCAATAATAGCATCTTAATATTGTTGACCACAAAGCTATGTTATGTACTACTTCGATGTCTTCTCTATCGAGGCATCTTTCTGGACTATCTCTATCTTCCGCGTTTTCGGAATCCTTTTTACCGGTCACAACTTTCCTCGAAACCTAATTAAAAGACATTTTAAGACCTCGAGGCCCTACGCGGCCGCTTAATCCGCCACTGGGAAAAAGGCACACAATTAGTTGATTTGTAAACGTAAAATAAAAACAAAATATCAACAGCTTAAACATTCAGTGTAAAGAACACTTTACATCGTTAAAAAAATCACAAAACAATTCAATAAGATCTATCCACAAAGTTTGATCAGATCTTCGTGTAGAAATTTCAATTTTTTATTTTGAGGTTTCTTTAAATTAAATCTTTGGGTTTGATTCCGTACAGTTGAAAATAGCCCATTGTGTTGCTCCAGTGCAATGTTAAATAAATACCGACCTACATACCTAAATGAAATCCTGCCATGCTACTGTCTGATTTTTAAATGTTAACATAAACGCAAATTATACTTTCCTGTAAGCCGAACACAAAATAAGTTAAGGTATCCCTTAATGCTTTAACTTTAATTCTTAGAAATTTTAACTAGTAATAGAGTTAATTATTTAGTACAATTTATGCTATTTCTTAACATCATAATCACGATCAAAATGTGTTGTTCTAGACGAGTTAAATTACCAGAATGCATGAACATTAAAGCAACAACTTTAAAATAGATGTCCCAGTTAAGTGGAGAACAAATACAGGAGCGATTTTGTCATCTGACCATTATTCAAAATCACATTTTGTTGTCTTCGGATATTTACCTTCGGGTTTGATCCCGACACTCGACCGTTCTGTTGTTCCCAGAGGGATATTAATAATTCAAATACATACCTACCAGGAGCTGTCCCAGATACGCCGATACGATCTAAAACATGTAAAGTTGTTGCTTTGGTTGCGGATTAAGGATAAGCTAAAAAGTACTTAATTCCTCTAGCAAAAGTATTCATTCTTAGTCACCTTCTAAAACTTACTAGAGCAATCTTTCGCACTTTAAGTATTCGTCTATTGCAAACCATTATAGATATGGACCCACAACTGTTATTCAACTTAGTTTAAATCATCATATTATGATTTATAGTTTATGAGACATAAGTACTACAAAACTGGCAATCGTTTTGGTGGAAGCGGTTTTGTTAACTTCTGTACCACACTGAATTTTTAGACTTATTCATATCAAAAAAAGTTTCGACAATTTGCCCATGCTGCAGTTTGCTGCAACTCTCGTCGAATAAATGATCCCTCAAATACGATTTTAAAAACAAAAATGCATGTAAAACTAAAATACAGAAAGGACTTGTGCTTTTTCCGATGTTATCTAGCTGGCTCAAATATTTAGCTAACATTCGGTCATCAATAACCCTAACTGATTCTTAACTTCCTGTTTTTGAATCTAACAAATTTTTTTAATTACTTTGTTGCTTGTTAAAATTTTGTAGCTATTTGGATAGGCAGCCTAATTGAACATCTTCCACTTGAGCGCAAGTGAAGGTGCATGTAGCAATTCTAAGACGGGTTGCCAGATTACAAAATTATCGCAGAAGTGTAATGGTATCACGTTCTTGAGTTAACTTGTTAAGCTTTGTAAGGGAATTCTGGTTTTCAATCAACATTTAAATAAAAAACACCTACACAAAATGTGCATGTACTAATGCACTAACGTAACTGCAAACAATTTTCTCAAACCAGTGATGCTAAAGAAAGTTTGAGGAAGAATTCCAACATTTTTTTCGAATTTATACATAGTTTGCAGTTTTTTCACGTTTTATTCGGAACTCTTGAGATGAAAATATACAGCGGTAGAGAATTCAACCACCGCAATCTCACTTCATTCAAGACACTATGAACGAAAATAAAATCTCTAATCTCGGGGAATTTCTTAGACTTGAAACCTTTTGCACATGTTTTTCTTTTGTTCCATCGAATATTGCTGTAGAGACAGCCGAGTTTAACGCCATCTATCGAGGAGTAAGTGGTACTGCAGAGAACGTCGGAGGAAATTGTAGACTCTGGACGTGTCTGTTGGGTTATTAGTTTCTGTTATTTAATTTTCCAAGTAAATACAGTTCTTCCATGTTTAAAATAGTCGTCCTGTGTTAGTCTGTGCTGTGCTGTGTTAAAATAAACTCGTCTCACAACACACTCTCTTTCGAGAACAAGATGTAACCAAAAGCTAACCAGTTCAAAGGACTGTAAGCAAAGCAAGAGAACCAAAAGTCATGGAAAGCAGGTAGGAGCAATTTTGATCTGATATTACTTGAAGTATGCTTTCACCGAAGCTATATAAATATATTTGAAAGAAAGCCAAAATGTTTAAGAATTCAAAACAAGAATAGTTGGTAGCACTTCTTGGTGAAATAGAAGATACACCAACTGTTGGTTTAACAGAGATTCAATTAAAAAATAAAATTGAGGACAGTAAACCTTTTAAAGACGATCCAGAATTCCTAACAGGTTTATTAAGTTCAATAGTTGAGGAAAGAAAGACAAAAGAAGATAATGAGATAAAAGCTAGGGATACACAATTAGCACTAGAAGCTCAAAAAAATTGAATTTGAAAAATTAAAACTAGCGCAGCTAGAAAAAAAACTAGAACTAGAAAAAATTAGAAGTCAGATAAAGATCAGAAGACATAGATACAGGTTCGGGAAACTTGGAAACTCTAATAAGAAGTGTGAAAACGTTAACCATCCCAGTTCCAGTCAAATCGGAAAACTTCAGTTTCTTCTTTCAAACAGTGGTGAGAACATTTATTACCAAAAACGTACCGGAAGAGTTCAAATCCGAAATTTTGAGTAACATTTTGGGGAACAAAGCTACAAACATATTATTATATTAGCGATAAAGAATTAAAATAGTATGTAACCATTAAAAAAACTGGTATTAAAAGAATATCAACCAACTGCTTATGAATGCTTAGTAAATTTTCGTAGAGCACGACGTGAGCCTAAAGAGTCGCATGTTCAATTCGCATTTAGACTGTCTGCAAATTTCCAATATTACCGTCAGCTTCGTGAAGTTAAAGATTTTGATACATTATGTCAACAGATAATTTCCGACAAAATTTCTCAAACGTTAGATAGAGAAACTGCAACTTACATTAATATCAAAACAGGGAGAAAATGGTTAAAACCGAAATATTTAGCAAAAGAAGTTGACATATATTTTGTCAATAAAGGCAGGTCGTTGAATGAGATCACTTATTTTTCTTACGAAAATACAGCTAATAAGTGACCCCATGTTTTCAAAGAATCAAAGTATGTACCACCTCATTTGAAAAACAACATAAATAAAAATAGACATCCGCCCAACGACTGTAATATATGCGGGAAAAATACGTATCTTGCCAGATTTGTTCGCAACGGAGTCAACCGGTAAAACAATTCGATCTCTCAAAAAAGGAAACAACAGAGAAAAAGGTGAGTGACAGAATAATAGCAAAGATTGGATCTTCCTGTTTAGAACCAGGCGAAATAATAACGCAACCATTGCAAAGTGTAAGTATTTACATTGCGGGTAAAGAGATACGAGGTACAATTGATTCCGTCGCTGAGATTTCAGTTTTAAACCCGAAGTATATTCTTAACATTCCCATTGAAAATAGTAGCGATATTGACCTAATTTCCGCTTTTGGAGAAACTATTAAAGACAGAGAGGCGAGAATCCCCATTTCTGTCAGTAATCCTGATAATCCTCTCTTTTTGAAACCTATTGAAATATTCCTGGTCTTTACGGAGAAACTTCATGTACCATGCATTTTAACCCCGACCACATACAATTTATTGCTTTTGGATGAGACGTACCCTACTGACGCGAAGCTTGAGGTGGACAGTGACACGCCAATGCAGGTGGCTAGGGAAAATGATAAACAAATTTCGCTGAGTGAAACATTTTTTTCTCTCGCTTGTTGATGAAAATGTATCTAGTGGTGTAAAAAGAGTTACTTCTGTGAATTCGCAATCATCGGAAAAAACGGAAAAGGTTAACCAGATGTCAGATGTTGATAAATTAAGAGCGGAGCAGCTGAACTGTGAATCGTTAAAGACGGTTCTCGATCAAGTGGAGCAATAGGAAATTATAATTTAATCGGTGATATAATTTATCACAAAGAAGAATTTTCAGGTGACAATGTTACGCAACTCGTATTACCAAAAGATAAGAGGGAACAAATTTTAAAACTCGCACATGAGTCAGTATTTGGAAGTCATACTTGTAAATAGACCCTTGTAAATAGACCAAACTTCCCATTTGAAGTTGTAAACGCAGATATCCTCGGTCCAATCGATCCACCTTCAGCTAGAAACCATAAGTATGTTCTTACAGTAATATATCAACCATCGATATGGCCAGAAGCCATACCTTTGAGATCACTCACCGCCAAAGCAACATGCGATGCTTTGCTCGATATTTTTATGCGTACAGGTATACCCACAGTTATAGCCAGTGATCAAGGTTCGAATTTCATTTCTCAACTGACAGAAGAATTTCATTTCTCAACTGACAGAAGAATTTCACACTAGATTAGGAGTTTGCCCTAAATTCTCAACACCTGGTTATCCAGCTAGTAACGGATTAGTCGAAAGATATAACAAAGTTTTAAAACAAATGCTTCACTATGTTATTAGAAAAGATCCTAAGAACTGGGACAAACATATTCCGTATTTGCTATTCGCTTATCGAGAAATTCCCAATTACACGACTGGAGTGTCGCCTTTTAAATTACTTTACGGAAGAGAAGCTAGAGGTCCATCATCAGTACTAAAATCTACTTGGTCAGGAGAAATCACTCTACCCATAAATCTTGGCAAAAGTGCTAAAGATTACCTTCAAGAATTGAAAATAAATTTAAAAGAGGCTACAGAACAAGCTGCGGTAGTCGCAGAGGGGGAACAAAAGGCGTATACTGAATATTTTAGTCGCCGCACTTCATCCAAAGAGTTTAAAACTAATGACCAGGTGTATTTACTAATTCCGGATTTAAATAACAAATTATACGCTAGATGGACCGGATCACGAAAAATAATTTATCGCTGTAACCCTCATTCATATAAAGTAGTACTTTTAGACCGTAAAATAAGGCACGTGCATGTAAATAAAATCAGAGTCCAAACGATAGGTGTAATTTTTGAAAATGAAGCAGAGTTTGGAGAAATCCATCCTACATCTGAACCACATTTAAAGGAAAAGCCTAATTTTGAGGAAATCGACTTAAATCATTTGGATGACACAAAGAGGAGAGAGATATTTTGGATTTAGTGACGAAATATGAAATGTTATTTTCTGATTAAGTACAAATAGCTCAAGTCGGAGAACATAAAATTAGATTGTGAGAAACAGAAAGGAAGAAACCTTACATTTATAGAATCCACGAATCTCTTAAAATAGAAGTTGATAAGCAAGATGAAGAATTGCTAAGTCAAGGTCTTATCGAGGAGAGTGATGCAGAGATAGTCTACCCTGTAGTCTGTGTTATGAAAAAAAGATGGTAACCTTCGATTATGCATTAATTTTAGATCCCTTAACTCAGGGCTCGAAATACCCGGGTGCACAGGTGCACTGTGCACATGAAAATAAAATTGTGCACCTAAATTTTCTCGCAAGGTGCACGCAGTGTAACTAAAGTTAAAAAAAGGGGAGGGAAAACGTGTTCTATTATATTTTGTTGTTTGAACAAAATATTAGTTTCAACCGCTCTCGCTCTAAAGGAACGTAATTAAAATTCCTAAATACACACTATGCGAAAAAAATCGCTGAGCCGTAACTGGTTAATACAGGAGGAGGGCTTACTTGTGCCACTGCCACCAGAACTTTCCTATGATCAAATCATTTTCCAGATGGCTCTGTTGAAGCGACTTTCGCGATAGCCGTGCGCCGGATTACCTTGAAAAAACGAAAGTTTTAAAAGAAACACGACACATAATCCAACTATGCAGTTTGCCGATGGAAGACAGATATAAATCCATTGTTAAGGATCAACTTTTGTCTGCTTTTGATGTCTTCGAGCCATGTTATTGGCCCAAAAATGAAGAAATTGAGAGCTATGGGAACAAAGAAATTGAGAATCTATGGTTACATTTTCAAATTCCATTAGAAGTAATAACTACGCAGATAAAAAAATTGTTTAAATATTTTTATTTCCTTTCTACTATTAACCTATCTGAACATGCCCAACTAATAAAGTAGTTTACATTACATTAATGCTCTTATATTACGTTTTTTTTAATGTGCACCTGATATATAATCTGTGCACCTAATTTAAAAACTTAGGTGCACAAGGTGCACCTGCATTATAAAATCTATTTCGAGGCCTGCCTTAACTCTTCTACTAAAGCAGACGATTTTCCAATGGAAAATGCCACCGAGCTCATGTATTGTATAGGAAAAGCCAACGTCATAACAACCATAGATTTATTAAAAGGCTACTGGGCTATACCAATAGATAAATCAAGTCAGGATTTGACATTATTTAAGACACACCGAGCGCAATACCGATTCAAGGTGATGCCTTTTGGTTTAAAAAATGCTGCAGCGACATTTTAACGTGTCACGAACAAGGCACTGTCGGATCATAAAGAATTTTTTTTCTCGTGCCCATATCGATGACATAGCAGTATTTTCAGATGACTGGGACACACATCTATCCCATCTAAACACCATACTATCAAAATTGAAAGAACTGTGTTTCACTGTCAACTTGAAGAAATGCTCTTTTGCAAAACCACAGATAAAATATCTAGCAAATAAAATATCTAGGTCATATAATCGGATCAGGGAAGCATGAAACTGACCCAGATAAGGTCACAGCTTTTCAAAATTTGGAGCCTCACAAAACTAAGAAACATCTTAAGAGTCTTCTTGGTTTATGTAATTATTACCGAGATTGCATACAGCACTACGCAAAAACAGTGTACCCTCTCACGGAACTTACGAAGAAACGATATCCTGAGGAATTAGCATGGACAGAGGCCCATAGTCAGTCCTTCACCAAGCTAAAAGATTCCTTGGCAAGCGCACCAAGTTTGCACACGTCAATTCCTGGACAACCATTTGTAATACAGTGTGATGCATCTTCAGTCGGTGTCGGTGCATGTTTATATCAGATGAAAGACGGAACTCTTTGTCCTATAAGCTACGCAAGCCAAAAATTGACAAAACAACAACAGGCTTGACCGGCAATTGAGAGAGAGGCCTACGCAGTTATATGGAGTTTAAAGAAGTTCGAGACTTGGATCTTTGGTTCGAAGATCGATTTAATAACTGACCATAATCCTTTGACATTCATTACAAAGAATACTCCACAATCGTCAAAGCTTCAGAGATGGTCCTTGACTCTACAAAAGTACGACATCTCCATATCACATTGCCCAGGGTCAAAGTTGTCGAACGATGACGCTTTGTCAAGACATCGCTCGCCTAAACTATTCCACTATAGACTGTTCCTGATTGAAAAACTGTATTCTTATAAACAGTTCTTGATTTTGACAATTTCCACTAAAAACTGTTCCTGATTAAAAAACTGTGTCATTATAAACTGTTCCTGAACATTCAATTTTTATTGAACTTTTTTTATTATGTGTTTTTATTTTTCTTGCTAAGTATTTTAGAAATAAAAATTTCTAAAATGTCTAATGTTTTTGGTATACTTAGGTAATTCTTTTAACTGATTTATCTATATATAATTATTTCTTTTGTATGTGTTTTGAATTGTTGATTTAGCATACAGTATAATATTAAGTTGAATATCAATATATACATATTTTTTAGAGGTCACATTTTTCAATCGGATAATTGGTAAAAGTAACTTGTTGTATTATTGTATATTATTTGTCTACATTGTCTATTGATATTATCAGAGTAATTGATATGTGTCTCACCTGTCACTTAAGTTTCAGATTCGGGTCAATTGAGGTATAATCCCAATCTTGAGGGGAAGGTGTAGAGACAGGTGAGTTAGAGCCACCGGCGCGAAAACTCCATCTATCGAAGAGTAAGTGGTACTGCAGATAACGTCGGAGGTAATGTAGACTCCGGATGTGTCTGCTGAGTTATTAGTTTCTGTTGTTTAATTCTCCTTGTAAATAGAGTTTTTTCATGTTTAAAATAGTCGTCCTGTGTTAGTCTGTGGTGCGCTGTGTTAAAATAAAGTTGTGTGCTTAAAGAAGTTGTTCTCGATTGGACAAACAAAAACACTACGATTCAGCAATCCTCACAATTGCAATTATGTCATATCTAGGTGCTCAATAGAGAAAGATTTTCCAACTTTTTCCATTTCCTGAAATCAATGATAGGCTCAAGAAGACGATAAAAATAAAGATTTTAAGGAAGAAACACTTGCTCAGGCAATGATTAAAGGAGCGGCAAAAGTCTCAGATCCAGCTGGTCAGTCAAGATATACTTTAAAAAATGCACTTTCTTCTCTAGAGACGAAATAATTTAATTTCAGACATTTTCAACAACAAAAAAAAATCTTTCAAAGAAAAGGAAGAAATTTGCAAGCTATTTCAGAACTGAACAACATATTTAAAAATCATGATTGCAAATTTTGTAGTTTTTTCGTTGTTAATATCATTTTAAAACACCAGTCCAGTCACATTAATGTGATCACCACCTACTATCGACGTCAACGTGAAATAACCAATCACAAAATGCAGGTGGTAGCACATTGCAGTGGAGTGTATATAAAGGATGTCCTAGGGCATCGGAAAGCATTTCAATCGTTGGCGTAATGCAGAAGCGTTGCGATTTATCCGACGTTTAAAAGGGCATGATTATTGGCTTTCGGGCCAAGGGTGGAAGCATTTCGGAAACGGCTAATTTTGTGAACTGTTCGCGTGCCACCATGGTAAAAGTATACCGTGCATGGCAAAATGGCGCTATCCAAAATCAGCGGCGTGGCACATGTAGTTCACCACGGGCTATAGATGACAGAGGCGAACGAAGGATACGGAGATGCGTTCGGGCGAATAGTCCGGTGAACAGTTAAGAAATCGCGGTACAGCTACACTCTACGTTTATGAGCGGTGGCAACGATCTTGGCGATTTTTCGGCAAACTTCTAAGGTCGCCAAGGAAAGAATTATTTCAAAACTCTTTTTCTTTCAAAAATATTTTTCATTTTTACAACGGAAAATGAAAGTTTGAAAACACATTTAAGAACGTTTTAAAAAATATATTTGAAAAAAACTTTTACAAAAAGTAGTAAGCTTAAACATATTTCAAAACACATTTGTGAACCAGCAGAACAACTAAGCTGCGAATGTTGGGTAAGAATACCCTGAAACTTATCAATTACACTAACTACAGTAGGCTGTTTGAAAAGAAAAAGACTTTTAAAAGAAAAAAGCAAGAAATAATACAACTTGTTACCTCAGAACTATTGCGGGAAAAAATAATAAAAAACAAAAATTCCACAAATGGCGAAAAAACTAAACTCAAAATATTACAATAAAATAAAAATTCCACAACTGAATAAATACAAATAATTGAACCAATGGTATCACAGAAAAAAATTTAAAAGGACCAATGCAATTAAAGGATATTTTAAAATCAAAATAACCAATGGAAGCAAAGAAAACATTTCTAACTCACCAATAAAATCTAACGACTTTGACATATTTTAGAACTTTCTAGAACATTCAAAATGAAAATTAAAAGTCAACGTTTGCCGAGGTTGCCATGAAAACCACAACAAACGTAAAGACAGATGGGTTGCCTTAACCTACCGTAACTCGCTACTAGAAGTGCGCCAAAAAAATCATCGCCAAGGCCGTTGCCACCGCTCATAAACGTAGAGTGTAGCTGTACCGAAATCGCAAGCCGTCAGAATTACTAAGGAGCATGATTCGACGAGCAGAGAACCAGTTTTCAGATTCCTTCAATTCCTTAATTTTAGAACATTTTCTTCAGCAAATGCCACTGAACGGCCAATCAATACTAGCTTCAGTTCAACCACTCAGCAACTGCCAGCATTGCTGATCGTATATTGGAAGTCACACCTGCTCAGGTTAGCTCAGTTTCTCAAGTACAGTCCAGCGATGTATTATCAAACTCTGCTTTTACGACTCTCCTTCAATGAGTGCAGAAATTACGTAGGGAAGTGTTTTCCCTCCGCAAATTGCGAAGTCTATCCCGACACCGGTACGAAAAGAGGCGAAGCCCGTCAGCCACTGCTGCTTCGAAGTCCTCTTAAGCTTTGGTTTCCTAAGAAAGTGAAGCCGTTATCTAATAGTCGTGATACGTCATGATGCCGCGGGCATAACTAGACGGCCGTCTAAACAAAAATCCCGAGGTGTCAACTTAGACGGACAGAATACGTTGGAGAATGGGCAACACAGACGGCTGTCGTGGTTTATTTTATTCGAGAAACAAAACAAAGTGGTTTTTTATTCTCTAGTTTAAAGTTTCTAACTTCGGGATCGTTGAAGTTAGAGTGAAAAATTCAACAGATTTCAAATCAGAGTAAATTTCTACGCCAGATCGATATCAAAAACAGTTTTATAATTCAATTATTTACCATTTGATTATTTAATTATTTATTAAATAATTAATTATTTATTTAAAGAAAATCACATTTAAGGTATCGATCTGGTGTCAAATTTTCCGCAGATTTCAAATCCGTTGAAATTTTCATTCTGTGTTTAACTATCTCGATTTTACAAAAACGAATAAATCAATGGCAGTCAAAAATGTTTACTTATTTCTCTCCTCTTCGTTCGAATCGCTTGGAGCAGGAAATGAAATGTGGCCGCTACAAGAGAAAAAACGTTCCCCAACTGTTTGAGACCGCTATGACGACAGTCATGGAAATGGCGGCTCCGATAATTTTCGTTCGCTCACAAACACCGCTCTCTAGGAAACCAACACCCTGTGTTAGAATAAACAACGTTTTAGTGACGTCACCCACCGATACATCACGGCCGCTAGATCACGGCTACGCTTTCTTAGGAAACCGAAGCTTTACTGTTGGTACCATAGGACGTTCAAGGAGTATGCAAAGAAATGCGTCCCACCTTGTTCGTACCAGGGAACTGAAACGGGACGGTGTAGCGGCGACATACGCCTTGCCCTCGGAATCTCGTCGCCTTTTCATCAGAGATAGGAAAAGTAACGTCAACTTTTTGTGCGACACTGGATCAGATGTCAGCCTTATTGCAGCAACTAACCAACAGTTAAATCAACAACCCATTTTAACAATTTCAGCAGCAAACGGAACACCCATTCCTGATTATTTGACAAAAAACTTTAAGTTTAGATTTTGGTCTACGCCGTAAGTTCAGTGTTATTTTTCACATATGTAAAGTGTCTACAAATACACTCAGGAATATTGACAATAGCGCACCGAGAAGGGAGGAAGCAACAATCGCGATGCTTTTCAAATAAGTGCAGTGAGATCCGATACACAAATGATCCAAGTTTGGTACCAATGCGCATGACCACACATCCTGCAGTGGCACTGCAATCAGGAAGTGGGACCGGCGCAAAGTGGAAGATTCGTGAACTTGACGATCACATTCTGGCTTTAGGAAGACTTTCGTAAGGGAAGAATGCCAGGTAGATAGGTAGATGTGTGAGAAGACATTTCTCTTAATTAAGCGAGTTTGATATGGCTTCATCATCGGCATGAAAACCGCAGACTGGACGACGCGCTGAATCCCTTTTCGTTTTGGGGACAGATGATAACCGCGTACGGGTGTGGAGGCGCCCTGATGAATGGTACAATTTCGCCCACGCTGTCACGCGACACACTGCCCGCCCAGCAGGTGTAATGTTTTTTTTTCTGGGGGGGGGGGCATAGCCTAGGATAGCCGGTTGACTCTAATTGTGGTTCGTGGAACTTTAACGGGCCAGCTCTATGATGATGCCATTCTTCGACCCCAAGTGGGACATTTCCTAAATGGTCTTCCAGGGGCAATTTTCCAGCAAGATAATGCTCTTCCGCATACAGCTCGAGTTGCTCAAGACTTCCTACGTCATGTTCAGACACTCTTCGCGGACTTGTCCCCTATAGAGCATGTTTGGAACCAGATGAAACACCTGATGCCGCTGTGTCAATCTGCACATGATTCGGACGTGGCTATTCAAGAATTTTGGACCCATCTGCATCTGCCTCAGGACTACATCAGACGTCTAATCAACTCAATGCCGGACCGTGTTGCGGCATGTATTGCAGCAGGAGGTGGTCCAAAGCGCAATTGAAGGTGCACTGTATTTGTATAATTGTACACACTGTAGCGTCAACGTAGGGGGGTCCCTCTGACCTTAGCTTTCATGGTGGTCCTTGAATTTATGACCGGATGGGGGTATCCCCTTCTCTTTGGACTATAGCGGCTTCGGAAGAACGTGTGGGGTCTTCTCTAGAGGAAAAGGGAGAATCGTGGAACGTGAGCGGACGGAGGACGACTCTGCTCCGATTGAAGCCGTGGGACTGTGAAACCCTATTTGTGTACAATATCTATTAGCCTCGAAATAGTTTTAACATATGTATTCTTCTATAAATAATTAAATGTACTGTAATTTTAAATGTCGTTTTAATTATCTTCAAGCCACTCGCCACGTAAACTATACCCACGACGTTACAACACCGTATTCATTTAATTGTCTTGATATTGGAATCAAGTGAATCTCTCGTCTGTAGCATTATGTGTATTAAATTTCATTTCAATCCGATGCTCCCTTCTTGGTGCGCTATTTTCAATGTTCCTGATTGTATCATTGGATTTGATTCTTTTCTTTGATTTAGTACCGGATTTAAGATGGAATAAACTTGTTGATTTAAACACGAACTGAAATGTTCCGTGTAATTTGAGTGTATCTAAAATATTTTCTGTGGCATATATATTGATAAATAATGCAAACGGTAAAATAGTATTAGATTTTACTGAAATTACCAAACTGCCTAACCTTGACAAACCAGTAAAACATACTACCATGATTATTATTAACAGCAAAGGGCCACCAGTCGCAGCTCGAACGAGAAAGTTAATCTTTGATCGGCTCAAAATTGCCAAGACCGAATTTCAAAACATGATTCAATTAGATCACATAAGACCCTCTAGGGGCAACTATTCATCACCGTTGAACATGGTATCTAAAAAAGGTTCGATCAAATGGAGACCCGATGGAGACTATCGTGCTTTAAATGCACAAACAGTAAAATAAATATATCCCATTCGCTGTATTGCAGATATCAAGTCAGAATTTCACGGAAAAGAAATTGTTTGGTCATATTTATCTAATAAAAGTGAATCACTAAATTCCAATTAATCCGACAGATATTCACAAAACGGTTAGCTGCAAGCCGTTTGGGCTTTTTGAAAGCACCCGAATGCAATTTGGTCTTTGAAACGCTTCTTCCACTTTTCAAAGATTTATTGATGAAGTGACACGTGACTAACCATTCGTTTACGCTTTTGTTGACGATTTACTCGTTGCTTCCTGTGTTCATGAAGAACGTCTACACCACCTTAAAAAAATTATTTTCAAAACTCCAAGAGTATGGACTATGCATAAACGTTAAGAAATGTCAGTTTACTAAAGCAACTATTGAATTTCCGGGATTTAAACTTTCTGAAAACAAAAGGCATTGAAACCTCTCTCTGATCACGTAAAATGCATCTCGGATATCCCCCAACCAACTACTTTGACTCAATTAAGGCGTTATTAAGGTCTATTTAATTTTTATTGACGCTGCATCCCAAATTCTGTAGAAATACTTGCACCATTCGAACAATTTTTAGAGGGTCATAAAAATAAAAATAAATCTCCTCGTTCCAAGACAAATAGTTCATCCGAGCAATTACAGTGAAACGATGATAATACCCAAGCATTTAATACATCCAAAGAAACTATTGCTATGTGACTATTTTAAAGTGACCAATGCAAACAAAAATATGTTTTAAAATGTCGAATATTTTTATACAAATTTAAATAAATATTTGTACAGTTCTGTTTAAAATTATACATTATTTTTGAAGATAAGTTAAACATAAGTATTTTAAATAATTTTTTGAAAAATATAGTTGTACGTATCTGAAGTTAGGTTAATTTTATGCTTTAGAATTCTATCTCCCAAAAGTGTACTTTTTCATAAAAGGAACATTTTCAAAGTCTATTTAAACGAATATAAAAAATTAGTTTGAAAGTGTAACATACCGCATAACATATTTTAACGTAGGCATTTTTTTTCCTAATTTCTCAGAAAAGTTAATTTTTAATGCTCAAAAGAGTGAAAATTGGTCAGTTTTGAAAAGAAAATTAATTGAAGGAAAAAATTTTAAATCATCAAACTTTAAGTTTTTTGAAAATCACTTTGTTGAAGTGTTTGAAAGTGTCTTCAAAACCAGTATAAAAAATTCACAACACTCCACAAAAAACATTCTGCGAATATGTTACTTAAAATTTGACCATTTTAACACTACGGAGATAGGACTCCATTGGCCCCTTTAAGCATAAGTACAAAATTACACATATTGAATATCCTGGCGTATCTCGGGTTTCAGATATGACCGCGACAGCTAAAGTATGACCGAAACTCTTCCTTGTGTTAATTCAAATAAACAAACCCTGTAAAACGTGTTTCCTACCACAAAATCTAAAATATGCCCGCGAGATTTCACTGCGTTAACTCATACACAAACCCTGTAGAACGTGTCTCCTTGTCCATATCCAATTATTGCAGAAAAACAAACATAAGATTTTAAAATTGGTGTTTCGAGAGGAAACTTTTATGACTACCTGTGTGCCAATTTTCAAAGTTACAGATTGGTCAGGAAAGAAATAGCCTATGTTTTCCGCAGTGTTCTAAAGTATAAGTGTACTATATTTGGTGTTAATTGGTCAAACGGTGCGATTTGTATAGAGGATATATACACACATCCTTTTATATTTTTATATATTCATGTAATAAATTAATTTATCTTTCATATTAGAAGACATTTTATGCTTACAATTTCTGCTAAATTTTTATTTTGGGGAATTTATGAAGAACAGCATTGTGTTTCATCTAATAAGCAGTGAAGATCTTCTTTACCACTCTGCAAGGTTCTATTCTCCATCAAAAGAAAACGGTGCTCCTTCTAACCACCAAAAATCAGTTCTTCCTATTGTTACCACTCAGAGCTTAAATCTGCTCTTGTCATAAACACTCGATTATAGAAAAGTTGGACAGTTTTATCTTCTTTGAAAAGACATAGTCCCATCATCCTTTTTTTTTCCAAAATTTAACAAAAGGGCTGACCGCGGAATATTTCGTTACATTTCGAACTCGATTTTTTAAAGAAAACTCATAACTACTTTCCTTTCCTGTTTCGGAGAGTTCGAATTGCGAGGCTTTAAGAAGAATTCATATTTTTATGTCTTTGCTACTGGTGTGTCTCAATTATAGGTTCATTAACTTGAAATACATTTAGCAATTTTTAAAGAATGGTTTTGTTGATAAATAAGAATTACTTCAATCGATTTAAATTGGTTACATATATATCATCGAAGATGAAAAAAAAAATGGTTAAGAAAATTATTTGGAGATTTGATCAATGAATAGAAACGATGGTAGACAGTTAACTCTAAATCAAACTTTTTTTTCAATGCAATAATCTCAAAAACAGAGAGAGTTACAAATCTTTCTTAATAATAAATACCCTTTTTCTTTCTTTAGAACTATTTTTGAAAAATCGTATAATATTAACAATTCTTTAACTGATTATCAAATCTATCTAATTTGTTACTTCTGGAGCGTAATAGTTGGTTATCAATTCTATAAAGCAGGTGATTGAATTTTATTTTAAAAATAGGAACTATATAGAACACTCTTAGTTCCTGAGGGGCTCTGGAGACAAATACTATATCTTTTTATATTCGAGTTTTATTTGAAACTAGGAATCAGAACACACTCTCAGTTCTTGAGATTTAAGCTCGAATTATCTATATTGTATAGGAACTTAACTATTTTTGTGTTTGAATATTTTCAAAGTGGTAATTTAACTGTGTGCTTAATGTTAAAGTTTTGTCGTCGTTATAGATAGTAATATTTGATAGCGATCTTGGGGCAAAGTATGACTGATCCTTCAGCTGCTTTTATGGACAAGAACCAAAATTATTAGAATATTTTTACCTAAAAATTAATAGTTTATAAACATCTGATCTGTGAATTTTGTATTTTGTCAAATAATGGGTTTCTGCTCTAAACCGATGATACGTTTAAAAATTGTAGAAAACAAAGATTCCCTTCTTTTTTTTTTTCTTTTTTCTTTTTTTTTTGAAGCTATAAAATCAAATATATAAAATGGAATGAACAAATTATAGGTTGCTCTCACATTTACGGTACTTTGTAGCAGGGCTCAAAATACCCGGGTGCACAGGTGCACTGTGCACATGAAAATAAAATTGTTTCCCTCTAGGTGCACGCAGTGCATCTAACGTTAAAAAAAGGAGGAAAACGTGTTTTATGTAATTTTGATGTTGGAACAAAATAATAGTAACGACCACTCTCGCTCTAAAGGAACGTAATTAAAATTCCTAAATGCACACTAGGCGAAACAAAATCGCTGGTCCGTAACGTGTTTATACAGGTGGAAGGTTTACTTGTGCCACTGCCACCAGAACTTTCCGATGATCGAAACATTTTCCAGATTGCGCTGTTGAAGCGACTGTTGCGACAGGCGTGCGCCGGAGAAAAGAGAATTTAGATGTTTAAATATTTTTAATTACTATCTACTACTAAAACTAATAAAGTAATGTACAGTACATTAAATCTCGTATATTACGTTTTTTTTAATATGCACATAAAATATAACCTGTGCACCTAATTTAAAAACTTAGGTGCACAAAGTGCATCTGTATTAAAAAATCTATTTCGAGGCCTGCTTTATAGTGACACTGTGATAGGAGTGGAACTTGTGTCTATTATCACAAAGCTTCCAACAGTTAGACAGATGTTGGCAGTAATATTCGTCTTATTGCTGATCAAACTGTATAGTGGTTAAGATGTCATCCTCTAGGTCGGAAGGTTCCTGGTTCGAATCCGGGTCAGGGCATGGATGTTTGTAAGCGTATGGTGTAGAAGCGGCTGGTGCACCTTAAATCTGTCGTTGCCTAAAGTCCTCACGTTCGGTGTGAGAGTTTGGTGCCTGCTCAGATGTTGTCTCGTCTTGGTTCAAAACACCGAATAGTTAAGGCTGGGGTAACTAGTTGAATATTCATGGTATTGGCAATTCAGTTCAGCAATACAGTATGCTCCTATTGAGGCTAGTGTCATCTGGTTCGGTTTTTTGTAATGCGCTCGTGTATATATCACGTCGGTCGACAATTTAGCTGGACAAAAAAAATGCTTTTAACAAAATTTTTTTAATCCGTTAATATTACAGAAAACAGAGCACAATAATACTAAAGTAGTCAAAAAAAGTGTTACATAGATATGTGTGAATTCAATATTATTTTTAATGGTGCGATTTTATAAACTAACATTACTCACAAAAAAATTAAACAATGTTTACGAATACGAAATTAATTCCGCCCTAAGAAAAGGAAATGACATTACTGCCCGAAGCCAATGCGTCCGCGGTAGCCCATTTGGAAGATTAAAGGAATGGCAACCGGAGGATTGCGAGTTTTAATCCAACCTAAGACCGTCGTGTACAAAGTGGGCTGGTGAGCGTTAAATCCGTCGTGGCCTCGAATGTCCTTACGTTGGCCTGGCGTGAAAGTTTGTAGAGTGGGGTGACAGCTCAGGGTGACCTCATCATCTGATGTGGTCTAAAATTGCGTGGTGTTGTCCTCGGATGTTCCCCTTCAGATTTTATCTCAATCGTCGCCATTAGCCCGTTGTGTTGCTCCAGTATGACGTTAATTAAATACCTACCTAGTCCGTTGTTATAGATCAAGAGGTTTCGTTGGAGCAATAGTAAGTGCTACAAGATAATATTTGCGGACCGGTTACGTCCTGTGTGTCGCCACGAACAAAGCTCTGCAAACGCTCATATGCTGATAAAAGGAAAATGCTCAATGTGGTATATGATCAAAAGTAATTGCTGATCTGTCAACATCTTATATACAGGACATACGTGCAATCAAAGCAGCTACAACAAGCACCGAAGCAGCAGAATTTTAAATGCAATTCATTCCAATTAAATTAATTCCATACGCAGTTACACGTGCCGAACTCCCAATAAAGATAAAGGGCCCCCATAAAGAACGGAGGACATATATTCCTGATTGAACCAACATCCGTAGCTTCTTATCTCCGGCCATAGTTCAAGATCTGAAAGGTCCATAAAAGTTTTAATGGCGACACATTTAAAGCAGATTCGTGTCCAGTGTTCAAGATAGAGAGAACTGGATCTCAATTACTTCTAAGTCTGTTGTAGAAATAGCTCGTGAAGAGACTGAGCAGACTCGTTAAAAATTAAACGCCGAATGCGTTTTAGATCATTAAAGATGGCGTGAAATCTGTTTGGAATGTTAGGTGATTATTAACGATAGCTATTTTTGAGACTGCACAATAGAAATCGTACGAAAGCAATTTAATCAGTTGATTTCTTGATCGCAGTTGGAATACTGATCGAACATCGCAAATCTGTTTTTTGTAAGGCACGTACGGTTGTTAAACAACCATTTACCAGTATTAATGTCCAAACATTCCCTTTTAAATCGACACACACGATCAAACAAGATATACACGAATATTTCTATAGTATAATAAAAGTTCATGAAACATAATTCGTTTTAAAATATGCAATAAAGACTAGTATGTTCAATATCCTCTTAAACTTCCCAAACTTTTTCCTGTCAGAACATAACACTTTTCTAAATTATATAGAGAATGATAATCACTCAATAAATATAAACAGTTTTGCACAAAATGTCATATTGTGTTTTTAGACTCATTTTGGTGCCAAAATGCATAATTTTTTAAATATAGTTAATAAACTTAAATTGCTTGAACGTGCTTGTACAAAAATCAAACAGATATAATTACATTACTCTAGTTATAAAATTGGCAACAAATCAGTTTTGGATTTTCACAAAATTCTCGTAACTTATAAAATATCCCGTTAGTTTGCTCCAATACGACGTAATTTCTATAACTTAGCTCATCATTAAAAGAAATAAAATGTAAAGTATAAAACGAAAAAACAAACGACTAAATAAACTCAAATATTATTTGCCACTCTTTGACTTAAACTATTACTAATAGACCCTACCACAAAATTTAGTTACTAATTGAAGCATTACAACTTACTAGAAATAGTTAAATTGTTCAAAGAACTAAGATCCTTTTAATTTTTTCATCTAATTCCAAAATTAAGATAGTGGTGTCCAGAGATTCATATCCGATTGTTCAAACGATATTATGGAAATTGCATTTCAAGAAATGGATAGAACGCTCTTTTCCCAACTTATAATTTAAATAATATTTTTAGTTTGTATGTAAATGTTCAATTTCGAGTTTAAAAAAAAACATATTATTTGGAAAATGCAAGAACTCAAGAAGCTGTGAATTTTAAAACTCAACTCGTAATTACAAAAATCTTTTAATAATTATTCACTTCAAATACAGTTCTGCATCAGACGTATTACATCATGTAGAGTTTGTATTTTTAAACCATTAGTTGGAAATATACATAGTAATACACAGTCCAGTCACATTAATGTGACCACCACCTACTTTCGACCGTCAACGTGAAATAACCAATCACAAAAGGCAGGTGGCAGCACATTGCAGTGGAGTGTATATAAAGGATGTCCTAGGGCATCGGAAAGCATTTCAATCGTTGGCGTAATGCAGAAACGTAGCGATTTATCCGACGTCCAAATGGGCATGCTTATTGGCTTTCGGGCCAAGGGTGGAAGCATTTTGGAAACGGCTCATTTTGTGAACTATTCGCGTGCCGCCTTGGTAAAAGTATACCGTGCATGGCAAAATGGCAGTATCCAAAATCAGCGGCGTGGCACATGTGGTGCACCACAGGCTATAGATGACAGAGGCGAACGAAGGCTACGGAGATGCGTTCGGGCGAATAGACGTGCAACTGTTGAGCAACTGACCGCCCAGATGAACCAAGGGGCTACCAAGAGTGTATAGAGGAAACGGTTCAGCGAACGTTGCTGCGCATGGGCTTCCGCAGCAGACGCTTGGTTAATGCACCTATGCTGACTGCAGTTCATCGGCGACGAAGGCTGGAATTTGCACGCCAGTACCGCAACTGGACGTCCACGATTTGTGGCTTTTCCGATGAATCACGTTTTATGTTCCATCGGACAGATGGACGTTGGCGTATACGGCGTGAAACGTCTGAAAGCAAACAACCTGCAACAATTGCCGGAAGGATCCAGGCTGGAGGAGGGAGCATTATGGTTTGGGATATGTTTTCCTGGCATTCACTGGGTGCACTTATCATCAGAAACCTAATGGACTCTCTTCCTGTACGTCTTGCAGCGGTCCGCTCTACCAAATGTGGTTATTCTGGCTTTTGACAGGTGGTCACATTAATGTGACTGGACTGTGTAGTATAAATCTGAAAATGTACATTTTTGTGAGAGAAGGAAGTAGAATAGGTGATCTCTAATGTTTCAAAAGGAAGTGTTTGTCTGTTTGTTTGTTTCGTCCACGCAAAGTCCTTACGAATCTATGTTACTTACAGTAAAGCGATTTGGCATACAGGTAGTCCAAGGTTTTTGCAATGGACAATATGCATGATTTTCAAATTCATTTTAAAATGAAAGAGCATGAAAAACTACGTAGAAAAATGCCACTTAAACTGCAATCTGACGACATTAATTATATTGAAATCACTTGTCAAATTGCTGTGACGTCCCTTTTAACGAAAAAGTGCAGTCGCTGACGATTTTAGCCTGTGACGTCGTAGTACATGATTTTTCCATCAAGCGTTCCTTGAACTGTGTTATCTCTATGCGTATATTTTTAGTAGTATTATATTTACAGATTTTTGATTAATTCAGCAATGGAAGGTTCGAAAATAGTTGAAAAGAAAAATTTCAAATATTGTATTGTTCCGTTTGTGTCATAATGCAACGATTAAAACACCAAAAAAGTATTTTTTTTTGTTGTACCAAAATATGAACAAATTCGTAGAAGATGGTGCAGCGATATGAAAAGAGATTAAAAGAAAAACAAAAAGCTGTGTTCTACTTCTTGCTTGCATTGCTGTGAAGATCTTTTTTAGTAAGTTTAAAATACCAAAAATTATATATATTTGTATTTTTAATTGTTTTTAATTAAGAATTGTGTGATTTAATCTTGTGGATAACTACTTGTGTTTTTGCTAAAACGAAAAACTATTCTTTCGGTATCAAGTCACTCATAATGCAGAATTTCTTGTTTTATGAAAAATAATTTAATAAATAAATATAGGAATACTATATATTTATAAATCAAAACTGGTTAAAAAAATATACAGAGAGCTAACATCGATAAACATTGAATTATTGTACTCATGATAAATAATTTGTAGTTGGTAAAACTGTGTCATATTTCTTCTTTAAGCTGAATGTGAAAAGTATTATAGAATTCAAATTCTTGCAATTTTAATCAAATTATCACACTGCCTTCTTCATGGTTTAAAATGTTGTGTTCAATATTTAATGCAGTTGCAATTCTCGCAATAAGTTTCTCTACACATATTATTTTTGGATAATCTTTTAGTGCATTCCGTTTTATCGCTTAAATATATTTAAAAAATTATTGTTCATTAACTAACAAAAATAATGTTGCTAAAAAATTAATGTAGAAAATTAATTTTAAGTTAGTTTTCAAAATTCACTATTTTAATACCACAACAATTTTAATCTACTTTGAAATTATTTTCCTAATATAAAGCTCTTATTTGATATACTATTCTAATTATCTATACAAAAAATCTGTTTCAGAATGAATTGTGTTACTTATTAAAGAAAAGAGAACAACTATTAATATTCTATTTTCTTAAGTACAACTTTTTGATAATACCACTACTCTTTAGAAGCAATATAAAAATACATGTTTTTTAAAAATAAATATGGTGTACAAAATATTATCATACTCTTCGTTTTTACGCCTTTCATTTCGACTCCCATAAAATTTGGATGGTTTCGCAAAAAAGAAAACATGGATATACCATCCAATTCAGGTAGATTTTCTGACTGGCCTTTTACAAAGCCTTGTTCTACAGTCGTCATTTTTAAAGAAGAAATCTGTATAATAATAATAATGTAAAGACTATAATTCAACACAATTATTTAAAAAATAAAATTAGCGTAAAATCAATGAAAGCAACCTGAAATAACATGCAGCCGGCGAATGTAGCGAGAGATTTCATGTACTATGACGTCACACCAAGCTTCATCCTGTTTTCAGTCACGTGACTTCAACGCGTTTTTTAATCGCTTATTACGCTTAAATTAAACTTTTTTGAGATTTATAAAGTTGATTTTCGGATTGTTCATGATCAAATCTGTAAAAAAAGTACCATTTTAGGACCTTTTGTGACATAGTGCATATTCCCTATTATAGGGTCGAAGCGAACTATAAAATTCGATCTAGAATATTTTAAAATGAATTTAATAGTTTTTTCACTCTTATATCTTTGTTTAGTCACGCTCCGGCAATTGAAGAAAGGACAGAATTTTGCTATTTCCCCCCTTGACGTCACGTCACAATCGTCACTATTGACAACAGCCTATGGAACCATGACACTTTTTTTCAATTTCCGCTCTTCGCAATTAAATTAGAATACGTAGTAATTAGAATATACCGCTCAAACGATTCCACAGCGAATATTTTGACTGGCATTGTTTAGTTCTTTTTTTTGTAAAATCGGGATCGTTAAAGATAGATTGAAAATTTCAACGGATCTGAAATCTGCGGAAAATTTTACACTACATATATACCCTGATTTTCTTTTAATAAATAATTTTTCAATTAAATATATCTTTTTTCGCAAGAGATTGTGACGCCACGCCGATTAGATCTCTTTGCAATTCGAATGTTGCCGTATTTGACAATGACGAGATCATCACAGCGTTGCGCGTCGTGTTTAGTTTGCGAAGCGAACCAAAGTTCAAAGTATACATAATTTGTTTTGCGAAGCAAACCAATTGGTAATCCATGATGGCTGTTATCCAATAGGCTACGAATTCCCTTTTGGTTTGAAAAGCAAACCAATAACCGTACAAAAGCAACTGGCACGGGCAACGCCGGGCTAGCCACGTAGTGACTAGTAAGTTATAAAATAGCAAATGTCGTTCTGCTTTCAATTCTGTTTAAAAATCACATAATTGGTAGATAAGTAGTTGATTAACTTCACATTGGATGGCTGTTGCCTGTTTCGGGGTTTTATGGCGCACGGGTCTTATTTGGCAATGACCTGCGCCAGACACAGGACATACAATATCGAATAATGGATATACAAAGAATGAAAGTTTCACAGACAAGGAAGAGCGAAATACAATTAAGAAGGAATAAACGCCACATTAGAGCAACACAACGAGTTATAGGCGACATTCCGGGATCATTCTCAAAGGGAAAGTACCAAGGACAACGCCTCGTAGTTTTGAACCACGGTGAGGTGACGAGGCAACACCTGCGTTTTCATCCCACACTCCAAACTTCTATACTACACCAACGTGAGGATTTTTGAGGACACAACAGATTTAACCCTTCTTTGCATAGTGGTGGAAATTTCCATCATAACATTGAATGCCCAAAAATTGTATAAAAGAACAAGTTCACTTTAAGTTGATCGTATCTAGATACCTTTTTAATGTCCATTGCATAAAAAAAAACATAGCTGTCAAAAATAAGCAAGTGTCACTATTAGTAAAACGAGCTTGAAGTTGTCATTCCGCTGTTTGTTGTAGTTGCAATAAACGTATGATTTCGTTTTTAATTTTGTTTTATCATATTTGAGTTTCTATTGCTAAAAAAGTGAAAATGAATGTAAAAAAGGTTTGTAACATGTGTTTCTGTTATTTTTAGAGCAATTTCTGAAAAAGTTTGCTTTTAATTTAAAAAATACCACATGATACCATCATATTGTTTTTTGCTAAATTTATACTATAAATATATACTAAGATTTTTATTGTATTGCTTTGTATTGCTTTTTATTATCTTTATCTTAATGATGCTAATAATAAAGTATTCCGAAGCATAATTTAATAAAGCTTTTCACGTTTTAACATTTTCTTTACTTTACAACAATTTTTCTTTACTGATATATCATGCAAATTAATCTTATAACACAAGATTTTCGAATAGTGTAGTTTAAATTTTAAACCCCAACAAACCAAGTAAAATAACCACAGCACTGGGTATATATAAAATATGATATTCATCAAAGAAGTCAAAATTGGTTAGAAACTATAAAAGGAAGACAGCAAATTGTAGAACATATATGCGTGTGAGCCCATCAGAGGGTTATTAACATGTCCAATTACATATTTCTTAAGGCCGAATTTAAGAGTGTCTTGATTCTTAAATGAGTTACGTGTGACCTACTTCTTCATAAAATATATGTATATAAAATTAGATAAACCTGAAGGTCTTTTTATAAGCATTTCTATTACAATAAATTGGCGTAGTCTGGAACTTTGGAGTATGTTGAGCAAGGGAAGGTCTGACAGTGGTTCAAAACCATCTGGTGTCCTAGTATATTTCCCTTCGGATTTTTATTTGCCGTACCAATAACCCATACTGTAGCTCCAGTACACTGCCTACTACTACCGTAGTAGTAAAAAAATTAAACAATGTCAAGAACTTTGCAAATTGACTGCTAAGATAGAAACATATACTATATGGACAGAAGTATTTGGACGCTGCAGAAATCCGAAAGAGGATCCATCTTAGAGTGTGGCTGTTTTTCTTGGTTAGACTTGACCCATTGCTTTATGTAGCTGGTACCATGACCATGAACGCTGACGTGTACCTCGACGTTCTGGATAGTTCGGCCTTGTCTACACTTTGGAAATACTACGGCGATGACGGTTGTTTCTACCAACAGCATCGACTTCCGTGTCATACTACAAAACGTGTGCTGGACTGGTTTCCTTAAAATGAGGTGAATTTTCTTGACTGGCCTGTTCAGAGCCCCAATCTCAATCCGATCAAGGCGAGTTATTCCTGCCCAGACTAACAGAGAACTTGGAGAACGTATGCCTCGACACGTTGCAGCTGTAATACAAGCAAAAGGAGGGTCTACTCGTTACTAATTAGAATAACAAAGCACTTTTCTGTAAAACATGCAGTGTCCAAATACTTTTGTCCATATAGTGTATTTAAATACTGTTCTGATTTTGCAAGTGGTCAATCTTAAAAGTGATTTCGATAGCAATATTTTACATTTTGTTAATGCTGAGGTAGATCTGTTGTTATCTAGACATTTCTTTATGATGACGAAATTAAGTTTTTTTTTTCAATTTCAAGTGATGAGTAAGGCCACTTTTATGTTGCAGTAAAAATGGGAAAAGTTGCATTTATCATTCCCTAAAGTTGCATTTGTGAAAATAAAGTTGCATTTATTTTTGATACACTAAAATCTAAAATAAATTACTAGTAAAAAAAAAAAAAAACTTTATCTGTAATTGTCTTGAAAGCCAATTACAAGTTACCCATGGTCAAATGTTTTTTTTTATTTTTTTTATATAATAGATATATAACTAGTTGTTTAAATTTTTATGTTAGTCTTCCGTAAAGCGGAACATGATATAGCTAAACGTACTCTCGTAAACTCCACAACATTTCAAATCGTGCGTGGAAAAGATTGCATCAATCGAAGTTCTGCCTCTCGTTGTCCAATATTTAGGATTTGTCTATAGATCCAACCAATAGACTTCTCTCAACACTTCGCAGAATTCTTTCCCATCTTCAGTGCTCATGTTGATATTAAAGTGTCCAGCCAAGACTGATTTATACTCGTCACAATCTGTGCCCAATGCTTCTGAGATCGCTTCTAAAATGTCATCTGTACTCGAACCTGGCTTGGCATATAGTACGGCCAAACGAACATTGTTTTTTAAATAGACGACAACAATGTGAACTCCCGTGTCATAATTTGGGAACTGTAGAGCTTCCTGTGTTTCAATATTATTCTTGGCGTAAATGGCAACACCGCTGTGCTTTCTCGTGCGACTTTGGCTCGAATGAATCTCGATGCACAATTTAAAGTCTTGAAACTTGAAGCGATCGGTTGGAATCGTCCACGTTTCGGCCAACAATAGAAAATCGCTGTGCATGAAACTATGATCACAGGCAATGTCTTCATGATGCGCTTGGAGGGATTGGACGTTGTGATACATGAACTGATAGCTGTACTCGTAACTGAATACCGGAATGTGACTGGCTCGTGACAGTCTTGCCTTGCATTCCTACTACAATGCAACTGACTCCTACCAGTCTCGTTGCTCTTATAATGAGTTCTTTCCAGACTAGTAGACAACTACCGTTGTTTAGTATTCCTACATCTTTATATTTTTTTTTCTTACACCGGACGACTTGAAAACCCTCTCCGAGAACAAAACCCATTTGACCATGGGTAAAAAAAAGTCAAAATTGATTTCTACATCAATAAATACAAAAGAACGTTGATGTCGTTGAATGGCCGATCCTAGGTCAGTAATTTCTTTAACATTGAGAAACTGCGCTCAACAGCGACTGATGTTGCCTGACATTGTTGCATTGGACTTTTTCTGCAGTTGTGAAATAAGTGTACCACTTAAATAACTTGGAGCAATCGCGGATAAAGCACCTTGAGTGTGATTCCAGCCGCAGTCATATAATGTGCTGTATCGGATAGCAAAAGCGCAAAATCCTTTCGCTCAACATTCAGAGATATTTAAACGTCATATACAAGGCGATCAACATATTGATGATCGACACTCAACTCGCAAACTCTGCAGTCGATTACGCAAGTTTGCTCTGGATTATCATGTGTGCCAACCAATGTGTTAAAGTTTTTTTTTTTTCTTATGGCGGGCACATTTGACCGAAGTTATTGGCCACTACAAGGCCGGAAGTGATGGCCACTTGTGATGGAGCACCCAGTGGGAGGGTCATCATTGCCCCTAACAATTACTTCGTAATTTTGAACCATGTTCAGATGACGAAGCAACACCTGAGCTGGTATACGCTTACAAACATCCATGCCCGAACCCGGATTCGAATCGGGGACCTTCCGATCTAGAGGCTAACACCTTAACCACTATACCGGTTGGTCGGCATGTGTTACAGTACTTCTTGCTATTTATTTCACTTTAACCTGTTAGGACGAATAACTTCTTTCCAAGAACTTCTTGTTTGATCCGCAATATTTCGCCGTTCGCAAGATCAGACACACGTTGATTGAAGGGTTCATTCAGAGGGCAAAAAATGAAATAGTAATTTCATATTAATTAATTTTAAGCTAAATTGTAAAAAGTTGCAACTCTCCAAAAAGTTGCATTTTGTAGAAAGTTGCAGTTATAACTCACAATACACCCCATGTAGGAGTAATTTCGTCTATAGTACTTTACATGAAGCGTAGAAGGTGTGAAAAATAGTTGCATTTGTTGCAAAAGTTGCCCTAGTGATGAAATCTTTTCCTTAACGATCCGCCGACCAACCGGTATAGTGGTTAAGGTGTTAGTCTCTGGATCGGAAGGTTCCTGCTTCGAATCCGGGTCCGGGCATGGATGTTTGTAAGCGTATGGTGTAGAGGCGGCTGGTGCACCTTAAATCTGTCTTGGCCGAAAGTCCTCACGTTGGGTTGGTGTGGAAGTTTGGAGAGTGGGGTGCCAGCTCAGGTGTTGCTTCGTCATCTGACCGTGGTTCAAAATTACGAGGTGTTGTCCTCGAATCTTTCCCTTAAGGGACTGATACCGGACCGTCGTCAATAGCCCTTTGTGTTGCTCTACGTTAACTAAAATTACCATTGCCTTAACGATCCGATCAAGTTTTTTCAAGTGATCCGATACTTCGTTCCTCCCTATCTGGTCAGTTTTCTTCAAGTGACGAGATATCTCGTTCCTCAAAATCTGGTCAGTTTAGCTAATAACGAGATACCTCATCGAGACAACTATCCGGAGATACGATAGGTACAACAAATTGAATGCCAAGGCGAAATAAATATACGTGGTATCTTGAACTTTTCATATTTTGAGTAGATATTTTTTTGAGATAGGTGATTTGCTGTAAAAAAATGTATAACTATCGATTGCTAATCAAAATTTTAGTCGAACTATTTTAAGATAAGTATAAGTTAAGTAAAGGCTTAATGATTTGATAAAAACATCCATTCATTTTGTTAAACTTAAATGTGTGTACAATGACTTGATACAGGGTGTTCCAAAAAGGGGACCGGCCTATTTGAAAAATAAATAAAAACTAATCGGTCAGCGATAGAAATGCGCAGTTAATTGCAGTGTGCTAGGGACAACAGATCCTTTATTATATCTTTTTTCGGTCCTTTGGTTACATTAAACTTCCATTGAAAACTTCGCCTTGTTGCAACAACACTGTTCTAAGCGGTGGAATTCCAACACGAGAAAAATCCGATGTTCTAAATCAGTAGTCCCCAACCCTCGGGCCGCGGACCTGTACCGGTCCGTGGATCAAATGGTATCGGGCCGCCGAAGGAACATTAAATTATTTCCATTTTATTTACTATGGTGCTATTTATTTACTATTACATATTTCAAACATTAGCGGGGATTTTAGGCGATACTGAGCCTAAACAGTCATTTTCCCAGTGCACGATCACCTGTCTTTGCTTTTTAAAGAGTTCGAGCGCTACTTCCCAAGCACAAAAGACCCACGAACTAGTAAGGAATGGATCTGTGACCCATTTGTCAACAAAATCATGCGAATCTAGCATGTCTGTGCAAAAAGAAAATCAACTGCTAGAGATTGCAAATGAAGGAGGTGTAACGATTTCACAATCTAAAACTAATTTTGATTAAGAGCGTACGAGGGCGCCACTAGTCTCTATTCTCTATGCGCCTGATTGAACGAACCAATGAGAGAAGGCGTCATTGCGTGGGTGATCGAGACAAAGGGTGTGGCGGATGAGATTCGTCCGAAATTTTGTTTTAACCATGCGTTAGAAGTTGTCTTTGTGTTGAAGTGTTTTAAATGTTTTTGTGTCGTAATTTGTAGTGTGGTGTTTTGTCCCAGAAAAATAAAAACGTTTTCCTAATGGAATAATGTGTCTGTGGATTTAAAATCGCTACCTCACAGACCATAGTGATTTTGCTGGCAGCGCCATGGATGAACCACGCGGATGAAAGATGAGAGGTTTCGTGAGTAAACCAAATTTTTTCTGATATCTAGTGCCTGAATTCTTTAGTAATATCTTCTGGGTATTTTCTATAATGATTAATTGATGAATAAATTTCTAATTTTAAAGAAATTGTGAGGAAAACAATCTGTTTTCGTTGATTTAAAAACAGAAGATATTACATTTTAGAAACTGTTAAACTGATTTGATTAAATGTGCATGTTTTCTGATTGTATTATCATTAAAATAAGTTGGAGTTGAAATTTTTAATTATTGTAGCAATTGTATTTTTGTTTTACGATAATTAGTTTCAATGACGTATCAGTTTTCAATTTAAAGGTAAATGAGAATTCGTTTCGTTCTGTTCCGTTTTCTAAACGTCGAGAGAATGAGAATTTTGTTTTGAGGCCTAGTAATATTTTAATTTTTATCTTGGAATTTAAGTGAAAATTTTGATGATTTTTGAAAATCTAAGTGAAAGTTAAAAGAAAAAAAAAATTCTTTTTTTGGAAATAAGAATTTCCGTAGTTTTTATTCTGTGAAGTACATATGTTATGAGTATGATAGAAAGCGTATTCTATTTTTGTTAAAAGTACACTCTGAAATTAGGTAAAAAGAAGTTTGATGTTTTGAGTGCAAAAGAATTATTTGTGTTTGCAAATTTTGAAAATAGTGTTTTTTTTTTTTTGCAATTAGTACAAATTTCATTCTTGTGTTTGAAGGTTAAAAATTGAATTGAGTATCATGGTTATTGAATCAAGTATATTGAATAGAATATTATTGAATCAAGTATATTGAATGGAATATTATTGATATTGAATGCAGAGTTGAATATTGAAAAATTCTAAAATTGTGCATTTTAGTAATGTTTACAAGTTTAATGAAAATATTGCAATAAGGTTTTGTGGTGATAAGAATATAGAATGTGAAGTTTGTGTGTTGAAAGTGAATTTTAGAACTCTCATTGAATTTGATATTAATATTAAATATATATACATACTTTTATCTCTATATATACTTCACAATTTATGTGCTTTTGCAAATTTTATTTTCATTACAAATTTTGTGTTTCGAGTAATTTGGAATACGACGAGTATGTTAAAGTTATTATAGTATAACTTTTAGTGTTCTAAAACGAAAGTAGATTGATTTAAGTGTTGATATTGATGTGATTTTTCTTAGTTAATGTAAACTTTGCTATCGATTTCGTTTTTAAGTTTTAATTTGATTTTACTTCTGAGTTCTGTAAGTTGAAAAGAAAAACACAGCATTTTGATTTAGTTTCCTTAAGTCCCCAAAATGGCGTTCTTGGGAAAGGGTAAGAAACAGGACTTATTAATAGTTTGCGAGGAAATTGGAGAAGTGGTATTACCTTCGAGCAAAGTACCAGACATAAAAAAGATAATTTTGCAAAGTAAATTTTATGAAGAGGAAGAAGTGAAGTTAATCCTGGGACGAGTCATTGAAGACAGACTGAAGGAGGAAAAAGAAGAAAAAGACAGAGAAAAAAGGGATAGAGATGAAAGACTCAAACAGGAAGAAAGGGAGAGTGAAAAAAAATTAAGAGAGGAAGAAAAAGAGGAAAAAATCAGACAACAAGAGAGGGAAGATAGGGTAACTCGGGAGCAGCAGCAGTATGAATTGGAATTGAAGCGGATGGAGCTGACCCAAAACGGGTCATTGCCTCTAGGAAACCAAGGTTCGGGAAATGGAACTGAACAAAGTCCCAAAATTCAACTAACGCAGATTACACCCAAGTTTGACGAAAAACGAGATGAAATGAATCTGTATTTAATTAATTTTGAAAGAAAAGCTGAAATGGCTCGAGTTCCGAAGAAGGACTGGACAGCTTACCTGTTAGGTGTGCTACCTGCTGAGCTCTCAAATATGCTGGCCAGGGAACCACCTGACAAGGCTAATGACTATGATTTTGTGAAAAGTCTCATTCTAAAGAGATACAAGCTAAATAGCGAGAAACTGAAACAATGTTTCTATAGGCATCAAAAAACTTCTGAGAAATCTTGGAGAAATTACACCCATGAACTACATAGCTATTTTACGGAATGGATTGATGATTTAGAGGTAAACACATTCCAGCAGTTGAAAGATCTGATGGTTACAGAACAATTAAAGTTCCGGGTTCCAGCTGAAGTGAGGGAGCATTTTCTAGACGAGTGGATGAAGATGAAAACTCCATACGAATTGGCAGAAAAACTGGACGAGTACGAGAGTATTAAACAAAGCTTCCGAAAGAAAGAGCTTCCTCTAAAAAGTAACTACAAATTTCAAGGAGGACATTACAGTGGATATAAACCCAGGGAACCGTCAAAAGACTTTAAGAATAAACCTCAGATCAATAAAGAATTTTCTAATGAGAAAAATACTGAAAGGGAGTTTGAAAGGCGGAGACAGCCTCGTTGTTATGAGTGTGGATCGTTTTCCCATTTGAGACCACAATGTGACAAACTAAAGAAGAATTGTGAAAGTGTGGCGTCTAATGTGACTGTTAGAAACGGATCCCAAGATGTACTTGCGCCCTATACAAGTATGGGCAAAGTAAATGGATTTGAAATGCCAATACTTAGAGACACTGGTGCTACTCTTGACTTGATTTGTCACAAGTATGTCAAGCCATCAATGTATACCACTGAGACAGTGTGGATACGTACTCCCCTAGAAGAAAACCCTACATGTCTACCGTTAGCTGAGGTAGAACTAGACTGTGATTTTGGTCACATAGTGACGAAGGCTGCGGTTATAAGAGACTCGCTGGATCAAGGTAGATATCTTTTGGGCAATAAGACCGCTGCATTGTTGGAAGAAGCACAGCAAGATGAAATAGTCAAAGTTCACATGGTAAATGCTGTTCAAACCCGTGCTCAAAAGAACCTTTCCAGAATTGAAATCCCAAGTCCAGAAGAAGAGGACCTTAGTTCAGAAGATCAGAACAAGGAAGCGCTATTGGACGAAGAGGAAATATTACCTATAGCGGATCGAGAAAATTCCGAATTGGACCTTGTGAAGATGTCTCCAAAAGAATTTTTAAAGGAACAACACAAAAGTGGGGAATTGAAACCACTGTTTCGGGAGGCTGAAAATAGTCCAACTTCAAAAGAGTCCAAGTACATTGTGGAAAAACAGAAGCTGTTTTTTCGAAAAAAAGACAAAGACGGCACAGAACGACGATTGCTTGTAGTTCCCGAAAAATATCGAAGACAGTTGATGGCTGTGTGTCATGAAGGAACAGCGGCTCATCTGGGAATAACCAAAACAAAAGATGCTTTGTTCAAAACCTTCTATTGGTCGAACTGTTACAAAGACGTTGAGGACTTTGTCAAGACATGTGACAGTTGTCAAAGAGCTGGAAAGCCACAAGACAAAAAGAAAGCACCATTAAAGATTGTTCCAGTTATTTCGGAAATATTTACCAAAATAAACGTTGATGCTTGTGGGCCCCTACCTATTACTCCTTCTGGAAACAGATATCTCATCACGGCTATCTGTATGTCATCAAAGTACCCCGACGCTGTTCCTGTGGAAAACCTTCGTTCAGCAACTATAGTTGACGTTTTGCTGCAGATATTTAGCCGCATGGGGTTTCCAAGAGAGCTTCAGACAGACCAAGGCACGTCATTCATGAGTGTACTTACGACAGAATTTCTGGAGAGATTTGGAATCAAGGTTATAAGAAGCTCAGTTTATCACCCTCAGAGCAATCCAGTTGAGCGAATGCACAGGACGCTGAAGAGGATTCTCCGTGTCCTATGTCTTGAGTCCGGTCCAGACTGGGAGAAGATCTTGCCACAAGCTCTTTTCGCCCTAAGAACTGTGACGCACGACAGCACTGGCTTCTCTCCAGCTGAATTAGTGCATGGAAGGAATTTGAGAACTCCTGTAATGTTACTATATGAGAAATTGACCGAAGAAAACAGAGAGGATGAAAGTGTTGTGGACTATGTGTTTGAACTAATGAATCGTATGAAAAGATGCCAAGCGCTGGCTGTACAACACATGGAAATTGCCAAAGAAAAACAAAAACTTTGGTACGATCGAAAAACTGTGAAACGACAGTTTAAATCAGGTGACCTTGTTTTAGTTGTGGCCCCATCAAAGCCCAACAAGTTATCTGTACAGTGGGTAGGTCCTGGTGAAGTAATTCAACAACTGTCAGACACGAATTATGTGATCAAGTTTGCAGAAAGGGATAAAACTCACGTATACCACATAAACATGCTTAAAAGTTATTACAAAAGAGCAGAAAACGTAAACCTGTTGTGTTTGGAAGAAAATGAAGAAGAAGAAGAAATACCCACTCTTTGTCCTATACAGAAACCGAACATTTCGGAACTGTCGGATATTTTGAGAGACATTAAGTTGAATTCTCGTCTATCTGAAATTCAGCAAAAGCAGTTGAAAGAACTCCTGACCACATATTCGAGCATTTTTTCGAATCATCCCGGATGTACTGATCTGGCTGAACATGACATTGAATTGGAGTCTATAAAACCAATCTTTGCCAAGCCGTATAGAATGTCTCCACGACAAACTGAAATTTTAAAGTCAGAAGTTAATAAAATGTTAGAGCTGAAAGTAATAGAGCCGGGAGAATCGGACTTTACCTCTCCCCTGATACTGGTTGAAGTTCCAGGCAAAGACGCAAGACCTTGCGTGGACTATCGTCGCTTGAACAAAGTAACTAGGACACAATTTTTCCCTTTACCAAACATCGAGCAACTGATTGAGCAGGTATCGGCAGCTGAGTATATTACTATTCTGGATTTGACTAGAGGGTACTGGCAGATCCCTTTAAGTAAACGTGCCCAGAGATATGCGGCATTTGTGACTAGCTTTGGTACCTTTAAGCCCTTAAGGTTACCATTCGGTCTCAAAAATGCGCCGTATTACTTTAGTCGACTGATGGCTGAGTTATTGAAGAACTGTGAAGGTTTTGCCGTACCATACTTGGACGATATTGCCATATACTCTCAATCCTGGGAAAAACATTTGAAAGATTTGGAGGAAATTTTCAAAAGGATGAAGTCAGCCCAATTGCACATCAAACCTTCAAAATGTCAGTTTGCACGAGAACATGTAAGATATTTAGGGCATATGGTTGGACAGGGTCAAAGAACTCCTGGAGAACTTAAGGTTCAAGCCATAAAAGATTTCCCTAGACCCTCTACAAAAACTGAAATCAGGTCATTCTTAGGACTTTCTGGTTACTACAGAAGGTACATTCCTGACTTTTCCGTGATTGCAGCCCCACTTACGGATTTACTAAAAGGAAAGAGTGCAAAATCGTCTGTCATGTGGAATGAAGAATGTGAAAAAGGATTCAGGGAACTGAAGAAAAGACTCTCTGAAAATCCGGTGTTGTACAGTCCCGATTTCTCGCGACAGTTTCTCGTCCAATGTGACGCGTCCAATCTGGGGATCGGCATCGTTTTGTCGCAAATAAATGACATCGGAGAGGAACATCCTGTTATGTACTTGAGTCGGAAGTTCTCAAAAGCAGAACAAAAGTACAGCACCATCGAGAGAGAGTGCTTAGCTATCGTATTCGCCATCCAAAAGCTGCGGTGTTATTTGGATGGACAACAAAAATTCATTATCCAAACGGACCATAATCCCCTTGTTTGGCTGGACAAAAATACAGGAACTAACCCCAGACTTTTACGATGGGCTTTAATATTACAGCCATTAAATTATGAGGTTGTCCATAAGAAGGGAAAACTCCATCAAAATGCTGACAGTCTAAGTCGTGTTCCTTAAACTTTAGTTTCGTGTGAAAATTTTTTAGTAATATGAAAATTTTCTTTAAGTATTTTATTTTTTTATGTATTGTATTGTATTTGTATTATATAGATTTAGTAGTTAGTTTCCTTATAAATGTATTTAGTTCAGGCACTGAGGTTCAGAGAAGGTATGGTTTTGTGTTTAATGTTTTGAACTCTATTTTGAAGTTTTGCAGATTTGAAGAAAACTTTTCCCTCAGAACTTCGAGAAAAGTTTTCCTCCGTGAAGGGAGGAAATTTAGACTGTAACGATTTCACAATCTAAAACTAATTTTGATTAAGAGCGTACGAGGGCGCCACTAGTCTCTATTCTCTATGCGCCTGATTGAACGAACCAATGAGAGAAGGCGTCATTGCGTGGGTGATCGAGACAAAGGGTGTGGCGGATGAGATTCGTCCGAAATTTTGTTTTAACCATGCGTTAGAAGTTGTCTTTGTGTTGAAGTGTTTTAAATGTTTTTGTGTCGTAATTTGTAGTGTGGTGTTTTGTCCCAGAAAAATAAAAACGTTTTCCTAATGGAATAATGTGTCTGTGGATTTAAAATCGCTACCTCACAGAGGGCTTAAAACTACGTTCGAGACCACAACTCTGCCGGTGTTCTGGATTAAAGTCATGGCGGAATACCCTGAGATTGCCACCACAGCACTTAAATCCCTATTGCCATTTCCGACAACCTATCTGTGTGAAGCGAGGTTTTCTGCAGTGACAGCAGCCAAAACAAAACAACGGAATAAACTGGACCTAAGCAACACACTTTGGGTATCATTGCCTCCTATTACCCCCAGATGAAATCATTTCGTAGCAAAGAAACAAGCTCAGGGTTCTCATTGATTTAGCGTTCTAGTGAGTTAAAATGTTAAATCACTTTATATTCATTTTTTGGTGTAACTGTATTTTATTTTGAAGGCATGTTCAAATACAATTAAATTAAAATTATTAACCTTTTACCTGCCAATGTTCCCAAATGGGAACATTTTTTTGTGAATTTTTTTAATAACTTAATTCTTTGTTTAGAATATTCATATTTGCCGAAATGCCACATAATAATATGAATTTATTTTAGGTGCCACCGTTTTTCAAAAAATATTTCAGTTTTATTTATAGAATTTAGGTCATATTTACTGAATTTGTACACTTTAAAGTGTCATGCAAAATTTAATTTCTGCTTTGTTTTAAATAAATGTAAAAAAAATTTTATTGACGTGATTTGGTAGTCAAGGGACATATATTCTCTTACAAATTAACAAAATCTATACAAGTGTCATTTGTAGGAAGTAATTCTTGTAACAATTTTGATGTTCCCAAATGGAAACATTGGCGTTTGGGGTATAGTGTTTGAGGGGATTTTTTTATCTCGCAAAATTTGAGTCAATACTCTGCTTTTTTTTTAATTACCACAATTCTTCTGCTATGGGTGACTTAATAAATGTGATGGCTGATTATTTCATACTTCCAACAGGTATTTTTATATCTGCATGTGCCTAACTACCGTTTTCTCTGTAAACCGTGACACTCTATTATAAGGTAATTGTATTGGTACAATTATAAATGTTTACGATTGAGATTTCCTTCACTCTATTCACCTTACAACAATAGTAACCGCATTCCCCTTTGGTGAAATGGTTAGTTGAAATGTATCACATGATTTACGGGTAGAAAAAGAGATATGTGCGTTTTGAATGACCTTTGCAACGATCACATTCCAACAGCATTCCTTTTTCAAGACTCGTAGTCGTTACGGTTTCAACCAATGAGTTTCATTCTCACCAAAGATTTCTTTCTCGTCTATCTCAGAGTACTACTGTGTAGTATACGCTGAAGGCTGTAGTTTTAAACATTTTTTTTTTACGTAATACACCATTCCTAATAGGAATTGACTATCAAGTGCTTCTCAAGTATCACTTCGTGTCAACTACATCTTTCAGAGATACCTCGCAAGTTCTTGAAGTTGGAAGCCGCGCTCGAATTTTTCAACAGCCTATCCGATGACGAGCTCGAGGACGTAGACAATCCTGATCTTTACATATTGCCATCTAATTAAGCCGCTAATTTGAAAAATGACATGCCATGATGAAGCTTTGAATGAGGTTCATACTCAAGATGTTTGTGGCCAGATTGACCGGATGATTAACAATGAAGATGTTGAATCGAGTATTTCAGATGACCGAATTCCCAATTCAAGCGAAGATCAAAGGAGAAGTACACCATCATGTTCTGCTGCAAATGCAAAGAAGTGAAGACAAGAATCCAATCCCAGATGGAAAAATGATGCAACGTTAAATAATTATCTTTCCGGAAAAAACCTCAAAAAGCTGGCTGAAAAATTTCACGAGCTTAAAGACAATGGATCCTTTAGAGTTATTCCACAAAATACTTCCTATGAATTATGTGCCACAGCTAGTTGAGCGGCTACCACACGGTGCCTACAGAGGACTTATATATAGGAGTAATTCTGAAGACACATGTGTTACAATCTCTCCTAAGATAATGGCTGGGGCACGCTTTCATCAGTTTAAAAAGTACTTTCATCTTGTTAACTACAATAAGGATGTTCAATCGGGTGATAAACTAGAAAAGATTGCAGCAATATACGATGAATTGTGTAGAAACTTGATTCAGTTTGGAGTTTTTCACGATAAACTCAGGAAACTCGCGGAAACCCCATCAGATTTGGGTACAAAATTTGGATGATATGCTCATCTAATGAGTATCTATAAAGGATGGAAATTTACTCAGGGAAACAGGATAGTGCCAAAGCAGAGGCTCTACTAGGATTAAGGGTCGTCTCAGCAAGACCAGGACCACGATCTCATCTATCAGTTCACCTTAGAAAGATGGACGAACACTATTGTCCCTTGCACCCAAGGACGTTGAGTATTGTGCAAGAAGAATGTTAGAAAGCAGTGCCTTGCATGCAAAAAGCAGATGTATTCATCTTGCTTCTTTCCCGTACCACGGTCAATAAGAGAAAAACGTATTCTTCCGAAGAAAAATGCATAAAAGTATGTAATAGAAACGAAAATTAGTCCTCCTTTTGAGTCTATTGCAAATAAATTACCTTTCGGAAAAATGCCCCTATTTACTTCATCCCAAACGCCAATGTTCCCAAATGAGAACATCCTCAAAATCATATTTAGGATTTTTTTTTTCGCCAAAAAAGGTCTAGAACAGTTATACTAGCAGTAAAATAAGTCATTTGAGCGAAAAAATAAAATAAAAAATGTTAAAAATGAATTGCGGCGTTTAAAAGGTTAAATCAAAACAATCTAAAATAAAAACAATCAAGCCCCCCCCCCTCCCTCAGTGGGCTGTGTTAAAATTATCAAACGTTGATCCGGTCAGCGGCGATAAAAAGGTTGGAGAGCACTGGAATAAATCTTTTTTTTTACAGCAAACTTGCAATCTGTGAACAGCACACGCTTACAGCAGAAAGAAGACTCAGAGACTGCGTTTACTTATATATCTCGCAAATCGCTTGCAGCGCCATCTGTTGTCGAACATTGTAACTATTTTAAAAAGTCTGTCTGCCTGAAAATTTACTGTTGTCCCAAGCACATTCCAATGAACGGCGCATTTCTAACGCTTTATTGATTTTTCAAATAGGATGGTCCTTTTTGGAACACCCTGTAACTTTATAGACGTTTTTTGGAAAATGTTATTCTTTCATTTTTCCAAGTACAAAATTAAACTTAGATTTATCCATATTTCCATGTACTTATCCTAATTTTTGTATTTGGTGAAGGATATAATTAATGCGAAATGTGGTGCAGAATATAATTAAGAAACACCAAAAAACTCATTTGGGTAGACTTGTGCAATCTGCACAAGTCTGCACAAGTGACTGTGACTGTGCACAAGTGACTTGACAAGTGTCTGCACAAGTCTGCACTGTGCACAAGTGACACATCTGCAATTTATACTTTGTTGTAATTTAGTCTGTATTGTTATTACTTTTTCAAAAAAACATTTTTTATAAAACCAACTTACCTTTTGTAGCTATAATTAACACACTAAATCAACCAACTCCAACAACAAATACATTACAATTCCGAAAATTCAAAACAACGATATAAAGTTTCTCAGATCAATTTACAATATTACATTTTATCATTATTTTTCTCTGGTCATTGCTTAAAAGCCTTTGTGAGGTAATGTGGAGTGGATAAAAAGCATATCATCATGCTAATTAGCAAAACGCATAACTGCTATACTTTAACAGTGGAGTTACGAGTTTGGCAAATTAGAATGACGATATTTAATGTATATTTTAATTAGGAATGAATATTATTAACACTCACCACACGAACACACATGTATGTCTTTTGTGCAATTTCTATCAACTACTGATATCCTTGAAAACATAAGTCGATCACAGATTTTCACTATGATACAAGCTGAATTAAGACTTTCTACTTTTTCTAAGTTTAACCTTCTATTAGCAATAAGATTCACAAAACATTCATACCAAATCTACTGAAAAGAATTCTCTTTTAGTTCATATATTTTTCAAACGTGGTTGTAAGTGTATAACAATATTTTTTTATGCATCAGTGACTCAGCAACATATTTCTTATGTAGTAGCACTGCAATGTTTGCACTGCGATTCGATATATACGAGTTACAGTCAAAAAATTCGGTGACAATTTACTACAACAACCAATACACTTACAAAGTAATCAAAACACAGGCGCCTTCAATATAATGTACTTCCGTAACTATACACGTCGGCCAGCTATGATACAGCTTCTGGAAACAGTCCTGGAAACCGTTGCGTGAGAGCTGTCGTAAAGCGGATGTCGTTGTTGCCATCACTTCTTCTGCATCTGCAAAGCGCTTGCCCTTGATGCGATCCTTCAGTTTCGGGAACAGGTAAAAATCGCAGGGTGTCAGGTCTGGGCAATACGGCGGATGTGGCAGAGCTGTGGTGCCGTGTTTAGCAAGGGCTTGATGCACCTTCAGGGATGGGTGCGCCGGGGCATTATCATTTAACAACATCCACCTGTTTGAATTCCAAACGTCTGGACATTTACGACGTATCGCCTCCCGGAGACGACAAAGAACCTGTACATACCGTTCTTTGTTGACAGTGGCACCTTGCGGAATGATCTCATAGTGTACGATGCCCTTCATGTATAAAAACAGCTCCAGCGTGACTTTCCCCCTTTCGAGTGATCCATTCGAAACTTTTTCGACCGCAGTGACTGTAGCGATTTCCAGGTGGACGTCTGACGCTTGGTTTGGGGATAGTACAGGAAACATCATGTTTCGTCTCCGTTGATGATTCGGGACAAAAATGTCACTTCATTGACGGCAGAACTGATTAGGTCGCCATCAATTGTGCAGCGCTCAGTAAGTCATCGGTGCGATTGCGAAGAACAATGCGCTGGAGACAGATGCATGTGCAAATCCAAAGAAAGGATCGTGTGACCAGTCTGTTCGGCCACTGCATCGACTGTTTGCCGGCGATCACTTCTGATCACTGCTCCTACGCGTTGGATGTTCGCCTCTGTTCGTACGGTCACTGGCCGCCATATTCGCCGGTCATCTGTAACAGCGTCTCTCTCATTTGTAAACAATCTGTACCATTTTAAAACCTTCGATCAGCACATAGCTGCGTCACCATACGCTTGTTGCAGTAACAGTAACGTGTCTGCAGTGGTTTTTCATAGTTGGTACCAGAATTCAATGTTGGAAAGTTGCACCAGAAAGGACATTTTGCTACATTGCCATCACAGCCTGACAGTCTTGTAGACAAATGGCGTGCTGTGCGCCTTAGCAGCGTCACAAAGCGTCATGTGACGTCTCCAAGTTGCGCAAAGAACCAGACGTGCAAACCACATCGTTTTTTCGGTTCATCTACATACCGGGCACGAGGGGGAGGGTTGTCCCCGAACTTATTGACTATACCTCGTATATATTCAATGTTCAAATGACCCACCGTGATTCAGAGGTGTGATTACCCGATATCAAAATATTAAGTGTCTTATATTTTAGTTCACATGGATGATAGTTGAATTCTTAGAACACTCAGTATTATGAGAGAATGTCAAATTTTTTTTTAATATTGTATTCCGTTCTGAAAGTTCTAAGGACAACACCACGTAATTCTGAATCACGGTCGTATGATGAGGTTTAAACTAACCTGGTTATATTTTCCAAACTTCCGCACTACTCAAACGTGAATACATTTGAGGCTTCTAAAGAATTAACTTGCACCAGCCCAGTTTGTACACGACGAACTTTGGTTTGATTTGAACTCGCAACCATCCGTCATCCATGAAAGTTTTGTCGAGTTGTAGGATATTAAACTCTCGACCTATCATAGTGACACTAACAAGAGCCCTCTCTGTTCAGCGAACAAGCTAGTAACACACAGCTCTAGAAGTAAACACAGAGTGAGAAGCATTGACAGAACACGATATAACTAAATTACAGAAAAGATTACGATTATTTTGATTATTTACAACAAAAATTATGGAATATTGCTTGGTTGTATTTCTAGATTAGCAACTAGATATTTAATACAATATTTTCAAAACGTTTAAAGTTACTGGTTTTTCTGAAATAAACGGTCATAAAAGTTATTCATGGGTCCCTTCTAGCCCCCAAAGGAAGGACGCCTCAGTTGTAGATTCAGAAATCCTGCTCTTGCAGTGTCTTTGCTAGAAACTTTTTCTCAAATAGAAAATCTGATCTCTTATTCCCTTTTTATATACCATAAGTAGTTTTACGCATTTGAGCTATTTTGTAACCCCTAAAAAAATTTGCATTGTAATTATTTCACTAATTTTGTTTTCAAAACCAATTCCTTCAACAGAGACAGTATTAGTAAATTAAACTTATCTTAAATTCATGAAGACATAAAAATAGATTAGATATGATTAAATCTTCTTAACTAGCTTTTAAAAAATTATGAAGCTTTTGCTATATCTGGCGGCTTGCCCTTTTAAAAACACAGACCTTAACACTTTGAGAATATCAGGATATTTATTTCAAGAATTTATGTCAAGTATAACAAAGGGTGACCTGTTAAAAGCACTACAGACAACAATTCGGAAATCACAGATATTTACCATGTCAATGTACACGTTTAACAAAAGGCGTCCTGAAAAAACAACGCGGCACCCTTTCAATTTCAAGGTACCTGTTTCATCTACGGCGCCATGGAAAAACAACGCTGCGCTCTTACAATTTCAAGGTACCTGTTTGATCGAGGGAGCCTTGAAAAAACAACGAGGCGCCCGTACAATTTTGAGGTACCTGTTTAACTAAGGGCGACCTCAAAAAACAACGCGGCGTACTTACAGTTTTGAGGTACCTGTTTAACTGTGTAAGGCTCAGTGAAAAAAAAAAGTGACGGCCTTTCAATTTTGAAGTGTTTGTATAACTAAGGCCGACCTGTAAATACACCGCAGTTCCCAATTCGGGAAGTAAGAATATTTACAGTACCGAAGTGCACTTTTAACAAGCGGTGTCCTGTGAAAACTCGAGAAACACGGATTTTTACAAATGTGGACATTTCTCGTTTTAAAAGGGCGCCTGAGGCAAAATGCGCAGGGGGACACGTCCCCCTGTCACCCCCCCTGCCCAGCACGGGCCTAGACACAAACAAGCGCCCTCTGTTGAGCGTAGCCACAAATTAGCCAGTTGTGAAATCTACTCTCTGAAAATAAGCTGTCTTGTTCAGATGTAGATGTAATATATATTTGTTGGTAAAAATATTTAGTCTTTCGGTTGTTATGGTGTTGTGACCCCTTCACCCAGTTATTATGATGTATAGACTCCCATAGTTAGCTCTTTATTTAGGGGTGATATAAAAATTTCTTTAAATTTAAAGTCGTTTTAGAGTGTGTTCCCCAAGAGACTAGATTTAGAGTATACCAAAACACAAGTTATTTTGAAGTGTACGACGTTAATTAGAATACCTTCCTTCTAGAGACATTTGGAGCGTGGTTCATTATCTATTGGTTTAACTCAGTGTTTCCCAAACTTTTGACATATGTGTACCCCTTCTATAATTTTCGTAACGCTGAGTACTCCTCGTCAAAAAAATGGATGTATTTTAATAACAATCAAAATGTATTATTTTTTCTTTTTTTTTGTGACCTACACAAAATAATAAGGAAAGAGTAATAAAATTATTCATAATAAAATATAAATAAAAGTTATGTAATAAATAACGTTTACTTGGATCAATGAGAAGGATGAAATTGTTTGTGCTGAGATAACAGATCGTCATAATTTGGTTCCCTGGTTGTTAATTTTAACCTGAGATATGGTTCCAAATCCAATAGTCTGTTCCTTTTTTACGACTTAATGTCTACAAATGCTGAAAAGCAACTTCACGCAAACATGAAGTTGGAAAAGGCAAGATGTATTTTAGAACTTTTTCTGTTAAAACCAGATACACAAGTTGCATTTGTAACCACACTGATGTTAAAACACTCTCCTTATGTTTATTTTTCAAGAATCCGTCTGTAGCCAATTCCAACAATTGCTATTCTTCCGCACTCGGCAAATCTTCTGGAATGGATGTTGTGTTAATGTTAAACGGATATCGTATCCATTCAATATTTTTGGTTAAATCAGGGAAATAGTTTTTCAAGCCCACTTGCAAACTCTCCAAATGCTGTGTTATGCATTTCAGAGTATCAGCATCAATTTCAGTAGTCGAAATTGTTATAAACTCATGAAGAGAGGGAAACGAGTCTTCTTCTCCATTACCAACTCTTTTTTGCCATAACTTCTTTAGTTTTGCGATGGCAGATTTCACTTAATCTTGAATGTGAAACAATGAATTTTCTTTGCTTTGTAACGTACCTTTATATGTGTAACGCATTCGGGCCCAATGTACTTGAGAGATCAGAATGACACTAACAGCTGTATACGAAGAGCGCGAATAAAATTTCAAGGTTGGGTCTAAACATCCGGTAAAGATAAGAGACTACTAGAATAAGCAGTTTTTGACCCCTTCTACGAGAGGAGTGGGGAACGGTTGCGCCCGACGGAGGGTGAACGAAGTAAGTTGTTTCTATAACGAAGTGTGGTGTATTTCCTCCGTGTCACTCCGGACCATCTCATGCCTCACAAGACTGTCTTGACTTGATTCATGAGAAAGTAGAATTAGGCGCAGCTAAGCACAGTGCAGTGCATATCCCCTCCAAACTCCGGTGCAACGCGTACCCCCTCGAAACACTTCCCATACCCCTGGGGGTACGCGTACCAAACTTTGGGAAACACTGGTTTAACTGATTGATCAGAGTGTTCTCACCCACTATATTAACCCGGACACAATCAAATACTCTGTCATTAGATGTTGCAACGTCAAAAGATGATATAAATTGCCCAAAAAATCTTTCACTGAGCAGTCACGTGACTACTAGTCGACATATGCGTCACACTTTCTGAAGCTCCCCTCAATAGACGTTATCCGTCTATTTATATTTCACGTCTATGCATAGAACATTCCCTGTTAATTTTTCTGAGTTCCCTAGCACTTGAGCTGAAAACCCACTCCAAGTTCTCTCACCCCGCCTACTTGAGGACATTTGAAACCACGGCAGATTTAACGTGCCCCAATCCATATGTGCACGACGTTCTTTGGTTGGATAGAATTTAGAACTACCTACCATCCGGTTGTTTTTTCGCAACTCTACCAATCGGGCTATAGCAACCGCACGTTCATTCTTGGTTTAAAGTGTGCTTGGAATATCGATTCAATATGCTCAAAGACGACGAGTCGGTTTGGAGTTATAGAATATTTGTATTACTTCTCCAATAAATATTTGATGTTCTGTTGCCTAGAAGTAACTCCAAATGAACCAGCTGGAACAGTACGTGTAGACATCTGGCCTTCTAAACTCTACGAATGCTCCCCTCGTGTCCGCAGGAATTTTAACATATTTATAGAAAGGAGGGTGGGCGAACACAAGGATGGCACCCGCAGAGCTATTCTGGTCCAGGATGGCTATCGTTGCTCAACAGGTCTTGTAGTTCAGTTGTTGGCATCCCTAAAAGAAAGGAAACATACATAAGTTACATCAACGAGGGAAAAACAGTTTGTTTTTAACTTTTTATTCCTTCGGTAGAATTCCTTGATCCTTGAAAGTCATTAAAAGTACTTCAAAAATACCGAAATTCCGCTTAGTTCGTAAATTCTTGAATTCTATCCAACTTTATTTCTTACAAATTTTGACTGGAATCTTAAACTTTTTCTTTCGTCCAATTTTAGTCTTTTCTTCTTTTAATCTATATATATAATTCTCTTACGTGGCACGCAAAAAAGACGTAATTTGTTATCGCGTTTTGGCAACACTGTACGATTGTTTACCACAAAGCCACGCTCCTCAATTGAACTTATAGCGTGATCGGATGAAATTTTATTGAAAATATAGATATTAGTCGAGCTGTTGTAGCTTATATACAAACAACATGCTGTCAAATTGTTCGAGTTCTGATTCCAGAGGTACTGTATAACTTTTCTGCAGTACCTACAAATTTACAAATTCATTTTTGAAAAATATTTTTTGGAGTATCATATTTTGTATACAATCCCTTCTGCTAGGACACATGTCTCCATTAATGCGAGCGAAGCGAGTAAGGTTCGCCCAGCGAACCAAAGAGGATTGCAAAGCAATCCTCCAGGGGTTGGCAAGCGTTAGCGAGCAGGGGGCGGGCCCCCTAGTGTTACATATTCCTCATTGATACTGCAATTTCATTTTTTAAACTTGTTTACATTACATTCTAATAAATATATTTCATTTTAATTTGATCAATTTTATTTTTCTCTTTGGAAAAGAAAACCTTGCCGTTAACAAATTGAAGTAAAATAAAATTTGGTATAAGTTCTTTATTGTTGGTTGGTTGCTTTTGAGTAATAATGGCGGCTAGCCACTGCCACATGGAAAACCATTCAATGCAGCCATAAGATGATGTTCTAAAGCAGAAAATTAAGTGATTTACCTTTAGATTTCTACTGGATTATTGCGAATTTTTGTATGAAAATTAAACTTTATTTAGATCATTGCATTGTAACACTTTATGAAAGATTTCTTGTACACTTATGATATATACTCAATTGATAGAAATAAGTTGATTATATGAAAAAAAAATTAAGAAATAAATTCATCAATAGATGCTTACCATCTCACTGTTCAAAATATCCTGAACTTCCTTCTCGAACTGCTTTACTATAAACTGTAAAAATATTCATGTGTGAGAAATTGGCCAATTTAGAGTACATAAAGTAATGGTGCACTTATTACTATGCTCATTACTGTTGAAATATTATTTTATCTGGCATTTGACATCAATTTCTTTAATGTAATAGCGACCGTCTGTAATGATAACAATAGCAAATTGCTCAGAGGGATTCAGTGTATTTGAAGCATTCAATCAGGTCCTCTAAGTATCAAATTTTATGTTGGTGCTTTCAAACTGCTTCTTTCAAGCTTTATAGACTAATTTTTGAAAATTCTCTGGTTAAGTTGAACAGATTACAGTGGGCACCAAACAAAAACTTCTTTTATCACAAAGAATGTGTGTATGCAAGTGTAACGTGCAAGAAGAAGCTGTTTGGCATAATTCCAAATAAATAATTTTCTTCTCAATTTCGGCATACCTAAGACAGATTTGATTCATGATAGAGCATTCCACATTCAGACATGGATTCGACAATAGAAACTGAAGAGTTTATCAAAGATGGTAAGATAAAATGCTTTCCTAATAGGTGAGTACTAAGCCATCAAACCTCTGAATGTTTACACAGCAAAATGGTGGAACTAAAAATTTCATGCTATTGGGAATGATGCAGGTTGGTCGAGCACTCCACAAATGAAAGACACTTTATACAAGGCTAAGAGTAGTCAATATTAAGAAGTAAAAATTATCAACTGCACATTTCGGGAATGCTCAGATTTCTTAGCCAACCCACATTATATGACGTTGGCATGAAATGTTTAGGTTTCCCACAGCTGGCAGAGCTAACTTGAAATGTTTCATGATTAGGATTCTCTTGGGTAAGTGTACATAGTATAATCTTTCAGCAGAAATCTGTTTACATTGGGAGCCCCTTAGGTTAGATGCACTCTAACCACATTAAAATGCATGTAATGCTTGTACGAATTCCGCATAGGAAATCACAAAGTTAAAAATAGAATAGTTGGCAAATAGTTGCCACATATATATATACTCTTTATTTGGTCCATCCTAAAAAGAATTGTTGATTAAAGTTTGGACAGGGAAATTTGAATTACCAGGCAGACATTTAGAAAATCACACATTGAGCTGATACACAACAAATGGTTAACAATGTACATTAGTACTTTTAACCCGAATGTTGTGTATTTACATGGATCGTACCATAGCAGTAAAAACACATTCTTAATTCTCAAATTAAATTCTAATACTTCTTTCATGTAGGAATTTTATGGATGTGAATGTTCTACATTTTTAAAGACAAATACATCATAAAATCCAATTCTTTCGTAAAGGTAACTTAATTTGCTCTTGAAGATCTAGCAAAGAATTAGACAATGCTGATCGCATCAAGATGTTTGCTGATGCGAAATTTTCTGATGACAGTTTTGAAGTTTGATAAATTGTTTCCATATCCGCAACTCCAGAGTCTTTGTTCACAGTGCGTCTAACCCTCCTCATCTTCTCACCTTCGATTCTAAGATTTTGCATTTCATCCATCTAAGTAACAAAGGAATAAGTCAAGTTCGTTTTCGGAAATAGCTTGGGTTCTGACAAACAGGGTTTATAGCTGTTTATCCAATGTCACCTCAACATTTATTTTGGGTGGTCATTCTTTCCTGGTATGTTAATCATTTGGCTCACATGCCCAATCGGAGAACAGGGTACAAATGGGACTCCTTACCCTGACTTGGAGAAGACAGGAACTCAGAAAGGGTAGCAGAGATATTTTGTAAATGAAAGAAAATATTTATTTCTTGTCATCGAAAAAATTTTTTATCATAATACTCTCCACCAGTCACCTATAATGTCCTGTGTGCAATTTTTTATTCATATCAAAGTAAATTTATAAAGGATTAGATAACAAATATCCCATCGTTTGACGATATGGGTGCCATTTATATATAAAGGAATGAATGGATATGGGATGAATCAGTGAGCAAGAAAATGTAAAATTGAATTTATTTTCTTTCTCATAAGATTATTTTTATTTGATAGCTTGATATTCTTTTTTCGAAATAGAAGTAATTGCGCAAAGTCAGAAATAATTTTCCATTCATATTCGATAAAATTATTAGAGAAATTAAATTATATAAATATCTCATAATTTGACGTAAACTCAAACTATCACACTAGTTTTTTTATGTTAGAAACACAAAGCAGCAATTTGGATTATTACGCAAGCTGCTTAATATAAAGAACTAGTAGAAAGACCCGGCTTTGCTCGGGTTGAATTAATAATATGTTGATTGAAAAGTCATGAATTCTTTTTCATAAAAGAATGTTAGCATCATTTAAGTGTACGGGAAAAAAAATTAACTATAATTTAACTTCACCATCGTTTCTACAATTTACTTCGGACGCAAATATGCATACATGTTGTATCCAACCATATAATTCATTTCATATTCGTCACACTTCTGCTGAAGTTGATTTTAAGTTTTCGAGTGACTACGAATATTTCCGTGCATTCAATTTCAGTAAAACTCTGACGAATTTCGGTGGATAGTCTTGCACTTAGTTTTTCTATGAATCTGTTTTAATTGTGCCATTCTTTCACCTAATATGCGATATTTTCGAATTTCTTCATCAATATGAGAAGATGGTAAATTAAATTGTTACAACATTTGTTACTAATTTAGATAGAAGCAAACGCAATTTTTCTTGAAAATTCCATTCAGAGGCAGATGGAATAACGGAACTTCTGTTAGATATATAAAGCAGAGTTGATGTTTGTCTGTTCTCTACACTAATCCACCTTTTGACCAATCCACACATTTGATACACTTATATTTTAGAACCCTGCGGATATGATTGGCTACATGTTAACCCGCTTTCTATAATGCCCAAGGGGGATAAACATTTACGGCATTCGTGACTAATTTAATTTGAAACAAACGGCACATTTTCCCAGAAAATTCCATTCAGTGGCATGTGGAAAAACAGAGCTTTTGTTAGAAATACATGTCATCAAAGTAGACAAATTAAACCCAATCGATAACAATATTTTAATAAACAGAAGGTTGATTTTACAGCACTTTTACAAAAAGAAAATAATTTTCAACGAACGATTCACATGCATCTAAGTTGCGTAAGAATAGCTTCAATAAATAGAGTAAGTAACCTCGACTTTCTGTCTCTTAAGACATAAAATTTCAATTTTTCAAAATAACTTAGTGTGATATTATTCCAAGACTTGTTAGTCTCAAACAAGTCTTTCTTGTAACAAAGTCTTGTTAAAAATTCCGTTTTCTCCAACACACATACAGTTTTAAATTGAACCCTTATGGTACTTTTTAAGATCAGAAATTTGGTTTCTAAATGTAAAGCACGTATCTATTTAGAATGATAGATGTAGTTACTTGACTACGGCGTAAGCTTTCAATAACACCCATGAAACACGAAAAACAAATGAAATTTAGTTTATTTTAATCGTCTTTCAATGAAAAGCTATATCAAAATTTTGAAATATGTTTTGAACTACAAAGTATGACTACCAGTTTAAATTTAACGTAACCCATCTTATTTTAAAGTTATTTTTGAAATTTTTCATGTCATTTTAAAATAATAAATTACACACTTAAAAAATATTTTGATTTGTAAATATACATATACCACCACGAAAATACCATGTCTAGTGATATTTTGCAGGAAATAAATAAATAAAAGCCAGCTCCTAAATAATATTTCTGGAATAGGAAATATACCGGAACACATAAGCAAACAGAAACATTATTCCAATCCTTAAAAAAGGCAGAATTCTTTTTTTTTTTTTTTTTTTTTAAATTTCTAGCGTGTTGAATTTTACTTCCTGAATATATTCTGAAGTAAAACAATTCGACAAAAAACTTGAACAATATTGATAAAGACAATGATTTATAAGCAAAAAGAACACATATTTATAATACTTGGGAATCCCCAAATGTGACCGCAACCATCTCGTTTTCAACTCAAATACCCAAAAAAAGAATTATAAATCAAATTAAAAAATTAAACATTAATTCTGAGGTTGCCAGATACCGAATAGCAAAACTACGCTTTTATGATCAATGAGTTTATCGTTTGGGCTTTTCGTGCTCCATTATAAAATTTAAGTAAATATAAAATTAAATGTTCTAAATATTCTTTCTTCATCAATCAAATATTTATAAATATTATTTTCATCAGGGAAAGAAGTAAAAATTCAGTTCAAACATGAACATTATAATTTAATTTATTTTAAGAAAATTGTTTTTCTATCAACACTGGTAAAGCAATCTGAGATGCGTGCAGCAATCGTTTTATATTCAATGTTATTTCTATGGCGATTTCAAATTGATTTTGGCTAAGGCCTTAGGTCAATTTTAGGCCTCTTAGGATTCGAATTTTTCAAAATCCTTTCTTAATGCACCCCTACGGTATAAGAAGAATCCCCCTGTAAAATTTCAGCTTCCTACGACTTTTAGTTCTTGAGATACAGTGATGAGTCAGTCAGTCAGTGAGTGGTATTTGAATTTTATAGATATAGATTAACTTACTAAAAGTAAGAATATGTAAGAAATAAAAATTAAATAAACTTTAATTTTTTTGAAGAAGGTAGTTTGCATAGCAAATTTTCTAGTCTAATAATTTGATTTTTAAAATCTCCAAACCCTGGTAGCAAGTAAGGAAGAATGGCAAGAATGGGGAAAAGGCTTATTCAGATTAAAATATTTAAAATCTGAAAAATATTTCGATAAAATAACAATGTAAATTTATGAAACTTATTTTGTTTTAATAGTATGCATACAGAAAAAATAATATGCTTTTTGTTTTTAGAAATATAAAACATTTTACCTCCAAAATTGATTCTCTCAAGTCTTCCACACATTTTGATCTCTCCTGCTCATTTCTAGCATTGAAAGTTATCATCATTTCATCATCAGATCTTTGACTAAGACGGATGCCATTTGGATAATCTATGGAACAATAAACCATTGTTAGAATGAATGTATAATATACAGATTGAACTTTATTAGTTTTGTTTAATATATATTTTATTGAATGCAAAATTTTCATCTTGTAAAAATTTACAAATTTATGTACTAATCATTTACAATTTGTCGTATTCTATTAATACTTGATTCAACTCAAACTCAAAATCACAATTCTGACCATTACATTTGCTGTAAAAAATGCTTTCACAATCTCATACTAAATTTTCAAATTTTAGTTCTGTGCAAAAAATGTTATATTTTTCAATTCTTGTATCCAAAACTTCTAGATCATGAATAATCAAAATCATATTGATATGTTAATAATAAATGAAAATTCACATATATCTTTAAACATAATTCACTTATACTACTTACATGGGGCTTCAAACAATGTAACGCTCATGCCACACAAAGAAAAAGATTGCCTGAATTTATATGTAACACTTCTTTTCTTTTTGGTTACCTAATAAGAAAAAAAAAGGTTTTAATTAACAAAATGGAAAGGTAATTGATAAAACTCTAACTTTTTATACATGCATCTTCATGCAGTTGAAATTTGCTTTCAACTATATCATATACTATATACTATAGCAATATCATATACATATACATTTAACTATATCATATACACTATACACTACAGTTGAAATTTGCTTTCAACTATAGTGTAAAGCTATGTTACTCATTCTACGAGCACAGTTTAGAACCAAACCATTGCGTTCCATTTTCTAATTCAGTCTCAACATTTAAGATTGTTTTTACTTTCTCAAGAAAAATAAACCAGATGCCACACAAGTATTGCCTGTCTTGCTGTAGAAACAAGACAGCCACATCCCACAGAGAATTCTTGAATTCTAGTTGGTCATACTGCACTTAGCTACTGTTGGTCTCCTGCTTCAGGCTAATGCTGGTCAAGATTCTAAGAAAGTCTAGCCTAACCCACATGTCCTTTTCTTCAGAGGTGTGTCCTTACATAAATATATCCTGAACAGGAAAATGATCCTCTGATGCTTTGTTTTGTGCTCACAAGGCATTTGTGAGATAATACACGTGATTGTAATTGAAAAAATAAAAGGAAAGCAACATTTAAGCAAGACGAACTGTAAACAAACTATTTTCTAAAGCCCTCTCAAAACATATTATCCGTATTTCTATAGTGACCTTTTGAAGCAGTTCTCGAGGTAATCTGCATGAAAATGTGCACTCTATTTGTAAAACAAATTGATTAAATAATTTATTGTCATAAAAGAGTGACAAAGTTACCATTAATAAATCATTGAAGAGGAAAACTTCTCTTTCATGAACACCTAGTCTTTCTTTTTTACTGACGTCATGAACTTTATTCAATCGACAGTTGCAGACTAGGCGCCTGTGAGGTAATGCAAGGTTCTATAAAAATTAAACAAACAAAATTATAGTAGTTGAAAACACAAAAACAAGAGGGTTCTTAAAACTAAGTCATATCACAGTCATTTAAAAGCTTTATTAGTGTTTCGTATCTTTTTCCTTGTATAAACATATAGTATACTAATTTGTAACAAGACTGTTCTTTACACATGTTCTACCTACATAGCCTCTAGAAGCGTCCAATATACATTTTTATAAGACCCAGTAAATAGGTAACATTTAATTTACTTGATTTTAAGAATATGCTTACTGGCTTTTTCCCGACGATAGTTTGTTGAACTTTTAAAACTTCAGTCACGTGGTCTGATCCCATTTTGAATTCCTTCGTTTTGATTCTTTCATAAATGCCAATCAACATATCTCCATCCAAATCATTACCATCATCAATAGCTGTTAAAATGTAGAAAGAATATATTAATATTAATTTAAAATAATCATCAAAACACATCCTACTCAGAAATATTTAAATATCCAAAGAACTCACAGAGGCAGGTACTCACATCTAAGATTACGAATAAACTCCTCCATTTTCATCCGTCGATCGGCTTTCATGCTGCGTGTGTGAAGGTCAGCATTTAACATCATGATGGCAAATGCTAGCACAAAGACAGTCTCAGGATTGTGCAATTTGGAAGCTACATCGTGGTTGCAGGCAATGTAGTGATGGCTGAAGACTTCGACTAGTTTCTCAATCTTTTGTGCTTCTCCCTAAAAATACATATAGAAAAATTCACCACTACTTATAAAAGATACAAGTATGATTTGATATATTAATTAACTGCTCTTTACTTCCCAGCAAATATAATTTTATTTAATGTAAGAATTCACGTATGCTTAATATAAAATGATTAATTGATTCTACTACAAATGCCTTTTCATCTAAACGTTTGATCAAATGAATTTTTCCTTATTACTTACAGGCATTCTAAAGTAGGTTTGAAACTTTCGGAGGGCAACATCAATTTCCATGTCTGCGAAGTCCAGATCTTCCACAAAATATCTGTGGAAGGTAATCGTATTGGTAATTTTAGTTAACGTCGTACTAGAGCAACACAACGGGCTATTGACGACGGTCCGGGATCAGTCCCTAAAGGGAAAGATCCGAGGATAACACCTCGTAATTTTGAACCACGGTCAGATGACGAAGCAACACCTGAGCTTGCACCCCACTCTCCAAACTTCCACGCCAACCCAACGTGAGGACTTTCGGCCATGACAGATTTAAGGTGCACCAGCCGCCTCTACACCATACGCTTACAAACATCCATGCCCGGACCCGGATTCGAACCAGGAACCTTCCGATCTAGAGGCTAACACCTTAACCACTATACCGGTTGGTCGGCCCTGTGGAAGGCAAATAGAATCAAGATTAAAAATAAAGAATTAACTCGTATTTTTAAGCATACTATAAATCTTGATACACAATAAAAATTAATCCAAGATTTCTTCAAAGATTATTTTCAAAATTCAAAAATTGAAATCTTCTGATAAATTCCGAAGTGGCCAGAAAGATGTTTTTGCACTCTCATATTTGGATGACAAACATTTGAAAGATCTAACGACTATTTTTGAAAGACTGTCTCTTTTTAAATTTCGTGCAAACAGAGAGAACTGTCATTTTTCCTGTGATCGTGTTAAGTACTTGGGTTTCTGGATAACGAGAGATGGAATTGAAGCCGATCAAGATAAAATCGCTTCTATCCAAAGAATCCCAGTTCCAACGAATGTGAACGAACTCCTGTCTTTCTTACAGACGTACTCGTGGTTCAAAAGATATGTTCCGAACTTTGCAGACATAGCACGACCTCATAGCAACCTTACTAAGAAAAGAGTAGATTGGTCGTGGAGTATTGAACTCCAATGAAGCTTCCGAAACCCTAAAAGAACGCCTGACAACAGCCCCTGTGACAAAGCAACCTGTTGGATGTAAGCCTTTCATAATTTGCACAGATGCGAATAACTACGCCCTTGGCGCAGGCCTTCGCCAAGGAAATGGTCCAGAAGAACATATGATTGAATACGCTAGTCGTCTGTTGATCCCAGCAGAACGCAATTTTTCGACTACTGAGCGGGAAGCCTTGACAGTAGTTTGGGCCTTAGAAAAGTTCCGAGGTTGCATCGAGAATCAAGAAATTATCATTGCTTCATACCATCAACCTCTTAAATGGCTTCTGAGCATTAAGTCACCCTCAGGACGTTTAGCAAGATGGGATCTGAAGATCCAATCGTTTAATCTGAAAATGGAATATATGCCAGGAAGAGCTAATGCGGTAGATGATATGCTGTCGAGACCGACATATTCATAAGAAGATACAAATTATGAGATGCAAGCCGTATCTATCAATATACCCACCAGAAAGTCTAGCAATATTCGAAAAAAACAGCTGGTAGATACAGACCTAAAGAAAATTATTGACTCTCTTGAGAATAATGATAAATATGAAATGCATAAAAAAAATTGTTGTTTAGGAACCACTCATGTAGTTGGGGTAGCATTTTATTCGCCAGCACCTTCGGCCGTGGTAGCCCAATTGGTACATGGATTAACAACCCTCCGAGTTGCGAGTTCTAGACTCGATACAATCAAAGACTGTCGTACGGGTGAGGACTTGTGCTCATTAAATCTGTTGTAGCATCAAATGTTTTGAAGTTAGCGTAATGTGGAAGTTTGGAGAGTGAGGTGCCAGCACTGGTGTCGTCCTCGGATCTTTCTTTCCCTCCGAGATTGACCTCAGACTATAGCTAATAGCCCATTGTGTAATTCTCAATGTGACGTTAATTCAACTACCTACGAACCTGTATCAAGCACCTTGAGTTGCTGATAATGTTTCAATCTTTTCTGGGCTATGATTAAAGATGATGACCGGCCAAAACATGATGTCTAGAACGTCATCATGCGTTCTCCAATGCAACCTTCAATGAATTTATTACCTCATCATTTTGTTGACGGAACACGTTGTCGTGGTGTAGAGAGTGGGGTTCCAGCTCAAGAGTGATCTCGTCATCTGACCGTGGTTCGTAATTACGTGGTGTCGTCGTCGGTTCGTTTCCATTGGCTCTGATCCCCGACCGTCACCAATAACCCGTTGTGCTGTTCCAGTGCAACGTTAATTAAAATACCTACCTTCTGAAATTTGGAAGTGATAAGAATTGTAGTGTGAATCTCAATCTTCTTCGGAAGTTTGCTTTTTAGTCCACTTAAAACGTATGTTAATTGAAGATCGAATATTCATTTTGAGTTTTGTCACTTTTCAAGAGAAGGTAATGGTATTTTTTAGTTAACGTCGTACTAGAGCAACACAACGGGCTATTAACGACGGTCCGGAATCAGTCCCTTAAGGGAAAGATTCGAGGACAACACCTCGTAATTTTGAACCACGGTCAGATGACGAAGCACCACCTGAGCTGTCAATCCACTCTCCAAACTTCCAAACCAACTCAACGTGAGGACTTTCGGCTACGACAGATTTAAGGTGCACCAGCCGCCTTTACATTATACGCTTACAAAGATCCATACCCTGACCCGGATTCGAACCAGGAAACTTCCGATCTAGAGGCTAACACCTTAACCACTATACCGGTTGGTTTCAAGAGAAGGTGCGATAGCAAATAATGAAAAATCGGAACGGTAATGGTAATGGTAATTTTAGTTAACGTCGTACTAGAGCAACACAACGGGCTATTGACGACGGTCCGGAATCAGTCCCTTAAGGGAAAGATTCGAGGACAACACCTCGTAATTTTGAACCACGTTCAGATGACGAAGCAACACATGAGCTGGCACCCCACTCTCCAAACTTCCACGCCAACCCAACAAAAAATCGGAACGAACTAAAACAATTGAATCCAGGTAGGAAGTGCGTGGTAGATTGTTAAAGCATTACTTCCAAAGAATTCAAATTGGTCGCTAATCAATAATGTGATTATTTCCCCCTTCAGATACTCCTCTTACATTAAATTCTAAGTGATGACAAGCACGCCCCATACAAAATTTCGCTGTTAAGAGAACTGTTTGTTACGTTTTCAAGAGGAATTACGGCCTTCACCTCATTTAAGAAAGAAGGACATCAAAACCGATCTTCGTAATCGAGTTTAAAAATTTTTAAGATCATCATTCCCCTGAAGTATGAATTGCATATTTGAATTAGAATTGTTGGAATGTGAAATGAGATTGGTTCGCATCCCTCTTAGCAGAATTAAGCTAATGATAAAAATGCAATTCAGGAAGTAATTCTTTCGAATCGATCTTCAATGAGATTGTCTGCTAGAGGAAGAAGTTTCCGGATATCATCGCTTTGCAGATTTAACACGAAATAAGTGTTTGGGAGACTTATTCATGATAAAAGAACAAATTAATGTTATTATTGAAGTTCGATCAATATGGTTGATTTCACTATGAGTGGATCCACGTAATCGTCAAAACAAAATCTAAGTTATATAAAGGAATTTAATATGGGAAGTTTGGATCTTGGTTTAATTGTTGCAGCCTTGGCTTATACGCTCCCATTGGTGGATACTCTGAAAGGCTAAGAGTGTGTGTGTGTGTGTGTGTGTGTGTGTGTGTGTGTGTGTGTGTGTGTGTGTGTGTGTGTGTGTGTGTGTGTGTGTGTGTGTGTGTGTGTGTGTGTGTGTGTGTGTGTGTGTGTGTGTGTGTGTGTGTGTGTGTGTGTGTGTGTGTGTGTGTGTGTGTGTGTGTGTGTGTGTGTGTGTGTGTGTGTGTGTGTGTGTGTGTGTGTGTGTGTGTGTGTGTGTGTGTGTGTGTGTGTGTGTGTGTGTGTGTGTGTGTGTGTGTGTGTGTGTGTGTGTGTGTGTGTGTGTGTGTGCACTGACGAGCCAAAACATTATGACCATCCCCACATTTTTCAATCAACTCGTCAGGATGTCGTGGATGGCACGTGATTAAGTGAGAATGGTATTTAACTGCTGCTGGGCTGCTGGAAATGGTAAGTAATCATTCTTGCACTTACTTTAGCGAGTGATGGGAAAGGCTACTGATCTAAGCGAATTTGATAGAGGGCAGATCGTAATGGCCCGAAGACTTGGAACGAGTATCACCGAAACTGCACGACTGGTAGGTTGTTAACGATCTGCCGTTGTTAGTATTCATGCAAAGTAAATAAATGACTGTGACACCAGCAGTAGACGCCAACATGTTGGTCGTCCACGCGTCATCAAAGAAAATGGACGGTTTAGACTGTCCCACTTGGTAAAGCAAAACCGGCGCGTGACAGTGGCTCAGCTGGCAACCCAATACAATGCAGGTACAAGCGCGAGTGTTTCGGAACACACAGTTTAGCGGACACTGTTGGAAATGGGAATGTGCCTATGACGTCCCACTCTTGTGACTCTGTTGACCAAGAGGCATCGTCAACTATGCCTACAGTGGGCCCGGGAATATCGTGACTAGACCATGGATGAGTGGAAGAGAGTCGCCTGGTCAGATGAATCCCGACGTCTGCCAGGTGAACAGTTGCTCCACTCTTGTACAGCAGGTCATATACAGGCTGGTGGTGGCGGTATTATGCTTTGGGGGACGTTCTCATGGGCGACTCTGGGACCCGTAGTTGTGGTAGAACAGACCATGAACGCTGCGAACTATCTGAACATCATTACGGATCAGTTGCACCCTTACATGGCGTCTATCTTCCCAACTTCAAATGGAATCTTTCAGCAGGACATCGCCCCATGTCACAAGGCTCGGATTGTGTTGCAGTGGTTCCAGGAGCATTCTCATGCATTCCACCTAATGTCCTGGCAACCTAACTCGCCGAAAGAGCACATTTGGGGTGACATTGAGCAGCAGCTCAGGCCTGAAACACCACCATAACCGAATAACTCGACTTTGCGTGACCGCTGCTTAGACATTTGGTACAACCTGTCTCCAATCATGCACCAAGAACTTGTTGCATATGTATATATATATATATATATATATATATAATTTCAAGAACACAAGAATTTCTAAAAAAATGTAACAAAAGTCTTAAAAAATAATAAAAAATGAAGAAATGTTTCATCCGGCAAAGTTAACATTAATGTATATGATAAACGAAGCGATTTTAAATTTACAGTCAATAAATTAATATTTTGGGACTCCAATATCTCTAAAAGAATATACTACAACACGATAGCTGGTCAATTGGTACGTTTCAAAAAAATTTGTAATTCTGATGCTAACTTTTTATTACAATGTAAATATCTAAAAAACACACTTCTCAATAACAAATACCCGTTTTCATTCTTTAAAAATATTTTTGAAAGATTTATTAATATCAACACCTACACAACACATGAATAATTATTTTTCGTAATTTACCCAGAGCCATGGGAATTACTTTTCAATTTTATTTTTATTTTTTTACTTTTTATGAATATATTTTTGATAAGGGGCTGGGGATTTTCATATTATTATTATTATTTTTGGACTTGTTGCATCGGAGGTATGATGTTAGCATATAAGTTAGACTGTGTAATTGATGGCATTTGGTGGCAATTTTTAGGCTTGTTGTTGATGATATCCCAGCTGCGGCTTCGGGTTTCATTTCGTTCTATTCCTGCTATGTTTTGGTATTTTGTTCTGTTTTTGTTTTACTTGATTTTTGGTGGTGTTTGGGGGAGTGTATGAGCAATTTTTTCAGCCTAATGCTGCTCATATGTAGAAAACACCATTTTATGTTGTTTGGGTCAGGCTCCTCCCTGATGACGCCCTGATCCACCAACATTTCTTCATTTTTTATTATTTTTTAAGACTTTTGTTACATTTTTTTTTAGAAATTCTTGTGTTCTTGAAATTATATTGCTTACCATGCTATGTCTGCAGCTTCAGCGCGCTTGCATGGGTAGTTTCGAGTTTCGATTTCTGGTTAATGCACCCCGGCTGTTTGGTTATTTTTTGTTATTTTGTGTGTGTTATGTTATTTTGTATATTGTATGTTGTTATTATATATATATATATATATATATATATACTGCTGGCCACCGTATATGCAACACCCTGAAGGAAGCATGCAAATAATATGAAATTTACAACATGCATTAGCGGAGGTGAGATATGCAAATGATTAGAATTTCAGCGCAGACGCACATCACGCGCGCCTTTGGCGCCTCTTCAAAGCGCTATTTAAGGCTTGGAGATTTCTACAATTTCAAGTACGGCAATTGTGTTTTTCTTGTGGTTTTTGCAAAAAAACGATCAATTATGCCTCGTAGAAAACAGCAATCATCTTTTGATCAAGTATCCGAGTTCGACAGAGGAAGGATAGGGGCCTACCGAGATTGAGCGTTATCTTTCAGGGAAATAGGTAGTTGCGTAGGACGAAACCAAACAACTGTAATGCGGATATGTGATCATTGGATGCATAAGGGTACGACGGACTTACGTGTTCGATCGCTGATAGTTATAATTTAATTTAGGATAGATTTAACGTTAATTGTATGGTCAAAAATGTGATAAAAATACACTCATTGCCATAAAAATTTGTGCACCAAGAAATAACTGTGGGATCGTAACGAAACTTGGCATGAAGGTACATGTTGGTCAGATATGCAAATGAGTAGAAATGCAGCGTGATTGCGCATTGCGTAATCAACCTTCCCTACCGGATGCAGTCGCCTTCCCATCATATCCCAGACATGCTCGATGGAAGAGATCTGGTGATCTGGCTGACCAAGGAAGTGTTTGACAAGCTTGAAGACAGTTCATAGAAACATGTGCCGTATGTGGTCTGGCATTTTCTTGCTGAAAAATAAGCCCATGGTGCTGCGAAAGGAACGGTAGCAAAACTGGTCTCAGAATGTCGTCAATGTACCGCTGCGCAGTAAGTGTACCTCTAATGACGACTAATGACATCTGGCTTGACAGTTTGCAGGCGTGAGGGGCAGGTGGCGTAACGGTCGGTACGAGCATAGATTTCGCTCTCTCAGCCGTCTGTGAATGGTCATGGTGGACACTCGTGTGTGGGTCGCACGACTTATAGTTCATAGCGATGAATCAGGAGCTGTGACAGCTGATCTGACAATCAATCTGTCCTCGCGATCTGTTGTGACCCTACGTCTACCGTTACCATCATGACGCTGAAATCTGCCACTGTCCACCCACTCTTGCCAACATCTTCTAATCGCCCCATCGCTTCGACTCACATGACGAGTGATTCTCCGATTTGCCCAACCTGCCTCTTTCAATCCTATGATACGACCTCTTTCAAACTCTGACAGTTGCTCGTAATGATCTGGAATCCTGCGGCGAGGCATTTTTTCAGTCGTTGAAAGGTATCCTAAATCGCAATGCAGCGGAAATTTTTAACAACAGTTCAAGAACAACTCCTTATATACATCTGCTAGATGCGCAGTTCCAATGCGCTGGAGATCGCACTATTCATTCATTGGACGCCAAATTTTAATCATTTGCATATTTAGTCAAAACATTTTTGCATACGTAATTTCAAAGCAATCGGATGATCACTTCTTGGTGCGTCGATTTTTTTGTTATAGAGTGTATATATATATATTTGTATAACTTCAAGAACACAAGAATTTCAAAGAAAAAAAAATTCGACAAAAGTCTTAAAAAATGATAAAAAAATGAAGAAATGTTGGTGGATCAGGGCGTCATCGGGGAGGAACCTGAACCAAACAACATAAAATGGTGTTTTCTACATATGAGCAGCATTAGGCTGAAAGAATTGCTCATACACTCCCCCAAACACCACCAAAAAGCAAGTAAAACAAAAACAAAACAAAATACCAAAACAGAGCAGGAAACAAAACGAAATCAAACCCGAAGCCGCAGCCGGGAGATCAACAACATCAAGCATAAAAATTACTACTAAATGTCATCAATTACACAATCTAACTATGTGCTAACACCATACTTCCGATGCAACAAGTCCATAGAAAGCAGAAAAATAAAAATATAAATAATATTAAAATCCCCAGCCCCTGTTTAAAAAAATATTCATAAATAGTAAAATACAATTGAAAAGCAACTCCCATGGCTCTGAGAAAATTACGAAAAATAATTATTCATGGGTTTGCGTTGGTGTTGATATTAATAAATCTTTCAAAAATATTATTAAAGAATGAATAAGGGTATTTGTTATTGAGATATGGGGTGTTTTTTAAATATTTACATAGTAATAAAAAGTTTGAATCAGAATTACAAATTGTTTTGAAACGTACCAATTGACCAGAAATCGTGGTTTAGTATATTCTTTTAGAGATATTGAAGTCCCAAAATATTAATATAATGATTGCAAGTTTTGAAATCGCTGAGTTTATCATATACATTAATGTCAACTTTGCCGTATGAAACAGAAATTTTTAAGTCTAGAAAATCAGTATTATTGTTATCAAGATTGGTTTTAATTAAAGAAAGTTCGTTTGGATAGATGAATTTCCAAATATTAGAAAGTTTTGCTATTGTTAAAAAAATTAAATCTATATAAATAAGAATGGAGTGTTTGTTTGTACATTCAATATTTTCGACGCATTTCAAGTTTTCTATCCGTTTTGGACCCTTCTGATGCCGAATCCACCTTTTTCTCGTTTGGTGTCTGTCTGTCTGTCTGTCTGTCTGTCTGTCTGTATGTTGTGCCCTATACACGTCCACGCGGTTTAAGATATTTTCATGGAAATTTGCATACAGAGAGTACTTATCTTGATTTAGTGAGTGGAATTGGTTGCGAAAGTCTGTCTGTCCGTCTTTCTGTTCTATGCTCGATTTTGTGTTTGTGTGTTTGTGTAGGCATCACATGAATTGTATTCCAAATATTTGATTGCATTGTATTTTATTTTATACATTATCTAATAATTTAGTGAATGCAATATTAAAAATTTCTTTATTGTTATATTTAGACGAGTTTCATGCTAAAACACCTGAGTAAGTATACTTAAATCAACCATAATTTGGTAGTTTTGGAAAAATTGGAATGTCTATTGAATATTACGATTAATTCGATTGCTTTACCAGTACTGCTGAAAAAGTAATTATTCTTCAAAAAATTATTTTTTTTTATGGAATTTCATTTCTGATACGTCATTTATTTCGAGTCTTATTTTTATTCTTTGCGCAATGAAAACGATTTCCGAAAATTTGGGACAGACGATATTTTTCAATGAAACGAGAATGAACACGATCGCGCGAGCAGTGATATTTTTCTGGTTCTTTCGCTCTGAATTAATTTCACATTTCTAAATTTTGTACACTTTTAGTTGTAAGTTGTGGCAACTGTGCGAGATCAAGAGATAAAATTGAATCACAAATTAATATCTTTGGAACAATTTTTTACGACATCTTTTATTTTGTTTTACTTCGCTGTTTCCTGTTTTAAATATTTATTATTTTAATAAATGTGTTTTCCTTCTCATCACACCCAACAGCACCACAAAGTATTAGACTTAAAAATGTTATCTAAGTCAGTATAAATTTTCAGTAAATTTTAAGTGTAGTTATGCCGTTATTTAAAGAATAATGCCGTTATTTAAAGAATAATGCCGTTATTTAAAGAATAATGTCGTTATTGAAATAATAATAATGTTTAAAAATCCAAACTAGAACTTTTTCCAACATTAAAAAATTCGTTGTAGTAATGACAGGAGAAGATTGCAAATTTCACAATGTCGCATACCGGAGGCAAGAGTGCCACAGGTAAAATATTATTGTTTTGTTGACTATGAGTGCGAGAGCACTCGCCGTAAATCGTAATTTTAATTAATTGAGTTGCACATGAAAACAACTTAAGAAAGGGAATTCCAAATCTTCCTATAAATCGTCTTTTATAGTAGTAACCTTAGTATCACCTTTCGTCTTTTTGAGCTTTGTCATACAGCAATTGTGCGATGTATGTGAAATGTATTACATGAATGGATATGCATGTGTAGGATTTGTGTCCAAAGTAAGTTGTAGAAAATATAAAGATGGCGAAAGGTTTTAAAATAAATTTTTACTCTACAAAAAACGTAAGTCATTATTTATTTTGATTATCTCTTCAATCTAGAGTAAACGAATTCAAACCGAGTAAGGTCGGGTATTTTGCTAGTCTATATAAATAAGAATGGAGTGTTTGTTTGTATATTGAATATTTTCGACCCATTTCAAGTTTTTTATCCGTTTTGGACCCTTTTGATGCCAAATCCGCCATTTTCGCGTTTGGTGTCTGTCTGTCTGTCTGTCTGTCTGACTGTCTGTCTGTCTGTATGTTGTGCCCTATACACGTCCACACGGTTTAATATATTTTCATGGAAATTTGCATACCGTGAGTACTTATCTTCATTTAGTGAGTGGAATTGGTTGCGAAAGTCTGTCTGTCCGTCTTTCTGTTCTATGTTCGATTTCGTGTTTGTGTGTCTGTGCAGGCATCATATGAATTTTATTCCAGTTATTTGATTTCAATGTGTTTTATTTTATACATTATTTATTAGTTTAGTGAATGCAATATTAAACATTTCTTTATTGTTATATTTAGTTGAGTTTCATGCTAAAACACCTGAAAAAGGATACTTAAATCAACCATAATTTAGTAGTTTTGGAAAAATTGGAATGTGTATTGAATATTACGATTACTTCGATTGCTTTACCAGTACTGCTGAAAAAATAATTATTCTTCAAATAATTATTTTTTTATGGAATTTCAGCTATAATATTTCATTTATTTCGAGTCTTATTTTTGTTCTTTGCGTAATGGAAACAATTTCCGAATATTTGGGACAGACGATAGTTTTCAACGAACGGGAATGAACAAGGTCGCGCGAGCAGTGATATTTTCTGTTTCTTTCGCTCTGAATTAATTTTACATTTATAAATTTTGTGCACTTTTAGTTGTAAGTTTTGGCAACTGTGCAAGATCAAGATATAAAAATTAATCACAACTTCTTAGAACATTTTTTTTTATTTTGTTTTATTTCGCTGTTTTCTGTTTTAAATATTTATTATTTTAATAAATGTGTTTTCATCACATGCAACACCACTATAAAGTATTCGACATAAAAAGAAGGAAAGTCATAATAAATTTAGAATAGAAATAGAGAAATAAGAAGGTAAGGCAGGTAAGTCAGAATAAATTTTCAGTAAATTTTAAGTGTAGTTATTCCATTATTGAAAGAATAATACCGTTATTGAAAGAATAAGGCCGTTATTTAAAGAATAATGCCGTTGTTGAAAGAATAATGCCGTTATTGAAAGAATAATGTTGTTTAAAAAATCCGAACTAGAACTTTTCAAACATTAAAAATTTCGTTGTCATAATGACAGGAGAATATTGCAAAATTTCACTATATCACATACAGGATGCAAGAGTGCCACAAGTAAAAAAATATTGTTTTGTGGACTACGACTGCGAGAGCATTCACCGTAAATCATAATTTTTATTAATTGAGTTGAACATGAAAAGAACTTAAGAAAGGGAATTCCACATCTCCCTCAAAATCTACTTTTGTAGCAGTAACTTTAGTGTCACCTTTCGTCATTTTGTATATTTGTCATACAGCAAGGGTGCGATGTATGTGAAATGTATTACATAAATGAATATGCATGTGTAGGATTTGTGTCCAAAGTAAGTTGTAGAATTTATAAAGAGGGCGACAGGTATTCAAATAAATTTTTACTCTACAACAAACGTAAGTCATTACATATTTTGACTATCTCTTCAATTTAGAGTAAACCAATTCAAACCGAGTAAGGTCGGGTATTTTGCTAGTCATCAATAAATCTAAAGGCAGTATTAATCTGAAGGCAAAAGTTTTTTTCAAAATAATGAAGAAATAAATTAGCAAGAATGGAAGAAAAATTAGAACCTTGGGGTATACCCTTAACTTGAGTGTAAATATACTCACCATTAAAAATAAAATTATTAAAAATACAATAATTAACCAAAAACTCCTATTCCTCAAAATCCAGATCAATTAAGTTTTTAAAATCATGGTAATAATAGTTCAAAACATCTCTCAATTTGTCCAGGTGTATGCTTGTAAATAGGTCTTTAAAATCATAGGTCTGAATATCATATTAATAATATTTTTATTCAAAAAATTCAAAACCTTATTATTATCACATGTAATCCAGGTAAAGCCTTCATCAATAATGGCAGCAAGGATAATTTTTAAATATTTAAATAGTAGAAAGCCGGGTTTAATAATATAAGAATTATTACCACAGGTCATGTAACGGAATTTAATAGGATTTTTATGAAATTTAGGAATAACGGTAATATACGGTAAAATAATGTGTTGATTGGAAATTTGGTACAGCTACACTCTACGTTTATGACTGATGGCAACGGCTTGGCGATTTTTTTTTTTGGCGCACTTCTAAAGTCGCCAAGGAAAGAATTATTTCTGAACTCTTTTCCTGTCACAATTTTTTTTTCTTTTTACAACACACTTTTTAAGCACATTTCAGAACGTTTTAAAAAGTATATTTTTAAAAAAAATTCACAAAAAGTAGTAAGCTTAATCACATATCAAAACAGATTTGTGAACCAGCAGAGAAACTAAGCTACGAATGGTAAGAATACCCTGAAACGGTGGAGTGGTCGTTCACGGTAAGATGTTTGTCGCCAACTAATTTTTGTCGCCAAATCAAGATGGCTGCCGAATTCCGTAACATCAGATAGGGTTGCCATAACAAAACCGGCAGATGTGAAGAAAATCCGCAAAAGGTGAAGGTTACCATATTTGGCGACAAATCGCCTTCTTACCGTGAACGACCACTCCACCCCCTGAAACTTATCAATTACACTAAATACAGTAAGCATGTTGAAAAAGAAAAAGATTTACAAAAGAAAAAAAAGTAAGAAATAATACCTGATAACGTCAGAATTCTCTCGTAAAAAAATAATGAAAACGAAAATGGTCAAAAAAACAAAACTCTTAATCCTGTCGTGAAAACTATTATAACAAAATAAAAATTCCACAACTGTCAAAATACAAATAAATGGACCAATGGTATCACAGAAAACGATTTAAAAGGACCAATGCAATAAAAGGATATTTTAAAAACAAAATAACCAATGGGAGGAAAGAAAACATTTCAAACGAATCAACGAAATCAAACGATTTTAACGGATTTTGGAAGAACTTTCTAGAATATTCAAAATGAAAATTGAAAGTTTCCGTTTGCCGAGGTTGCCGTGAAAACCACAACAACAGCAACGAAAGATGGGTTGCCTTAATTTATCGTAACTCGCTACTAGAAGTGCGCCAAAAAAAAATCGCCAAGCCGTTGCCATCACTCATAAACGTAGAGTATAGCTGTACCTATCTGAATTCTTAAGTTCGACATCTAGTAAGTTTAAATACAGTTTTTTACAAATGAAAGCATAGTTACCTGAGGCGTTTTCTATAGGTGTAATAATAAATTTATTTTGAATATCCATAATGGCTATGTTTAATGTCTTGTATTTACCGGTATCGTCAAAAATCGATTAAATATTTTTATTAATAAAAACTTTAATTTTATCATATAATTTCCATTTCCCTTCTGTGAATGAACATAAGGGGACTTTAAATTTAGAAGAGGTCATAAAACACAAGTTATCATGTCTTTCAGAAAGCTTTTAAGTATACTATTTCTTTTAAAATTATAAATAGGCCTAAATTGAGTACCTTTATACATAACATCCCTTAATTGATCATTTTCAACAATACCAAGATCACCAGTCACAATGTGTCCTAAGTCTTCATTTAAATATGGTCTGAAATCTATACTGTCACACAAGCAAACAACTTTATCTCTATATAAATCAATCTTACAGCAGAAATGATTGTAATTAAATATTTTTCTCCACAGTGGTAAATCATATTTAAAGCATTTTTTTGATATTAAGAAATTTTTAAGGAAAAATATTCTGTAGGTTATTCACAATACTGTTAAAGTGGAAATTATCGAAAATAGGATGTTTAAAACTTATCTTCATATAAATTGGATTATCTTTACTACTAGTTTTTTTTATTAATTTTAGAAAGTCTAGCCTTAAATCGATCATGGAGTAAAAGTAAGAAATGAGGATTGAGAGAGTCAATGTTTGTGAGTAAATTCTTAAACTTAAGACACGTACTGTGGCGACATCAAGTGGCGCACTGAGGCAACAACCAGCAAACTCTTCACGTTACAATTTCTCTTGGCTCGAGTGGCATCAGTAAAAGTTTAGAACAAAATAAGGTACAGCTACACTCTACGTTTATGAGTGATGGCAACGGCTTGGCGATTTTTTTGGCGCACTTCTAGTAGCGAGTTACGATAAATTAAGGCAACCCATCTTTCGTTGATGTTGTTGTGGTTTTCACGGCAACCTCGGCAAACGGAAACTTTCAATTTTCATTTTGAATATTCTAGAAAGTTCTTCCAAAATCCGTTAAAATCGTTTGATTTCATTGATTCGTTTGAAATTTTTTCTTTCCTCCCATTGGTTATTTTGTTTTAAAAGTATCCTTTTATTGCATTGGTCCTTTTAAATCGTTTTCTGTGATACCATTGGTCCATTTATTTGTATTTTGACAGTTGTGGAATTTTTATTTTGTTATAATAGTTTTCACGAGAGGATTAAGAGTTTTGTTTTTTTGACCATTTTCGTTTTCATTATTTTTTTACGAGAGAATTCTGACGTTATCAGGTATTATTTCTTGCTTTTTTTTTCTTTTGTAACTCTTTTTCTTTTTCAACATGCTCACTGTATTTAGTGTAATTGATAAGTTTCAGGATATTCTTACCATTCGTAGCTTAGTTTCTCTGCTGGTTCACAAATGTGTTTTGATATGTGATTCAGCTTACTACTTTTTGTGAAATTTTTTTTAAATATACTTTTTAAAACGTTCTGAAATGTGCTTAAAAAGTGTGTTGTAAAAAGAAAAAAAATTGTGACAGGAAAAGAGTTAAGAAATAATTCTTTCCTTGGCGACTTTAGAAGTGCGCCAAACAAAATCGCCAAGCCGTTGCCATCAGTCATAAACGTAGAGTGTAGCTGTACCCAAAATAAAATAATAGCAAAACTATGTTTTCATCTTTTTCGCTTTGAAGTTCACCTATTGTGGTGGAGTAGTCGTTCACGGTAAGACGTTTGTCGCCAACTAATTTTTGTCGCCAAATCAAGATGGCAGATAGGGTTGCCGGTGGAGTGGTCGGATGGTATGTAGTATCCGATACGTTACAACTTTCGGGCGATGTATTGGCAATTGTGGTAACCTTCCCGTTTCGCGTTTTTCTTAGTTTTAAGGCAACCCTAGATATTTTCTCCTGACGATAATAAACGGGTCTCATGATTGGTTAAGGAAGAAAATACGCTTATCCACTTTTATTTTTAATGTAGAACGGAATTAAAATTTAGACAGTCTTTGAAATTGTTGGGTGCATATGAATTTTGCTCTTGATTTATAAAATCGACTTGTTTTATTAATTTTCAAAATTTTTAGGATAAGTTTGGAAAGCAGATTGTAAGTTACAATTTTTTAAATTTGTCACTTTATTTAAATTTCAATTAAAATTTCGAAAAAAAATGTGGATTAAATTTGGTTTTTGAAATTGCAGATTGGAATTTAGAATTTTTTTCCCCTTTTGGTTGCTCATTTCCCCTTAGTTGATTTGATATAGCAGTGGATAGTGTTATTAAATGTTAGAAAATGTTTTTTTTTTTTTTGCAAACATGTAGTAGCTTGATTGGGAAGAGGGTGAAATGTCTTTCATGTGAGAATGATATGATTTTAACATTGAGAAAGGATGCTGGTGATAGGTAGGAGTGGAAATGTAGAAAGATAGGACAAAAGTTTGGCAAAAGAAAGTATAACAGGAGTAAGAAATTGGAGGGTAAATGGGTGTTTGGAGGACTTGAACGAGGGACGGATAAATGTTTTATGGTTGAGGTGAAAAATAGGAACCAGAAAGTTTTGGCTGAGGTAATTCAGAGCTGAATTTTGCAAGGAACTACAAAAATTTCTGACTATTGGAAGTCATATGCTGGTATCAATACCCTAAGGACAAAGAGTTCAAGGGTTATCGATTCGAGCATATGACTGTTAACCATAGTCAGAATTTCAAGGACCCGGCTATGAGGGTAAGTTTGATTTTTGTTTAGCTTTTGGTTATATTACAAACACTGGACTATGCTTGGGTGGGCACACAATACGGTGACTTATACGCATGGAAGCCAACGGTGAAAGGTCCTCGCCGGCCCCGGAGGGGCGGCGAGGTAGCCGGCAGGCGGGGATCGCGCGTTATACGCTGTGACTTATCTACAAACAAATTTCTCCCGGTATACTGGTTTAAACGCATTGAAACCTTAAGTGCAATACGCTTTGACTTCTCTAAAAAACAATTTCCTCTTGTAAAGTCGTTACAATAAAAATATTTGTCTTGCTTTTCCATATATGGCTCTATAACCTGGAATATCCCCATTGAGTTGCTCACATAATGCTAATTGCTAGAAAAATTGTGAAAAAATATTTTTTCACACTTATAGATAGCAGAAGAATTTTTAGATTTTTTTTTTCTCATCAAAAACCTTTGTGTGGATTATGATCACAGAAAAGAACTACCTTATTAAAAAAAGATTTCTTGTTTTGAATTTTCTATGCATTGCAAAGTTTTTAATTCAAAATTGATGAAAATCCGGACGTTTTAAAAAAAATCGCGGGTTTTTTTTTATTAATTTTTTTTTTAACAATTATGAAATATTTTTTTTTATTTAAATTATTTTTTTAAGTGACAAAACTAGGATGAAATTGACGCAAAATTGCGTACATGTTCGGAGAAAACCAGACTGAAATATTAGAAAATTTTCAAGTGAAATTTCTATTGCTTTTTTCTTAATTTTTAAACAAATTATTATTATTATTTATGCACTGTATGCAAAGGTTCACGTTGTATATGGCGGCCATCTTGGAATTGCTTACATCGGCCGCCATCTTGATTTGGCGTAAACAATCGCTTTGGCGGCCTAACGTATCGGATGCTACCACTCCACCCCTATGGTCTTACGCATATATATTTCGTTAATAAAAGCATTTAAAGAAGTTTGTTCTTTATTATTTATTCGACTTTATTCAACGAACTTCACGTACCATCATTCAAAGAAAAAGAAACAGTTCCACCGTTAGCACATAGTTAGATTGTGTAATTGATGTAATTTGGTGGTAATTTTTAGGCTTGATGTTGTTGATATCCCGGCTGCGGCTTGGGGTTTGATTTCGTTTTGTTTCCTGGTCTGTTTTGGTATTTTGTTTTACTTGCTTTTTGGAGGTGTTTGGGGGAGTGTATGAGCAATTTTTTCAGCCTAATGCTGTTCATAAGTAGAAAACACTATTTTATGTTGTTTGGGTCAGGCTCCTCCCTGATGACGTCCTGATCCACCAACATTTCTTCATTTTTTGTTATCATTTTTTAAGACTTTTGTTAAAAAAAATTTGTTGGGAAATTTTTTGTTTTCTTGAAATTATATTGCTTACCAAGCTATGTCTGCAGCTTCAGCGCGCTTGATGTTGTTGATATCCCGGCTGCGGCTTCGGGTTTGATTTCGTTTTGTTTCCTGCTCTGTTTTGGTATTTTGTTTTGTTTTTGTTTTACTTGCTTTTTGGAGGTGTTTGGGGGAGTGTATGAGCAATTTTTTCATCCTAACGCTGCTCATATGTAGAAAACACCATTTTATGTTGTTTGGGTCAGGCTCCTCCCTGATGATGTCCTAATCCACCAACATTTCTTCATTTTGTTTATCATTTTTTAAGACTTTAGTTGAAAATTTTTTTTTGGAAATTCTCGTGCACTTGAAATTATATTGCTTACCATGCTATGTCTGCAGCTTCAGCGCGCTTGTATGGGTAGTTTCGAGTTTCGGTTTCTGGTTAATGCACCCCGGCTGTTTGGTTATTTTTTGTTATTTTTGTGTTTTATGTTACTATAATTTTGTATACTTTATGTTATTAATTATACAAATGTTATACATTATGTTATTAATTATGTTATATAATTTCCAAACCAAAGGGAAATTCAAAAATAATAAATAAATAAATTTATTGGAAATGAAAGTTTTGGTAGATCAGGGCGTCATCACCGCCTGACCAATGTGGTGAAGGTTTACCCTTCCTATATGTTATAACTATTTTCCATTCCACCACTGATGTTTTTTGGAAAAGGAATGAGAGCAAGAAATAGATTCCCTGTAAAGTGGTTTTTTCGATCCCATTCCCGGCTTCCTAACTACAAAAATCTTGAAAGTAGACATTGGTTTACTCAGGGTTTTTTCCTTCGTGGAATTCTGGTTCGAGTGCTTTCTTGATTAGGGGACAGCGACCCCTCACCCTTCACACGGTCACATCTCTACTTTGTCCACACTGATTGGACAATTGTTGACCTTCCAAGGTCAAATCCACCCCACTATAACCTTCAACGTGACACTTCTTAATTACCGGAAGATGTTGGCGTGATTTGGCTCTCTTCTTCCTGAGGTTTTTGAACATTCCTTTGGGATAAAGGAATAACCCCGGTTGCCTTCTCCCGCGTGCTATACGTAATTTACTGTCGTTAATTTTTCTCTCGCATTGGGGTGACCTTCGTTTTTTGGCGATCCCGGAAAAAGGACGAAGGGACTGGTTTTCACTGCTAAGGAACCCCCCTTTTTTTCAGTTAGGGAGGATGCGACTCCTTGGGTTTACGGTGGTGTTTTCACCTAAAAAATTATGATCTTCTCGTCTTCGTTTTTTCAGTAAAGAGACTCGACTCCTTGAGTTTGTAGCGGTTCTTTCACCCCACAAAATTATGATATTCTCGTCTCCTTTTTTGAGTAATCGGACTCCTTGAGTTTGCAGCGGTTCGTTTACTCCAAAAAAAACTATGATCTTCTCGTCCAGTTTTAAGTAAAGCTGTAGTATATTGCTTCGCTTCGCTGCTGTGACATAATCGAGATGAGTGTGCAATAAGTGTTACGACCTTCGATTTGACTTCACACTTTAAGGGTGTCGACAATTGACAGTACCCTTTGGATCGCGTGGGTACAACTTTGCTGTTCTGCGAGCCACGGAAATCTTCAGCTCTTCCCTTGTTAGATTACATGGAATACTCTTGGACCAATTAACGAAATCGACCAATTCTTCAAAGTCGTTCTCGTAACCGACCCGATCCCCTGATGAGGAGCCATGGACACTCTCTGACGGAACTAAGGACGTCTCTTCCATAACTCCAGTATCGAACTCGACCACAGTGACCAGCGGTCCCTTAGAAGAACAATACATATATGTTGACTCTCCAATATCGAATTTCCTTCATAGTTGAATCCACAATGTACAGGACATCCCACTGCGTCAACTTCGAGGTGGCAAAAAAATCATCTGGTGAGTCCACCTTTATATATTTATTCTTTCTAAACGACAGACATTTAAATGATTTTGCCTTTGCCTTTCACGATCCAATTTTAACTAACCACTTACGGCCAATTTATTACATCCAGATAGCCTATAGAGGAATTTTGATCACGAACCTGTTTTTCATTCAACTAATCTCCTTTTAACATAATTTACACCACAAACCATACCAAACAATATGGTGTTTTCCACTTTACCATGAGTCGCAAAACGCTAAGAAATTGTTCATATACTCCCCCAAACACCATTGAAAACAAATATACAGAACAAAACATTAAAATAAGAAAACCTAAATCAAACCAACAACAACAGTCGGGAGACCGACAACAACACAAAGCCAGAAGATCACATCCAATGCCCTACCCACTTCGTTCAACAATACGTAAACACCAATGACTCAGAGGAAATTACGAAATAGAATTAGTCATCGGTTGCGTAATTGTTGATAATCATAAATCCCATTCTTCTTTCTTTATTTCTTTTCCTGAAGTATTTATTGGTGAGAAGTGAGTTTTAAAGAAATAACATATTGAAAATAATAATAATAATAGCGCACTGACAGTGCGCAAAAGCTGCAACTATCTCTGCCAGGTGAATATTTATAACAAACAAAAAATATATAAAAGCTGAAGATGATAAAATTTCGAATCAGTTTTCCATTACTTATTTCATGTGAGGAAAACGAGGCGATACTAAGAGAAATCGGCAAGAAGCAATTCAGAACCTCGGAGGAGGAATCAACTTTAACTGGAGAGTAAAGATGAAGGTGAAACAAGTTGTAACGGATGGGACCCTGTTTAATTTGGACATATTTCGGAATGTATAGCCACGTTTGTAAACGCCACCAGCTGTAAAAGTTAGAACATGAAAATATATCACGTGACTCCGTTCTTTTTGCTTCCTACGTCGCATTCTGGACCACTCGGGTCAAAATGGCGAAATAATGTAAGACTTTATTCTTGCCCATAGATGTTTATTGCTCATTCCTAGGTTTAGCAAATCCGTTGATGAGAAAAAAAATGTTTTTATGGATTGTTAATATCGGACTGTTATTTACAAATGATTAGCAGGCCAGACTGGTGTTTCCCATAAGAGTTCTTTTAGTGACCTTACTGATACTGCAAACATAAAAAAGAAAGAAGAATTATTTTAAGAATGAGTACCTCTTACACCCGTCATGACACGGACATATCGCAAATTCGCATAGAGAATTCGGACTACCTGAAATATCAGTTTTGTGTAAAATTTTCCGCAGATTTGAAATCCGGTGAATTTTTCACTCTCTCTTTAACGATCGTGAAGATAGAAAACCTCAAATTGTCTTTGTTGTGTTCGTAATGAATATCTTCGTCAAATGCGGCCCAATTCGTATTGCGAAGATATAGTTACAATTGAAAAATTATTCATTTAAAGAAAATCGCATTTAAGGAATCTGTTCTAAAAAGTTCCGGAGATTTCAAATCCGTTGAAATTTTCACTCTACTTTTAACGATCGCAAAGGTATTAACTTGGACTAAATAATAAAAAAGAAATAAACGTCAGTCAAAAAAAATTATTTGTCTTATTTCGCTGGAATCGTTTGTGCTCAGGAATTGAAATGGAAAATAAATTTAGAATCTGTGATCGCTTAACATTGTAGCCATTCTGAGAAAAAAAATAATAAATAAATGTCAAAAACCTAATTTAAAATGTTCTAAATTAAATTTTAAATTTCGGGTTTTTTACAAAATTCGTATAGAATTTGGACTGTGTGCCAAATTTCAGGACTGTAAGTGATATAGATCATTTGAAAACACAGACACATACACATAAACATTATCTTTTATAATGGTAGGGAAAGATGATTAGCATAGAGAAACTCCATTTACTTTAAAACTTAAGCTCTTCAATCGTTGTTTGCTGCTCACTCCAGATTGAATAAATCCGTTGTTGAAAAATAATGTTTTCTAAGATTAACCATCTTAGGCTCGGTGCACACATCCGATTTTTCAACGTGCGGCGCCGCTGCGGCACTGAAGCCCAACCATGCACACATAACCGTGAAATATCGCACGAACTGATTTCGCGCCATTTACGATAAATATTCTATCGAAGAAAACGTGTTTATTTCCCTTACTTGGTGTAAAAAAAGTATATTTTAGAACAAAATAGACGTTACTGGATACAACCATTTATTTATTATTATGCCGACCAACCGGTCTAGTGGTCAAGGTGTTGTCTGGATCGGAAGGTTCCTGGTTTGAATCCGGGATTAGGGCATGGATGTAAATTGTGCTGTCCTTTGTTAGGGACAATGATGGTCCACCCACTGGGTGCCCCTTTACAAGTGATCATCACTTCTGGCCTTGTATAAGGCTAAAATGACCTCGGTCAACTTTCTATTGTATTGTATTTGTATTGTATTCGCAATTGTACTGCCTTGCCATTGGAAATAAAACTATTATTATTTATATTCCTTTTATTTATGAAAACAAGGTACTTCAGACCGGAGACGCATGAGCGGCGAGCTGCGGCGCCATGGGGAACTGCGGTACAAATTACGCAAGTTGGACGTGTGTCTCCGCAGCCGCGCTGGAGGCATGTGTGCACTAATCCATTGGATCTAAAATTGGTTAAAGATTGGTTAAAGTGTGGAAATAATGCATAAATATTAATTAAGAATAAAAAATAGTTTGAAATGTATCGTTTGCTCTGTCTTGCTATTACTGTTTGTGTAAACAATTTTGCTCTTCACTTCTATTTAAAAATGTTCACACTATTTCCAAAAGAGAAACCATTGAAACATTAGAAAAACCTTTCTAAAATTACAAGGGGCGTTCCATAAAAACTGAGAGTGAATTTTTTACGCAGTGGCAACACCGCGAAACTAAAAAATAAAAGTGCAGGTGATGTTTTCAAACTGTTAACCGAACAATTATAAATATTCTAAACGAAGCAGACGATTTTATTTTCCTAGTTTCGTGCTTGTTTAAAGAAATGTTCTATTTGCCCTACAGAAATGGAGGTGAGTGATTCAAAGTTAAAAAACGAAATGCGTTCTGCCATAAAATTTTGCTATCGTTTGGGCAAAACGGCTCCAGAAACAGTTAAGTTAATGAAAGAAGTTTACAAAGACAAATGTTTTGGTGAGTCTACGATATTTAGATGGCATGGTGATTTCAAAAAAGGACGTTTGTCTGCAGAACTGGCTCCTAAGCCTGGCCGACCAGAAAGTGTTGTGAACGATCGAAATGTGAACAATGTGTGGGCAATCTTGCAAGAAAATAGGTGAATGACATGTGAGTTGATAGCTGCATTATCTAACATTTCGAAAACGTCGATATTTCGCATTTTACGTAACAATTTACAGCTCTGCCCTGTTTGTTCCAGATGGGTCCCTCATCACCTTACTAAAGAACAAATGCAAACAAGAATTAACCAATGTTGTAAGTTTATATAGATGCTTAAAAATGATCCAATTTCCTAAAGACTGTAATAACAAATGATGAAACTTGGGTGCATCAATTTGACCAAGTCTGCAACAAAGTGTAAAGAAACACACTGATTCTTCGTTTCCGAAAAAAATCCGACAAACCAAATCTGCTGGAAAGGTCATGATGATTATTTTCTTTGATCATAAAGGTGTAATCTGTCAGCATGCTGTGCTTCTGAAAACTACTGTGAATGGTGAATATTATCTTTCAGTTTTGAAAATTTGCGACAACACCTATCGAGAAAGCGACATGAACTGGTAGGGAATTGGACATAACATCACGATAATGCTCGCCCGCATGTCACTACTTCTGTTCAGTAATATCTTAGTAAATGCAATATTAAAATCATGCCACTTCCCCCTTACAGTCCAGATTACGCACCATACGATTTCTGGCTGTTTCCGACGTTGAAGGAGAAGCTCCGGGGTAGAAAATTTAATACATATTCTGAAATTATTTCAGAAGTGCAGGGTTCTTTGAAGCAGCTTCCAGAAAAAGGCTTCTCTACTTGTTTTGAAAAGTGGATTCAATGATGGGGCCGTTGCATATCATCTGAGGGAAGGTATTTTGAAAAAGAATGATGTATTTTTTTCTGTAAATATATTTCTTGATTTTTATGATTTTGCTATCAGTTTTTATGGAACGCCCTTTGTATAGTTGCAAAAAAAGTAAGTTTTAAATGTAAATTTTGTCAGGTTTTCGGTCTTTCAACGGCCATTTCTGGTGTTTTCTATACCTACTTCCAGTTTTCTCGCCTTGATTAAAATCTTAATACCTCTACCACTAATTAACTTAGAGAGAAAATCAAATATACATTGGAAAATAAAATAAATATTCTATCAAATAACATCAAAAATTTGCTTCGGAATTTTAGGTAAAAAATGACATTTTCAACGTGTCTGGAAACCTTAAGTTGAATAAATCTGTCGATAAAAAGTCAAGTTTTCATGGATTACTAATGATCTGTCAGCTGTTAACAAGTAAGGATTGAAATAGATAATCTACATTAAATTTGAAACTTGTGCTCCCAAATCGATGTTTGTTCACTTTTAGGATGAATAAATACGGCAATAATTTTTTTTTCTTCGTGGATTAATAATAATTCGACTGTTACTTATAAATAAGAATTATTACAGAATTCTACATTTACTTAAAAACTCGCTCTTACCAATCGATGTTTGTTGCCCAGGTTAAATAAATCCGTTGATACAAAATGTTTTTTTTTGTAGTTTAATAATATAATCAGATAATTATTTTTAAATGATGCTTATTATAGAACATCACATTTTCTTTGAACAATAAACAAAACCATGAAGTTCTGGTTTTAATACGATAACAAATAGAGAAGAGCCAAGGAAAGGGGACGACTAACCCTTAGCTACAGTGTCTAAAGAGGGCTGTCTGAAATCTCTCGCTGTATATATATATTGATATCATTCAATTAACGCAAATTAACGTAGAAAACATCATATTGTGTTGTATGGGTCAGGATGACACACTGATCCCCCAACACTTTCCTCTTAAAAATGAATTCATTTTGGGTTTTAATTTTTTGAATTTCCTCTTGTTTTAGAAATTATAAGAAAACCAACAGCACAAGCAACGCCGTGATGTAAGGTATTAAACTGGTGTAAAATTTTCCGCAGATTTCAAATCCAGTGAAGATATATTCAATTTAAAAGTTATTTATTTTAAGAAAATCATATTTTTAGGTTTCAATCTACAGTAAAATTTTCCGCAGATTTCAAATCCGTTGAAATTTACAATCTCTTTTTAGCGATTCCGATTTTTTGAAAAAACTTAACAATCCCAATCAATACGTTTTTTCATGTCTTTCTCTCATTCGCAGAAATGGGACAGGAAATGTAATCTGTATTTTTTTAACGCGAACGGCACGAAATGAATTTGTTTATTTTTGGAAAGGGAAAGTTACTTCACAATCTCGTGTGAAAATATAAAATAAGTATTTAATTTAAAAGTTATTTATATTTAAAAAAATATCATATTTTTAGGTATGGATCTAATGGGAAATTTTCCGCAGATTTCAAATGCGCTGAAATTTTTACTCTACCTTTAACGGTCTAGGATATAGAAAAAGAACTAATTGACTCCAGTTAAGAGATTGTATGTTTTTTTAGTCTGACTGAAAAATTATTCCTCCGATCAAAATCAAAACGGAAATTATAGCAATAAATTATGAATATGTGATCTCTTCTATGCTGTAGCATTCAATAATGAATAAATTTCATTCAATTCATTTAAAAATATTCTAGACAGAATTTTTAAATTCGCCGCTACCCAAAAATTGCAAAAAATTCGGACTACCTGTGTGTCAAATCTCAATGCTGTAAGTGGCATAGAATCGTCAGGATTTTGCGGCCACGAAAAAAACAAACAGACAAACACTTCCTTTTATAATAGTAGATAAAAAAAATGCAATACCATGAAAGAGTCATTGGAATTAAATGAAATTTAAACACGAACGGCTTGTATTAGTACAAATAAAAGAATAAATTTTCAAAGCAAAAAAATATATATTAAGTGTCTTAAATAAGTATTTAGTGTAGCCACCACGCGCTGCAATAAATGCTGCTATACGACGTGGCACGGAGTGAAAGAATTGTTGAATGTCTGCTTGTGGAAGAGAATTCCATACTGTTTGTTTGCGCACCCAAAGTTCGTCTTTTGAAGCTGTAGGACGCGGATCACGAGCGAGACGACGACCAACCAAATCCCACACTTGCTCGATAGGCGACATATCCGGCGAATAAGCAGGCCAAGGAAGAAGTTGCATGTGTTGGGCTGAAAAGAAGTCTCGAACATTCCTTGCAACATGTGGGCGTGCATTATCCTGTTTAAAGATACCTCCAGGGATGCCTTGAAGGAAGGGAACGACTTCGGGCTCTAGCACTTCACGAACGTACCTGTTGCTATTCAGATTACTCTCAATTCGTAGCAGCTGAGATCGTCCATGAGACGAAATAGCACCCCAGACCATAACTCCGGGCGTTCGGCCACTATGGAAGATATGGCCACTATGGCCACGATACCGCACTCTGGAAGGCAGCGTTCACCGGCATCGTCTAACACAAATGCGGCCATCATGGTTCCACAAATTAAAGCTGGATTCGTCAGAAAACACAACTTGTTTCAAATCAGCCCACCAGGCTCTGTGCTAATGAACCCATTGCAGACGCAACCGTCGATGGTTTGGCGTGAGGGGGATCCTGTAAAAAGGAATCCTTGCACGCAGTCCACGGTGCAGCAGACGTCGGCGAATCGACGAAGCCGACATTAGTACACCTGTAGCAGAAGACCAAAATGCTGTCAACTGCTTGGAGGAAGCTGTACGGTCATTCACCGCCATGTGGACCAGGTGTCTATCATCGCGCGCTGACGTCACCTTCCGTCGTCCACTCCCAGTATTTCGAGTTGCCCGGTGCTCGTCAGTCCACTGCTTCCGACGCATCACTGTGGAACTCTTCCGCTGCACACGAGCTGCTATTGCGAGATAGGAATATCCTCCTTCACGAAGGCCGATGATTGTCCCCCGTTCGAACTCCGTAAGTTGTTGAAATTTCACTTTATTTCGTCGTGGAGGCATACTTAGGTCTCACTAAAAAATCACGTTCGTCACTAAAAAAGTAACCACTGCTCACACCACTCATGCGTGGTGGCTCTGAAACACTATATAATATATATATGGTAATATATATATATATATATATATATATATATACATATATATATATATATATATATATATATATATATATATATATATATATATATATATATATATATATATATATATATATATATATATATATATATATATATATATATATATATATGAGATAGATTAAGAAAAAAGTGAAGACAAAAGATTAAAATTTTTTCCTCATAAGAGTCTGGAGAGCACAAAGCATGACAAAGGGGAGGGTCATTTATTATTTTGTACCGGAGACCCTTTCACAAGAACCATTAACAACGCTCAGACTTTTGTTGGTCTATGGGAAGCCAATAATTAATTGTAAAAAATGATATTAGGAATTTTAGAGTATTACCTTTATTATTTTTATACAGAATACATAAATCTTTCTCGGGTATTTTTAATTTTATTTCCATAATTTCTATTTTATAACAATAAAAAAATAATTCATAATTATTACTTAATTTTTTAATACTTTAATTTTGTTAGGTTTTGGCGAAGAGATCCAAGGGAAAGGTTCGGATATTATCTGATTTGGGAAAATATTTTAAAACATAACGATATTTTCTATTTTTAACTTGTCACCCATTCTATTTACAAAGTCCACGAAGAATAGCAGATTATCAACAGGAGGGTTGCGAATTCAAAACCCTGTGCAGATCCAGACCCTGTCCAGGATCGTCGTCAACAAGTTGTCTAATGCACGTTAAATCGTAGAGGCCTCAAATATCCTCATGTTTGGTGTAGTATAGAAGTTTCGAAAGTGGGATGCCAACGCAGGTGTTGCCTCGTCATCTCACCGTGGTTCAAAACTACAAGGCGTTGTCCATGTTTCTTTCCCTTTGGGATTGATCCCGGGAGGTCGTCTATAACTCGTTTGTGTTGTTCCAATGTGACGTTTATTCCTTCTTAATTGTATTTCGCTCTTCCTTGTTACTGAAACTTTCATTCTTTGTATATCTATTATTCGATATTGTATGTCCTGTGTCTGGCGAAGCATTGCCAAAAAGACCCGTGCGCCATAAAACTCCGAAAGCCAACAAACAGCCAATGTGAAGTTAATTAACTACTTATCTACCAATTATGTGATTTTTAAGCAGAATTGAAAGCAGGACGGCATTTGCTGTTTTATAACTTACTAGTCACTACGTGGCTAGCCCGGCGTGGCCCCTGACAGTTGCTTTTGTTGTGTTATTTGTATGCTTCGCAAACCAAATTTGAATTATTAGCATATTGGATAACAGCCATCACGGATTCCCAATTGGTTTGCTTCGCCAACCAAATTATCAATACTATGAACTATGGTTTGCTTCGCAAACCAACACGACGCGCAACGACGTGATGGACACGTCATTGTCCAATTCGGTAAACTTCGAATTGCGAAGACATCCAATTGGCGTGACGTCACGGTCTCTTGCGAAAATATAAATATTTAATTGAAAATTATTCAAATTAAGAAAATCAAAGTATCTATGAAGTGTAAAATTTTCCGCAGATTTCAAATCCGTTGAAAATTTCAATCCATCTTTAACGACCCCGATTATACAAAAAAGAACAAAACAATGGCAGTCATAATATTCGCTGTGGAATCGTTTGAGCGGATACTACGCATTCCCATTTAATTGCGAAGAGCGGAAATTGAAAAAAAGTGGCATGGTTCCAAAGGCTGTTGTCAATAGTGACGATTGTGACGTGACGTCAAGGGGGGGGGGAATAGCGAAATTCTGTCCTTTCTTCAATTACCGGATCGTGACGTAACGAAGATATAAAAGTGAAAAAACTATTACATTCATTTAAAAATATTCTAGATTGAATTTCAATTCGCCTGGACCCTACAATCGCAAAAAATTAGGACTACGTGTGTTAAATATCATTACTGTAACATAGATTCGTAAGGACTGTGCGTGCAAGAAGCAAGCAATCAAACAGACAAACACTTTATTTTGTAACATTAGAGATCACCCATTCTACTTCCTTTTCTCACAAAAATGTACATTCTTAAGATTTATACTAATATTTTGTATATTTCTAACTCAAGGTTTAAAAATACAAACTCTATATGGTCTGATACAGAACTGTCTCAAAAATGAATATTTATTAAAAGATTTTTTTAATTACGAGTAGAGTTTTAACATTCGCAGCTTCTTGAGTTCTTGCATCTACAAAACAATATTTTTTTAAACTCGAAATTGAACATTTATATACAAATTAAAAATATTATTTAAATTGTCAGTAGGGAAAAGAGCGTTCGATCCATTTCTTGAAATGCAATTTCCATAATATCGTTTGAACTATCGGATATGACACTCTGGACACCACTATCTTCTGATGATTCAATTAGTAACTAACTAGTGTGGTAGAGTTAATTAGTAATCGTTTTAATCACAAAGTGGCAAAGAATATTTGAGTTTAATTAGTCGTTTGTTTTTCGTTTTGTACTTTACATTTTATTTTTTTGTATGATGAGCTAAATTGTGGAATTTACGTCGTATTGGAGCAAACTAACGGGCTATTTTATGAGTTTTGATAATTTTGTGAATATTCGAAATTGGTTTGTTGCCAATTTTGTAATAGAGTAATGTAATTATATCTGTTTGATTTTTGTACAAGCACGTTCAAGCAATTTAATTTTATGAACTATATTAAAAACTACACATTTTGGCACCAAAATGTGTCGAAAAACTCAATATGATATTTTGTGCAAATCAGTTTATATTTATTGAGTGATTATCATTCTCTATATATTTTAGAAAAGTGTTATGTTCTGACAGGAAAAAGTTTGGGAAATTTAATAGGATATTGAACAGACTAGTCTTTATTGTAAATTTTAAAACGAATTATGTTTCATGAACTTTTATTACAGCTTAGAAATATTCGTGTATACCTTGTGTGATCGTGTTTATCGATTTAAAAGGGAATGTTTGGACATTAATCCTGGTAAATGGTTGTTTAACAACCGTACGTGCCTTACAAAAAACAGATTTGCGATGTTCAATCAGTATTCCAACTGCGATCAAGAAATCAACTGATTAAATTGCTTTCGTACGATTTCTGTTGTGCAGTCTCAGAAATAGCAATCGTTAACAATCACCTAACATTCCAAACAGATTTCACGCCATCTTTAATGATCTAAAACGCATTCGGCGTTTAATTTTTAACGAGTCTGCTCAGTCTCTCCACGAGCTATTTCTACAACAAACCTAGAAGTAATTGAGATCCAGTTCTTCTCTCTATCTTGAACACTGGACACGAATCTGATTTAAATGTGTCGCCATTAAAACTTTTATGGACCTTTCAGATCTTGAACTATGGCCGGAGATAAGAAGCTACGGATGTTGGTTCAATCAGGAATATCTGTCCCCCGTTCTTTATGGGGGCCCTTTATCTTTATTGGGAGTTCGGCACGTTTAACTGCGTATGGAATTAATTTAATTGGAATGAATTGCATTTAAAATTCGGCTGCTTCGGTGATTGTTGTAGCTGCTTTTATTGCACATGTGTCCTGTAAATAAGATGTTGATAGAGCGGGGATTACTTTTCATCATGTACCACATTGAACATTTTCCTTTTTAGAGCCTAATCGCGTTTACAGAGCATACCCCCTGCTCGTGGAGACCCGCAAGACGTAACCGGCCGCAAATATTATCTTGTAGCACTTACTGTTGTTCCAACGAAACCTCTTGATATATAACAACGGAATAGGTAGGTATTTAATTAACGTCATACTCGAGCGACACAACGGGCTAATGGTGACGTTCGGGATCAAACCCGAAGTGGAACATATGAGGACAACACCACGCAATTTTAAACCATATCAGATGACGAGGTCACCCTGAGCTGTCACCCCACTCTACAAACTTTCACGCCAGGCCAACGTGTGGACATTTGAGGCCACGACGGATTTAACGCCACCAGAACACTCTGTACACGAAGGTCTTTGGTTAGATTAAAACTCGCAATCCTCCGGTTGCTAATCCTTTAATCTTTCAAATGGGTCACCGCGAACGCATAGAAGACGGGCAATAACGTCATTTTCTGCTTTTCTTAGGTCGGAATTAATTTCGTATTCATAAACTTTGTTTAATTTTTATTGTAAGTTATGTTAGTTCATAACACATAGCACGATTAAAAATAGTCCTGCATTCACACAGGCCTGGAAGTGCATTGACTCAAGCTAGTGAGCAAACTCACCAAGTGGAAGAGATAATCGGCCGAGAGGAAAAGGCGACTGATCAAGTAAAAGTTATCACCGGACAATATGACGAAAAAAGTAGCAAAGGGAGAGATCGTCTGACCATCCAAAACATCGATCCCAATGGCCAAGTAGACCTCCAGTGCGTAGATGACCTACTAAAGCCGCAGAAGGATGAACAATTTAATTTGGGTTTGGTAAGATAATAGGAAAGATATTTATGTAATTTTCGTAAAACGTTTCTCCAAAAATATTTAAAATTCAATGTCTTTTAATAGTTTAGTACTAATTAAAAATTAACAAATGACGTGCGTATGCTCGGGCTTACTGGATGAATTTATTCAGGCCTTTTAGATGGGTTTGTGAATAATGCACAACCAGCCGAAAAAGTAATTGGCTAAAATTCAAATAAACAAGTAGGCCTCTATATAGAAATGTTTCTACGAGCTTTAAAGTTAAAACGGAACGTTTTGCCCATCTACTCTAGATTTGAATTAAATACTATTCGCTACACGTTTTGTATTTTCAGACTATGGAATGATAAATTTACTCTGTGTATCAATCTCAACTTTCTTTCCAATCGTTTTTCGGAAGCAAATTCAAACGACTACAATTGCTACATGGGGACCATTTTTTGTGAGGAATCGGGATTAGAACATTATTCGCGTATCTGAATATGGTATCACTACCCTCCAAGAGAAGCAAATTTACCTTTTAGACTCGCGACGGTTATTTCCCTCCTTTGCCCTGAATCACGAATTTGGGATGAATGTAGGGATTCTATAAAAGGAGACGTATCATAAAGTGGTCTTGGTTCATCTCTGCTATAGAGAATTTACTTTTCTGAATTGTATGAAGACATCATTCGAGTTTCGAATAAATAGCAAATGCGTTTTTGCCTTAACACCATTATCTGCTGCTTCATAAGTTAATAGTTTATATTGTATTTCTCCTGTCTGTATTTTGGCTTTTCAATATAAATATCTTTTTATTGTTACAACTACTACTGAAAGATTCATTAAGCTAGTATTCGGTATAATCTAAATTCATATCTGTGTCACAGTATGTATTTGATAATTTTATTATAAATATAGACCAAGTTACATTCCTTTCAAATTCTTGAAAAAATCTTAAGCGATCTGCTTTGAAACACTTTTATCTCTGGTTAATACTCATACTTGAAACTTTATTTTTAATTATGTATCCAATTTAGCTTTGTTGACTCAAATACTTGGTTAAAAAGACATCGTATGGAAATTTACATCTGTTAATTTTCTATTCCACGTTACTTTTGTTTTTAAACAATATTAATCTTGTCTTTTTGCTCTTACAGATAACTGAAAATCGGCGGAAGCTGCAATACAGGGTTGGTATCAACTTGTTTAACAAGAAACCTGAAAAGGGTATCAGCTTCTTAATACAGCGGGGTTTCCTGGAAGCATCTCCTAAAGCTGTTGCTAAATTTTTACTCTCTCGGTAAGAACTTAGTAAACAATTGATTGGAGAATACTTAGGGAACTTACAAAATTCATTCAACATGGCTGTATTACGGTAAGTGTTTATTACGACTAAATATAATTGGAACTAGTAGATAACATCTGCTCCTCCAAAATGCCACTGCTATGATTTATGGATGAGACCCCAGGAGCAGAAAGTGTTTAAAACTACGACGTACGTAGTAGAACAAAGTCTTTGTAGAACCATTTTATCAAAATTTTGGCTTATTTTTTTTATCGTAAGTTAAGATGTTCTACAGTACAAAGCGCGCTATTTGCTTCCCTCTTTTTTTTCTAGCTACGGAACTACCTCTCTAAACCTTCCAAAATACCACTAACAATTAAGAAATTACACATATTCTATGTCAATGACAAAATATATAACTTCAATGGTAACAGACAAAATTTCAATTCTGAAAAAATATCTTGGTTTTAAATAAAGTAAGTTATTAATTTTGATGTTTTATAATAAATATGTTATACATATTTAGCCGATAATTGTGTTTTATGCATGGTTTAGGTTTGACTGCAGTTTTCAAAATTGCCTGAAGAACAATTACAATTGCTTGGAGTTGTGTTGCAGAACGCTGAATAGAATTCTGCATATGGGGAGAGATCGTTTAAATTGGGCAACATTTATTTCATGTCAAACGTTTGGTTTTGAGCTTTCGATAAATGTGCTCACAAGTAATTTAAAAAAATACCCATACAAATAATTTTGACCGTTACTTTTTATTACAAATTACCATGCGTTCATTGTTTCAAAGAGATTTTTTTTAAAGGCCACTTTGAAGTAAAAACGATAGGTCATCACTTTTTGGTATACCATAGAATTTTGGTAATTAGTTTGTGTGTCCTGAAATGAAAAAAGTAGAAAATTGCTGTTAATAATACATTGAAAGTAATAATGTTTATTTGTAAAAATTACATGGATGAATAAGTATATTTTAAACGGAAAAATGCACGATTCTTGAGAACAGTTTGTTGTCAAAATGTTTCAAAATACGAAGTCGTTTGAGCTGACATTTTGTTTTACAAATATTTGAAAATTTATTTCTTAGTTACACTTTTGATTTAGTAATTAAGATTTTAAACTAGTTCATAAAATTGTCAGTATTCTCCCAAGAATCCAATTTTTTATATATTTTAAAATGAGTATTAAAGTAAAATTAATTAAATTTTACATTTATTACACTGATTTTCCACTGCTTTTAAAAATGCGAATTGTATATAACTTTTATGTTACAGAAGATTTCAATTTTTGAATTTTAGAAGTAATCTTACTAATCTTTGAAGAAATCTTGGATCAATTTTTATTGTGTATCATGATTTATAGTATAATTAAAATACAAGTTAATTCTTTATTTTTAATCTTGATTCTATTTGCCTTAAACAGACATTTTGTGGAAGATCTGGACTTCGCAGACATGGAAATTGATGTTGCCCTCCGAAAGTTTCAGACCTACTTTAGGATGCCTGTAAGTAATAAGGAAATATTCATTTGATCTAACTCATAGACGAATTATGAAAATGCATTTATAATAGAACATGCAGACAACGTCAACCGAACTAAAACTATTCCATTGAGATATATATTCGTTTCACATACTACTATAATAGTTAAAAGAGTTGCAAGTTCTTCTCCACACATGCTTTAAAAAATACAGTAGGGTCAAGACACGAACACTTGAAAACAACAAACATGTATTAATAAAATATTCCATGAATTAATCAATTTGCATTAAACACACTTGAATTCTTACATAAAATAAAATTCTATTTGCTGGGAAGTAAAGATCAGTTCATTAACATATCAAATCATACTTGTATCTTTTATAAGTATTGATGAATGGTTTTATATGTATTTTTAGGGAGAAGCACAAAAGATTGAGAAACTAGTCGTAGTCATCAGCCATCACTACATTGCCTGCAACCACGATGTAGCTTCCAAATTGCACAATCCTGAGACGATCTTTGTGCTAGCATTTGCCATCATGACGCTAAATACTGACCTCCACACACGCAGCATGAAAGCCGATCGACGAATCAAAATGGAGGAGTTTATTCGTAATCTTAGATGTAAGAACCTGCCCCTGTGAGCTCTTTGGATATTTAAATATTTCTGGGTAGGACGTTTTTTTATAATTAATTTGATTTAATATTAATTTCTTTCTACATTTTAACAGGTATTGATGATGGTCATGATTTGGATCGAGATATGTTAACTGGCATTTATGAAAGAATCAAAACGAATGAATTCAAAATGGGATCAGACCACGTGACTGAAGTTTTAAAAGTTCAACAAACTATCGTCGGGAAAAATCCAGTAAGTATATCCTCAAAACCAAGTAAATTAAATGTTACCTATTTACTGGGCTTTATAAAAATTTATATTGTACACTTCTAGAGGCTATGTAGGTAGAACATGTATAAAGAACAGTCTTGTTGCAAATTAGTACAATATATGTTCATACAAGGAAAAAGATATGAAACACTAATAAAGTTTTAAATGACTGTGATATGACTTAGTTTTAAGAACCCTATTGTTTTTGTGTTTTCAATTACGATAATTTTGTTTGTTTAATTTTATAGTACATTGCCGTACCTCACAGGTGCCTAGTCTGCAACTGTCGATTGAATGAAGTTCATGACGTCAGTAAAAAAGAACGACTAGGTGTTCATGAAAGAGAAGTGTTCCTGTTCAATGATTTATTAATGATAACTTCGTCACTCTTTTATGACAATAAATTATTTAATCAACCTTTTTTTACAAATCGAGCGCACATTTTTATGCAATATACCTCGTGAACTTCTTCAAATACAAATGCGGGTACTGAGGGTCACTATAGAAATACGGATAATATGTTTTGAGAGGTCCTTAGAAAATAGTTTGTTTACAGTTCGTCTTGCTTAAATTTAGCTTTCCTTTTATTTTTTCACTAACAATCACATGTACTATTATCTCAAAAATGCCTTAAGAGCACAAAACAAAGCATCAGAGGATCATTTTCCTGTTTAGGATATATTTATCTAAGGACACACCTCTGAAGAAAAGAACATGGGGGTTAGGATTCTTCTTTCTTAGAATATTGACCAGCATTAGGCTGAAGCAGAAGACCAACAGTAGCTACGTGCAGTATGACCAACTAGAATTCAAGAATTCTCTGTGGGATATGGCTGTCTTGTTTCTACAGCAAGACAGGCAATACTTGTGTGGCATCTGGTTTATTTTTCTTGAGAAAATAAAAACAATCTTTAATGTTGAGACTGAATTAAAAAATGGGACGCAATGGTTTGGTTCTCAACTGTGCTCGTAGAATGAGCAACATAGCTTTACACTATAGTTGAAAGAAAATTTCGACTATATGAAAATGCATGTATAAAAAGTTGTAGTTTTATCAATTACCTTTCCATTTCGATAATACAAAATTTTTTTTTTCTTATTAGGTAACCAAAAAGAAAAGAAGTGTCTCCTATAAATTCAGGCAGTCTTTTTCTTTGTGTGACATGAGTGTTACACTCTTTGAAGCCCCATGTAAGTAGTGTCAGTGAATTATGTTAAAAAATTTTTGAATTTTCATTTATTATTAACATACAAAAATGATTTGGAATTTCATGATCTAGAATTTGTGGATACAAGAATTGAAAAATATAACATTTTTTGCACAGAACTAAAATTTCAAAATTTATTATAAGATAGTGAAAGCATTTTTTTACATTAAATGAAATGGTTAGAATTGTGTTTTTGAGTTTGAGTTGAATCAAGCATTAATAGAATACGACAAATTGTTAATGATTAGTATATAAATTTGTAAATTTTTACAAGATGAAAACTTTGAATTCAATAATATATATATATATATATATTAAACAAAACTAATAAAGTTAAATCTATACATTATACATTCATTCTAACAATGGTTTATTGTTCTATAGATTATCCACACGGTATTCGTCTTAGCCAAAGAGCTGATGATATAATGATGATAACTTTCAATGCTAGAAATGAGCAGGACAGATCACAATTTGTGGAAAACTTGAGAGAATCAATTTTGGAGGTAAAATGTTTTATATTTCTTAAACAAAGAGTATGTTAACTTTTCTGTGTGCATACTATTAAAACAAAAAAAATTTCATAAATTTACATTGTTATTTCATCCAAATATTTTTTATACTTTAAATATTTTACTCTGAACAAGCCTTGCATTCTACCTTTTCTTGCTACCAGTTTTTGGAGATTTTAAAAATCAAATTATAAGACTAGAAAATTTGCTATGCAAACTACCTTATTCAAAAAAATTAAAATGTATTTCATATTTTATTTCTTACATATTCTTACATTTAGTAAGTTAATTCTTTATATTAAGCAGTTTGGGAAATAATCCAAATTGCTGCTTTGTGTTTCTAACATGAAACTACTGTGATAGTTTGAGTTTATGTCAAATGATGATATACTTATATAATTTCTTTCTGTATTAATTTTATCGAATATGAAAGGAAAATTTTTTCTGACTTTGCACAGTTACTTCTATTTTGAATAAAGAATATTATGCTATTAAATAAAAAATAATCTTATGAGAAAGAAACTTGTATTTTACATTTTCTTGCTCACTGATTCATCCCATATCCCATATGTGAGTATTCATTCCTTTATATATACATGGCACCCACATCGTCAAATAATGGGATATTTGTTATCTATTTCTTTATAAACTTATTTAATATGAATGAAAAATTGCACACACAGGACATTACAGGTGACTAGTGGAGAGTAATATGACAATAAATTTTTTTTGATGGCACGAAAAAAATATTTCCTTTCTTTTACAAAATATCTCTACTATACTCTCCGAGTTCCTGTCTTCTCCAAGTCAGGGTTGAAGTCCCCTTTTACACCCTGTTCTCCGATTGGGCATCTGAGCCAAATGGTTATCATACCATTCAGCAATGCAAGAGCGGTAAGAGGAAAGAATGACCACCCAAAAAAATGTTAATGGGTCATTGTATGAACCCAAGCTATTTCCGAAAACGGACTTTACTTATTTCTTTGGTACTTAGATGGATGAAATGCAAAACCTTAGAATCGAATGTGAGAAGATGAGGAGAGTTAGACGCACTGTGAACTAAGACTCTGGAGTTGCGGATATGGAAATGATTCATCAAACTTCAAAACTGTCATCAGAAAGTGTCGCATCAGAAAACATCTTGATGCGATCAGCATTGTGTCTAATTCTTTGCTAGATCTTCAAGAGCAAAGTAGGTTACCTTTATGAAAGAATTGGATTTTCTGATGTATTTGTCTTTAGAAATGTAGAATATTCACATTAATAAAATTCGTATATGAAAGAATGATTCATATTTAATTTGAGAATTAAGAATGTGTGTTTACTGCTATGGTACGATCCACCATACATTCGGGTTAAAAGTAGTAATGTACATTGTTAAACATTTGTTGCGTATCAGCTCAATATGTGGTTTTCTTAATGTCTTCGGGGTAATTCAAATTTTCCTGTCCAAACTTTAATCAACAATTCTTTTTAGGATGCACAAAATAAAGATTTTTTTGTCAAAGAGTATATATATGTGGCAACTGTTGGCCCACTATTCTCTTGTTAACTTTGTGATTTGCTATGCGGAATTCGTACAAGCATTACATGTATTTCAATGTGGTTAGAGTGCATCTAACCTAAGGGGCTCCCAATGTAAACAGATTTCTGCTGAAAGATTATACTATGTACACTTACCCAAGAGAATCCTAATCATGAAACATTTCAAGTTAGCTCTGCCAGCTGTGGGAAACCTAAACATTTCATGCCAACGTGTATAATGTGGGTTGGCTAAGATATCTGAGCATTCCCGAAATGTGCAGTTGATAATTTTTACTTCTTAATCTTGACTACTCTTAGCCTTGTATAAAGTGTCTTTCATTTGTGGAGTGCTCGACCAACCTGCATCATTCCCAATAGCATGAAATTTTTAGTTCCACCATTTTGCTGTGTAAACATTCAGAGGTTTGATGGCTTGGTACTCTCCTATTAGGAAAGCGTTTAACCTTACCATCTTTGATAAACTCTTCAGTTTCTGTTGTCGAATCCATGTATGAATGTGGAATGCTCTATCATGAATCAAATCTGTCTTAAGTATGCCGAAATTGAGAAGAAATTATTTATTTGGAATTATGCCAAACAGCTTCTTCTTGCACGTTACACAGTTGCATACATGTTCGATTGGATTTAGATCCAATATAAAGGTCGTCCGCTGGGGTGGTTGCTTGTGGACGACCACTGCTGAACCTTTGGACATCTGTTTCTGTTGTTTTAAATGCTCTCCAAACTCGTGAAACGATGCTGTGAACGATCCAGAACTCCTTGTCACTCTTTGCCCTTCTGCACTCTTTCCAATGATTCGTCCTCGGGTATGGTCCTTCAGATGTCGTCTACAAGATTGCCAGTTCGACATTTCCAATTGAGGCAGCAGCTGGACATCGTTTAAACTCATGCATGCCGTGCAATATCTTTCATAGAAATGCTGAGCTTACACCGACATAGTGATTTATACACTCCGACACTCCCCCTCCAGACCCTAGTCGATCTCCTGATGGGTATTTCAGTCCGACCTGCATCCTAATATGCTAAGTTTTCAGCTTCGTCCTTCATTTTTGCACACCATTGTATTCAGACAGAAGCACGGCAGGATTTCATTTAGGTATGTAGATCGGTATTTCATCAACATCGCACTCTAGCAACAGAAGGGGCTATTGGCGAATGTCCGAAATTAAAACTGAAGATTTCATTTAAGAAAGGGCCTAAAGGAAAAATTAATATTTTTTTCGTGAAGATCTTATTACACCTTGTAGAAAGATCTTATATTTTCTACGTGAAGATCTTATCACACTTTGTAGAAAGATCTTATTAAATTGTTTTGTGTTTTTATGAGTATAAAGTTGGACCATTAAACTGAATGTTTGAGCTGTTGAAAAAAATATGTATATATTTTTACATTTACAAACCAACCAATTGTGTACCTTTTACAATACCCATGGTAGGTACACATACATTGTAATAAAAAAAACCTTTTACATAAACAATGCATAAAAAAATTCATATTTCTACAAAAATATTTCCACATTTTAATATTTAACTTCTGAAAACATTCATTTTTTATTGTTATTTTCCCTGAACTTTCCCATGTGAGTTTGGCATCACTGAACATGACACAATTAGTGGCATAAAAGGTAATAATAAGCAAAAGCAAAAAAGTAATAGGAGATTTAAAATAAGAAAATGAATAATTATCCACTCCTTAAAATTTTATGCTTTTTACAACTAATTTTGATACAGATTTGAACAGTGAAGCAATTGAAAACTACTCTATCAGTTTTGACGTAGCAATAAAGAAGCTTCTTAAGTCAGAGTTAAAATTCCATTACAGAAAATATAAAATTTCTTTATACCCTAGTCATACCTCAACTTCATTTTAACTAGAAAGGCTCTTCGCTCTACATTTTATGCAAGTACCCATTATTCAAGCTAAAGAAACATTCAGTGCCTTTTAAAAGCTATACTTCGTTTAGAAGACTGGATTTTTCTCATAGATCAACCAAAAAGAGCCCTGCATAGAGGAAATATAAAAGTAGACTGAGTAAAGAAAACCCTCTTTAATATTCAGAATATCATGTGGCCAAACTAGTAGTAACTGGACCCTTTGAAAAAAAAAACTTATAAATATAATAACCAAGCTCTAATCAAGGATTGGAATTCTTGACAGAAATTTTAAATAGTATCTAATATAATCCTTTTATATTTCGTCTCACACTTGGGCTATGCTTGCAAAGAGGACATTTAGGGAGGTAAGCATTGTAAATTAGAAGTATATATATTAATTTTTATTTTTATTTGAAAAAAAAACTTTGATTTCTTACAAGAGTTTGAAGAAAATGACTAACTATATTTGTTCTATCATAGTTCCTGGTTTGTGAAGCGCCCCACTCTAGAAACCAACACACAGAAATATGTAACTAAGCATAAATATAATAATTTACTAGTACACTCCATAGTCCAAAATTCGGAATCGTCCGGCACTTGGCCATTTAGGACTTCCGAATTTTGCCAAAAAAATTCTTAATTTACCTCCCCACAATCGCGCGAATTTTTTGAATACAATTGTAAAATTGCAGTTTTATAAATTGAAATAATTTTTAATAAAATGTAAAACTTTCTAATACAATGATACAAATGTTTTTCTTGCAAATCTAAAGTTTCTGCGTGGTATTTGCTCTGAACATGGCCGTTATATTGCGTTGTTTCATCAATTAGGTCAAGGTTTAACTCCTTGTTCTTTAAAAATTGTCGTAAAGATGTAAGAATAGAGAGCGAAAAAAAAATTAACAAAACGTCTCGATTTTGGACAATTCCGGATATTGGATAAATTGACTAGACTAAATTTACTTTATATATAGCCAAGCCCACATTTCATACTGAAGGTTTATAGATCTAAGTTTTATGAAATGTAATAAAATGTTGTGGTTTTGAATATATTTCAGCAACGGTTGTTTATGTGTTCCTTCCCTCATTTTAATGGAAGTTTGGAGAGTGGGAGGCCAGATCAAGTTTGTTCTAGTCATCTAACCGGGATTCATAACTACGATGCGTTTTTCTTGGATACTTAAGTTAGAGATTGACCTCAGATTGTGAGGACAATAGCTCCAGTGTGACGTTTATTATAATACAAAGAATACATTCGGGATGTTTACCAAATGTATTTATTGTCAATTAGTCGTATTGGCAATTCAGTCATTTTCATTTTTCGTATGTCTTACAGAACGATACAATGCTCTGGATCAAGCACTCTACCATTAAGAGAATTAATATGAGTTGAAAGAACGTATTGGCAGTAAAAATTAACCTTATCATTGGAGGCATTTAGATTTATAAAATGGTGTGCATTGCATATTTTGAGGGTTATTGGTCTTTCAAACAAGTGCTTCTTCCAAAAGATTTCAAAAAGTTTGTTCTGTATAAAAAAATTCAGTCGATAAGATAAAGATAAAGGGGTAATTTGTAAGATAAAGGGACAATCAGGTTGTCATTCTTAACCACGATATGTTGACGTTGTATAAAATGTGAAGGTTCACACCTGAACAGGTACCCTACTCTCTAAACTTCCACACCACATATGCATTTTGAGGGTCGAAACATACGCATTGTATTTAAGAGTTAATATAAAGTGAGCGGTGAAATTTCAACATTTACACATGTTGCAATAGAAAAAAAACCCAAATTAAAAAATTCATATTTAAAGTAATTGTCACATTATATATTTATTTTTCAGTAGCATTTTAAAAGACTGACAATCAGCACTTGGTCTGTTTTTTATTGTAAATACTCTGTAATAACGTGTAAGTAATAATAATGTTTTTGTAATAACTCACACTGCTCTATTAACTATTATTAAACGCCTTATGGGTTAAAACGTTCTCGAAAAATATTCATATTTTGTAGTCGCTTTCAAGTTTCAATTCTTTTCCGTGAATGATTTACGTTCTTCTTACATTAAATACATTAAACTGTTAAAGTCAAACAATGGATCTAGGATAATTCAAAAATAGTTAACTGTGATTTCAAGCTTATCTAATTATGTAACCAAGTAAGCGTAATCTCAGATCAATAACTCAAATGATTTCAAATTTTACACATAAGCGATTTTATTCTTCAAACCCACGCTCCCCTCTTCGGTTACAGTTAGCCGTGGAGACTAACAGTGTAAATATCAACAATATTTTGTAAGAATACAAAAAAAGTCGAATTGTTGCGCACTGTTATAGTTACAACAGTGGCCATTAATTTCATCGTTCGATTTTCAATTTCTGTTCATACTATGCTTTTTGATTCTCAAGTTAACGTCTTAAAAGTTTTCTTGCTATCATTACTATAATTTTTCAAACGTTCAGATTTTTTTAAGTAATTTCTTCGTCGGAGATTGAGTGATTCCTTTGGAAATCATGTCCTATTTCCGAACAAAGAAAAATCGAGGTTTCAATTTCATGAGAAGCCTCTGGTAAGTACCTGGAATCAATGCACAAATAGAACTTTAAGCTGAGCTTGAGTAACAATTTTAACTAATAATTTTTTGAAAACTGTGTAACATATAATAAATATTTGTGAGTGCTGTTTGTAAAAAAAAAACGAATAAAGTATTTTATTAGAAAGGAAGTTTTGTGAGTTTCTGGGCTCATTTACAAGAAAATAATATATTTAAGCTTATTTAATTGAATCATAACATTTTAAATTTACGTGATAACTAAAAAAATATATGTTTTAGACTTTGTTTTACAAAAATATTGTATAGTAGGTATCTATAGCTATCTATAAATTTTGATCGATCTAAGTTGCATGGAATATAAATGATGTTGTAACTATGAATATATTTCAGCATCAGTTGTTTACGTGTTACGTCCCTCTATTTCAGGGTTAAGGGGGAACAGACAGGAATTGATGTGAAGGCAAAAGAGCCAACCGGAGAAGAATGTGGGCTAAATGAAAAAGCCCCTGGACACATTACAGATCCAATTAATGAAGAGTCTGAAATCACGAGTCAAGATATTGAACAAACTCACCAAGTGGAAGTGATCATCGAACAAGAGGAAAAGGAGACTGACCAAGTAAAAGTAATCACCGGACAATATGATGGTCAAAGAAGCCAAGAGAAAGATGGACAAACCGCCCAAAACGTTGATCCTAATGGCCAAGTAACCCTTCAGTGTGTAGATGCACAATCAAAGCCGCAGGAGGATGAAAACATAAATTTGTGTTCAGTAAGTATATTGGAAATTTATTGATGTAATTTTCGTAAAACATTTCTTCCAAAAAATTTATAATTATTTGCCTTTTAATAGTTTAGTACAGATTGTAAATTTCCAAATGCATGCTCAATTTTACCTAATGAATTTTATCCGATCTTTTAGATGGGTTTATGAAAAGCGCACAAACTGCGAAAAAAGCAATTGGCTATAGTACTTAAAAACAAGTAGGCTTCAATATAGAGATGTTTTTAAGAGGTGTAAAATTCAAACGAAACGTTTTGTCCCGTCTCTTCATCATATGAATTAAATGTTCTTCGTTACACATTTTGTAATTCCATACTATAGTATGATAAATTTACTGTCTGTAAATCAATCTCAACTTGCTTTCAAATCGTTTCTGACAGCAAATCCAAACGACTACGACAGCTACAAGGGGACATTTTTTCGGTCGAATCAGGATTATAACATAATTCGAGGATTAGAATGTGGTATCACTACCTCTAAGAGAAGCAAACTGCCCTTTTAGACTCATGATACTTATTTCTCTCGTTTGCCCTGCAACACGACGTTTGGGATGAATGCACAGCTTTTATAATAGGAGACGCGTCATAAAGTGATCTTGGTTCATCTGTGCTGTAGAGAACTTCTTTTCTAACATGTTTGAAGTCACCATTCGAGTTTTTAATAAATAGCAAATGCGTTTTTGCCTTAACATCATAAGTTGGTGCTTTTTAAGTTAATAGTTTATATTTCATTTCTTCTATTTGTACATTGGCCTTTCTCTCAATATCTAAATCTTTTAAATCTTACAACTACTACTGAAATATTTATTAATTTAGTATTCGGTATAATATATACTGATATTTGTGACAAGGTATATCGTTAATAATTTTATAAAAATATGGACTTGAGTTAAATACCTTTTAAACTCTTGAAAAATCTTAAACGGTCTGCTTTGAAAAACCCTTTTTTTCTGATTAATAATCATACTTAAAACTTTATTTTTATTTACGTATCCAATGCAGCTTTGATTACACCCACATTTGGTTAAACAGAGCTTGGATAAAAAGTACAATTTGTCAATGTTCTTCTGTAATGCATTTATTTGTCGCTCTGCAGTGCATGATCTGGAACTTTACGTTTTTTTTTTTTTATTTATTCCTTGGTACTTTTGTTTTTTACCAATATTTAATTTGTCTTTTTGCTCTTACAGTTAAATGAAATTCGTCGGAAGCGGCAATACAGGGTTGGTCTCAACATATTTAACAAGAAACCTGAAAGAGGTATTCGATTCCTAATCCAGCGGGGTCACCTGGAGGCATCTCCTAAAGCTGTTGCTAGGTTTTTACTCTCTCGGCAAGGACTTAGTAAACAATTGATTGGAGAATACTTAGGGAACTTACAAAATTCATTCAACATGGCTGTATTAGGGTAAGTGTTTATTCTGAATACATGTAATTGAAGTTAGTAGATAACATCTGCTCCACAAAAAATGTCACTGATATGCCTTACGGATGAAGTGACCCCGAGAGCAGAAAGTTCTTAAAACTGCGACGTGTGACGCAGAACAAAGTCTTTACAGATAAATTTGTCCTTAATTTTATCAAAATTTTGGCCTGTTTTAAAAATCATAATTCATAATATTCTCCATAATCACGCGCGCCTCCTAAGCCACGTAAAATACCACAAACACTTTATAAATAACACATCTTCTACGTCAATGACAAATTGCATGCTAAACAATTGCAATTGTCTGGAATTGTGTTGCAGAACATTGCATATATTTCAGCAACTGGGGGAGAGATTGTTTAAATTGTGCAAGGTTTATTTTTTTTCAAATAATTGATTGAATACGAGCTTTTGATTAGTAGTGTGCTTACCAATAAGAGGCAGTTTAAATTGATCAAGATTTACTTCGTTTCAAAAGTTTGGTTTTAAGCTTTCGATAAGTGTGCTCACATATAATTTCAAGAAACACCGAAATAAATAATTGCTGCTGTTATTTTTTATTATAAATTATCATAAATTATTTCAATAAGATTTTTTAAGGCCGCTTTGGAATAAAAAAGACAGGTTATCACTTTTTGGTATCTCATAGAATTTTCATAATTTGTTTGTGTACCTTGTGATGAAAAAAGTTGAAAATCGCTGATATTAACCTTTTCACTACGGCTATAGATATCAGAAGAGCTATTCTTTCTTGGCTCCATTCTAATAACTTTCAAGTTACAACTGATGTACTTCCCGTTGTCTAAATTCTTTCTTGGTACATTCAGGTTACAACTGGTGTACCAGCCGTAGTCTAAAGGTTAATACATAGAAAGTAATAATGTTTAATGGTTGAAATTGCATGGATGAATAAGTATATTTTAAACGTAAAAAATACTTGACTTTTAAAACAGTTTGTTTTCAAAATGTTCCAAATTCAAAGTAGTTTGAGATCACATTTCTAACAAATATTTGTGAAAATAATTTTCTTTATTCATTTTTTGATTAATAATTATGATTTAAAATAACTTTTCCTAAAATTGTCAGTGTTCTCCCTAGAATTCAAATTTGTTTAATTTTAAATTCAGTATTAAAGTAAATTTATTTAAATTTTACTTTTATAACACTGATTTCCCAATGCTTTTAAAAATTTAAACAGTACATAAATTTTATGTTACAGAAGATTTCTATTTTTAAACTTTGGATGTAATCTTTGTTATATTGGAAGAAATCTTGGAACAATTTTTATTGTGTTTCATGTTTTTACTATGTATTAAAATATGAGTAAATTCTTTATTTTTTATCCTGATTCTATTTGCCTTCCACAGGTATTTTGTGGAAGATCTGGAATTCGCACACATGGAAGTTGATGTTGCCCTCCGAAAGTTTCAGACGTACTTTAGGATGCCTGTAAGTATTAAAGAAAGTTTCATTTAAAGAAACTCATACCTGATGTATGAAATTACATTTATAGAAAAACATGCAGATCATTTCAACAAAACAAAAACTATTCCATTGATAAATCTATTGCTTTCACAAACTATTATAATAATTAAATTAATTGAAGTTCTCCACCACACATGCTTTAATACATACAATAGCGTCAAAACAAGATTAGTTTAAAATAACGCACATGTATAATAAAGTTCCATGAATTAATAAATTTACATTATGCGCACTTAAATTTTTCCATAAAATAAAATAATTTTTTCTGGAAAGTAAAGATTATTTCATTAACATATCCAATCATACTTGTATATTTATAAGTATTAGTGAATGGTTTATATGTACTTTTAGGGCGAAGCACAAAAAATTGAAAAACTTGTGGAAGTCTTCAGCCATCGCTACCTAGCCTGCAACCCCCATGTAGCTTCAACATTGCACAACTCTGAGACCGTATTTGTGCTAGCATTCGCCATCATGATGCTAAATACTGACCTCCACACACGCAGCATGAAAGCCGATCGAAGGATGAAAATGGAGGAGTTTGTACGCAATCTTCGATGTGAGTACCTGCCTCTGTGTATTTAAATACATCTGGGTAGTAGTTGTTTTGATGAATATTTTGAATTTATATTAACCCATTTTTCTACATTTTAATAGCTATTGATGATGGTCACGATTTGGATCGCGATATGTTGATTGGCATTTATAAAAGGATCAAAATGAATGAATTCAGAATGGGATCCGACCACATAACTGAAGTTTTCAAAGTTCAGCAAACTATTGTTGCGAAAAAGCCTGTAAGTATCTTCTTAAAACCAAGTAAATTAAACCTTTTTAATTATTAAATGTATCGCAATTATCGTAGTAAATTATCGGAACCTTAAAAAATGTATATTAGACACTTCTAGTGGCTATAAAGGTAGAACATTTGTAAAGAACAATCTTGCAGCAAATTAGTATAATATATGTTCATGCAAGTAAAAAGATATGAAACGTTAATAAAATCGTTATTATGACTTAGTTTTAAGTACTATTTTTGTTTAAGTTTTCTTAGTTTAGATATTTCGTTTAAATATTTGTGTTTTCCATTTCTATATTTCTATTTCTTTTATTTTGTAGAACCTTGCCTTACCTCACAGGCGCTTAGTTTACAACTGTCGTTTGAATGAAGTTTATGGCGTCAGTAAAAAAGAACGACGAAGCGTCCATGAAAGAGAAGTTTTCCTGTTCAACGATTTATTAATGGTAACTTTGTCACTCATTTATGACAACAAATTATTTAATCAACTTATTTTACAAACAGACTGCACATTTTCATGCAGTTTACCTCAAGAATTGCTTCAAACATAATGGCGTGTATTGAGGGTCACTCTAGAAATACGGATTATATGATTTGAGAGGGCTTTTGAAAATAGTTTGTTTACAGTAAGTCAGTTAATAAAGTAACTTTCCTTTTATTTTTCCCTCTTACTATCATGTGTACTTTTATCACACAAATACCTTGAGAGCACAAAACAAAACACCAGAGGATAAGCTTCCTGTTCAAGATATATTCATCTTATAACACACCATTGGAGAAAAGGACATGGGATTAGGATGGACTTTCTTAGAAATTTGACGAACACTAGCCTGAAGCAGGAGACCAAGAGTAGTTGTTGCTGTCGTATGTTCTTCTGGGAAACATATGAAAGCACGGGATGAACAGAAACATCCAAGACAAGAACAGAAGAACATTTTTTATTATTTCAAACGATGATCCCAGCAAAGAACAGAAGGGATACGATGCTTTCTTTTCAAGACTGGAATCCATTCCAGGCGAAAGTCCGACTTCTTTTCCCAATTTTACATAAATGCCTTATCCGGGAATCGAACCCGGGCCCACTCCGTGACAACCGAGGATCATAACCACTATGTTGGGTGGGCGGCCAAAAGTAATTAAGCGCAATATTACCAAATAGAATGTTTCAAGAATACTCTTTAGAATAATAGTGTTCTGTTTCTACAGCAAGACAGGCAATACTTGAGTAGCATGTGGTTTATTTTACTTGAGAAAATATAAAACAATCTTAAATGTTGATACCGAATTAGAAAATGCGACACATTGTTTATTTTTCCAAAACTGTGTTTGTAGAACGAGTAACACAGCTTTATACTTTAGTTGAAAAGAAGTTTCAACTATATGTAGATAAAAGTATAAAAGTATGTAGTTTTATCAATTACCTTTCCATTTTAATAATCAAAACTTTTTTTTTTCTGCTTAGGTAACCAAAAAGAAAAGCAATGCTACTTATAAGTACAGGCAATCTTTTCCTTTATGTGGCATGAGTGTTACATTATTTGAAGCCCGATGTAAGTATTATCATTGAATTATGTTTAAAGATATATGAATTAATTTGTTGTCGACCATTATTAACATACCAATTAGATCTAGATTATTCATGATCTAGAAAGTTTGAATACAATAATTGAAAAATATTACATTTTTTGCACAAAACTGAAATTCAAAATTTTTTTGTAATATTGTGAAACTTTTTTTTGCCAAATGTAATAGTTATAATTGTGATTTTGAGTTTGAATTGAAACAAGCATTGATAGATTGCGACCAATTATAAATGGTTAGTATATATAAATTTGTAAATTATTACAACATGAAAATTTTGCATTCAATAAAATATATATTTGACAAAACTACTAAAGTTAAATCTGTATATTATGCATTCATTCTAACAATGGTTTATTGTTCAATAGACTATCCACATGGCATTCGTCTCAGTCAAAGAGCTGATGAAAATGTACTGATCACTTTCAATGCTAGAAATGAGCATGATAGGACAAGATTTGTGGAAGAGTTGAAAGAATCAATCTTGGAGGTAAAGTATATTATAATTCTAATAAAAAGTATGGCGTCTTTTCTGTGTACGTACTATTAATCAACTAAAATTCACATTAATTTACATTGTTATTTTTCGAAATGTTTTTCATGTTTAAAATTATTTTTACCTAAATATGCCTTGCATTCTTCTTTTCTTGCTACCAGAGTTTAAAGTTATTAAAAATCAAATTATTATTCTACAAAATTTATAATGCAAACTATCTTATCCAAAAAAATCAAAATGTATTCAATATTTTAGTGGTTACATATTCTTACTTTTAGTAGTTTAATTCTTTATATCAAGCATTTTGCTTTATAACCTAAATTACCGCTTTTTGCTTATTATGTGAAACTTTTATGATATTTTGAATATCTGTCAAATGATGAGATATTTATATAATTTATATCTTTATAAAAAATAACTAATCGAATATAAACGGAAAAGTTTTTTTGACTTAGCACAATTACTTCAATTTCTAATAAATGAATATCAAGCTATGAAATAAAAAGTAATCGTATAAGAAAGAAAATTGAATTTTCCATTTTATTATTCAGTCATTCATGCCATATTCATTCATTCCTTTTCATATGAATGTCACTCTTAACTTTAAATGATGGGATACTTTGTATTTAATTATTTATTAATTTTTTCTAATATGGATGAAAAATGGCACACATAGGACATTGTAGGTGACTGGTGGACAGTAATATGGTAGTCTATTTTTTTTCATTACCAAGAAATAAAGATTTCCTTTCTTTTACAAACTGTCTCTGCTACCCTCTCTGTCTTCTCCAAGACATGGTAGAAGTCCCCTTTTATACCTTGTTCTCCGATTGGGCATGAGAGCAAAATGGTTTACGTACCATTCAACAATGCAAGAGCGGTGTAAGACTGGAAATGACCTCACCAAACCAAATGGTGAGGTACAGTGGATAGTCAGCTATAAAGCATGTTTGTCTGAACCCAAACTATTTCCGAAAACGAACTTCAATTATAACTTTGTTATTTAGATGGATGAAATGGAAAACCTAAGAATCGAAGGTGAGAAGATGCGGAGGGTTAGAGGCACTGCGAACAGACGCACTGGAGTTGCCGATATGGAAATAGTTCCTCAGACTTCGAAACTCTCATCACAAAGTGTCGCATCAGAAAACATCTTCTTGCCATCAGAATTGTCTAATTCTTTACTAGATCTTCAAGAGGAACGTAAGTTACCTGTATGAAAGAGTTGGATTTTTTATGATAGATCTATCTTAAAAGTATATATAATCACACCTTAAAGTTCCTAAGCATACAGAAAGATTAATATTTAATTTTAGAAGCAAGGATAGATGTGTACTGCTATGGATATATATCCATATAAATACATAACATTCAGGTTAAAAGTACTAATGTACATTATTACGCATTTATTGGGTATCAGTTCAATATGTGGTTTTCTTTATGTCTTCGGGGTAATTCAGAATTCCCTGTTCAAACTTCAATCAACAATTTATTTAGGATGCAACTAAATAAAAAAATTTTGTCAAAACGTATTTCTAGGAAATGTTTGCCAACTACTCTCTTTTAACTTTGTTATTTGCTATGCGGAATTTGTACAAGCATCACTTGTATATCGAGGAGGATAGAGTGCATCGAACCTTAAAAGCAGCCGATGATACAGATGAACTGACCAAAGGTTATACTAAGTACACTTCCCCAAGAATCATGTGCCTAATCATGTAGCATTTCAAGTTAGTACTTCAAGCTGTGGGAAACCGAAACATTCCATGCCAACGGGTATGATGTTAGTTGGCTGAAAAATGTGAGCACTTCCGAAGTGCCCAGTGGATAATTTTTTTTCACTTGATTTCTCTCAGTCTTGTATGGAGTTTCTGGATTGTTCGAACATGGCCAACCTGCATCATGTGCGCTAGCATAAAAAGATTCTAGTTCCACCATTTTGCTGTGTAAACATTCAAAGATTTGACGACTTGGTACTCGCCTATTAGGAAAGCGTTTTATGTTACCATCTTTGATCAACACTTCAATTTCCGTTGTCGGATCCATGTCTGAATATATAATGCTCGATCAAGAACAAACTACGTCTTACGAATGTCGGAATTGAAAAGAAAATTATTTGCACACATACCAAACAGCTTCCTCTTTCCCTTTACACCGTTGAAGACAAACATTCACAGTGACAAAAAAGTTTATTTTGGTGCACTCTACAATCTGTTCAATTTAGCCATTCAATTTTGAATAAATTGTCTAAAAAGTTCATCTTTCAATATCATTAATTTTTTGTTGTTGTTAAATTCAATTTTTATGCAACAATATATTTTTGACTGAATAAAAAAGCTTGAAAGAAGCAGTTTAAAGTACCAACATAAAAGTTCATGGTTAAAGGACCAGATTGAATTCTTTAAATACACTGAATCCCTCTGAGTAATTTGCTTCTCTTATCACTACGGAGTTCGCTATTGCATTAAAGTCATGGGCGTAGTAATTAGTACACTGTATTACTTTATGTGCTCAAAATTTACTAATTTCTCACAGAAGAATTTTTTTGCAGTATTAAGAAGAGCAGTTCGAAAAGGAAGTTCAGGCTCTTTTGAACAGTGAGATGGTAAGCGCATCTCTATTATTTATTATTTAATTTTTTTTTGTTATATCAATTTCATTCACTCAATTGATTATCTCTCAAATGTTTACAAGAAATCTTTGATCACTTGATACAATGCAATGATATAAATGAAGTTTAATGTTTATATAAAATATCTCAATAGAATCAGTATAAATCTATAGGAAAATTCCTTACCTTCCCGCTTCAGAACATCAGATAAATATTAAACGGTGCCCCATATGTCTTTGGCTTGCCGCTCTGCATAGTCCTTTGATTTTGATTTTTTAAATATATTCTCAAATACACTAGTGTAAGAAATTAGGAGAATTTCCAGACTTCGTTGATTATCTCAATATCAATCAATAATTGTAATACACACGAAAGATCGTGCGTAACACTCATTGCAGTCGGAAGGTATGAAACAGCGGTTGCAGAATAAAGAAAAAAATGTTTTAATGAATGGGTTAATAGGGGGTATGGTCCCCTCTTACAGATATACAGGTCTCGCAGCGTGATTTCATACTTGACATAAGGCAGTTTATCATTTCCTGTGGCAATTGGTCCCACGCGTTCAGAACCGCTGTTTTCATTCCCTGGATGGTTCTCGGAGGGGGGTTGCGAGTTGCACTTGCCCTCCCCATAGCGTCCCAGACTTGCTCTATAGGGTTAAGGTCTGCAGATCTGGCTGGCCAATCCATGCGGCGAATATCCTCACTCTCTATAAATTCGTCGACCAGAAGAGCTCTATGTGGCCTCGCGTTATCGTCCATTAAAATGAACTCAGGGCCAGCTGCACCCCTGAAAAGACGAACATACGGCTCCAAAACATCATCCCTATGCCTCACACCAGTCACACTGCCTCTTTCAAAGACATGGAGAGGTATGCGGCCATCCAACATGATGCCTGCCCAGACCATTCAACCTCCTCCGCCATAATGGTCGATTTCGCGGACATTGGAGGGTAGGTAGCGGGTCCCTGGTTCTCTCCATATGAACGTACAGCGAGAATCGTTGTTTAGGCTGAACTGGGAACAGTGAAGAGAACGGTCTCATCTTATCGTATCTTTACTTAACATATTACAATAGCCTTTTACAATTATGACCCAAATGGCAGAAGATAATTTCCAGAAACCCGATTTGAACTCTTAGTTATTTGTGTCATAGTTGGGACAACACTGTTGTAGACTTCTCTGAAATTAAATCTACCAAGACTGCTTTATCCTTACAGAGTAATCTCTTAAAAAAGCTGTACAATACATTAAAAAAAACGTAAGTTTAGTTAGCGTCATAAATCGAATATTGTTGCGATGCCTTGAAGGGGCAAATAAATATTTAAATCTCTCCTGGAGATTGTCATTAAGTATAGAGTCTTTCCTAACACTGACCTGACATTCCCACTGTTACAATTATTAAATTATTACATTTTATTAATTACATTTAATAATTTTATAAATTATGTTAACACTGGTACATTACGGAATACTTAAGTACTTCCTCAGGGATTCAATTCCTCATTTGGTCTATTATCGGTTGTCAGTAATGCTTTCCATGTATGTGTATGTCAATAATTGGTCGATTTTCGTTCGTTTGTTGAGCGGAGCTTAGCCCAATATTGGTATTTCGACAGTATTACTACTGAAAAGCAACCCACCAACAATAAAGAACTTATACATAATTTTAAGGAACCTTATTTTATTAAAGGCAAGCGTTCATTTTCCAGAGAGAAAAATAAAATCGAGGAAATTAAAATGAAATATAAAAATATTTACCAGTGTACTGTAAACAAGATTAAAAAACCGGAGGATTGAAAAATTATAAAAAAAAACTGTTTTTCCTAGTTGACGTAACTTATGTACGTTTCCTTTCTTTTAGGGATGCCAACAGCAGAACTACAACACCAGTTGAGCAACGATAGCCATCCTGGACCAGAAGAGCTCTGCGGGTGCCCTCCTCGTGTCCGCCCACCCTCCTTTCTATAAATACGTCAAAATTCCTGCGGGCACGAGGGGAGCATTGGTAGAGTTTTGAAAGTCCTCATGTCTACACGTACTGCTCCATCTGGTTCATTTGGAATTGCTCCTAGGCAACAGAACATCAACTATTTCTTGGAGAAGTAATAAAAATATTCTACAACACCAAACTGACTTGTCGTCTTTGAGCATGCCAACAGCTGAACTACAAGACCTGTTAAGCAACGATAGTCCTTCTGGACCAGAAGAGCTCTGCGGGTGCCCTCCTCGTGTTCGCCCACCCTCCTTTCTATAAATACGTCAAAATTCCTGCGACACGAGGGGAGCATTCGTAGAGTTTAGAAGGCCGGAAGTCTACACGTACTGCTCCAGCTGGTTCATGTGGAATTGCTCCTAGGCAATAGAACATCAAATATTTTTTGGAGAAGTAATAAAAATATTCTATAACTCCAAACTGACTCGTCTTCTTTGAGCATATTGAATCAATATTCCAATCAAAATTTAAACAAAGAATAAGCGTGCCGCTGCTGTAGCCCGATTGGTAGAGTATCGGAAAAGCAACCGGAGGGTTGCTAGTTCTAAATTCTATCCAACCAAAGAACGTCGTGCACATATGGATTGGGGCACGTTAAATCAGCCGTGGTTTCAAATGTCCTCAAGAAGGCGGGATGAGGGAACTTGGAGTTGGTTTTCAGCTGTAGAGCTGGGTAACTCAGCAAAATTAACAGTTAATTTTCTATGCATAGACTTGAAATATAAGTAGACGTAGTACGTATATTGAAGAGAGCTTCCGAAAGTGTGAAGGAGATGTCGACTAGTAGTCACGTGATTGCTCAGTGAAAGATATTTTGCCGATTATTATCATTGCTTGACAATGCAGCATCTAATGACAGGGCACTTGCGTGAGTTCTGATTTCTATAGTGAGTGAGAATACTCTGATCTATCAGTTGACAAAGAGATAATGCATCACACTCTAAAAGACTCTAGAAGGAAGGTATTTTAAGTACAGTCGTACTTTAAATTCTCAGGGTATTGCTCCGAAATTTGTCACTAGATGTGTACCAACGCGTGGAAAATAAGTATAACCTAATAAATAAAACCGTAATGTTGTTGTTGCTGATCCCTGTAGCCCTGCAGAGCTAGACTAGGTCCATGACATCGCACACTCTCAAGAAATCAATGACCAATAATGGTCGCTCCTTAAGATCTTCTTTATCAAGTCCCAAGCATTCAAGGATATGATCCGGAGTGGCCTGGCCTTTGGAACACATGGTACAAATTGGAAAGTCCTTTTCTTTGTTGGCATAAGTCAATGTTTTGAGGTGGCCACTACGAAATCGTGTTATTGTAGTTTGTTCCTGTCTGCTGCACCGGAGGGATAGAGATCCACTGGAACGATTACTCCTGTACCAATGTGGTGCACAGGGGGAGTGGCATATGCAGACCGAACAAGGCATTTATTTCTAGAGTAAAGTTCAGTATATGTTAGAGACGGCGGAGTATGCATAGGCTCGTCAGTTCCCCTCTTTGCCAGGGCATCAGCCATTTCGTTACCAGCAAGGTCAACGTGGAAGGGATCCACTGTAAGTGAATCTCACGAGATGAGGAGAGTCGCCTCAGCTTGTCCAAAATAGCAACTCCAGTATTATCACGGACTCTGTGCCAGTTAGTAATATGCTGGATGGCACTCCTGCTGTCAGACAGAATCCAGATTTCCTCATCCCCAGGGAGTGGAAGGACTGTATCTAGACCCGCATTAATTGCAATTAGTTCGCTGCGAAAGACGGAACAGCCGTCAGGGTTTATGATTGAGATTTGATTAGATCCGTTTTGAATTTTAATATATACCCCACTACCGGAGCTAGTCCTGTCATTCCTGCTACCATCCGTATAAATAAGTACAGCATCATCTCGGATATTATTGATCAATTCAAGGGCAAGTTGCCTTAGGAACTCAGGAAGATCTGAAGACTTGTCAACCTGGATATGAAGATTTGGGTGAAAATATACCCCGGTAATACCCTCAGATGGGTCAATGCATGGGTTCAAGGAATGCGCTTCTACAGTATTGGAAAAAACATTTCCGCTGACTACCTGACTAAGGGGACTTTCTCTCTTTAGTCTCTGATTGTTATTCCAGCCCCTGAGGAAGTCAGAAGTTCGATTCTGGGAGCCATAACTAAGGAGTTTATTAAAATACTTCACAAGATTAGAGTATCTTCTGTGACTGAGTGGTAGTAAATCCGCCTCAAAAAGAACAATGTTGTAGGGACAGCTATTTCGAAGACCAGTAGCAATCAGAGCCGCGCTCAGCTGAACTCATTCAAGCTTCTGTAGACTAGTTTTAGAAGCACAACAGTAAAACAGGACTTTTTGTGCACCTTATTGCTAATAGAACAGATGCATAGGGATAAACATTAAAAAAGTAGTTATTAATTAAGCTTGTATCGAAGTTAAAATCTGTGATCGACTTTCGTTTTGAAGCATATCACTAGTTGAGGACATTTCTAAAAATACATACATGTGTGTTTGTGTGGTATGTGTTAACAATATTCAATCGTAAATAAAATGTACACTAAATTTTGTCATTACAATTTGCAAAAATCATAACTCCACTGTTAAAGTAGAGCAGTCAGGAGTTTTGTTAATCAGCATGATGATATGCTTTTCATCCACTCCACATGACCTCACAAAGGCCTTTAATGATTGACAAGTGAAAAACATTAAGAAATTGTAATGTAAATCGATTTGAGAAAACGTTTGTCGACGTCTTGAATTTTCGGAATTAGTATGCATTTTGTTCTGAAGTTGGTTGATTAAGTGTGTCACTTATGGCTACAAACGGTTTGTTGGTTTTATAAAATTGATCTTTGAAAGAGTAATACCAATACAGTCTGAACCACATCAAAATATAAATTGCAGATGTGAATATACAAGTCTGCCTCAATAAGGTTTTCGTTGTATGTTTTTAACACAAAATTAATAATTTCCTGTACCAAATACAAAAATATGGATAAGTACATAGTAATATGTCCAAATCTAAGTTTTAATTTAAGTTTCATTTTTTTTTCTTGAAAAAAGGACAAATTATCCGAAAAACGCCTATTATGTTATCAAGACATTGAATGACACACATTAAGTGTAAGTAACAGAATGAATAGATGTGTTTATCATACATTAATCATTTACTTAAAGGTTTATATACATGAATTTGAATAAAATTGCTCATAAAATAATTTTGGATAACAAAAGTATTCTTTGATACAAGGAATTCTAAAATGAATTTTGGTAAATAATACTGAGTTATTTCATCCGGCAGTAATCCCATTAAATTAGTGATCCAATTTTTTATGTTAAGTTCCACCCTCCTAGCTTTACTTTCGAAAAGTACTAAATAAAAACTAATATCGCACTGTTTGGGATCATACTTGTGCATTAAATTTCGAAATTCCCGGTCAATATTTTTTAAATTTTAGTGAACATTTGATTTAAGATTAATTTGGTTAGACTGTAAAAGCAATTTTTCTAATTCAAATTCTCTGTGTCCTTTCTCTTTCTCTATCCCTTCAATTTCTAGCCGATCATTTGTTATTATCTCTAGTTTTAATTTAACGAACTCCTTTTCGTAATTCTTACTTGAAGTAATTAAATTCTTTAAATCAAAAACAATCATTTCGGGTGTTACCACCTCTCCTAATTCTTGTGCAACACCGATCAAGTCTTTTTTTTCTATCTTTTCCCAAAAACGACATTATACAGTTTCTCTATTAAAAACTGAACATATATGCACTTTTACCACAATATATTCAATTTCACTTCGCTCAAAATTCTGCATTAAACATCACATTCAACTCATTTCAATCATGCAAATTTTCTACTATTCATCTTCAAAATATACATCAATCTTCAATTTTAAAACACTTCTTCAACTTCTAAATACTTCAATAAACTTCAAAGATTATTCATTTTATAAATCTAAAGCCACGTACCGCTTTAAAACTTCTGTAACTACCACGTTTTTATTTCATATTTCTTCTGTAAGGTGGTGTTTCACACACACAACATTCCTTCTCTGTATGGCGGCGTTCTAACATCCTACTTCTGACTTCCCGTTGGCTGCCATGTTTCTTTCACTGTGCAGTTGGAGACATATTGAAACGGAGAACTGTCTCTTAAAATCATTTATTTAAAACCATAACAATAGTACAGAGCGATAGATCCAACAACCTTCCATTGCGTCATCCTTCAGTTCTCTCCTTGTTTACCCTATTAGTGCCTTGCAGCCCACTAACTATCAACGTTGGTGAAGTTGCTTGAATACACCTATTGAAAAATTCTCGAGAGCTCTTTCAACATCAAGACGTTTAATGATAGAGATAACGAGTGAGAATACACACCCATTTTATACACTCAACAAACAAAACAGAGTTCGGTTTACAGTCAAACTTTTACATCAGTTAAGTTCATACAAATAATATCAAAGTAACAAATGCTTAATAATTATTATAAAATAATCATAAAAATTAATAATAATTATTTACTTAATACTAATTATTACAGAGACAAATTTAAAATTACTATTATTATTTTATTAATTATATTTCTTTTTTAAGTTTTCGTAAAATCGATAACTGTTAACTGGTTATAATACAACAACTTTCTTAGTTCAGCCATCTATTGGCTGGACTCAGAATGATTCTATCCCAACATTACTCCCACACCAGTATCTGAGTTACGATTATCAGAAACTATGGCAGAGACAGTACTGCCAAAACATAATCATTACTATAGCTATCATAATACCCAAATATTAATATTAAACGATGTTAAGTAACTTGCACGTTAAAAATTACAATATTATACTAAAACATTTTAGTCATTATACTTAAATTACAGTTTAGAATCATGAAGAAATCTCAATATTCAAGATACTCGGCAATTTGTTCTGTCTGGGATCACCGGATACAAACATAATCAAACTGGAAATTTTACAAACATAATCAAACTGAAACTTTTACAAACATAAGCAGAACTGGAATCTTACATGTTTCCTTATTAATCTACCACTTCAAGTAGTAGGATGTTTATCATCAGATAAGAGGTGAGAGTCTTTTGCAACTGGATTCTCATCTGACTGTTTAACAGCAGTGGGTTCGACAGGCACTGTGTCCGTAACTAACAAATAAAATGGTTTTAGACTATGTATTGATATGTTTACTATGTTCATTGAAACTGCAAAATATTTTTCAAATCTTTTGATCACAGGAAATGGTCTATCAGATGCGGATTCGAGTGCTTTTTTTACTCGGTCTGTCCTCACAAATACATGAGAGCAATATTTTAAATCCTTGTGAACTGAGATCTTCTGATTTCTAGTATTGGAAGGATTATCTGGTTTCAGGTCTGCCATAAAATTCTGTGACTTGGTTACAAAGGTTTCAAGATCAATTTTGATAGTAGGTGGATCAAAAAACTCACCTGGTAATTTAATATTGGTTCCATATACCATTTGGGCTATGGAGTAGTTGGTGTCAGGTCTTATAGCAACTTTTAAACCCAGAAACACAGTTGGTAAGGTTTCTGTTCACTTGGTATTATTATTATACGCCTCAATTGCACTCTTCAAATTCCTATGCGAACACTCAAAATTCCCATTGCATTGAGAATTATAAGGTGTTGTGTGTGATACATAAGCACCACATATTGCAACCAAACTTCTGAACAGCTGTTACTCGAACTGTCTCCCTTTGTCTGTAACTATTTTGCCAGGTACACCAAACCTACTGCCCCATTGCTCATAGAATGCTTTGCCAAGTATTTCAGCTGTAATAACAGGCAAAGTGACTACTTCCATCCAGCAAGAAAAACGATCTATGCATGTCAAGCAAAACACCATGCCTTTTCAAGGTGGTTATGTGGCCCTCGAGCCCTTGTTGCATGCAATGTTCCTGAGCCATGCACTTTTAAGGTGGTCGGCAGGTGTTCTCATAAGCCACGAGGCTGTAAGGGAACAAACCGTGATGTAATGTAGAGGTGTGCCAATTTCACCACAGGAGCAGTTTTCGGACTTGATTTTCTTAAACTTCGTTATAGTAGGAGACCTGATGACGAATTTTGGGAAGGTACTTCAGGCACTATGAAATTGTAAAATAGTAGAAATTCAATGTTAGTTGAATAGGGAATCGAGTGTCGGGAACGCCGTTAACGGTTATTTCGCTACTGCGCAGCATAGGATATTTGCAATAAATTCATCCCAGCGAGTATCCTTTAGCCACTTAGAAATTTTTTTAATCTCTTTTTTTAGCATTTATAGAATACAGAAATAAGATTCCCAGACTGTTTAGATGGTTTTAAAGTACAACCCGACTGCCCTGAATTTGTATTATAATCTACGCAAAAAATATTCTTTAGGCACTCAGAAATTTTTATAGCATGTTTATTAATTACTATTGAAAATATGTGCAAAAAGCCAGACGAATACGGCGGTTTTAAATAATAACCCGACGCAAATAAAGATTTTACATAAGTATCGGCAGCTGCCGGGGAACTGGCTACACTAGAAGGCAGTGCCTTGGCTCGCCGGTCTGCGATTGATTGCGGAGGAACCACGTGACGAGTTTGATGTGCAGCTCGGGCTAATTAGGCCAGGTGCACGCATCCGGTTTTTCAACGTGCGGTGCCGCTACAGCAATGCAAGTGCGGTCTGAGATACATTAGATCCAATGGAGCAGTGCACACATGCCTCCAGCGCCGCTGGGGCGACTCACGTCCTACTTGCGTAAAATTTGTATCTCAGTTACCCACGGCGCCGCACAGGATTCTCCGTTCTGAAGAAGCTTGTTTTCATAAACAAGTGGAATATAAATAATAATTTATAAATGGTTGTATCCAGTAACGTCTATTTTGATACAAAATATACTTTTTTTATACGAAGTAAGCAAAATAAATACGTTTTCTACGACAGAATATTTATCGCAAATGGCGCGAAATGAATTCGTGCGTCATTTCACGGTTATGTGTGCATACTTGGGCTACGGTACCGCAGTGGCACCGCACAATGAAAAACCGGATGTGAGCACCGGGCCTTACAAAGCATTTTGGATGAGTTTATTTTTTTTCACGCAAATGTGGCCACGCTGAAAGTTATTTTGAGCTCATTGTAATTTTTTTAAGGTTTTAAGGTTTTTTAAATACGGTTGTGCTATTAACACTTTAAGCATTAACATTTACACATGTGTATATAACTATGTATACACATAGTAATAACAGTTAATTATTATAGCGATCATAATTCTTTTTAGTGACTACGTGTTTTATAGGTTATATATCATTAATGTACAATGGAACCAAAAACTGTGAGTTGTGAAATTTGTAAAAAAAAAACAGTATTGATAAAGTGATTATTTTTAATCAAGAAAGACTTGCACAGAACAAAAACATTTTGAAAATTCAGCTAAAAAGGCTTGAAATTTGCTAAAGTGTTTCTACCGTCCGATATTATATATATAACTATGTGTGTATGTATATATATATATTAGGAATATATATGCTGACCAAGTGGTATAGTGGCTAAGGTGTTAGCCTCTAGATCGTAAGGTTCCTGGTTCTAATCCGGGTCAGGGTATGGATCTTTGTAAGCGTATAGTGTAAAGGCGGCTGGTGCACCTTAAATCTGACGTAGCCGAAAGTCCTCACGTTGAGTTGGTTTGGAAGTTTGGAGAGTGGATTGACAACTCAGGTGTTTCTTCGTCATCTGACCGTGGTTCAAAATTACGAGGTGTTGTCCTCGGATCTCTCCCTTAAGGGAATGTTCCTGGACCGTCGTCAATAGCCCGTTGTGTTGCTCTAGTACGACATTAATTAAAATTACCATTACTTGTGTGCCCATTTGACAAAACACGCTAGAATCGGAAAACTTGGCACTTCCGTACGAGTGAGTGGTACCGAGGTACGAGTGAGGTCATATTTCGGAGCAAAAGAAAAATGGAAGGTGAAATAAATAGTTCCAAATACTGACGTCAGTGGGTATGGCGAAATTATCAAAATCATGGTCCTTCTTCTTTCTCCGGAACAGAAGAAAGGATGGTGAAAAAAACTAATAAATTCTTTTAAAAAGTTCTAGATTAAATTTTAAAAATCGAGCGCGATGTATAGAAAATTTTCACAAAATTCGGACTGCCTGTGTGCCAAGTCTCATAGTTGTAAGTGCCATAGATTCGTCAGAACAGTCCACACACATATAGGCACCTTTTATCATAGTAGATTATTGGTTTGTTTGTTTTTACAAATTACACAACTCAAAGGTTTTGGTTCCATTGCACATTAATGATATATAATCTATAAAAATATAATTTTATCTAACCTATGAAATACGTAGTTACTAAAAACAGTTATTATCACTATAATAATTAATTATTATTACTATGTATACATACATAGTTAAATACACATGTGCATATATTAATACTTAAAATGTTAATAACAAAACCGTATTTAAAAACCTCTAAAAAATATTGCAATGAGCTCAAAATAATTTTCAGCGTGGTCACATTTGTGTGAAAAAAAAATAAACTCCTCTAAATTCGTGGTAAGTAGCCCCAGCTGTCCATCTAACTCAAGTCACGTGGTTCCTCCGCTATCAATCACAGACCGGCAAACCAAGGTACTGCCTTCTAGGATAGCCAGTTTCCCGGCAGCTGCCGATACTTATGTAAAATCTTTATTTGCGTCGGGTTATTATTTAAAACCGCCTTATTCGTCTGGCTTTTTGCACATATTTTCAATAGTAATTAATAAACATGCTATAAAAATTTCAGAGTGCCTAAAGAATATTTTTTGCGTAGATTATAATACCAATTCAGAGCAGTCGGGTTGTACTTTAAAACCGTCTAAACAGTCTGGGAATCTTGTTTCTGTATTCTATAAATGCTAAAAAAAGAGATTTAAACAATTTCTAAGTGCCTAAAGGATACTCGCTGGGATGAAATTTTTGCAAATATCCTGTGCTTCGCAGTAGCGAAATAACCGCTAACGGCGTTCCCGACCCTCGATTCCCTATTCAACTAACATTGAATTTCTACTAGTTTACAATTTCATAGTGCCTAAAGTACCTTACCAAAATTCGTCATCAGCTCTCGGACTATTAGGTAGGATGGGGATGGGCCGTACCCTGTGAAGAAAAGTGTCTCTTCCCCGGTCGAACTTGATGATTTTAGTGACACTTTTGGTAACACATCGCGCACCGTCCTGCCTGTTTCCTCTTCGTCCCATTTATTCAGTCACGGATAAAATAGCCAGCTAGTGGTTTCCTTTCTGTAATGTCTCTTGGTCCATTGTTTTTGCCTCTTTTGCTAATTTATCTGCTTCTTCGTTTCCGTCGTGACCCGCATGGGCTTTAATCCATTCTAGGCAAATTTCTTTGTTGTTGTATACTAAGTGTTGTATTTTTCGTGCCATAGGACTTGGGGTTTAAGTGCCAGGAGACCAGCTCGACTGTCTGACCAGATCTTGACATTTTTGTCTGCTCTTGCTTCTGCTGCTTTTATGGCTGAAAGTATTCCATAAAGCTCCGCCTGCAAAACAGAATTATTGTCCTGCATTCTCGTGGATATTGTTGTGTTATGCGACCTTCTTGAATAGAGCAGAATGCACTTCCCACTCTTTTCTCCATTTTGGAGCCATCCGTATAGTAGCTTATGCCGGAATGAAGAACTCCCACTGCTGGATTTATTCTGTTATTCGAAAGAGTTTTAGCCGGATGTATAGACCAGTCTATCGCACTTTCCTCGTAGTCATCTTTGTCATAATTTGCATCTCCAAGTTTCGTACTTATTCTCATTCTCATTTCGACGCACAACGCTTCTTTTTGAAGTGAAAGATGTAGTGGTGCAATTACCGCAATTGTTCGAAGAGCCATAGTGGGTGCTGTTCTGTAAATTCCTGTTATTGAGATCAGAAATTTGCTTTGACTCAACATTCTTTCAGTCAATTTTGTACAGCAGCTTTCGAAATCTATGCCCTTTTCCCCATCTCGTTCCAGCTATTCTTTATAGCAGTTGAAAATGGAACATGGCTTTTTGTCCTACAGTTTGATTATGAGCAGCCCAATTTAGCTTCTCGTCTAGTGTAAGTCCTAGGTACTTTAGTGTACTAGTTCGTTTAATTCTTCTTTAATTCCATTAGATGGAAGGTCCTCTCGAGAGATTACTAAGTAGGAGATATTTAGTCTTTTCTTCGGACACGTTCAGATCTCGATGATCTGTCCATGTTTTTAACAGATCTAGTGCATTTGTGGCTAGCTCACCTAATTTGCGTTCTGATTTTGCCGCGATTCCGAAAGCAAAGTCGTCAGCAAATGCTTGCATGTGGACTCCTTCAGGCCATGGTCTATCCAATGCTTCATCGGCTACGATATTCCACAGCACTGATCCGCTGCACGATCACTGTGGACATCCTTTTCCTTGTTTCTTGATTGCCGGACCCTCGCTTGTCATTAGCATGACTTTTCTATCCTCGAGGAATTTAGCAAGAGTATTTTTAATATTTGAAGGGCATTTAGATTTCGCTAGTCTGTTTTTGATGACATTGCAGTTAAGATTGTCGAATACCCTTTCAATATCAACCGACACAACGACGACGGGCAGTTTTTTCTTTTTCTCTTCATTAGTTCTGTTTAGTAAGTTTTCTAGAGTAATGTCAACAGATGAGCCCTCCTTGAAACCAAATTAGAGTGCATACCTTTCGTTGTATGGTGTAGAGGCGGCTGGTGCACCTTAAATCTGTCGTGGCCGAAAGTCCTCACGTTGGGTTGGCGTGGAAGTTTGGAGAGTGGGGTGCCAGCTCAGGTATTGCTTCGTCATCTGACCGTGGTTCAAAATTACGAGGTGTTGTCCAAGGATCTTTCCATTAAGGGACTGATCCCGGACCGTCGTCAATAGCCCGTTGTGTTGCTCTAGTACGACGTTAACTAAAATTACCATTACCATTACCTTTCGTTGTTTTCAACATGATGATAAGTTAATCTTTGCACAAACAATATCTCCAAAGCTTTTCCAAGAGTTGGCAGAAGGGAAATTGGTCGATATGATTTTATTTCATCTTGTTTTCTTCCTGCCTTGTGAAAATGAATAATAATTCCGATTTTTAGGGACTTAGGAAGGGTTGCAAGATTTAGACATTTATTGAAGAAATCATTTAGAAGTTCTGGAAATTTGTTATTGATTATTTGCAACACCAGATTATCCATACCATCATATCCAGGTACTTTGCCTTTCGGAAGTTAGTTTACAGTTCTACTGACCTCATCTCTGGAGAAGTCCGGGTCCCTTGGCGTATTAGTAAATTCTTCTACCATTAGACTATTGCAGTTGTTGCAAGGATAAAGTTATTCCAGAATTTTATAAGCGTATTCTTTGGCAGAACCAGCGTAACCTTCACCTGTTATTTTGAAAATTTCGTCTGGTATTATTCCTTTCCGAAAAACTGCCTAGTACTGTTTACCGTAAGGAGTTCTAGCATCTGTACAAAATTTTCTCCGAGCTTCCTTTTTGGCTATATTTACATCTTTTATGAGTTGAGTTATTTTCTGTGCATAAATCTTTTTAGCTCGTGCTTTTTCTTCACCCTTTGTCTTTTTAGATCATCTTCTAAGGGCATTTATTTCCCTCTTTCTAATTTGTAAATCCTGGTTCCAACAAACAGGTATCGTGTTATTGTAGGAAGATTTATTTTTCCTAAATGCCTTATTGGTAATAGAGTTTTGCAAGTCCTATGTTGTGTTGTTCATTGTTTCAGGCTCTGGACACTCGGCAATGTCTCTATACATTCGAAATGCATCATTTTCGAAGCTCAGTGCGAATTTTTTATGCCCTACAAAGGCTGTTGTGTACCTGGTGTACGTTGATGATTTTCTTATCGATGAGATAACTGTTCTGACATACATGTGGTCACTCAGTGTTTCCTCATCCAGTACTTCCCAACCGCACTTGTTCGCTAGCTCTGGGTGAGACACCAGAGTAATATTCGGCCAGCACACACTCATGTTGTTGTTAAATGTTGGAGGTGATTTGGGATCGTTGAGGACTTGTAATTTATGTTCATGTATGAACTCCAGTAGATCCGACCCTCTGGAGTTTTTATGGTCGTACCTCCAGTTGATGCTATGAGCATTTAAATCCCCGTCAATTTTGAAGTATTCATTTCCGCCATACGAACATTTTCGCTGAGTTCTTGAAGGGTTGGTTACATTACGGTCCTCTTGAGGTGATAAGTAGGCTGAGAAGTACATTAGAGGCCGGTTAATATTTTCAACTTTAGCCACTACTGTGTTATCCTTAATCGCAATAATAACTGGATGCAGATTTCTATTAGGTATTCTTCGATATCCAGTGTATCCATGAACCAGGTATTCCTATGATTTTATTTTATTTCACTTATGGCTCTTGTACCAGAATCACATCTGGTTTGTATTTTTCTGCCATAATCGAGAGTTGGGCAAGTTGGATCAATTGACTTTCTTAGGTTTATTTGGACGAGTGTCAATGTGTAACTTATTTCCATTTTTATTAATTGAGTTGAAGTGGGGTGTGATATTTTAATATGCTATTGTGTTTTTGAATATTTTACTTCTTGATAACAAGGACATACAACATCTGCTGCAGAGTGAGCCATGTTTATATTGGCTCCATATTTTCCCCCACTTGCTCCCAACAGTTGATGCATTTGAGAGATTGACTTTTGCATTCAACTGTTATAAGTGGACCAGAACAATGAGTACAATACATTTTAAGGATGTAGCAATTATTTTGAGTGTGGCCATAGGTTTGACATCTAAAGCACCTCTTTACATTAAAATGTTCTTTAACCTTGTATGTTGACCATCCAATGTTTTACAATATTTTCTATTGTGCCTTGATAATCTTCTATTTTCGATTTTGGGTATATGAGGATTGTGGAGGGTCTCTGATTTGTATTACGTTTTGTTTTCTTAGTTTCATAAGATTCCAAAATCTGTGGGGACTTCTCCTGAGTTGTGGGTTGTTGACAAGCAAGTCTCCTTACAAGTTCTTGTAAATTTGAGTTGCATACGTTTCTTGATGACTTTGTTATATAGTTCTTAGGTGGTGTTATTGCGTTAATGATGTGTTCCAGTTCAGCCAGAAGATCTTCCGAAGGAGTATCTCGATAAAAGGAAAGCTACTCACTTTATGACTCTACCAAAGAAATCATAGAATTGATAGAGTTGCTCCGTCTCAGGTTGTAGGAGGAATTAGTTGCTCTCAGGGAGGGCTCGAGGATAAGTTCATTGATAATTTCCATGTCTATGTGCAATGAACAGAGATAAAAAAAAGTTTTAAAAAACACCTTTAGGTTTCACCAAATGAATACAACTATTTAGCAGCTATTCAACAAATAAAACTTTTTAGAATTTAGACACTACTAGAAATTTGTTTTCTACAAAGAAATTATTATAAACAAAATTGAAGAAATTTTATACGAATAGTACGATGGTTTACAAGAATACACTGGATTAAAATCACTGATTCTCTAACTTTTGTATTAAAAATTAGGAGTCCACTAAATAATTTTTTTTATTTCATAATAATTCAACACCTATACAAAATTAAAAACATACAACTTTCGATGCACTTAAACTAGTATGTAGGGTACAGTAGGATAATAAAGTACTACGTAACACGACTTGACAAAACAGTGAGAGAGGAAGACCTAACGTTTAGTGGACCCAGCTAAGTTTCTCGATAGTAAAGATAAAACACGGGGAGGGGTTCTTATCTTCCTGGTCACTGGTTGATCAAAAGGGGTGTTACTTGCAAGGGAGAAAAAGAGGGTGGTCGAACTGACGTACGGACGCTACTTTAGGTAGGATGGAGGAGTTGAAAAAAAATGGCTACTTGTAATAATTTTTGAATACGTTTATCGTTTAAAGGAGTGTTTTAGAAAGAAATCTTTTTTGAAAACTGCAATTTAGGGGTTTGAATTAAAAGCGACACCTAAATCTAGGATGTATGACGTATTAACTTTTAAAAGTTATTACGTGAGTAAAAGTGAGTTAAAAGAGAGTAAAAAAGCATTATTTCTTACAAACAAACTGACATTGAAGAACCAGGGAGGGAAATGTATTAAAACTCAATTATCTTTGGAACTAAAGAAGATATAACTTAGCTGATTATGTTCGCTTCCTCGAGAAGTATTCCTCCTCCGATTTCTGCTAGGATTTCAGATCACGAGGTTGATTTTCACCAAAAATTAGAGGGTAAACTCCGAGAATTCTACCTAACGTCTACGCGGTGTATCGTCGTCAGTACGTCATCAGAAATATGAGACGCACCTTTTTTAGGTGGTATGATGGAAACATTTTCCCCACCATCCAAAAATAACTGGCATCCCGTTTTTTTGTCTCTGACAAATGGCGGGATTTGAGGTCCAGTAACCCCTCTCAGCCGCCGCGGCGTCTACTGCTGGGACCCGTATTCCGACTCTCTCTAACTGCAGGGCTGTACACATTTTTAGGGGAGGCACTTTTTACCAAACCTATAGTGGTCTAAACAAAACATGCCTTGTGGGTGGTATCGTCTTCTTGATCTTCTGCGGCTTCTATTCGTCGGATGGCGATGAGGGCTACGAGAATGCTGATGTACACTCATGCTTGTTGTTTGACATTCCAGCGCAGATATTCTTGACAGGTTTAAATCCATAGCAGAAGATTTATCTGTCTGTAGTACTGCCAATTCTGCAGTTCCAGGCGACATCTCAAGAACTTTGTCAGCAATCGTCGCGAGTTTTTCTAGGGAATCATCACTCACAATCACGATGCATTTCACGTTATCCGGCATCTTTTCCAATCATAGAGTCCTGAGAACCTTTTCGGAAGCATCACTTACTCCCAGCGAATGCATTTTCCGCAGCAGGTAGCTCGGCATCATATCGCCTAATTCCAGGCCCGTAATCAGTCTCTTGATTTTCTTATTTTCACTTCCTTTGAAATTGTTTAAGATTCTTTCTTTAGACGTAGCAATTTTGCAATTGTAGAATTGGGCCTCCACCTGATAAAACCATATCTCAGGTTTGTCTGTCCAAAATAGTGGTATCTTTATGCTGACGGCATCGGCTTCCACGTCATTGGATGTTGGTTTGTCGTCGTTAAAAGGCATCATAAAAGTTCATTCAATTTTAAAACAAAGTCCAAAGTCACCAATCCTTAGTGCCTTGCAGCCCACTAACTATCATCGTTGCAGAAGTTTCGTGAATACACCTATTCAATAAATCTCGAGAGCTCTTTCAACATCAAGACGTTTAATGATAGAGATAACGTGTAAGAATACACATCCATTTTATACACACAACAAACAAAGCACAGTTCGGTTTACAGTCAATCCTTTATACCAGTTCAGTTCATACAAATTATATGAAAATAGCAAATGCTTAATTAATATTATTATAAAATCAATCATAACAATTGATAATAAATATTTACTTAATAATAATTTTTGCAGTGATAAATTTAAATTATTATTATTTTGCTAATTATATTTATTTTTTAATTTTTGTAATATAGATAGCTGTTAACTTGTTAGGCTGTAACAACTTTATTAGTTCAGCCCAATATCGAAAGAATCAGAATTATTCTTTCCCAACAACTCTTACACTGTGTGAAGGCAATCTACACAGTAGCGCTGAAAATTACTTCCACACAATTTACAAAAAAAAACTAAACAATGCCAATCAAAAAGTTTTATTCCTTTCGTTTCCCATCGCTAAAATTTTTTGTGTGCAGAAAATGAATGCATAAGTCTCTAACTATCGTGAAGTCGAAATTCGTATTGGAAGAAATATGTTACAATTAAAAGAACATTTATTTTTAAAAATCACATTTTTTTAGGCATCGTCCTGTAGAATTTCCCACAGATTTCAAATCCGTCGAAAAGTTTACTCTATCTTTAACGATCCGGAAGATAGAAATAAGAACTTCAAAAAACTTCAGTTAAAATTGTATATCTTTATTCGTCCCCTGGAATCTTCATTGCTGGGATAATGAAAGGGAAAAAATAAATTTAGAATTGTAGATATGTTTATGCTGTTACCATTCTAAAAAAACAATAATAATTAAATGTCAAAAAATAAATTTTAAATGTTCTAGATTAAATTTTAAAATTCACAGTCTGGACACAAAATTTGCAAAAAATTACAATTACCAGTGCTAAATTTCGTGATTGTAGATTCGTCAGAACACTAGTACTTATAGAGACGCACTTTCTTTTATAATAGTAGAAATGCAAGTACATTTGGTTCGCGAATTGTTAACCCCGGTTTGTCAGATGCTTTTAAAACTTTTGGTGGTTCTACAAAATTGCAATAATCAGGAAATACGACTGCAACAGCGACATTTCACTGTGTTAACACAGCACACAAACTCTGAAGAACGTGTTTCTTACCGCGACAGCAAAGATATGACCGCGACATCTCCCTGTGTTTACTCATACACAAACCTACTCCATATTATTTTACTCCAATTAATAAAATTTTGAAACCTACTCCAAAACAGATTTTGCTGCAACAGTTGAGAAAAAATTAGGAGACAGCTTCATCATTGTGGAATGATTTGTCTTTACCAGGGTTTCATTGAAAAATCCTAGCATCAATTAAATGTTTACTGCTGAAGGACATTAAACAAACTCGATGGATATGAGAAAAGCAGAAAGTTGATCCGGTGGTGTCTCTTCTCACGCCACACAATACTAGGAAAGGAAAGCGTCAAGCGTAAATGAAACGTTCTGTGAGACGATTGAAAAAATATAAAAGTTAATACTTTCGCTACCAAGAACGATATGTAATACTCATTTTAAGAATGAAAGGTTCCTAGCATCCAATTTACATACCAACTAAGTTACTTTCAAACAAACTCTCTATTTATTTCCTTCGTTCCAAGAAGCATTATTAGCTACCTACAGACAACAAAAGGGTTTTGTAATCTCAAAAAAGAATTCCTAAGTCCTGTTGACCTTTAACTGCTGCCATGGGTCTCATAGACCCCGATTCACTTTTGACAGGTCGTTACCACACCTTAAAGTGAATATTGATCCCAGTCCTATTCAGTACTTTCCTACTAGGTCCAACAGAAGCCACATTCCAAGACTGGTTTGGCTATTCCAACTATTTCATGTTTTACGCTAGTTGCATTTCCCCCGTGGTCTCTTAAACCTCTTAGAGCACTTGCGTTACCGTTCTTGTTGTATAAAATCGTCTTAGCTGGAGTATGAATTTCGGCAGAGAGCCTAAAATGGCAACAAACTGTACCAAAAAACGACTTGTGTATCTTACACAAAAAGAAATTCAGTATATTGTTGATAATTGGTCGGAAATAGATTACCGTGACACTGAAATTTCGGAAAAAAATATTGAAAGCGAACACGAAACGGATTCGGAAATTAATGCAGATGAAGATGAAGACATTTCAAGTGCGTCTTCACAAGTAGAATATTTCTATGGAAAATATAACTTCAAATGCTATGACAGGGGGGGGGGCTAGTAGTAAACGTTAGAACACCAAAACACAACATAGTTTATAGTTTCCAGGGTTGAAACGTTCTATAAATTAGATCCGAAAGCTGAGCTTAGGAGACAAGGAAACTGCTTAACTTATATAGTAATAAAAATGTATTTCATGTTGAGAATTGAATTATCTAAATTTAAAATGTATAAATAATAGGTATCTAAAGAATCTGTCATTAATATATTATTTTAATCAACTTTATACGAACTGTAGTGAGCGAGGTCTGAGAGACCTCTCCACTCAAGTTACGAGATAGTTTGTGACACAGCAGATAAATTGTACTTGATCTACAAAAGAATTTCCGCCTTTCAATTAACAATGCAGGTAGTATTGATTAAAATTGGGCACTGGGTCATACGAGTTTTTCCACTCAATAAAAGGCTGATTAATTCCCAAAGGAATTAAACTTTAATTCTCAGTTTCTTGACTTTGTAGAAGACGTATTGTCTGAAACACGAATGTTTTAATAAAGATGAATTGAAATAGAGAAACTGGAATTACAACGTAAATTTTAAGCGTTTAGATATTTACAAGAAAATGCATAAAACTATAACTTCCAGCAGAAAATATATTTTTCTAATGCGTCTTCGAAATAATATGGTGATAATAAACAACCTTGGTTTACAAACACAAGTTAAAAAAATTATTCTATTTTAAATATAGTGTTTAGTGACTGACGACTCTAGTAATGGATACCAGAATTATTAATACCTATAAGCTCAGGGGCTCCCGCTGTTGACACATATTTAAAGGTCAAACAAACACCATTGATTAAATGAGATCACTTTGAAATTTTTAATCAGGATGAAATATTATAATTCTGCTCTAAAAACAAGATCGTATACACAGTATATTATCTACAGAATAAAATATAATATTATGATTGGATTCATAGATCGCGCGAGGTAACCTGTAGTAACAGAAACATTATCCTATGTTCATTTCCATATGTTTACAATCCAAGTCAATTTCGGAAATATTGAAGACTGGTACGATTATAATGATAAACTAGAGATTCAAATTCTGAATTATGTAGAATTTATTACGAATTTATGCTTCCTTCCTTACAATTCTCATGTGTTCTGGTAATTGTAACTACATTTCTTATAATCATACTTTTGAATTTAATTTAATATCTTTAACATACACATATTAGTATTATGCAATGAGAAAAAAATGTAATTCCGTAGAATCTTTACAAGCCCTACATATGACTGCGAAAATTCTCACTTTATTCATTACGAATGCTGTGAATAAAAAATAAAAAAACAGATTTATAAATTTTGACAATTGAATTATGTAGACGCATTCTTCCATTTTAAGCCCACGTGAGAAAACGGAAATATTTAATTGAAAGTGTCATAATAATACCTGCATATATTCCGAAATTTTTCAATTTCATGTTATATTATATATTCAGAAATTTAAAGATGGTATTTTACGGAGAAGTTTATGTATCAGAGTTTCTGCAGTGAGAGGTTAATATTATACCTTGAAACAAAATGGAAAAATTATTCCAGGAGATCATATATTAATTCGGACCAACATGCAAATGGTGTAGCGGTGTTTTCATGGTAACTGAAACAGACACCTTTTTTTTCAAATATCATTTAGTTTTTCAACCTTCCACAGATGTGTGTACTGCTTAGAATTTGTCTATCTGCGATTGTAAGAATAAAAACATTTGTTTCTGCATTCTTACGAAATGTAATTACGGAGACTAGTGAATATAATTTTATTTTCGCTTTATCGCAACACATTTAATGTTTTGTTTTTATCACCTTTCCATTTTTTTGTGTTATACGTGAAAACAAAATTTTTTTTTTCGTTTCGATTTTTCGTTGCCAAGACGAACCCAAATGGTAATAGCTAGTTGAAATAGGCATAGCAGCCTTTTGACGAAAACAGTCAAAACAATTATTACACATTTTCGTTAAAGGGTATTATCGACTGCTAATGAGTTTTAATAGAAACAAAGTATACAGAAATTAGATATTCTTTTTCCTGCTAAGCACATCCTCCCGCATTATGCACATTGGGAAGTAGTTTATCATCGTAGATTAAGTAACGTTTGACGTTTAATATAATTAACGTTAAGAATCGACAATCCTATACAAATTGGGAATTCTTTCTGAGTAAATTTTACTGGTGACCTACTGAAATTGTGTACCAAAAACAATTGAAGGTAAATCACGCCAGGAATACAATGTTGATTGGCGTTTATAAAATACGTATTGCGTAATATAATGAAGTTCCAACACGTAAACAAAAATTAATTTAGTAGGTCAGAAAAACCTTTCATATTAACAGTTGGTAGATGGCTAATGACTAACACTAACAATGAATATCAATAGTTAATACTGTCTTTGAATTGCTATAAATGTTACTCAACTTTCGTAATTTTTAAGAAATACAAGTTTACCAATTTTTTAAATAAATTGTAATTTATTTATTTATTATTTATTTTATTTATTTGTATGAAAAGTTTAGTTACTTCAAAAGAGCTAAATTATAACGTTCATCAATGTCGGTTTATATTTTTAATACACAATCGGACATTTTACTCATTTTACATTCCAGAACACTCGGCAGAAAAAAATGGGTATGAGAGAAAAGAATATACATATTTTTATCTATGCATTTTTATTTCATTTCTAAACTCAGCTTTTGTATGGTAAATTTAAAACATGTACTTAAGTAAAGTCCTATATCACAATCGGTACAAAAATATCTGTATACTTTCCTCATCCGTCTAAGTTTCTTTTCGGTGGTGGAATCACTTCTAAAAAGTATCTCGTAGTGAATCGTACGGGAATCGGCAAAATTCCTAGCCGTCCTATTTTATCATTCACTGTACTATGCCTTTCAAAAAGCCGATCAACTACCTCCAGTCTGAAATTCAACTGAGTGTATTTTCCTCCATAGTCCACAAGCGCTGGCCAATAACGAACTTTCGCACCTTTCGTAAACATTTAGAGAAATCTAAGATATTGTTTTGAACCGCTCACTGCCACTCATTTCTCTTTTATTTTTGTACGTGATTTTAGATTTTGATGGCGGAATTGTTAGCTAAATATCCGAACCAACTCGATAATATCGATAGAAACAGAAATATTTTCTGTATTTTAACTTTACATACATTTTTTGTTTTTCAGATCGTATTTGAGAGATCGGTTTATTCGACGACAGTTACGGCAAACAACAATATGGGCACAGTTGACAATTCTTTTTTAGAAGTGAATACGTCTAAAAATTCAGTGTGTTACAGAAGTCAACAATACCACTTGCCACCAAAACTATTGCCAGCTTTTTTATACTGATGTCTCTTAAACTATAAATCATAATCTGATGACTTAAACTGCGTTGGATAAAAGTTTTAAGTCCGTATCAATAATGGTTGGACGTTGTTGAATACTTATAGCACGAAAAATCGCTCTGGCAAGTCTTAGAAGTTTAAAAAGAATAAATACTTTAAGCAATCTTGTTAAAGCAATTTCTTAACTAATTTTGTGTTTGGCTTACAGGAAAAAATAACTCGTATTTATGTTAACATTTTTATACATTGGTGTGCAAAAATTATGGACGAGACGGTTTATCTAATGTAACGTCGTACAAATGTGTACTAAAGGGACGCAAATTATATATTATGCGATCTCCTCTATATCTATATTATCTCCAAGATGTAAGAACATGGGAAAAGTTTTAAAAAAATTCCAAAAAAGAAGTCCAAAGGATTAAAAAGGAACTTCATTGAAAATAACGCATGGACCACAATGCGACACAAGCCCAAAACATTCATGTCACTGGTGTCCAGCAAGAAACAACCAGCCTTTAGTAGGGGATTTGATCAACCCTGACTGTTGGGCATCATTTACATCGTCTGTCCATGCTGAGTACGAGGTTGTGAGCAAACTTTTGAGGCATTGCTGTTCATTCCTCTGGCGGTTTGTGACGTGCTCCCAAGCGTTTTCCTAAAGTGTTCCATGCATGTTCGATGAAATTTAGATCCAGGGACCTTGCCGGTTGATCCATTTGTTCAATATCCTTACTCTTCAACCGCTCTTTGACAGCAACTGTCTGCCGCCTGTTCCTTATTGCCCGTAGGGCAATATAAAGGTCGTCCGCTGTGGTGTTTGCTTGTGGACGACCACTGTTGAACCTTCGGACAGCTGTTTTTGTTGTTTGAAATGCTCTCCAAACTCGTGAAACGATGCTGTGAGCGATCCCGAATTCCTCAGCTACCCTTGTCACACTTTGACTTTCTTCACTCTTCCCAATGATTCGACCTCGGGTAAGGTCCTTCAGATGTCGTCTACAAGATTGCCAGTTCGACATTTCACATTGAGGCAGCAGCTGGACGTCCTTTTAACTGATGCATGCCGGGCAATATCTTTCATAAAAATGCTGAGCTTACACCGCCATAGTGATTTACTCCTCCGACACAACCCCATTACGCCATGCTGCATATATGCGCATGCCCTACCGTACATGACACTAGTCTATCTCCTGATGGGTCATCCAGTCCGCCCTACCTCCTTGTCCCGCTATTATGTTATTTTCTAGCTTCGTCCTTCATATTTGCACACCAGTGTATTCAGACAGTAGCACGGCAGGATTTCATTTAATTATGTAGATCGGTATTTCATTAACATCGCACTCTAACAACACAACGGGCTACTGGCGAATGTCCGAAATTAAAACAGAAGATTTCATTTAAGAAAGAGCACAAAGGAAAAATAAATATTTTCTACATGAAGATCTTGTCTTATTTTGTAGAAAGATCTTATTGAATTGTTTTGTGTTTTTGATGGGTACAAAGTTGGTCCTTTAAATGGAATGTTTGAGCTGTTGATAAACATATATATATATATATATATATATATATATATATATATATATATATATATGTGGGTTCGTAAAAGGTAAAAGATAAATAACTCTTAAAGTTTAAATTTAAGTTTAATTAGATAATTGATGTATTTACAGTATATTTACAAACATCTTTAACAATTAAGAATATCCGACAACTAAGAGGCCATCTGCCTAAAAAGTCATGGGCCGTCTGCCCAACTGCTAGCTTCGGTGTCTGGGGGAACATCTGTCTCATTGCTGCAGTCGCTTCTGAGCGGACGCTTCCTCTAGGTGGCGTTACTGCTGCGGACGTATCAGGCTTTGGCGCGCTCGTCGCACAATCCCACATATATATATATATATATATATATATATATATATATATATATATATATATTTTTTTTGCATTTAAAAACCATATAATTGTGTACCTTTTTCCAATACACATGGTAGGTACATACTTTATAAAATAAAAAAACTTTTACATAAACAATAAATAAAATACTTCAAATTTCTATAAAAATATTTCAACATTTTAATATTTTAACTTCTGATAACATTCATTTTTCTTGTTAATTTCCCTGAACTTTCCCATCTGAGTTTGACATCACTGAACATGACACAATGAGTGGCATAAAATGTAAAAATAAGGAAAAGCAAAAAAGTAAAAATAGGAAAAATGAATGATTATACCCTCCTAAAAATCTTCTTCTTTTTTCAACTAATTTTAATACAGATTTGAACAGGGAAGCAATTCAAAACTACTCTATCAGTTTTGAAGTAGCAATAAAAAACTTCTTAAGACAAAGTTAAAATTTTAATCCAGAAAATATAACATTTCTTTATACCCTAGTCATACCTCTACTTTATTTTAACTAGAAAGAATCTTCGCTCTACATTTTATTCAAGTACTCATTATTAAAGCGAAAGAAACATTTAGTGCCTTTTAAAAGCTATACTTCGTTTAGAAGACAGGATTTTTCACATAGATCAACGTACGAGTGCCCTGCATAAAGGAAATATAAAAGTAGACTGAGTAAAGAAAACCCTCTAAAATATTCAGAATATCATGTGACCAAACTAGTAGTAACTGTACCCTTTCAAAATAAAACTTATGAAAATCCTAATTAAGCTCTAATCAAGGATTGGAATTCTTAACAGAAATTAGCCAAGAACAGTAGCCAAGCATAAATATAATAATTTACTAGTACACTACAAACTGCAAAATTCGGAATAGTCCGGCCTTTGGAAATTCAGGACTTCCGAATTTTTGCACATTTTTTGCCAAAAAAATTCTTAATTTACCTCCCCATAATCTCACGAATTTTGTGATTACAATTGTAAAATTGCAGGTTTTTAAATAGAAATAATTTTTAAAAAAAGGTAAAACATTTTTAATACAATGATAGGAATGTTTTTCTTGCAAATCTTCTAAAATTTCTGTATGGTATTTGCTCTGAACATGGCTGTTATTTTGCGTTGTTTCATCAATTAAGTCCAGGTTTAACTCCTTGTTCTTAAAAAATTGTCGAAAAGATGTAAAAAAAGAGAGAAAAATTAACAAAACGTCCCGATTTTGGATAACTCCGGATATTGGATAAATTTATTAGGATAAATATACTTTATATATAGCCAAGCCACATGTAATACTGAAGGTTTATAGATCTAAGTTTTATGAAATGTAATAAGATGTTGTGATGAATACATTTCAGCATCGGTTGTTTATGTGTTCCGTCCCTCTTGTTAATGGAAGTTTGGAGAGTGGGCTGCCAGATAAAGTTTGATCTAGTCATCTAACCGGGATTGATAACTACGAGGCGTTTTACTTGGATACTTATGTAAGAGATTGGCCCCCAGATTGTGAGGACAATAGCTCCAGTGTGACATCTTTTAAAATACCAACATTATCTTGTTCATGGAATCTCAAACCAGGGCTGTATGTTTACCAAATGTATTTATTGTCAAACATTCGTTTTTCCAAATCCGTCATTTTCATTTTTTGTATGTCTTAAACGGACGTGACATGCATGAAGAAGTCCAACCCTCAGGGCCAATGACACACCCCAATTGGACCATATATTGCCTGCACGACAACAACAACTTTTGAAGTTAAACAATGGATGTATGATAATTTAAAAGTAGTTTTAACTCTGATTTGAAGCTTATCTAATTTTGTCACCAAAAAAGCGTAGTTCCAGTTAAATACCTCAAATAATTTAAACTTTTACGCTTAGGCGATTTAATTCTTCAAACAAACACGCCCCTCTTCGGTTGCAGTTAGTAATGGAGATCTTTCGACATGCAACAGTGTAAAACTCAACAATCTATTGTAAGAATACTAAAAAAGTCGAATTGTTGCGCAGTGTTGTAGTTACAACAATGGCCATTAACTTTATAGTTCGATTTTCCCTTTCATTTCATACTCTGCTTTTTGATTCTCAAGTTAGCGTCTTAAAAGTTTTCTTGCGATCTTTACTATAATTTTTCAAACGTTCAGATTTTCTGAAGTAATTTCTTACTCGGAGATTTAGTGATTCCTTTGGAAATCATGTCCTATTTCCGAACAAAGAAAAATCGAGGTTTCAATTTCCTGAGAAGCCTTTGGTGAGTACCTGGATTCATCGCACAAATAGAACTTCAATCTTAGCTTGAGTAACAATTTTAACTAACAATTTTTTGTAACTGAGTAACCTATAATAAATATTTGTGAGTGCTGGTTATATAAAAAACAAATAACGTATTTTATTAGAAAGAAAGTCTTGTGGGTTTCTGGGCTCATTTACAAGTAGAAACTATAGTTAAGCATATGTAATAGAGTCAAAACATTTTAAATTTACGTGATAACTACAAAATATTTTTTTTAGATTTTGTTTTATATATATATATATATATATATATATATATATATATATATATATATATATATATATATATATATATATATATAAAAGATCTAGGTTGTTTGGAATGTAAAAAGATGTTGTAACTATGAATATATTTCAGCATCAGTTGTTTACGTGTTACGTCCCTCTATTTCAGGGTTAAGGGGGAACAGACAGGAATTGAAGTGAAGGCAAAAGAGCCAACCGGAGAAGATAGTAGGCTAAATGAAAAAGCTCCTGGACACATTACAGGTCCAATTAATAAAGAGTCTGAAATCACGTGTCAAGGTATTGAACAAACTCATCAAGTGGAAGTGATCATCGAACAAGAGGAAAAGGAAACTGACCAAGTAAAAGTAATCACCGGACAATATGATGGTCAAAGAATCCAAGAGAAAGATGGACAAACCGCCCAAAACGTTGATCCTAATGGCCAAGTAGCCCTTCAGTGTGTAGATGCACAGTCAAAGCCGCAGGAGGATGAAAACATAAATTTGTGTTCAGTATGTATATTGGAAATTTATTGATGTAATTTTAGTAAAACCTATCTTCCAAAAAATTTATAATTCTTTGCCTTTCAATAGTTTAGTACGGATTGTAAATTTCCAAATGCATGCTCGATTTTACTTAATGAATTTTATCCGATCTTTTAGATGGGTTTATGAAAAGCGCACAAACTGCGAAAAAAGCAATTGGCTATAGTACTTAAAAACAAGTAGGCTTCAATATAGAGATGTTTTAAAAGGTGTAAAATTCAAACGAAACGTTTGTCCCGTCTCTTCATCATATGAATTAAATGTTCTTCGTTACACATTTTGTAATTCCATACTATAGAATGATAAATTTACTGTCTGTGAATCAATCTCAACTTGCTTTCAAATCGTTTCTGAAAACAAATCCAAACGACTACGACATCTACAAGGGGACATTTTGCGGTCGAATCAGGATTATAACATAATTCGAGGATCAGAAATTGGTACCACTACCCTCTAAGAAAAGCAAACTGCCCTTTTAGACTCATGATAGTTATTTCTCTCGTTTGCCCTGCAACACGACGTTTGGGATGAATGCAGAGCTTGTATAATAGGAGATGCATCATAAAGTGATCTTGGTTCATCTGTGCTGTTTATAACTTCTTTTCTAACATGTTTGAAGTCACTATTCGAGTTTTTAATAAATGCAAATGCTTTTTTGCCTTAACATCATAAGTTGGAGCTTTATAAGTTAATAGTTTATATTGCATTTATTCTATCTGTATATTGGCTTTTCAATATAAAAATATTTTAAATGTTACAACTACTACTAAACTATTTATTAATTTAGTATTCGGTATAATCTTTACTCATATTTTTGGGTTACAGTATATATTTAATAATTTTATTAAAAATATGGACAGGAGTTACATACCTTTTAAACTCTTGAAAAATCTTAAACGATCTGCTTTGAAAAAACCTTTTTTCTGTTTAATACTCATACTTATAACTTTATTTTTAATTACGTATCCAATGCAGCTTTGATTACACACACATTTGGTTAAACAGAGCTTGGATAAAAAGTACAATTTGTCAATGTTCTTCTGTAATGCATTTATTTGTCGCTCTGCAGTGCATGATCTGGAACTTTACATTTGTTTTTTTTTATTCCTAGGTACTTTTGTTTTTTACCAATATTTAATTTGTCTTTTTGCTCTTACAGTTAAATGAAATTCGTCGGAAGCGGCAATACAGGGTTGGTCTCAACATATTTAACAAGAAACCTGAAAGAGGTATTCGATTCCTAATCCAGCGGGGTCACCTGGAGGCATCTCCTAAAGCTGTTGCTAGGTTTTTACTCTCTCGGCAAGGACTTAGTAAACAATTGATTGGAGAATACTTAGGGAACTTACAAAATTCATTCAACATGGCTGTATTAGGGTAAGTGTTTATTCTGACTACACGTAATTGAAGCTAGTAGATAACATCTGCTCCCCAAAAATGTCACTGGTATGCCTTTCGGATAAAGTGACCCCGAGAGCAGAAAGTTCTTAAAACTGCGACGTGTGACGCAGAACTAAGTCTTTACAGATAAATTTGTCCTTAATTTTATCAAAATTTTGACCTATTTTTTAAAATCATAATTCATAATATTCTCCATTGTCACGCGCGCTTCCTAAGTCACGTAAAATACCACAAACACTTTATAAATAACACATCTTTTACGTCAATGACAAAATGCATGCTAAACAATTATAGTTGTGTTGCAGAACATTGCATATATTTCAGCACCTGGTGGAGGGATTGTTTAAATTGTGCAAGATTTATTTTTTTTCAAACGTGTGTTTGGATACGAGCTTTTGATTTTTTGTGTACTCAAAAATAAGAGGCAGTTTAAATTGATCAAGATTTACTACGCTTCAAACGTTTGGTTTTTAGCTTTCGATAAGTGTGCTCCCATATAATTTCAACAAACACCGAAAGAAATAATTTTTGATGTTATTTTTTATTATAAATTATCATAAATTATTTCAATAAGATTTTTTTTAAGGCCGCTTTGGAATAAAAAGGATAGGTTATCACTTTTTGGTATCTCATAGAATTTTGATAATTTGTTTGTGTACCTTGTGATGAAAAAAGTTGAAAATCGCTATTAACCTTTTTACTACGGCTATAGATATCAGAAGAGCTATTCTTTCTTGTCGCCATTCCAATAACTTTCAAGTTACAACTGATGTACTGCCCGTTGTCTAAATTCTTTCTTGGTACAATCAGGTTACAACTGGTGTACCAACCGTAGTGTAAAAGTTAATACATATAAAGTAATAATGTTTAATGGTTGAAATTGCATGGGTGAATAAGTACATTTTAAACTTAAAAATACTTGACTTTTAAGAACAGTTTGTTTTCAAAATGTTAACAATTCAAAGTAGTTTGAGCTAACATTTCTAACTAATATTTGTGAAATTAATTTTCTTTATTCTTTTTTGATTAAAAATTATGATTTAAAACTACTTTTCCTAAAATTGTCAGTATTCTCCCTAGAATTCAAATTTGTTTAATTTTAAATTCAGTATTAAAGTAAATTTATTTAAATTTACTTTTATAACACTAATTTCCCACTCTTTTTAAAAATTCATACAGTACATAAATTTTATGTTACAGGAGATTTCTATTTTTGAACATTGGAAGTAATCTTATTAATATTGGAAGATATATTGGAACAATTTTTATTGTGTTTCATGTTTTTACTATGTATTAAAATATGAGTAAATTCTTTATTTTTTTAATTCTGATTCTATTTGCCTTCCACAGTTATTTTGTGGAAGATCTGGAATTCGCACACATGGAAGTTGATGTTGCCCTCCGAAAGTTTCAGACGTACTTTAGGATGCCTGTAAGTATTAAAGAAAGTTTCATTTAAAGAAACTCATACATGATGTATGAAATTGCATTTATAGAAAAACATGCAGATTATTCCAACAAAACAAAAAACATTCCATTGATAAATCTATTGCTTTCACAAACTATTATAATTATTAAATTAATTGAAGTTTTCCACCACACATACTTTAAAACATACATTATGGTCAAAACAAGAATAGTTTAATACAACACACATATATAAATAAAGTTCCATGAATTAATAAATTTACATTATGCACACATTAATTTTTCCATCAAAAAATAATTATTTCTGGAAAGTAAAGATTATTTCGTTAACATATCCAATCATACTTGTATATTTATAAGTATTGGTGAATGGTTCTTTATGTACTTTTAGGGAGAAGCACAAAAAATTGAAAAACTAGTGGAAGTCTTCAGCCATCGCTACCTTGCCTGCAACCCCGATGTAGCTTCAAAATTGCACAACCCTGAGACCGTATTTGTGCTAGCATTCGCCATCATGATGCTAAATACTGACCTCCACACACGCAGCATGAAAGCCGATCGAAGGATGAAAATGGAGGAGTTTGTACGTAATCTTCGATGTGAGTACCTGCCTCTGTGAGCTTTTTGTATATTTAAATACATCTGGGTAGTACGTGTTTTGATGAGTATTTTGAATTTATATTAATCTATTTTTCTACATTTTAATAGCTATTGATGATGGTCACGATTTGGATCGCGATATGTTGATTGGAATTTATGAAAGGATAAAAATGAATGAATTCAGAATGGGATCAGACCACATAACTGAAGTTTTCAAAGTTCAACAAACTATTGTTGCGAAAAAGCCTGTAAGTATCTTCTCAAAACCAAGTAAATTAAATGTTACCTATTTATCTCATCTTATAAAAATGTATATTGGACACTTCTAGTGCCAATAAAGGTAGAACATTTGTAAAGAGCAATCTTGCAACAAATTAGTGTATTTTATGTTCATGCAAGTAAAAAGATTTGAAACGTTAATAAAATCATTATTATGACTTAGTTTTAAGTACTATTTTAGTTTAAGTTTTCTTAGTTTAGATATTCAATTTAAATTTTTGTGTTTTCCATTTCTATATTTCTGTTTCTTTTATTTTGTAGAACCTTGCCTTACCTCACAGGCGCTTAGTTTACAACTGTCGTTTGAATGAAGTTTATGGCGTCAGTAAAAAAGAACGACGAAGCGTCCATGAAAGAGAAGTTTTCCTGTTCAACGATTTATTAATGGTAACTTTGTCACTCATTTATGACAACAAATTATTTAATCAACTTATTTTACAAACAGACTGCACATTTTCATGCAGTTTACCTCAAGAACTGCTTCGAACATAATGGCGTGAATTGAGGGTCACTCTAGAAATAGGGATTATATGACTTGAGAGGGCTTTTGAAAATAGTTTGTTTACAGTAAGTCAGTTAATGAAGTAACTTTCCTTTTATTTTTTCCTCTTACTATCATGTGTACCTTTATCACACAAATACCTTGAGAGCACGAAACAAAACACCAGAGGACAAGCTTCCTGTTCAAGATATATTCCTGTTATAACACACCATTGGAGAAAAGGACATGGGGTTAGGATGGACACTAGCCTGAACAAGGAGACCAAGAGTAGTTGTTACTGTCGTATGTTCTTCTGGGATACTTATGAAAGCACGGGATGAACAGAAACATCCAAGACAAGTACAGAAGAATATTTTTTATTATTACAAACGATGATCCCAGCAAAGAACAGAATGGGTGCGATGCTTTCTTTTCAATACGGGAATCCATTCCAGGCGAAAGTCCGACTTCTTTTCCCAATTTTACATAAATGCCTTATCCGGGAATCGAACCCGTGCCCACTCCGTGACAACCGAGGATCATAACCACCATGCTGGCTGGACGGCCAAGAGTAGTAAAGCGCAATATTACCAAATAGAATGTTTCAAGAATTCTCTTTGAGATAGGGGTGTCCTGTTTCTACAGCAAGACAGGCAATATTTGTGTAGCATGTGGTTTATTTTACTTGAGAAAATATAATACAATCTTAAATGTTGATACCGAATTAGAAAATGCGACACATTGTTTTTTTTTCAAAACAGTGTTTGTAGAACGAGTAACACAGCTTTATACTTTAGTTGAAAAGAAGTTTCAACTATATGTAGATAAAAGTATAAAAATATGTAGTTTTGTAAATTACCTTTCCATTTTAATAATCCAAACATTTTTTTTCTGCTTAGGTAACCAAAAAGAAAAGCAATGTTACTTATAAATACAGGCAATCTTTTCCTTTATGTGGCATGAGTGTTACATTATTTGAAGCCCGATGTAAGTATTATCATTGAATTATGTTTAAAGATATATGAATTCATTTGTTGTCGACAATTATTAACATACCAATTAGATCTAGATTATTCATGATCTAGAAAGTTTGAATACAAGAATTGAAAAATATTACATTTTTTGCACAAAACTGAAATTCAAAATTTTTTTTAATATTGTGAAAGCTTTTTTTGCCAAATGTAATAGTTATAATTGTGATTTTGAGTTTGAATTGAAACAAGCAATGATAGATTGCGACCAATTATAAATGGTTAGTATATAAATTCGTAAATTATTACAACAGGAAAATTTTGCATTCGATAAAATATATATTTGACAAAACTACTAAAGTTAAATCTGTATATTATGCATTCATTCTAACAATGGTTTATTGTTCAATAGACTATCCACATGGCATTCGTCTCAGTCAAAGAGCTGATGAAAATGTACTGATAACATTCAATGCTAGAAATGAGCATGATAGGACAAGATTTGTGGAAGAGTTGAAATAATCAATCTTGGAGGTAAAGTATATTATAATTCTAATAAAAAGTATGGCGTATTTTCTGTGTACGTACTATTAATCAACTAAAATTCACATAAATTTACATTGACATTTTTCGAAATGTTTTTCATGTTTAAAATTTTTTTATCTAAATATGCCTTGCATTTTTCCTTTCTTGCTACCAGAGTTTAAAGTTATTAAAAATCAAATTATTATACTACAAAATTTATATCGCAAACTATCTTATCCAAAAAAATCAAAATGTATTCAAAATTTTAGTGGTTACATATTCTTACTTTTAGTAGTTTATGACTTATGACTTGTAAAGGGGTGACTCCGAAGAGTGCCAGCACTGCGACTAATAGTCTATTGTACTGAGACCCCTACTGATCCACTAAAGACCGATGGCCGAAATAAATTTCAGCATGTACCTGATTGGAATGTTTGACAGTTCCCAGGGTTCGATACAATGGTATCCCAGATATTCAAATCGTTGTGCAGAGTAATGGTCACATTTACATAGAACGTGTACAGAACTCTCCTCTACCATCCGACAACCTCTACATAGTGGGTCATCTAAAACACCCATAATGTTGAGGTGTCTATTCAGGGTACAGTGGCCAGTTAGGAGGCCAATAGCTATCCTGATTTCTTTCCTACTGAAATTCAGCAGCTCTCTTGATCTATCCCATGGAGACTGCTGATTGAGCTCTTTGGCTTGTCTTTGATTATTAGACTGAAGCCATGTTTGGTAGGACTCGGCAAGGAGCAAATCCCTTATAGTCCCTCTAACCACATTGTGAGGCAGACCCAAAACAGGCTCTGGTCCAATAAATGGTGTTTCAGACCCATGTTTTGCTAATAGGTCTGCCGTTTCATTGCCTTCAATGCCACAGTGACCAGGGACCCAAACCAGAGAGACCTTGTTTCTCTCAGCCAGGTCCTCAAGCACATTGTGACATTCCCACACTGCTTTTGAGGAAAAGCAGTGACTTTGCAAAGCCTTTAGGGCTGCCTGGCTGTCAGAGAAGATTTTAATAACCCTCTTAACTACACCTCTATTGAGGCAGTTGTAAGTACAAGCAGAGATTGCCAGAACCTCAGCCTGTTTTACAGTGGCCAGCTTACCCAAAGAAAAAGATAGCCTTATTTTTCGATTAGGACAGAAGGCACCTGACCCAGTGCCATGAGATGTTTTTGAACCATCTGTGTACCAAATTTCATCCCCCCTTCCTATCAGCCTGGAGACGAATCTCCATTCTTCTCTGGTGGGAAAGATGATATTATATTTGGCTTTAAAGCAAAATTGCTTTAACATCCAGTCAGATCTCATTAATAGATAGGGATGTTCCTTCACCTGCGGATCGACATTTTTGAAGGCAGGCATTTCATAAGATGACTTCCATAGTCCCATGAGTTTGAGGCGTTGTGAGCATGAAATTGCCTCTAGTTCCACTTGTTTATGCAGTGGTAGAAGCCCCAGAAGCAGTTCTAGACTCTGTGAGGGAGTGGTTCGCATTGCACTAGTAATTGCAATGGTAGCCATTCTTTGTAGACTAGTGAGTTCTTTTTTCACTGTCTCCATTACGGGTTCTATTCCACCAAGCGATGGCGCCATAGGATATCATCGGAACAATAATCCCGGTATATATCCAATGCACCATTTTCGGTGTTAGACCCCAATTATTACCAATGGCACGTCTACAAGCCCAAAACACTCTCTTGGCCTTGCTCGTGCAGTACTGGAGATGTGAGCTCCATGTCAAGGTCTTATCAAAGATTACTCCTAGATATTTAACCTCATCCGAGTATGCAAGTGGTGTTCCAAAGAATTTTATCAAATGCATATCTCGTAACCTTTTCCGGGTGAAGAGGACTAGACTAGTTTTGTTGGGGTTAACCGACAAGTTCACCTTTTTGCACCAAAGTTCAATCTTTTTTAGGGCAGTGTTCATGAGGTCTGTTACCGTGTTTTGGAACTTCCCTCTTATGACCAGCGTTATGTCATCAGCATAACCCAGACAATACAGGCCCAAGAAGTGAGTCCTGTTAAGGAGCTCGTCAACCACAAGGCTCCATAGTAAGGGGGATAACACACCACCCTGGGGGCAGCCTTTACAGTTTCCCACAGTTAGTGTGTCTCCCAGTAAGGAGGCCTGAGCCATCCTTGTCTCGAGCATGTTTTTAATCCAGGCGCAAACCAATGGATTAACATTTCGACTGATGAGGGCATCAATAATTACGTTTACTGGAACCTTATCAAAGGCTCCCTCAATATCTAAAAAGGCTGCCAAGGCAATTTCCTTTCCATTGACTGCTCTATCAAGGACCGTAACAAGATCATATAGAGCAGTCTCTGTAGATTTCCCAGGCTGGTAGGCGTGTTGAAATCTCGATAGGGGTTCGGCTTTTAGAACCTCGTCCCTAATGTATCTATCGATCAATTTCTCTAATGTCTTAAGAAGAAATGATGTCAGACTAATAGGTCTGAAGGCTTTTGCTTCACTGTAGCATGTTTTACCTGGTTTAGGTATAAAAATTACCTTGCAGGTTCTCCATGCATGCGGCATATAACCATATACCACGCAAGATCTATAAATCCTACATATGTGTGGTATAATGATGTCTTTGCCATGTTGGAGTAGAGCAGGTATAATGCCATCTACACCAGGTGTTTTGAAGGGCATGAATGAGTTAATCGCCCATGCTATTCTTTTTGGAGTAATTATACTTCTAGCCAGTTCCCAGTCCTCCTTTCCACTACGTAGCAGGGGAATAAGTGGAACTGTCAGTTCATCATTAATATTTGTAATTCTGGAATCAGGGAAGTGCACTCTAAGCATTTCTACCAGGGTGCTCCTACCGTTTTCCGTGAATGTGCCATCGTCCTTTTTAATGGAGCCTAATTGGCACTGGTTGTTTTTGGTCAGTACTTTAGTCAGCTTAGCCGCACTAGACATACTGTCCACTTGGCCACAGAAGTTTTTCCATGACTCCTGTTTAGATTTCCTTATGGCCTTGTTATAGTTGGTGAGTGCTTCTTTGTATCTTGACCACTCACCTGTTTTTTTAGCTCTGTTAAAGAGTCTTCTGCAGTTCTTTTTAAGACCACAGAGACTTTTATTCCACCAAGGAACTCGCCTTGGTAAGCTTGTGGTGACTGCCTTACAATTTAACTGGTAGGACTGGAGGATGGACTGCTGCACAGAGTCAACAGCCAATTCCAAGTCTACCAGTGAGGGAAAGTTGTGACTCCTACCCTCTAAAAGGAGGCGAAGGTCCTCCCTATAGGAATCCCATTTTGTATGCCTGGGATTTCTTTGATCCTGCTGAATATTCATAGCAGGACCTGTTAAAGACATTTGGATCTGTCTATGGTCTGACAGTGTGGTACAGTCAGACACATGCCAGTCCTTTATACAGTTAACTGCTTTAGCATTACAGAAAGTGATGTCAATGACTTCACTTCTGTTGCTGTTGACAAATGTCGGTTTGTTACCTGTATTGAGAATAAAAAGGTCATTAGATAAGAAAAATTCTATTAGTTCCTCACCTCTTTTGTTGCAGTTGGAACTGCCCCAAATGGTGTGGTGTGCATTTGCGTCACATCCCACGATAAACTTCATCCTAGAGCGTAAGCAGTGCTTGACAAATCTTCTGGCTGAAGTCGCTAGAGGAATTTCTTCTTCATATGGAAGGTACGCTGACATGATACATGTGGTATCTCCGTTTTCACTGATCACCTTGATAGCAACATTGTCCCCATCAAGGAAATCAGCCAAAAGGAGGGCATTAAGATTTTTATTTACAATGATACATGCTCTCGGTTTGCTGCATGAGCGATCAAAGAATAGATTCCCACAGTTGCCCAGGCCTAGGATCCTTCCATGATTGACCCAGGGTTCCTGTATTAGGGCAATATCTATCTTTCCTTCTACCAGTCTCTTGCTAAGTAAAGCTGAAGGAGACTGGCTATGGTGTAGATTAATTTGTGCAATCCTTATGGGATTGCCTATTTTCTTAAGGGGTTCAGACATAACCATGTTGTTTGGTTATGAATAGCAACAAGGCTAACCCTTAGAGAGGAGTTTATTAATCGATTAAGGCTGAGTCATCTCTTGTTGGAGAGAAAGACACAGCTGTTTTCTCTGATCCTGAGTCAGATAGCACAAGATCATCAATTTGTTTGAATAGTGACCCAGTGGAGTCACTAACTGAACTGGAAGGAGACTGTGGCTTTTGAGGCCCTGTTCCTATACCTATTGTTGGAGTCATTTCCCCAGAAACTGGTTCCATGACCTCCATGGCTACTGAGCTCACAAAAAATGCCTCAGGTTCATCACCCACCTTCTGCGCCAGCGGTTCCATCACAGCTTCGTCCGATGCAGGCTTTGAAGCCACCTCATCAGATTCTGCAGATAGTCCCGCTACAGCTTCATCCAGTGCAGGCTGAGCCACATCACTAGAGTCTGCAAGTGGTTTATCCACGGCGACAGGAGGGGGGAGTTTACGAGTAGCATTTGGATCGGACAAGATCTTGCAGAGTCCTTTCCCGAACGCTCCTGTGAATATCTCGAAATTCCACTCTCGTAAGAGCTGGGCTTATCTTTCGTCCATTTCGATTATCCACCTAGTGTAGGCACGATCCCCTACAATGACCCTCTCACGGATTTTCCACTCATCAGTGTTGAGGCCTGGGTTCGATCGGGCAAGCCGTCGAAGCAGAACCTCACCCTCTGTGGTGAAGACATCACGAGTTTTGAGGGCTATTTTCACTGGTTTGGGAAGGTCAGCCGCTTTCAGCACCCTGATTTTAAAGCCACCGACCCTCCCTCCATCATAGTTATCCTGTAGCCATTTCACTGAATACTCATTGGTACAGTGAAGCATGAGGGCACCGTTCAGTACACCAGCAGTTACAAACTGAGGGGCCATTAGATCGAGATCCATTGAGTCGATGGTTCTATCAATGTCTCTCTGAATATCCATTCCATCTGCAGGAGACAACCTTGCTTCTGGGAAGGCCTCCTGAACGATGGCCATTCTCATACCTGCGGCTACTTGACAGTACGACCATGGAGCAGATGTCCTTGGTCGCTTCGTCTGTACCGAGGTACTAGGGGAAGGGGTACCATCATCCGGCCTACCTCTTTTACCGGCTGGGGTCTCCTTCTGCTGCTGTTGAGGCTTTCCAGATTCAGTATGACGAATCTTATTAAGTCGTCTCCTGTGCTTGTATTTTTGTGCACGAGACATTGTTTCCCATCCAGGTACGAGGTCAAGCATAGAGGACTCGACCACTTCTTGTCTTCCGGATGGGGGATTAGTCGACGCGGGTCTTGAGGTACCACATACGTCAAATAGTTTTCTACTGGTCGCAGGCCCTGAAGGGCCACAATCGACCAGTGGTTGAGTGCCAGTCACAGTCTTGCTACGCACCTTAGTGGTAGATCCCAGAGGGATGTAGTCACTTTGGTCAAGTTTTGACTGTTTATGACGGTTTTGGGGGCGGTTTGACCCGCCATGTTTTTTTTCTTTATTATCCATAAAGCATGTAATTACTGAGGGTAAGTAAAGGTCACCGCCTGTATGGACCCTCTATGCAGGCGTAAGGCTTATTACAACGTGGGTCGCCACTTCACGAGGTGAACCGTTTGCGACAACCTTTAACCCTGGTTGCCATGTGACTTTCACATTCTCATCGGCACGGTATCCACACCTTGGACTTAGGTTGCCTTTATCTGCCTTCTCCATCATATCCGTGGGGTCTTGAAAAGACAAGACTGCACACAGATTATCTGGATCTCGGCAGATTATGCCAAGGACAATTTAGGCACCCTCCTTCTTTTTCAACCGGGCTTGGGACCGGCTTAGGCGAAGTTTTTAGTAGTTTAATTCTTTATATCAAGCATTTTGCTTTATAATCTAAATTACCGTTTTTTGTTTCTTATGTGAAACTGTTATGATATTTTGAATTTCTGTCAAATGATGAGATATTTATATAATTTATATCTTTATAAAAAATAATTAATCGAATATAAACGGAAAAGTTTTTTTGACTTAACATACTTTAATTTATAATAAATGAATATCAAGCTATGAAATAAAAAGCAATCGTATAAGAAAGAAATTTGAATTTTCCATTTTATTGTTCAGTCATTCATGCCATATTCATTCATTCCTTTTCATATTAATGTTACCCTTAACTTTAAATGATGGGACACTTTGTATTTAATTCTTGATAAATTTTTTTAATATGGATGAAAAATGGCACACATAGGACATTGTAGGTGACTGGTGGACAGTAATGTGATAATCTATTTTTTTCGTTACCAAGAAATAAAGATTTCCTTTCTTTTACAAACTGTCTCTGCTACCCTCTCTGTCTTCTCCAAGACAGGGTAGAAGTCCCCTTTTATACCTTGTTCTCCGATTGGGCATGAGAGCAAAATGGTTTACGTACCATTCAACAATGCAAGAGCGGTGTAAGACTGGAAATGACCTCACCAAACCAAATGGTGAGGTACAGTGGATAGTCAGCTATAAAACATGTTTGTCTGAACCCAAACTATTTCCGAAAACGAACTTCAATTATAACTTTGTTATTTAGATGGATGAAATGGAAAACCTAAGAATCGAAGGTGAGAAGATGCGGAGGGTTAGAGGCACTGCGAACAGACGCACTGGAGTTGCCGACATGGATTTAATTCCTCAGACTTCGAAACTCTCATCACAAAGTGTCGCATCAGAAAACATCTTCTTGCCATCCGAATTGTCTAATTCTTTACTAGATCTTCAAGAGGAACGTAAGTTACCTGTATGAAAGAGTTGGATTTTTTATGATAGATCTATCTTAAAAGTATATATAATCACAACTTAAAGTTCCTAAGCATACAGAAAGATTAATATTTAATTTTAGAAGCAAGGATAGATGTGTACTGCTATGGATATATATCCATATAAATACATAACATTCAGGTTAAAAGTACTAATGTACATTATTATGCATTTATTGCGTATCAGTTCAATATGTGGTTTTCTTTATGTCTTCGGAGTAATTCAGAATTCCCTGTTCAAACTTTAATCGACAATTTATTTAGGATGCAACAAAATAAAGATTTTTTGTCAAAACGTATTTCTATAAAATGTTTGCCAACTACTCTCTTTTAATTTTGTTATTTGCTATGCGGAATTTGTACAAGCATTACTTGTATTTCGAGGAGGATAGAGTGCATCGAACCTTAAAGGCTACCGATGATACAGATGAACTGCTCAAAGGTTATACTAAGTACACTTCCCCAAGAATCATGTGCCTAATCATGTAGCATTTCAAGTTAGTACTGCAAGCTGTGAGAAACCGAAACATTCAATGCCAACGGGTATGATGTGAGTTGGCTGAGAAATGTGAGCACTTCCGAAGTGTCCAGTGGAGAATTTTTTTTGACTTGATTTCTCTCAGTCTTGTATGGAGTTTCTGGATTGTTCGAACATGGCCAACCTGCATCATGTGCGCTAACATAAAAAGATTCTAGTTCCACCATTTTGCTGTGTAAACATTCAAAAATTTGACGGCTTGGTACTCGCCTATTAGGAAAGCGTTTTATGTTACCATCTTTGATCAACACTTCAATTTCCGTTGTCGGATCCATGTCTGAATACATAATGCTCGATCAAGAACAAACTACGTCTTACGAATGTCGGAATTGAAAAGAAAGTTATTTGCAAACATACCAAACAGCTTCCTCTTTCACTTTACATAGTTGAAGACAAACATTCACTTTGACAAAAAAGTTTATTTTGGTGCACCCTACAATCTGTTCAATTTAGCCATGGAAATTTGAATAATTTGTCTAAAAAGTTCATCTTTCAATATCATTCCTTTGTTGTTGTTTTTCTTAAATTGAACTTTTATGCATCAATATATTTTTGACTGAATATAAAAGCTTGAAAGAAGCAGTTTAAAAGTACCAACATAACATTCATGGTTAAAGGACGATATTGAATTCTTTAAATACACTGAATCCCTCTGAGTAATTTGTTTCTCTTATCATTACGGAGGTCGCTATTGCATTAAAGTCATGAGCGTAGTAATTAGTACACTGTATTACTTTATGTACTCAAAATTAACTAATTTCTCACAGATGAATTTTTTTGCAGTATTAAAAAGAGCAGTTCGAAAAGGAAGTTCAGGCTCTTTTGAACAGTGAGATGGTAAGCGCATCTCTATGATTTATTACTTCATTTTTTTTTGCAATATTAAATTTCATTCACTCAATTGAGTATCTCTCAAATGTTTACAAGAAATCTTTGAACACTTGATACAATGCAATGATATAAATGAAGTTTATTGTTTATGTAAAATATCTCAATGGAATCAGTATAAATCTATCGGAAAATTTCTTACCTTCCCGCGCTTTAGAACATAAGATAAATACTAAATGGTGCCCCATATGTCTTTGGCTTGCCGCTCTGCATAGTCTTTGGATTTTGATTTTTTTTAAAGTATATTCTCAAATACACTAGTGTAAGAAATTAAGAGAATCTCAAGACTTGGTCGATTATCTCTATAACTAGTGTACCGATTTTAATGAAATTTAACATGTACATACATTGATACAATACAAAACAAATAACCATTCAATAATTGTAATACACACGCAAGATCGTGCGTAACACTCATTGGAGCCGGAAGGTATGAAACAGCGGTTGCAGAATAAACCAAAAAATGGGTAATGAATGGGTTAATAGGGGGTATGGTCCACTCTTACAGATATACAGGTCTCGCAGCGTGATTTCATACTTGAAATAAGGCAGTTTATCATTTCCTGTGGCAATTGGTCCCACGCGTTCGGAACCGCTGTTTTCATTCCCTGGATGGTCCTCGGAGGGGGGTTGCGAGTTGCACTTATAGGGTTAAGGTCTGTTGATATGGCTGGCCAATCCATGCGGCGAATATCCTCACTCTCTAGAAATTCGTAGACCAGAAGAGCACTATTTGGACTCGCGTTATCGTCCATTAAAATGAACTCAGGGCCAACTGCACCCCTGAAAAGACAAACATAGGGTTCCAAGACCTCATCCTAATTACCTCACACCAGTCACACTGCCTCTTTCAAAGACATGGAGAGGTATGCGGCCATCCAACATGAAGCCTGCCCAGACCATTAAACCTCCTCCGCCATAATGGTCGATTTCGCGGACATTGGAGGGTAGGTAGCGGGTCCCTGATTCTCTCCATATGAACGTACGGCGAGAATCGGTGTTTAGGCTGAACCGGGACTCATCAGTGAAGATAACGGTCGCCCATTGATCCATACTCCAATCTCTCTGCTCTCTGCACCATGATAAACGGATTCTTCTGTTCGTAGAAGTAAGCGGGACTCAAACAGCAGGTCTTCTTGCAAACAACCATCTCTCAGGAAGTCTTTTGGAAACAGTCACCCTTGATACACGGGTTCCTGTGGCTGCATACAAATCACGAGAGAGCTGAGAAGCTGTAGCACTCCTTTTACGCCTCGCTATAATGGACAGATGGCGATCTTCTCTGGCCGTCGTGGCTCTTGGACGACCTTGCCCAGGCTTTTTTTCGATGGATCCGGTATCCTGTAACTGTTTCCATAAGTTATACACGACGCTGGGAGTTAAATTGAACTCTCTACAAATTTGGACTTGAGATTGGCCTGCTTCTAGCCTCCCCACAATTCGCCACCTCATTCCATCATTTAAACGTTGGTGGTTACTCATTTTTGTTGTTAATATTTTAAATTAACCGATTGCGCCAAAATAACACCAAGAAATTCGCCGAGGTGTGCTAGCGAACGAAATGCGTTTTAACTTTCGCGCGCTTATAAAGCCTGTTTCTCTACTGACTCTTTCAACACACACCTGTACGCTTGTGTATTAGACGTACAAGATTTGCATTTTTGTCTAGAAGCAGTGGTTTTACATTCAGTTCAGTTCTTTCCATGAAATTCGATAAAATATGCAAATTCTCTTAATTTATTTCACCAATGTACAGTAAAATGAATAAAAAATTTAATGGTATTAAATAACTTTTAACTAATTTGTTTTTCTGCGTAGACGCAAATAACATCTTCTCGCATCTTTACTTAACATATTACAGTAGCCTTTTACAATTATGACCCAAATGGCAGAAGATAATTTCCAGAAACACGATTTGAACTCTTAGTTATTTGTGTCATAGTTGGGACAACACTGTTGTAAACTTCTCTGAAATTAAATCTACCAAGACTGCTTTATCCTTACAGAGTAATCTCTTAAAAAAGCTGTACAATACATTAAAAAAAATTTAAGTTTAGTTAGCGTCATTGATCGAATATTGTTGCGATGCCTTGAAGGGGCAAATAAATATTTAAATCTATCCTGGAGATCGTCATTAAGTATAGATTCGTTCCTAACACTGATCTGACATTCATAGTTGAGATATATAGTCGCTAGCAAACTTTAAAGAAGGCTGAATAAGGAGTTCCCGTTGTTACAATTAGTAAATTATTACAATTTATTAATACATTTAATAATTTTATAAATTATGTTAATACTGGTACATTAAGGAATGCTTAAGTACTTCCTCTGGGGTTCAATTCCTCATTTGGTCTATTATCGGATGTCAGTAATGCTTTCCATGTATGTTTATGTCAATAATTGGGCGATTTTCGTTCGTTTGTTGAGCGTAGCTTAGCCCAATATTGGTCTTTCGACAGTATTACTACTGAAAAGCAACCAACCAACAATAAAGAACTTCTACATAAATTTAAGGAACCTTATTTTGTTAAAGGCAAGCTTTCATTTTCCAGAGAGAAAAATAAAATCGAGGAAATAAAAAGGAAATATAAAAATATTTACCAGTGTACTGTAAACAAGATTCAAAAACCGGAGGATTGAAAAGTTATAAACAAACTCTTTTTCCTCGTTGATGTAACTTATGTACGTTTCCTTTCTTTTAGTGATGCCAACAGCAGAACTGCAACACCAGTTGAGCAACGATAGCCATCCTAGACCAGAAGAGCTCTGCGGGTGCCCTCCTCGTGTCCGCCCACCCTCCTTTCTATAAATACGTCAAAATTCCTGCGGGCACGAGGGGAGCATTCGTAGAGTTTAGAAGGCCGAATGTCTACACGCACTGCTCCAGCTGGTTCATTTGGAGTTGCTTCTAGGCAACAGAACATCAAATATTTCTTGGGGAAGTAATAAAACTATTCTATAACACCAAACCGACTCGTCGTCTTTGAGCATGCCAACAGTTGAACTACAAGACCTGTTGAGCAACGATAGCCATCCTGGACCAGAAGAGCTCTGCGGGTGCCCTCCTCGTGTCCGCCCACCCTCCTTTCTATAAATACGTCAAAATTCCTGCGGACACGAGGGGAGCATTCGTAGAGTTCAGAAGGCCGGATGTCTACACGTACTGCTCCAGCTGGTTCATTTGAAATTGCTCCTAGGCGATAAAACATCAAATATTTTTTGGAGAAGTAATAAAAATATTCTATAACTCCAAACTGAGTCGTCTTCTTTGAGCATATTGAATCAATATTCCAATCACAATTTAAACAAAGAATGAGCGTGCCGCTGCTGTAGCCCGATTGGTAGATTAGCGGAAAAGCAATCGGTGGGTTGCTAGTTCTAAATTCTATCCAACCAAAGACCGTCGTGCACATATGGATTGGAGCACGTTAAATCTGCCGTGGTTTCAAATGTCCTCAAGCAGGCGGGATGAGGGAACTTGGAGTTGGTTTTCAGCTGTAGAGCTGGGGAACTCAGCAAAATTAACAGTTAATTTTCTATGCAAAGACTTGAAATATAAGTAGACGTAGTACGTCTATTGAGGGGAGCTTCCGAAAGTGTGAAGGAGATGTCGACTAGTAATCACCTGACTGCTCAGTGAAAGATATTTTGGCAAATTATTATCATCGCTTGACAATGCAGCATCTACTGACAGGGCATTGGAGTGAGTTCTGATTTCTATAGTGGGTAAGAATACTCTGATCAATCAGTTGACAAAGAGATAATGCATTACACTCCAAAAGTCTCTAGAAGGAAGGTATTTTAAGTACAGTCGTACTTTAAAGTCTCATGGTATTGCTCCGAAATTTGTCACTAGATGTGTACCAATGCGTGGAAAAAAAATAAGTATAACCTAATAAATAAAACCGTAATGTTGTTGTTGTTGCTGATCCCTGTAGCCCTGCAGAGCTAGACTAGGTCCATGACATCGCACACTCTCAAGAAATCACAATGACCAATAATGGTCGCTCCAGAAGATCTTCTTTATCAAGTCCAAAGCACTCAAGGCTATGATCCGGAGTGGCCTGGCCTTTGGAACACATGGTACAAATTGGAAAGTCCTTTTCTTTGTTGGCATAAGTCAATGTTTTGAGGTGGCCACTACGAAATCGTGTTATTGTAGTTTGTTCCTGTCTGCTGCACCGGAGGGATAGAGATCCACCGGGACGATTACTCCTGTACCAATGTGGTGCACAGGGGGAGTGGCATATGCAGACCGAACAAGGCATTTATTTCTAGAGTATAGTTCAGTATAGGTTAGAGACGGCGGAGTATGCATAGGCTCGTCAGTTCCCCTCTTTGCCAGGGCATCAGCCATTTCGTTACCAGCAAGGTCAACGTGGAAGGGATCCACTGTAAGTGAATCTCACGAGATGAGGAGAGTCGCCTCAGCTTGTCCAAAATAGCAACTCCAGTATTATCACGGACTCTGTGCCAGTTAGTAAGATGCTGGATGGCACTCCTGCTGTCAGACAGAATCCAGATTTCCTCATCCCCAGGGAGTGGAAGGACTGTATCTAGACCCGCATTAATTGCAATTAGTTTGCTGCGAAAGACGGAAGAGCCGTCAGGGTTTCTGATTGAGATTTGATTAGATCCGTTTTGAGTCTTAATATATACCCCACTACCGGAGCTAGTCCTGTCATTCCTGCTACCATCCGTATAAATAAGTACAGCATCATCTCGGATATTATTGATCAATTCAAGGGCAAGTTGCCTTAGGAACTCAGGAAGATCTGAAGACTTGTCAACCTGGATATGAAGATTTGGGTGAAAATATACCCCGGTAATACCCTCAGATGGGTCAATGCATGGGTTCAAGGAATGCGCTTCTACAGTATTGGAAAAAACATTTTCGCTGACTACCTGACTAAGGGGACTTTCTCTCTTTAGTCTCTGACTGTTATTCCAGCCCCTGAGGAAGTCAGAAGTTCGATTTTGAGAGCCATAACTAAGGAGTTTATTAAAATACTCCACAAGATTAGAGTATCTTCTGTGACTGAGTGGTAGTAAATCCGCCTCAAAAAGAACAATGTTGTTGGGACAGCTATTTCGAAGACCAGTAGCAATCAGAGCCGCGCTCAGCTGAACTCATTCAAGCTTCTGTAGACTAGTTTTAGAAGAACAACAGTAAAACAGGACTTTTTGTGCACCTTATTGCTAATAGAACAGATGCATAGGGATAAACATTAAAAAAGTAGTTATTAATTAAGCTTGTATCGAAGTTAAAATCTGTGATCGACTTTCGTTTTGAAGCATATCACTAGTTGAGGACATTTCTAAAAATACATACATGTGTGTTTGTGTGGTATGTGTTAACAATATTCAATCGTAAATAAAATATACACTAAATTTCGTCATTACAATTTGCAAAAATCATAACTCCACTGTTAAAGTAGAGCAGTCAGGAGTTTTGTTAATCAGCATGATGATATGCTTTTCATCCACTCCACATGACCTCACAAAGGCCTTTAATGATTGACAAGTGAAAAACATTAAGAAATTGTAATGTAAATCGATTTGAGAAAACGTTTGTCGACGTCTTGAATTTTCGGAATTATTATGCATTTTGTTCTGAAGTTGGTTGATTAAGTGTGTCACTTATGGCTACAAACGGTTTGTTGGTTTTATAAAATTGATCTTTGAAAGAGTAATACCAATACAGTCTGAACCACATCAAAATATAAATTGCAGATGTGAATATACAAGTCTGCCTCAATAAGGTTTTCGTTGTATGTTTTTAACACAAAATTAATAATTTCCTGTACCAAATACAAAAATATGGATAAGTACATAGTAATATGTCCAAATCTAAGTTTTAATTTAAGTTTCATTTTTTTTTCTTGAAAAAAGGACAAATTATCCGAAAAACGCCTATTATGTTATCAAGACATTGAATGACACACATTAAGTGTAAGTAACAGAATGAATAGATGTGTTTATCATACATTAATCATTTACTTAAAGGTTTATATACATGAATTTGAATAAAATTGCTCATAAAATAATTTTGGATAACAAAAGTATTCTTTGATACAAGGAATTCTAAAATGAATTTTGGTAAATAATACTGAGTTATTTCATCCGGCAGTAATCCCATTAAATTAGTGATCCAATTTTTTATGTTAAGTTCCACCCTCCTAGCTTGACTTTCGAAAAGTACTAAATAAAAACTAATATCGCACTGTTTGGGATCATACTTGTGCATTAAATTTCGAAATTCCCGGTCAATATTTTTTAAATTTTAGTGAACATTTGATTTAAGATTAATTTGGTTAGACTGTAAAAGCAATTTTTCTAATTCAAATTCTCTGTGTCCTTTCTCTTTCTCTATCCCTTCAATTTCTAGCCGATCATTTGTTATTATCTCTAGTTTTAATTTAACGAACTCCTTTTCGTAATTCTCTTACTTGAAGTAATTAAATTCTTTAAATCAAAAACAATCATTTCGGGTGTTACCACCTCTCCTAATTCTTGTGCAACACCGATCAAGTCTTTTTTTTTCTATCTTTTCCCAAAAACGACATTATACAGTTTCTCTATTAAAAACTGAACATATATGCACTTTTACCACAATATATTCAATTTCACTTCGCTCAAAATTCTGCATTAAACATCACATTCAACTCATTTCAATCATGCAAATTTTCTACTATTCATCTTCAAAATATACATCAATCTTCAATTTTAAAACACTTCTTCAACTTCTAAATACTTCAATAAACTTCAAAGATTATTCAATTTATAAATCTAAAGCCACGTACCGCTTTAAAACTTCTGTAACTACCACGTTTTTATTTCATATTTCTTCTGTAAGGTGGTGTTTCACACACACAACATTCCTTCTCTGTATGGCGGCGTTCTAACATCCTACTTCTGACTTCCCGTTGGCTGCCATGTTTCTTTCACTGTGCAGTTGGAGACATATTGAAACGGAGAACTGTCTCTTAAAATCATTTATTTAAAACCATAACAATAGTACAGAGCGATAGATCCAACAACCTTCCATTGCGTCATCCTTCAGTTCTCTCCTTGTTTACCCTATTAGTGCCTTGCAGCCCACTAACTATCAACGTTGGTGAAGTTGCTTGAATACACCTATTGAAAAATTCTCGAGAGCTCTTTCAACATCAAGACGTTTAATGATAGAGATAACGAGTGAGAATACACACCCATTTTATACACTCAACAAACAAAACAGAGTTCGGTTTACAGTCAAACTTTTACATCAGTTAAGTTCATACAAATAATATCAAAGTAACAAATGCTTAATAATTATTATAAAATAATCATAAAAATTAATAATAATTATTTACTTAATACTAATTATTACAGAGACAAATTTAAAATTACTATTATTATTTTATTAATTATATTTCTTTTTTAAGTTTTCGTAAAATCGATAACTGTTAACTGGTTATAATACAACAACTTTCTTAGTTCAGCCATCTATTGGCTGGAATCAGAATGATTCTATCCCAACATTACTCCCACACCAGTATCTGAGTTACGATTATCAGAAACTATGGCAGAGACAGTACTGCCAAAACATAATCATTACTATAGCTATCATAATACCCAAATATTAATATTAAACGATGTTAAGTAACTTGCACGTTAAAAATTACAATATTATACCAAAACATTTTAGTCATTATACTTAAATTACAGTTTAGAATCATGAAGAAATCTCAATATTCAAGATACTCGGCAATTTGTTCTGTCTGGGATCACCGGATACAAACATAATCAAACTGGAAATTTTACAAACATAATCAAACTGAAACTTTTACAAACATAAGCAGAACTGGAATCTTACATGTTTCCTTATTAATCTACCACTTCAAGTAGTAGGATGTTTATCATCAGATAAGAGGTGAGAGTCTTTTGCAACTGGATTCTCATCTGACTGTTTAACAGCAGTGGGTTCGACAGGCACTGTGTCCGTAACTAACAAATAAAATGGTTTTAGACTATGTATTGATATGTTTACTATGTTCATTGAAACTGCAAAATATTTTTCAAATCTTTTGATCACAGGAAATGGTCTATCAGATGCGGATTCGAGTGCTTTTTTTACTCGGTCTGTCCTCACAAATACATGAGAGCAATATTTTAAATCCTTGTGAACTGAGATCTTCTGATTTCTAGTATTGGAAGGATTATCTGGTTTCAGGTCTGCCATAAAATTCTGTGACTTGGTTACAAAGGTTTCAAGATCAATTTTGATAGTAGGTGGATCAAAAAACTCACCTGGTAATTTAATATTGGTTCCATATACCATTTGGGCTATGGAGTAGTTGGTGTCAGGTCTTATAGCAACTTTTAAACACAGAAACACAGTTGGTAAGGTTTCTGTTCACTTGGTATTATTATTATACGCCTCAATTGCACTCTTCAAATTCCTATGCGAACACTCAAAATTCCCATTGCATTGAGAATTATAAGGTGTTGTGTGTGATACATAAGCACCACATATTGCAACCAAACTTCTGAACAGCTGTTACTCGAACTGTCTCCCTTTGTCTGTAACTATTTTGCCAGGTACACCAAACCTACTGCCCCATTGCTCATAGAATGCTTTGCCAAGTATTTCAGCTGTAATAACAGGCAAAGTGACTACTTCCATCCAGCAAGAAAAACGATCTATGCATGTCAAGCAAAACACCATGCCTTTTCAAGGTGGTTATGTGGCCCTCGAGCCCTTGTTGCATGCAATGTTCCTGAGCCATGCACTTTTAAGGTGGTCGGCAGGTGTTCTCATAAGCCACGAGGCTGTAAGGGAACAAACCGTGATGTAATGTAGAGGTGTGCCAATTTCACCACAGGAGCAGTTTTCGGACTTGATTTTCTTAAACTTCGTTATAGTAGGAGACCTGATGACGAATTTTGGGAAGGTACTTCAGGCACTATGAAATTGTAAAATAGTAGAAATTCAATGTTAGTTGAATAGGGAATCGAGTGTCGGGAACGCCGTTAACGGTTATTTCGCTACTGCGCAGCATAGGATATTTGCAATAAATTCATCCCAGCGAGTATCCTTTAGCCACTTAGAAATTTTTTTAATCTCTTTTTTTAGCATTTATAGAATACAGAAATAAGATTCCCAGACTGTTTAGATGGTTTTAAAGTACAACCCGACTGCCCTGAATTTGTATTATAATCTACGCAAAAAATATTCTTTAGGCACTCAGAAATTTTTATAGCATGTTTATTAATTACTATTGAAAATATGTGCAAAAAGCCAGACGAATACGGCGGTTTTAAATAATAACCCGACGCAAATAAAGATTTTACATAAGTATCGGCAGCTGCCGGGGAACTGGCTACACTAGAAGGCAGTGCCTTGGCTCGCCGGTCTGCGATTGATTGCGGAGGAACCATGTGACGAGTTTGATGTGCAGCTCGGGCTAATTAGGCCAGGTGCACGCATCCGGTTTTTCAACGTGCGGTGCCGCTACAGCAATGCAAGTGCGGTCTGAGATACTTTAGATCCAATGGAGCAGTGCACACATGCCTCCAGCGCCGCTGGGGCGACTCACGTCCTACTTGCGTAAAATTTGTATCGCAGTTACCCACGGCGCCGCACAGGATTCTCCGTTCTGAAGAAGCTTGTTTTCATAAACAAGTGGAATATAAATAATAATTTATAAATGGTTGTATCCAGTAACGTCTATTTTGATACAAAATATACTTTTTTTATACGAAGTAAGCAAAATAAATACGTTTTCTACGACAGAATATTTATCGCAAATGGCGCGAAATGAATTCGTGCGTCATTTCACGGTTATGTGTGCATACTTGGGCTACGGTACCGCAGTGGCACCGCACATTGAAAAACCGGATGTGAGCACCGGGCCTTACAAAGCATTTTGGATGAGTTTATTTTTTTTCATGCAAATGTGGCCACGCTGAAAGTTATTTTGAGCTCATTGTAATTTTTTTAAGGTTTTAAGGTTTTTTAAATACGGTTGTGCTATTAACACTTTAAGCATTAACATTTACACATGTGTATATAACTATGTATACACATAGTAATAACAGTTAATTATTATAGCGATCATAATTCTTTTTAGTGACTACGTGTTTTATAGGTTATATATCATTAATGTACAATGGAACCAAAAACTGTGAGTTGTGAAATTTGTAAAAAAAAAACAGTATTGATAAAGTGATTATTTTTAATCAAGAAAGACTTGCACAGAACAAAAACATTTTGAAAATTCAGCTAAAAAGGCTTGAAATTTGCTAAAGTGTTTCTACCGTCCGATATTATACATATAACTATGTGTGTATGTATATATATATTAGGAATATATATGCTGACCAAGTGGTATAGTGGCTAAGGTGTTAGCCTCTAGATCGTAAGGTTCCTGGTTCTAATCCGGGTCAGGGTATGGATCTTTGTAAGCGTATAGTGTAAAGGCGACTGGTGCACCTTAAATCTGACGTAGCCGAAAGTCCTCACGTTGAGTTGGTTTGGAAGTTTGGAGAGTGGATTGACAACTCAGGTGTTTCTTCGTCATCTGACCGTGGTTCAAAATTACGAGGTGTTGTCCTCGGATCTCTCCCTTAAGGGAATGTTCCTGGACCGTCGTCAATAGCCCGTTGTGTTGCTCTAGTACGACATTAATTAAAATTACCATTACTTGTGTGCCCATTTGACAAAACACGCTAGAATCGGAAAACTTGGCACTTCCGTACGAGTGAGTGGTACCGAGGTACGAGTGAGGTCATATTTCGGAGCAAAAGAAAAATGGAAGGTGAAATAAATGGTTCCAAATGCTGACGTCAGTGGGTATGGCGAAATTATCAAAATCATGGTCCTTCTTCTTTCTCCGGAACAGAAGAAAGGATGGTGAAAAAAACTAATAAATTCTTTTAAAAAGTTCTAGATTAAATTTTAAAATTCGAGCGCGATGTATAGAAAATTTTCAAAAAATTCGGACTGCCTGTGTGCCAAGTCTCATAGTTGTAAATTCCATAGATTCGTCAGAACAGTCCACGCACATAGAGGCACCTTTTATCATAGTAGATTATTGGTTTGTTTGTTTTTACAAATTACACAACTCAAAGTTTTTGGTTCCATTGCACATTAATGATATATAACCTATAAAAATATAATTTTATCTAACCTATGAAATACGTAGTTACTAAAAACAGTTATTATCACTATAATAATTAATTATTATTACTATGTATACATACATAGTTAAATACACATGTGCATATATTAATACTTAAAATGTTAATAACAAAACAGTATTTAAAAACCTCTAAAAAAATATTGCAATGAGCTCAAAATAATTTTCAGCGTGGTCACATTTGTGTGAAAAAAAAAATAAACTCCTCTAAATTCGTGGTAAGTAGCCCCAGCTGTCCATCTAACTCGAGTCACGTGGTTCCTCCGCTATCAATCACAGACCGGCGAACCAAGGTACTGCCTTCTAGGATAGCCAGTTTCCCGGCAGCTGCCGATACTTATGTAAAATCTTTATTTGCGTCGGGTTATTATTTAAAACCGCCTTATTCGTCTGGCTTTTTGCACATATTTTCAATAGTAATTAATAAACATGCTATAAAAATTTCAGAGTGCCTAAAGAATATTTTTTGCGTAGATTATAATACCAATTCAGAGCAGTCGGGTTGTACTTTAAAACCGTCTAAACAGTCTGGGAATCTTATTTCTGTATTCTATAAATGCTAAAAAAAGAGATTAAAAAAATTTCTAAGTGCCTAAAGGATACTCGCTGGGATGAAATTTTTGCAAATATCCTGTGCTTCGCAGTAGCGAAATAACCGCTAACGGCGTTCCCGACCCTCGATTCCCTATTCAACTAACATTGAATTTCTACTAGTTTACAATTTCATAGTGCCTAAAGTACCTTACCAAAATTCGTCATCAGCTCTCGGACTATTAGGTAGGATGGGGATGGGCCGTGCCCTGTGAAGAAAAGTGTCTCTTCCCCGGTCGAACTTGATGATTTTAGTGACACTTTTGGTAACACATCGCGCACCGTCCTGCCTGTTTCCTCTTCGTCCCATTTATTCAGTCACGGATAAAATAGCCAGCTAGTGGTTTCCTTTCTGTAATGTCTCTTGGTCCATTGTTTTTGCCTCTTTTGCTAATTTATCTGCTTCTTCGTTTCCGTCGTGACCCGCATGGGCTTTAATCCATTCTAGGCAAATTTCTTTGTTGTTGTATACTAAGTGTTGTATTTTTCGTGCCATAGGACTTGGGGTTTAAGTGCCAGGAGACCAGCTCGACTGTCTGACCAGATCTTGACATTTTTGTCTGCTCTTGCTTCTGCTGCTTTTATGGCTGAAAGTATTCCATAAAGCTCCGCCTGCAAAACAGAATTATTGTCCTGCATTCTCGTGGATATTGTTGTGTTATGCGACCTTCTTGAATAGAGCAGAATGCACTTCCCACTCTTTTCTCCATTTTGGAGCCATCCGTATAGTAGCTTATGCCGGAATGAAGAACTCCCACTGCTGGATTTATTCTGTTATTCGAAAGAGTTTTAGCCGGATGTATAGAACAGTCTATCGCACTTTCCTCGTAGTCATCTTTGTCATAATTTGCATCTCCAAGTTTCGTACTTATTCTCATTCTCATTTCGACGCACAACGCTTCTTTTTGAAGTGAAAGATGTAGTGGTGCAATTACCGCAATTGTTCGAAGAGCCATAGTGGGTGCTGTTCTGTAAATTCCTGTTATTGAGATCAGAAATTTTCTTTGACTCAACATTCTTTCAGTCAGTTTTGTACAGCAGCTTTCGAAACCTATGCCCTATTCCCCATCTCGTTCCAGCTATTCTTTATAGCAGTTGAAAATGGAACATGGCTTTTTGTCCTACAGTTTGTATATGAGCCGCCCAATTTAGCTTCTCGTCTAGTATAAGTCCTACGTACTTTAGTGTACTAGTTCGTTTAATTCTTCTTTAATTCCATTAGATGGAAGGTCCTCTCGAGAGTTTACTAAGTAGGAGATATTTAGTCTTTTCTTCGGACACGTTCAGACCTTGATGATCTGTCCATGTTTTTAACAGATCTAGTGCATTTGTGGCTAGCTCACCTAATTTGCGTTCTGATTTTGCCGCGATTACGAATACAAATGCTTGCATGTGGACTCCTTCAGGCCATGGTCTATCCAATGCTTCATCGGCCACGATATTCCACAGCACTGATCCGCTGCACGATCCCTGTGGACATCCTTTTCCTTGTTTCTTGATTGCCGGACCCTCGCTTGTCATTAGCATGACTTTTCTATCCTCGAGGAATTTAGCAAGAGTATTTTTAATATTTGAAGGGCATTTAGATTTCGCTAGTCTGTTTTTGATGACATCGAAGTTAAGATTGTCGAATACCCTTTCAATATCAACCGACACAACGGCGACGGGCAGTTTTTTCTTTTTCTCTTCATTTGTTCTGTTTAGTAAGTTTTCTAGAGCAATGTCAACAGATGAGCCCTCCTTGAAACCAAATTAGAGTGCATACCTTTCGTTGTATGGTGTAGAGGCGGCTGGTGCACCTTAAATCTGTCGTGGCCGAAAGCCCTCACGTTGGGTTGGCGTGGAAGTTTGGAGAGTGGGGTGCCAGCTCAGGTGTTGCTTCGTCATCTGACCGTGGTTCAAAATTACGAGGTGTTGTCCTCGGATCTTTCCATTAAGGGACTGATCCCGGACCGTCGTCAATAGCCCGTTGTGTTGCTCTAATACGACGTTAACTAAAATTACCATTACCATTACCTTTCGTTGTTTTCAACTTGATGATAAGTTAATCTTTGCACAAACAATATCTCCAAAGCTTTTCCAAGAGTTGGCAGAAGGGAAATTGGTCGATATGATTTTATTTCATCTTGTTTTCTTCCTGCCTTGTGAAAATGAATAATAATTCCGATTTTTAGGGACTTAGGAAGGGTTGCAAGATTTAGACATTTATTGAAGAAATCATTTAGAAGTTCTGGAAATTTGTTATTGATTATTTGCAACACCAGATTATCCATACCATCATATCCAGGTGCTTTGCCTTTCGGAAGTTAGTTTACAGTTCTACTGACCTCATCTCTGGAGAAGTCCGGGTCCCTTGGCGTATTAGTAAATTTTTCTACCATTAGACTGTTGCAGTTGTTGCAAGGATAAAGTGATTCCAGAATTTTATAAGCGTATTCTTTGGCAGAACCAGCGTAACCTTCACCTGTTATTTTGAAAATTTCGTCTGGTATTATTCCTTTCCGAAAAACTGCCTAGTACTGTTTACCGTAAGGAGTTCTAGCATCTGTACAGAATTTTCTCCAAGCTTCCTTTTTGGCTATATTTACATCTTTTATGAGTTGAGTTATTTTCTCTGCATAAATCTTTTTAGCTCGTGCTTTTTCTTCACCCTGTGTCTTTTTAGATATTCTTCTAAGGACATTTACTTCATTCTTTCTAATTTGTAAATCCTGGTTCCAACAAACAGGTATCGTGTTAATGTAGGAAGATTTATTTTTCCTAAATGCCTTATTGCAGGCTGTGGTAATAGAGTTTTGCAATGTCTCTATATATTCCAGCTGCATCATTTTCGAAGCTCAGTGCGAATTTTTTATGCCCTACAAAGGCTGTTTTGTAAGTGGTGTACGTTGATGATTTTCTTATTGATGAGATAAGTGTTCTGACATACATGTGGTCACTCAATGTGTCCTCATCCAGTACTTCCCAACCGCACTGATTCGCTAGCTCTGGGTGATACACCAGAGTAATGTCCGGTAAGCCCACACTCATGTTGTTGTTAAAGGTTGGAGGTGATTTGGGATCGTTGAGGACTTGTAGTTTATGTTCATGTATGAACTCCAGTCGATCCGATCGTCTGGAATTTTGATGGTCGTACCTCCAGTTGATGCTTTGAACATTTAAATCACCGTCAATTATGAAGTATTCATTTCCGCCATACGAACATTTTCGCTGAGTTCTTGAAGGGTTACATGAAGGTCCTCTTGAGGTGATAAGTAGGTTGAGAAGTACATTAGAGGCCGGTTAATATTTTCAACTTTAGCCACTACTGTGTTATCCTTAATCGCAATAATAACTGGATGCAGATTTCTATTAGCTATTCTTCGAGATCCAGTGTATCCATGAACCAGGTTCTTGGGGGGGGGGGTTCTTGGTTCTTATCTTTCTGGTCACTGGTTGGCCAAAAGGGGTGTTACTTGCAAAGGAAAAAAGAGGGTGGTCGAACTGACGTACGGACGCTACTTTAAGTAGGATGGAGGAGTTGAAAAAAAAATGGCTACTTGGAATAATTTTTTTATATATTTATCGTTTAAAGGAGGATTTTAGAAAGAAATATTTCTTGAAAACTGCAATTTAGGGGTTTGAATTAAAAGCGACATCTAAAGCTAGAATCTATGAGGTATTAACTTTTAAAAGGCATTTTAAAAGAGAGTAAAAAGCATTATTACTTACAAACAAACTGACATTGAAGAACCAGGGAGGGAAATATATTAAAACTCAATTATCTTTGGAACTAAAGAATATATAACTTAGCTGATTATATTCGCATCCTCGAGAAGTATTCCTCCTTCGATTTCTGCTAGGAATTCAGATCATGAGGTAGATTTTCACCAAAAATTAGAGGGTAAACTCGAAAAATTCTACCTAACGTCTACGCGGTGTATCGTCGTCCGTACGTCATCAGAAATATGAGACGCACCTTTTTCATCTGGTATGATGGAAACATCTTCCCCACCATCCACTAGGAACTGGCATCCCGTTTTTTTTGTCTCTGACAAATAGGCGGGATTTGAGGTCAAGTAACCCCTCTGCAGCAGGACTCGCCGCGGCGTCTACTGCTGGGACCCGTTTTCCGACTCGCTCCAACTGCAGGGCTGTACACATTTTTAGGGGAGGCACTTCTTACCAAACCTATAGTGGTATAAACAAAACTTGCATTGTGGGTGGTATCGTCTTCTTGATCTGCTGCTTCTATTCGTCGTATCGCGATGAGAGCTACGCGAATGCCGATGTACACTCGTGCTTGCTGTTTGACATTCCAGACATTCTTGACGGGCTTAAATCCATAGCAGAATACTTATCTGTCTGTAGAACTGCCAATTCTGCAGTTCCAGGCGACATCTCAAGAACTTTGTCAGCAATCGTCGCGGGTTTTTCTAGGGAATCATCACTCACAATCACGATGGATTTCACGTTATCCGGCATCTTTTCCAATCATAGAGTACTGAGAACCTTTTCGGAAATATCACTTACTCCCAGCGAATGCATTTTCCGCAGCAGGTAGCTTGGCATCATATCGCCTAATTCCAGGCCCGTAATCAGTCTCGTGATTTTCTTATTTTCACTTCCTTTGAAACTGTTTAAGAGTCTTTCTTTAGCCGTCGTATACTTATTTTCAGTGGAATCCTTGATAATATCCCATATGTTCTCCAAGAAACGTGGTTCGAGTTGTGCCACGAGGTTATTAAACTTCGTTTCCTCTGTAGCAATTGCGCAAATGTAGAATTGGGCCTCCGCCTGATAAAACCATATCTCAGGTTTGTCTGTCCAAAATAGTGGTATCTTTATGCTGACGGCATCGGCTTCCACGTCATTGGATGTTGGTTTGTCGTCGTTAAAAGGCATCATAAAAGTTCATTCAAAACAAAGTCCAAAGTCACCAATCCTTAGTGTCTTGCAGCCCACTAACTATCATCGTTGCTGAAGTTGCGTGAATACACCTATTCAAAAAATCTCGAGAGCTCTTTCAACATCAAGACGTTTAATGATAGAGATAACGTGTGACAAAATACACACCAATTTTATACACACAATAAACAAACCGCAGTTCGGTTTACAGTCAATCTTTTATATCAGTTCAGTTCAGACAAATAATATGAAAATAACAAATGCTTAATTGATGTTATAAAAACAATCATAACAATTGATAATAAATTTTTACTTAATAATTATTATTACAGTGATAAATTTAAATTATTATTATTTTGATAATTATATTTATTTTTCAATTTTTGTATTATAGATAGCTGTTAACTTGTTTGGCTGTAACAACTTTATTTGTTCAGCCAAATATCGTAGGAATCAGAAATATTTTTTCCCAACAATTCTTACACTGTGTGAAGGCAATCTCCACAGTAGCGCTGAAAATTACTTCCACACAATTTACAAAAAAAAACTAAACAAAGGCAATCAAAAAGTTTTATTCGTTTCGTTTCCCATCGCTAAAATTGTTTGTGTGCAGAAAATGAATGCGTAAGTCTCTAACGATCGTGAAGTCGAAATTCGTATTGGAAGAAATATGTTACAATTAAAAGAACATTTATTTTTAAAAAGGCATCGTCCTGTAAAATTTTCCACAGATTTCAAATCCGTTGAAAAGTTTACTCTATGTTTAACGATCCGGAAGATAGAAATAAGAACTTCAAAAAACTCCAGTTAAAATTGTATATCTTTTGTTCGTCCCCAGGAATCTTCATTGCTGGGATAATGAAAGGGAAAAAATAAATTTAGAATTGTAGATATGTTTATGCTGTTGCCATTCTAAAGAAAACAATAATAATTAAATGTCAAAAAATAAATTTTAAATGTTCTTGATTAAATTTTAAAATTCACAGTCTGGACACAAAATTTGCAAAAAATCACAACTACCAGTGCTAAATTTCGTGATTGTAGATTCGTCAGAACACTAGTACTTATAGAGACGCACTTTCTTTTATAATAGTAGAAATGCAAGTACATTTGGTTCGCGAATTGTTAACCCCGGTTTGTCAGATGCTTTTAAAACTTTTGGTGGTTCTACAAAATTGCAATAATCAGGAAATACGACTGTGATTGCTAAAATATGACAGCGACATTTCCCTGTGTTTACTCATACACAAACCTACTCCATATAACTTTACTCCAATTAATAAAATTTTGAAACCTACTCCAAAACAGTTTTTGCTGCAACAGTTGGGAAAAAATTAGGAGAATGCTTCGGCATTGTGGAATGATTTGTCTTTACCAGGGTTTCACTGAAAAATCCTAGCATCATTTAAATATTTACAGCTGAAGGACATTAAACAAACTCGATGGATTTGAGAAAAGCAGAAAGTTGCTCCGGTGATGTATCTTCTCACGCCACACAATACTAGGAAAGGAAAGCGTCAAGCGTAGATGCCACGTTCTGTGAGACGATTGAAAAAATGTAAAAGTTAATACTTTCGCTACCAAGAACGATATGTAATACTCATACTAAGAAAGAAAGGTTCCTAGCATCCAATTTATATACCTACTAAGTTACTTTCAAACAAACTCTCTATTTATTAATTCCTTCGTTCCAAGGAGTATTATTAGCTACCTACAGATAACAAAAGGGTTTAGTAATCTGAAAAAAGAATTCCTGCCGTCTTTGACGGGCCTGGCACTCCTCCGGTCTGCCAGTGTAGGCATAAGAAACAACAACAACAACAAAAAGAATTCCTAAGTCCTGTTAACTTTTAACTGCTCCCATGGGTCTCATAGACCCCGATTCATTTTTGACAGGTCGTTTCCACACCTTAAAGTGAATATTGATCCCCGTCCTATTCAGTACTTTCCTACTACGTCCAACAGAAGTCACATTCCGAGACTGGTTTGGCTACCCCAACTATTTCATGTTTTACGCTAGTTGCATTTCCCGCGTGGTCTCTTAAACCTCTTAGAGCACTTGCGTTACCGTTCTTGTTGTATGAAATCTTCTTAGTTGGTGTATGGAATTTCGGCAGAGAGCCTAAAATGGCAACAAACTTTACTAAAAAACGTCCTGTGTATCTTACACAAAAAGTATTTCAGTATATTGTTGATAGTTGGTCGGAACAAGGCTTAGGAGACAAGGAATCTACTTAACTTTTAAAGTAATAAAAATGTATTTCATGTTGAAAATTGAATTATCTAAATTTAAAATGTATGAATAATAGCTATCTAAATAATCTTTCATTAATATATTGTTTGAATCAACTTTATACGAACTGTAGTGAGCGAGGTCTGAGAGACCCTTCCACTCCAGTTACGAGACAGTTTGTGACACAGCAGTTAAGTTCTAAATTGTACTTGATCTACAAAAGAATTTCCGCCTTTCAATTAACAATGCAGGTAGTATTGATTAAAATTGGGCACTGGGTCATAAGAGTTTTTCCACTCAATAAAAAGCTGATTAATTTCCAAAGGAATTAAACTTTAATTCTCAGTTTCTTGACTTTGTAGAAGACGTATTGTGTGAAACACGAATGTTTTAATAAAGATGAATTGAAATAGAGAAACTGGAATTACAACGTAAATTTTAAGCGTTTAGATATTTACAAGAAAATGCATAAAACTATAACTTCCAGTAGAAAATATATTTTTCTAATGCGTCTTCGAAACAATATGGTGATAATGAACAACCTTGGTTTACGAAGACATGTTAAACAAATTATTCTGTTTTAAATATTGCGTTTAGTGACTGACGACTCTAGTAATGGATACGAGAATTATTAATACCTATAAGCTCAGGGGCTCCCGCTGTTGACACATATTTAAAGGTCAAAAAAACACCATTTATTAAATGAGAGTACTTTGAAATTTTTAATCAGGATGAAATATTATAATTCTACTGTAAAAACAAGATCGTATACACTGTATATTATCTACAGAATAAAATATAATATTATGATTGGATTCATATATCGAGGTAATCTGTAGTAACAGAATCATTATCCTATGTTCATATCCTTTTTTTTCAATCCAAGTCAATTTCGGAAATATTGAAGACTGGTACGATTACAATGATAAACTAGAGATTCAAATTCTGAATTATGTAAGATTTATTACGGATTTATGCTTCCTTCCTTATAATTCTCATATGTTCTGGTAATTGTAACTACATTTCTTATACTCATACTTTTTATTTTAATTTAACATCTTTAACATACACATATTAGTATTATGAAATGAGAAAAAAATGTAATTCCGTAGAATCTTTACAAGCCCAACATATGGCTGCGAAAATTCTCACTTTATTCATTACGAATGCTGCGAATAAAAAATAAAAAAACAGATTTATAAATTTTGACAGTTGAATTATGTAGACGCATTCTTCCATTTAAAGCCCACGTGATAAAACGGAAATATTTAATTGAAAGTGTCATAATAACACCTGCAGATATTCCGATTTTTTTTCAATTTCATGTTAAATTATATCTTCAGAAATTTAAAGATGGTATTTTACGGAGAAGTTTATGTATCAGAGTTTCTGCAGTGAGAGGTTAATATTATACCTTCAAACAAAATGGAATCCTTATTCCAGGAGATGGTATATTAATTCGGACCAACATGCAAATGGTGTAGCGGTGTTTTCATGGTAACTGGAACAGACACCTTTACTTTTCAAATATCATTTAGTTTTCCAACCTTCCACAGATGTGTGTACTGCTTAGAATTTGTATATCTGCGATTGTAATAATAAAAGCATTTATTTCTACATTCTTACGAAATGTAATTACGGAGACTAGTGAATGGAATTTTATTTTCGCTTTATCGCAACACAATATATGTTTTGTTTTTATCATCTTTTAATTTTTTTGCTATACGTGAAAAAAAAAAACATTTTCGTTTCGATTTTTCGTTGCCAAGACGAACCCAAATGGCTAGTTGAAATAGGCATAGCAGCCTTTTGACGAAAACATTTAAAACAATTATTACAAATTTTCGTTAAAGGGTATTGTCGACTGCTAATGAGTTTTAGTAGAAACAAAGTATACAGAAATCAGATATTATTTTTCCTGCTAAGCTAATCCTCCCGCATTATGCACATTGGGAAGTAGTTTATCATCGTAGATTAAGTAACGTTTGACGTTTAGTATAATTAACGTTAAGAATCGACAATCCTATACAAATTAGAAATTCTTTCTGAGTAAATTTTACTGGTGACCTACTGAAATTGTGTACCAAAAACAATTGAAGGTAAATCACGCCAGGAATACAATGTTGATTGGCGTTTATAAAATACGTATTGCGTAATATAATGAAGTTCCAACTCGTAAACAAAAACTAGTTTAGTAGGTCAGAAAAACCTTTCATATTAACAGTTGGTAGATGGCTAATGACTAACACTAACAATGAATATCAATAGTTAATACTGTCTTTGAATTGCTATAAATGTTACTCAACTTTCGTAAATTTTAAGAAATACAAGTTTACCAATTTTTTAAATAAGTTGTAATTTATTTATTTATTAATTTATTTTATTTATTTGTATGAAAAGTTTAGTTACTTCAAAAGAGCTAAATTATAACGTTCATCAATGTCGGTTTATATTTTTCATACACACTCGGACATTTTTCTCAGTTTACATTCCAGAACACTTGGCAGAAAAATGGGTATGAGAGAAAAGAATATACATATTTTTATCTATGCATTTTTATTTCATTTCTAAACTCAGCTTTTGTATGGTAAATTTAAAACATGTACTTAAGTAAAATCCTATATCACAATCGGTACAAAAATATCTGTATTCTTTCCTCATCCGTCTAAGTTTCTTTTCGGTGGTGGAATCACTTCTAAAAAGTATCTCGTAGTCAATCGTACGGGAATCGGCAAAATTCCTAGCCGTCCTATTTTATCATTCACTGTACCATGCCTTTCAAAAAGCCGATCAACTACCTCCAGTCTGAAATTCAACTGAGTGTATTTTCCTCCATAGTCCACAAGCGCTGGCCAATAACGAACTTTCGCACCTTTCGTAAACATTTAGAGAAATCTAAGATATTGTTTTGAACCGCTCACTGCCACTCATTTCTCTTTTATTTTTGTACGTGATTTTAGATTTTGATGGCGGAATTGTTAGCTAAATATCCGAACCAACTCGATAATATCGGTAGAAACAGAAATATTTTCTGTATTTTAACTTTACATACATTTTTTGTTTTTCAGATCGTATTTGAGAGATCGGTTTATTCGACGACAGTTACGGCAAACAACAATATGGGCACAGTTGACAATTCTTTTTTAGAAGTGAATACGTCTAAAAATTCAGTGTGTTACAGAAGTCAACAATACCACTTGCCACCAAAACTATTGCCAGCTTTTTTATACTGATGTCTCTTAAACTATAAATCATAATCTGATGACTTAAACTGCGTTGGATAAAAGTTTTAAGTCCGTATCAATAATGGTTGGATGTTGTTGAATACTTATAGCACGAAAAATCGCTCTGGCAAGTCTTAGAAGTTTAAAAAGAATAAATACTTTAAGCAATCTTGTTAAAGCAATTTCTTAACTAATTTTGTGTTTGGCTTACAGGAAAAAATAACTCGTATTTATGTTAACATTTTTATACATTGGTGTGCAAAAATTATGGACGAGACGGTTTATCTAATGTAACGTCGTACAAATGTGTACTAAAGGGACGCAAATTATATAGTATGAGATCTCCTCTATATCTATATTATCTCCAAGATGTAAGAACATGGGAAAAGTTTTAAAAAAATTCCAAAAAAGAAGTCCAAAGGATTAAAAAGGAACTTCATTGAAAATAACGCATGGACCACAATGCGACACAAGCCCAAAACATTCATGTCACAGGTGTCCAGCAAGAAACAACCAGCCTTTAGTAGGGGATTTGATCAACCCTGACTGTTGGGCATCATTTACATCGTCTGTCCATGCTGAGTACGAGGTTGTGAGCAAACTTTTGAGGCATTGCTGTTCATTCCTCTGGCGGTTTGTGACGTGCTCCCAAGGTTTTCCTAAAGTGTTCCATGCATGTTCGATGAAATTTAGATCCAGGGACCTTGCCGGTTGATCCATTTGTTCAATATCCTCACTCTTCAACCGCTCTTTGACAGCAACTGTCTGCCGCCTGTTCCTTATTGCCCGTAGGGCAATATAAAGGTCGTCCGCTGAGGTGTTTGCTTGTGGACGACCACTGTTGAACCTTCGGACAGCTGTTTTTGTTGTTTGAAATGCTCTCCAAACTCGTGAAACGATGCTGTGAGCGATCCCGAATTCCTCAGCTACCCTTGTCACACTTTGACTTTCTTCACTCTTCCCAATGATTCGACCTCGGGTAAGGTCCTTCAGATGTCGTCTACAAGATTGCCAGTTCGACATTTCACATTGAGGCAGCAGCTGGACGTCCTTTAAACTGATGCATGCCGAGCAATATCTTTCATAAAAATGCTGAGCTTACACCGCCATAGTGATTTACTCCTCCGACACAACCCCATTACGTCATGCTGCATATATGCGCATGCCCTACCGTATATGACCCTAGTCTATCTCCTGATGGGTCATCCAGTCCGCCCTACCTCCTTGTCCCGCTATTATGTTAATTTTCTAGCTTCGTCCTTCATATTTGCACACCAGTGTATTCAGACAGTAGCACGTCAGGATTTCATTTAATTATGTAGATCGGTATTTCATTAACATCGCACTCTAACAACACAACGGGCTACTGGCGAATGTCCGAAATTAAAACAGAAGATTTCATTTAAGAAAGAGCACAAAGGAAAAATAAATATTTTCTACATGAAGATCTTGTCTCATTTTGTAGAAAGATCTTATTGAATTGTTTTGTGTTTTTGATGGGTATAAAGTTGGTCCTTTAAACGGAATGTTTGAGCTGTTGATAGACATATATATATTTTTTTTGCATTTAAAAACTTTATAATTGTGTACCTTTTTCCAATACACATGGTAGGTACATACTTTATAATAAAAAAAAACCTTTTACATAAACAATAAATAAAATACTTCAAATTTCTATAAAAATATTTCAACATTTTAATATTTTAACTTCCGATAACATTCATTTTTCTTGTTAATTTCCCTGAACTTTCCCATCTGAGTTTGACATCACTGAACATGACACAATGAGTGGCATAAAAGGTAAAAATAAGGAAAAGCAAAAAAGTAAAAATAGGAAAAATGAATGATTATACCCTCCTAAAAATCTTCTTTTTTCAACTAATTTTAATACAGATTTGAACAGGGAAGCAATTCAAAACTACTCTATCAGTTTTGAAGTAGCAATAAAAAACTTCTCAAAACAAAGTTAAAATTTTAATCCAGAAAATATAACATTTCTTTATACCCTAGTCATACCTCTACTTTATTTTAACTAGAAAGAATCTTCGCTCTATATTTTATGCAAGCACTCATTATTAAAGCGAAAGAAACATTTAGTGCCTTTTAAAAGCTATACTTCGTTTAGAAGACAGGATTTTTCACATAGATCAACGTACGAGTGCCCTGCATAAAGGAAATATAAAAGTAGACTGAGTAAAGAAAACCCTCTAAAATATTCAGAATATCATGTGACCAAACTAGTAGTAACTGTACCCTTTCAAAATAAAACTTATGAAAATCATAATTAAGCTCTAATCAAGGATTGGAATTCTTAACAGAAATTAGACAAGAACAGTAGCCAAGCATAAATATAATAATTTACTAGTACACTACAAACTCCAAAATTCGGAATAGTCCGGCCTTTGGAAATTCAGGACTGCACATTTTTTGCCAAAAAAATTCTTAATTTACCTCCCCATAATCTCACGAATTTTGTGATTACAATTGTAAAATTGCAGGTTTTTAAATAGAAATAATTTTTAAAAAAAGGTAAAACATTTTTAATACAATGATAGGAATGTTTTTCTTGCAAATCTTCTAAAATTTCTGTATGGTATTTGCTCTGAACATGGCTGTTATTTTGCGTTGTTTCATCAATTAAGTCCAGGTTTAACTCCTTGTTCTTAAAAAATTGTCGGAAAGATGTAAAAAAAGAGAGAAAAATTAACAAAACGTCCCGATTTTGGATAACTCCGGATATTGGATAAATTTATTAAGATAAATATACTTTATATATAGCCAAGCCACATGTAATACTGAAGGTTTATAGATCTAAGTTTTATGAAATGTAATAAGATGTTGTGATGAATACATTTCAGCATCGGTTGTTTATGTGTTCCGTCCCTCTTGTTAATGGAAGTTTGGAGAGTGGGCTGCCAGATAAAGTTTGATCTAGTCATCTAACCGGGATTGATAACTACGAGGCGTTTTACTTGGATACTTATGTAAGAGATTGGCCCCCAGATTGTGAGGACAATAGCTCCAGTGTGACGTTTTTTAAAATAACAACATTATCTTGTTCATGGAATCTCAAACCAGGGCTGTATGTTTACCAAATGTATTTATTGTCAAACATTCGTTTTTCCAAATCCGTCATTTTCATTTTTTGTATATCTTAAACGGACGTGACATGCATGAAGAAGTCCAACCCTCAGTGCCAATGACACACCCCAATTGGACCATATATTGCCTGCACGACAACAACAACTTTTGAAGTTAAACAATGGATGTATGACAATTTAAAAGTAGTTTTAACTCTGATTTGAAGCTTATCTAATTTTGTCACCAAAAAAGCGTAGTTCCAGTTAAATACCTCAAATAATTTAAACTTTTACGCTTAGGCGATTTAATTCTTCAAACAAACACGCCCCTCTTCGGTTGCAGTTAGTAATGGAGATCTTTCGACATGCAACAGTGTAAAACTCAACAATCTATTGTAAGAATACTAAAAAAGTCGAATTGTTGCGCAGTGTTGTAGTTACAACAATGGCCATTCACTTTATAGTTCGATTTTCCCTTTCATTTCATACTCTGCTTTTTGATTCTCAAGTTAGCGTCTTAAAAGTTTTCTTGCGATCTTTACTATAATTTTTCAAACGTTCAGATTTTCTGAAGTAATTTCTTACTCGGAGATTTGGTGATTCCTTTGGAAATCATGTCCTATTTCCGAACAAAGAAAAATCGAGGTTTCAATTTCCTGAGAAGCCTTTGGTGAGTACCTGAATTCATCGCACAAATAGAACTTCAATCTTAGCTTGAGTAACAATTTTAACTAACAATTTTTTGTAACTGTGTAACCTATAATAAATATTTGTGAGTGCTGGTTATATAAAAAACAAATAACGTATTTTATTAGAAAGAAAGTCTTGTGGGTTTCTGGGCTCATTTACAAGTAGAAACTATAGTTAAGCATATGTAATTGACTCAAAACATTTTAAATTTACGTGATAACTACAAAATATTTTTTTAGATTTTGTTTTACAAAAATAATGTATAGTAGGTATCTATCTCTCTCTTCAGCATCAGTTGTTTACGTGTTACGTCCCTCTATTTCAGGGTTAAGGGGGAACAGACAGGAATTGATGTGAAGGCAAAAGGGCCAACCGGAGAAGATAGTGGGCTAAATGAAAAAGCTCCTGGACACATTACAGGTCCAATTAATAAAGAGTCTGAAATCACGTGTCAAGATATTGAACAAACTCACCAAGTGGAAGTGATCATCGAACAAGAGGAAAAGGAGACTGACCAAGTAAAAGTAATCACCGGACAATATGATGGTCAAAGAAGCCAAGAGAAAGATGGACAAACCGCCCAAAACGTTGATCCTAATGGCCAAGTAGCCCTTCAGTGTGTAGATGCACAGTCAAAGCCGCAGGAGGATGAAAACATAAATTTGTGTTCAGTATGTATATTGGAAATTTATTGATGTAATTTTAGTAAAACCTATCTTCCAAAAAATTTATAATTCTTTGCCTTTGAATAGTTTAGTACGGATTGTAAATTTCCAAATGCATGCTCGATTTTACTTAATGAATTTTATCCGATCTTTTAGATGGGTTTATGAAAAGCGCACAAACTGCGAAAAAAGCAATTGGCTATAGTACTTAAAAACAAGTAGGCTTCAATATAGAGATGTTTTAAAAGGTGTAAAATTCAAACGAAACGTTTGTCCCGTCTCTTCATCATATGAATTAAATGTTCTTCGTTACACATTTTGTAATTCCATACTATAGAATGATAAATTTACTGTCTGTGAATCAATCTCAACTTGCTTTCAAATCGTTTCTGAAAACAAATCCAAACGACTACGACATCTACAAGGGGACATTTTTTCGGTCGAATCAGGATTATAACATAATTCGAGGATCAGAATGTGGTATCACTACCCTCTAAGAAAAGCAAACTGCCCTTTTAGACTCATGATAGTTATTTCTCTCGTTTGCCCTGCAACACGACGTTTGGGATGAATGCAGAGCTTGTATAATAGGAGATGCATCATAAAGTGATCTTGGTTCATCTGTGCTGTTTATAACTTCTTTTCTAACATGTTTGAAGTCACTATTCGAGTTTTTAATAAATGCAAATGCTTTTTTGCCTTAACATCATAAGTTGGAGCTTTATAAGTTAATAGTTTATATTGCATTTATTCTATCTGTATATTGGCTTTTCAATATAAAAATATTTTAAATGTTACAACTACTACTAAACTATTTATTAATTTAGTATTCGGTATAATCTTTACTCATATTTTTGGGTTACAGTATATATTTAATAATTTTATTAAAAATATGGACAGGAGTTACATACCTTTTAAACTCTTGAAAAATCTTAAACGATCTGCTTTGAAAAAACCTTTTTTCTGTTTAATACTCATACTTAAAACTTTATTTTTAATTACGTATCCAATGCAGCTTTGATTACACACACATTTGGTTAAACAGAGCTTGGATAAAAAGTACAATTTGTCAATGTTCTTCTGTAATGCATTTATTTGTCGCTCTGCAGTGCATGATCTGGAACTTTACATTTTTTTTTATTCCTAGGTACTTTTGATTTTTACCAATATTTAATTTGTCTTTTTGCTCTTACAGTTAAATGAAATTCGTCGGAAGCGGCAATACAGGGTTGGTCTCAACATATTTAACAAGAAACCTGAAAGAGGTATTCGCTTCCTAATCCAGCGGGGTCATCTGGAAGCATCTCCTAAAGCTGTTGCTAGGTTTTTACTCTCTCGTGAAGGACTTAGTAAACAATTGATTGGAGAATACTTGGGGAACTTACAAAATTCATTCAACATGGCTGTATTAGGGTAAGAGTTTATTCTGACTACACGTAATTGAAGCTAGTAGATAACATCTGCTCCCCAAAAATGTCACTGGTATGCCTTTCGGATGAAGTGACCCCGAGAGAAGAAAGTTCTTAAAACTGCGACGTGTGACGCAGAACTAAGTCTTTACAGATAAATTTGTCCTTAATTTTATCAAAAGTTTGACCTGTTTTTTAAAATCATAATTCATAATATTCTCCATTGTCACGCGCGCTTCCTAAGTCACGTAAAATAACACAAACACTTTATAAATAACACATCTTTTACGTCAATGACAAAATGCATGCTAAACAATTGCAATTGCTTATAGTTGTGTTGCAGAACATTGCATATATTTCAGCACCTGGGGGAGGGATTGTTTAAATTGTGCAAGATTTATTTTTTTTCAAACGTGTGTTTGGATACGAGCTTTTGATTTTTTGTGTACTCAAAAATAAGAGGCAGTTTAAATTGATCAAGATTTACTTCGTTTCAAACGTTTGGTTTTTAGCTTTCGATAAGTGTGCTCCCATATAATTTCAAGAAACAGCGAAAGAAATAATTTTGGATGTTATTTTTTATTATAAATTATTATAAATTATTTCAATAAGATTTTTTTAAGGCCGCTTTGGAATAAAAAGGATAAGGTTATCACTTTTTGGTATCTCATAGAATTTTGATAATTTGTTTGTGTACCTTGTGATGAAAAAAGTTAAAAATCGCTATTAACCTTTTAACTACGGCTATAGATATCAGAAGAGCTATTCTTTCTTGTCGCCATTCTAATAACTTTCAAGTTACAACTGATGTACTGCCCGTTGTCTAAATTCTTTTTTGGTGCAATCAGGTTACAACTGGTGTACCAACCGTAGTGTAAAAGTTAATACATATAAAGTAATAATGTTTAATGGTTGAAATTGCATGGGTGAATAAGTATATTTTAAACTTAAAAATACTTGACTTTTAAGAACAGTTTGTTTTCAAAATGTTCCCAATTCAAAGTAGTTTGAGCTAACATTTCTAACTAATATTTGTGAAATTAATTTTCTTTATTCATTTTTTGAATAAAAATTATGATTTAAAACTACTTTTCCTAAAATTGTCAGTATTCTCCCTAGAATTCAAATTTGTTTAATTTTAAATTCAGTATTAAAGTAAATTTATTTAAATTTACTTTTATAACACTAATTTCCCACTATTTTTAAAAATTCATACAGTACATAAATTTTATGTTACAGGAGATTTCTATTTTTGAACATTGGAAGTAATCTTATTAATATTGGAAGATATCTTGGAACAATTTTTATTGTGTTTCATGTTTTTACTATGTATTAAAATATGAGTAAATTCTTTATTTTTTTTTTAAATTCTGATTCTATTTGCCTTCCACAGTTATTTTGTGGAAGATCTGGAATTCGCACACATGGAAGTTGATGTTGCCCTCCGAAAGTTTCAGACGTACTTTAGGATGCCTGTAAGTATTAAAGAAAGTTTCATTTTAAGAAACTCATACATGATGTATGAAATTGCATTTATAGAAAAACATGCAGATTATTTCAACAAAACAAAAACTATTCCATTGATAAATCTATTGTTTTCACAAACTATTATAATAATTAAATTAATTGAATTTCTCCACCATCCATGCTTTAAAACATACAATAGGTTCAAAACAAGAATAGTTTAAAACAACACACATATATAAATAAAGTTCCATGAATTAATAAATTTACATTATGAACACATTAATTTTTCCATAAAAAAATTATTATTTCTGGAAAGTAAAGATTATTTCATTAACATATCCAATCATACTTGTATATTTATAAGTATTGGTGAATGGATCTTTATGTACTTTTAGGGAGAAGCACAAAAAATTGAAAAACTAGTGGAAGTCTTCAGCCATCGCTACCTTGCCTGCAACCCCGATGTAGCTTCAAAATTGCACAACCCTGAGACCGTATTTGTGCTAGCATTCGCCATCATGATGCTAAATACTGACCTCCACACACGCAGCATGAAATCCGATCGAAGAATGAAAATGGAGGAGTTTGTACGTAATCTACGATGTGAGTACCTGCCTCTGTGAGCTTTTTGTATATTTAAATACATCTGCTTAGTACGTGTTTTAATGAATATTTTGAATTTATATTAACCTATTTTTCTACATTTTAATAGCTATTGATGATGGTCACGATTTGGATCGCGAAATGTTGATCGGCATTTATGAAAGGATCAAAATGAATGAATTCAGAATGGGATCAGACCACATAACTGAAGTTTTCAAAGTTCAACAAACTATTGTTGCGAAAAAGCCTGTAAGTATCTTCTCAAAACCAAGTAAATTAAATGCTACCTATTTATCGGAACCTTTAAAAATGTATATTGGACACTTCTAGTGGCTATAAAGGTAGAACATTTGTAAAGAACAATCTTGCAGCAAATTAGTATATTATATGTTCATGGAAGTAAAAAGATATGAAACGTTAATAAAATCGTTATTATGACTTAGTTGTAAGTACTATTTTAGTTTAAGTTTTCTTAGTTTAGATATTTAGTTTAAATATTTGTGTTTTCCATTTCTATATTTCTGTTTCTTTTATTTTGTAGAACCTTGCCTTACCTCACAGGCGCTTAGTTTACAACTGTCGTTTGAATGAAGTTTATGGCGTCAGTAAAAAAGAACGACGAAGTGTCCATGAAAGAGAAGTTTTCCTGTTCAACGATTTATTAATGGTAACTTTGTCACTCATTTATGTCAACAAATTATTTAATCAACTTATTTTACAAACAGACTGCACATTTTCATGCAGTTTACCGCAAGAGCTGCTTCAAACATAATGGCGTGTATTAAAGGTCGCTCTAGAAATAGGGATTATACGATTTGAGATTGCTTTTGTGAAAATAGTTTGCTTACAGTAAGTCAGTTAATAAAGTAACTTTCCTTTTATTTTTTCCTCTTACTATCTTGTGTACTTTTATCACACAAATACCTAGAGAGCATGAAACAAAACACCAGAGGATAAGCTTCCTGTTCAAGATATATTCCTGTTATAACACACCATTGGAGAAAAGGACATGGGGTTAGGATGGACACTAGCCTGAACAAGGAGACCTAGAGTAGTTGTTGCTGTGTATGTTCTTCTGGGATACTTATGAAAGCACGGGATGAACAGAAACATCCAAGACAAAAACAAAAGAATATTTTTTATTATTACAAGCGATGATCCCAGCAAAGAACACAAGGGGTGCGATGGTTTTCTTTTCAAGACTGGAATCCATTCCAGACGAAAAACCGACTTCTTTTCCCAATTTTTCATAAATGCCTTATCCGGGAATCGAACCCGGGCCCACTCGGGGACAACCGAGGATCATAACCACCATGCTGGCTGGACGGCCAAGAGTAGTTAAGCGCAATATTACCAAATAGAATGTTTCAAGAATTCTCTTTGATATAGGGGTGTCCTGTTTCTACAGCAAGACAGGCAATACTTGTGTAGCATGTGGTTTATTTTACTTGAGAAAATATAATACAATCTTAAATGTTGATACCGAATTAGAAAATGCGACACATTGTTTTTTTTTTCAAAACTGTGTTTGTTGAACGAGTAACACAGCTTTATACTTTAGTTGAAAAGAAGTTTCAACTATATGTAGACAAAAGTATAAAAATATGTAGTTTTATCAATTACCTTTCAATTTTAATAATCCAAAAATTTTTTTTCTGCTTAGGTAACCAAAAAGAAAAGCAATGTTACTTATAAATACAGGCAATCTTTTCCTTTATGTGGCATGAGTGTTACATTATTTGAAGCCCGATGTAAGTATTATCATTGAATTATGTTTAAAGATATATGAATTAATTTGTTGTCGACCATTATTAACATACCAATTAGATCTAGATTATTCATGATCTAGAAAGTTTGAATACAATAATTGAAAAATATTACATTTTTTGCACAAAACTGAAATTCAAAATTTTTTTGTAATATTGTGAAACTTTTTTTTGCCAAATGTAATAGTTATAATTGTGATTTTGAGTTTGAATTGAAACAAGCATTGATAGATTGCGACCAATTATAAATGGTTAGTATATAAATTTGTAAATTATTACAACATGAAAATTTTGCATTCGATTAAATATATATTTGACAAAACTACTAAAGTTAAATCTGTATATTATGCATTTATTCAAACAATGGTTTATTGTTCAATAGACTATCCACATGGCATTCGTCTCAGTCAAAGAGCTGATGAAAATGTACTGATAACATTCAATGCTAGAAATGAGCATGATAGGACAAGATTTGTGGAAGAGTTGAAAGAATCAATCTTGGAGGTAAAGTATATTATAATTCTAATAAAAAGTATGGCGTCTTTTCTGTGTACGTACTATTAATCAACTAAAATTCACATAAATTTACATTGGTATTTTTCGAAATGTTTTTCATGTTTAAAATTTTTTTTACCTAAATATGCCTTGCATTCTTCCTTTCTTGCTACCAGAGTTTAAAGTTATTAAAAATCAAATTATTATTCTACAAAATTTATAATGCAAACTATCTTATCCAAAAAAATCATAATGTATTCAAAATTTTAGTGGTTACATATTCTTACTTTTAGTAGTTTAATTCTTTATATCAAGCATTTTGCTTTATAATCTAAATTACCGCTTTTTGTTTCTTATGTGAAACTGTTATGATATTTTGAATTTCTGTCAAATGATGAGATATTTATATAATTTATATCTTTATAAAAAATAATTAATCGAATATAAACGTAAAAGTTTTTTTGACTTAACACAATTACTTTAATTTCTAATAAATGAATATCAAGCTATGAAATAATAAGCAATCGTATAAGAAAGAAATTTGAATTTTCCATTTTATTGTTCAGTCATTCATGCCATATTCATTCATTCCTTTTCATATTAATGTCACCCTTAACTTTAAATGATGGGACACTTTGTATTTAATTCTTGATAAATTTTTTTAATATGGATGAAAAATGGCACACATAGGACATTGTAGGTGACTGGTGGACAGTAATGTGATAATCTATTTTTTTCGTTACCAAGAAATAAAGATTTCCTTTCTTTTACAAACTGTCTCTGCTACCCTCTCTGTCTTCTCCAAGACAGGGTAGAAGTCCCCTTTTATACCTTGTTCTCCGATTGGGCATGAGAGCAAAATGGTTTACGTACCATTCAACAATGCAAGAGCGGTGTAAGACTGGAAATGACCTCACCAAACCAAATGGTGAGGTACAGTGGATAGTCAGCTATAAAATATGTTTGTCTGAAACCAAACTATTTCCGAAAACGAACTTCAATTATAACTTTGTTATTTAGATGGATGAAATGGAAAACCTAAGAATCGAAGGTGAGAAGATGCGGAGGGTTAGAGGCACTGCGAACAGACGCACTGGAGTTGCCGACGTGGATTTAATTCCTCAGTCTTCGAAACTCTCATCACAAAGTGTCGATTCAGAAAACATCTTCTTGCCATCAGAATTGTCTAATTCTTTACTAGATCTTCAAGAGGAACGTAAGTTACCTGTATGATTTTTTTTATATGACCTGTATGATTTTTATGATACGTAAGTTACCTGTTGGATTTTTATGATATATTTATCTTAAAAGTATATATAATCACACCTTAAAATTCCTAAGTACAAACAAAGATTAATATTTAATTTTAGAAGCAAGAATAGGTGTGTACTGCTATGGATATATCCATATAAATACATAACATTCAGGTTAAAAGTACTAATGTACATTATTACGCATTTATTGGGTATCAGTTCAATATGTGGTTTTCTTTATGTCTTCGGAGTAATTCAGAATTCCCTGTTCAAACTTCAATCAACAATTTATTTTGGATGCAACAAAATAAAGATTTTTTGTCAAAACGTATTTCTAGGAAATGTTTGCCTACTACTCTCTTTTAACTTTGTTATTTGCTATGCGGAATTTGTACAAGCATCACTTGTATATCGAGGAGGATAGAATGCATCGAACCTTAAAAGCAGCCGATGATACAGATGAACTGATCAAAGGTTATACTAAGTACACTTCCCCAAGAATCATGTGCCTAATCATGTAGCATTTCAAGTTAGTACTGCAAGCTGTGGGAAACCGAAACATTCCATGCCAACGGGTATGATGTGAGTTGGCTGAGAAATGTGAGCACTTCCGAAGTGTCAAGTGGAGAATTTTTTTTGACTTGATTTCTCTCAGTCTTGTATGGAGTTTCTGGATTGTTCGAACATGTCCAACCTGCATCATGTGCGCTAGCATAAAAAGATTCTAGTTCCACCATTTTGCTGTGTAAACATTCAAAGATTTGACGGCTTGGTACTCGCCGATTAGGAAAGCGTTTTATGTTACCATCTTTGATCAACACTTCAATTTCCGTTGTCGGATCCATGTCTGAATATATAATGCTCGATCAAGAACAAACTACGTCTTACGAATGTCGGAATTGAAAAGAAAATTATTTGCACACATACCAAACAGCTTCCTCTTTCCCTTTACACCGTTGATTTTGGTGCACCCTACAATCTGTTTAATTTCCATGGAATTTTGAATAATTTGTCTAAAACATTCATCTTTCAATATCATTACATTTTTTGTTGTTGTTAAATTGAATTTTTATGCAACAATATATTGTTGACTGAATAAAAAAGCTTGAAAGAAACAGTTTGAAAGTACCAACATAAAATTTAAGGGTTAAAGGACCAGATTGAATTCTTTAAATACACTGAATCCCTCTGAGTAATTTGTTTCTCTTATCACTACGGAGGTCGCTATTGCATTAAAGTCATGAGGGTAGTAATTAGTACTTTGTATTACTTTATGTACTCAAAATTTACTAATTTCTCACAGATGAATTTTTTTGCAGTAATAAGAAGAGAAGTTCGAAAAGGAAGTTCAAGCTCTTTTGAACAGTGAGATGGTAAGCGCATCCCTATGATTTATTACTTAATTTTTTTTTTGAAATATTAAATTTCATTCAATCAATTGAGTATCTCTCAAATGTGTACAAGAAATCTTTGATCACTTGATACAATGCAATGATATAAATGAAGTTTAATGTTTATATAAATTATCTCAATGGAATCAGTATAAATCTATAGGAAAATTCCTTACCTTCCCGCTTTAGAACATCAGATAAATATTAAATTGTGCCCCATATGTCTTTGGCTTGCCGCTCTGCATAGTCCTTGGATTTTGATTTTTTTTTAATATATTCTCAAATATACTAGTGTAAGAAATTAAGAGATTTTCCAGACTTAGTCGATTATCTCTAGAACTAGTGTACCGATTTTAATGAAATTTAATATGTACATACATTGATACAATACAAAACAAATAACCATTCAATAATTGTAATACACACGCAACATCGTGCGTAACATTGGAGTCATTCATTGGAGTGGAAGGTATGAAAGAGCGGTTGCAGAATAAACGAAAAAAAGGGTTAATGAATGGCTTAATAGGGGGTATGGTCCAATCTTACAAATATACAGGTCTTGCAGCGTGATTTCATACTTGAAATAAGGCAGTTTATCATTTCCTGTGGCAATTGGTCCCACGCGTTCAGAACCGCTGTTTTCATTCCCTGGGTGGTTCTCGGAGGGGGTTTGCAAGTTGCAATTGCCCTCCCCATAGCGTCCCAGACTTCCTCTATAAGGTTGTCTGCAGATCTGGCTGGCCAATCCATGCGGCGAATATCCTCACTCTCTAGAAATTCGTCGACCAGAAGAGCTCTATGTGGCCTCGCGTTATCGTCCATTAAAATGAACTCAGGGCCAGCTGCACCCCTGAAAAGACGAACATACGGCTCCAAAACATCATCCCTATGCCTCACACCAGTCACACTGCCTCTTTCAAAGACATGGAGAGGTATGCGGCCATCCAACATGATGCCTGCCCAGACCATTAAACCTCCTCCGCCATAATGGTCGATTTCGCGGATATTGGAGGGTAGGTAGCGAGTCCCTGGTTCTCTCCATATGAACGTACGGCGAGAATCGTTGTTTAGGCTGAACCGGGACTCATCAGTGAATAGAAAGGTCGCCCATTGATCCATACTCCAATATCTATGCTCTCTGCACCATGATAAACTGATTATCCTGTTCGTAGAAGTGAGCGGGATGCAAACAGCAGGTCTTCTTGCGAACAACACTCTCTCGTGAAGTCTTTTGGAAACAGTCACCCTTGATACACGGGTTCCTGTGGCTGCATACAAGTCACGAGAGAGCTGAGAAGCTGTAGCACTCCTGTTACGCCTCGCTATAATGGACAAATCGCGATCTTCTCTGGCCGTCGTGGCTCTTGGACGACCTTGCCCAGGCTTTTTCTCTATGGATCCGGTATCCTGGAACTGTTTGCATAAGTTAAACACGACGCTGGGCGTTAAATTGAACTCTCTAACAATTTGGACTTGAGATTGGCCTACTTCTAGCCTCCCCACAATTCACCACCTCATTGCATCATCTAAACATTGGTGGTTACTCATTTTTACTGTTACAATTTTAAATTAACCGATTGCGCCAAAATAACACCAAGAAATTCGCCGAGGTGTGCTAGCGAACGAAATGCGTTTTAACTTTCGCGCGCTTATAAAGCCTGTTTCTCTACTGACTCTTTCAACACACACCTGTACGCTTGTGTATTTGACGTACAAGATTTGCATTTTTGTCTAGAAGCAGTGGTTTTACATTCAGTTCAGTTCTTTTCATGAAATTCGATAAAATACGCGAATTCTCTTAATTTAGTTCACCAGTGTACAGTAAAATGAATAAAAAATTTAATGGTATTAAATAACTTTTAACTAATTTGTTTTTCTGAGTAGACGCAAATAACATCATTCTCGCATCTTTACTTAACATATTACAGTAGCCTTTTACAATTATGACCCAAATGGCAGAAGATAATTTCCAGAAACACGATTTGAATTATTAGTTATTTTTGTCATAGTTGGGACAACACTGTTGTAGACTTCTCTGAAATTAAATCTACCAAAACTGCTTTATCCTGACAGAGTAATCTCTTAAAAAATCTGTACAATACATTAAAAAAATTATTCAGTGTAGTTAGGGTCATTGATCGAATCTACATAATTTTAAGGAACCTTATTTCGTTAAAGGCAAGCTTTCATTTTCCAGAGAGAAAAATAAAATCGATTAAGTTAAAATGAAATATAAAAATATTTACCAGTGTACTTAGAGATTAAAAAACCGAAGGACTGAAAAATTATAAACAGACAATTTTTCCTTGTTGATGTAACTTATGTACGTTTCCATTCTTTTAGGGATGCCAACAGCAGAAATACAACACCAGTTGAGCAACGATAGCCATCCTGGACCAGAAGAGCTCTGCGGGTGCCCTCCTCGTGTCCGCCCACCCTCCTTTCTATAAATACGTCAAAATTCCTGCGGGCACGAGGGGAGCATTCGTAGAGTTTTGAAAGGCCGGATGTCTACACGTACTGCTCCAGCTGGTTCATTTGGAGTTGATTCTAGGCAACAGAACATAAAATATTTCTTGGACAAATAATAAAAATATTCTATAACACCAAACCGACTCGTCGTCTTTGAGCATTCCAACAGCTGAACTACAAGACCTGTTGAGCAACGATAGCCATCCTGGACCAGAAGAGCTCTGCGGGTGCCCTCCTCGTGTTCGCCCACCCTCCTTTCTATAAATACGTCAAAATTCCTGCGGACACGAGGGGAGCATTCGTAGAGTTTAGAAGGCCGGATGTCTACACGTACTGCTCCAGCTGGTTCATTTGGAATTGCTCATAGGCAATAGAACATCAAATATTTTTTGGAGAAGTAATAAAAATATTCTATAACTCCAAACTGACTCGTCTTCTTTGAGCATATTGAATCAATATTCCAATCACAATTTAAACAAAGAATGAGCGTGCCGCTGCTGTAGCCCGATTGGTAGATTAGCGGAAAAGCAATCGGTGGGTTGCTAGTTCTACTTTCTATCCAACCAAAGACCGTCGTGCACATATGTATTGGAGCACGTTAAATCTGCCGTGGTTTCAAATGTCCTCAAGAAGGCGGGATGAGGGAACTTGGAGTTGGTTTTCAGCTGTAGTGCTGGGGAATTCAGCAAAACTAACAGTTAGTTTTCTATGCATAGACTTGAAATATAAGTAGACGTAGTACGTCTATTGAGGGGAGCTTCCGAAAGTGTGAAGGAGATGTCGACTATCAGTCACCTGACTCCTCAGTGAAAGATATTTTGGCCGATTATTATCATTGCTTGACAATGCAGCATCTAATGACAGGGCATTTGCGTGAGTTCTGATTTCTATAGTGGGTGACAATGCTCTGATCAATCAGTTGACAAAGAGATATTGCATCACACTCCAAAAGTCTCTAGAAGGAAGGTATTTTAAGTACAGTCGTACTTTAAAGTCTCAAGGAATTCCTCCGAATAGCCGCGTACAGCTGAACACGTTCAAGCTTCTGTAGACTAGTCTTAGAAGCACAGCAGTAAACCGAGAAACCATACTCCAGGATGGGTCTTAAAAAGGCGATGTAAGTATTTCTAAGCGTAAATGATTCTGCTCCCCAGTCGCGTCCAGATATATATTTTAGGATAGTCAGGCGTTTTCTGCCTTTTTCCTCAAGATGATCGATGTGCTTATTGCTTGTAATCTCATTGTCCAGAACGAAACCCAGGTATTTTGGATATTTATCCACCAAAAGAGGTTGGTTATTCATAAAAATCCTAGGCTGGTAATTGTACAGCTTTTTTTTGGTTCTAAAGAAACTGGAGGTGGATTTTAAAGGATTAAAATGTAATTTGTGGTTTTCTGCAAAATTCAACACGTCAACGAGCGTCTGGTTGACATTATTTTCCAAGTCTGCAATATTGGCACTGGAGTCCCAGAGGACTATGTCGTCAGCAAACGTCAAAACCGTAATACACTTCAAAATAGCTTTTCTTTTGGTAGTATACTCTAAATCTAGTCTCTTGGGAACACACTCTAAAACGACTCTATATTTACACAAATTTTTTTTATCACCCCCTAAACAAAGAGCTTACTATAAGAGAATACATCATTTTACTGGGAGTGCGGATCAATACTATAACATCAAAAAACTAAATACGTTTATTAACAAATATAAATTTCTTTTATTTCTGAACAAGACAACTCATTGTCTGAGAGTACATCTCACATTTGGCTAATTTGTGGCTATGCTAAACTGAGGGCGCTTTTTTTTTGCCACTATGATGGGTCGAGAGTTTAATATCCTACAACTCAGACATCTTTCATGGATGACGGATGGTTGCGAGTTCAAATCCAACCGAAGATCGTCGTGTACAAAGAGGGCTGGTGCACATTAAATATTTAGTGTCCTCAAATGTATTCACGTTGGCGTAGTGTGGAAGTTTCGAGAATATCACCAGCTCAGGTTTAACTTCATCGAAAAACCATGGTTCAGAGTTAGGTGATGTTGTAATTGGAACTTTCATAACAGAATAATATGTAATGCAATTTATATTAACAATCCATCATAATACAGAGTTTTCTAAAAAATCAATTATCTATCATGGGAAATAAAATGTAAGACTCATACAATAACGTAATATTTTGGTAATTGGAAATCACACTACTGCATCACGCTGGGTCATCTGCACATTGATACATATATACAGAATCGCAGTGCAACTACATATGAAATATGTTGCTGGGTCACTGATGTTTAAAAAAATATTGATTTGGACACTTACAACCATGTTTGCACAATATACGAACTAATTAAGAAATCACTTCATTGCATTGGGTAGGAACATTTTGTGCACCTTATTGCTAATAGAACAGATGCATAGGGATAAACATTGAAAAAGTAGTTAATAATTAAGCTAGTATCGAAGTTAAAATCTGTGATCGACTTTCGTTTTCAAGCATATCACTAGTTGAGGACATTTCTAAAAATATATACATATGTGTTTGTGTAGTGTGTGTGTGTTAACAATATTCAATCGTATTTAAAATATACACTAAATTTCGTCATTATAATTTGCAAAAATCATAACTCCACTGTTAAAGTAGAGCAGTCAGGAGTTTTGTGAATCAGCATGATGATATGCTTTTCATCCACTCCACATGACCTAACAAAGGACTTTAAGGATTGACAAGTGAAAAACATTAAGAAATTGTAATTTCAATCGATCTGAGAAAACGTTTGTCGACGTCTTGAATTTTCCGAATTGTTATACATTTTGTGCTGAAGTTGGTTGATTAAGTGTGTCACTTATGGCTACAAACGGTTTGTTGTATTTATAAAATTGATCTTTGAAAAAGTAATACCAATACAGTCTGAATCACATCAAAATATAAATTGCAGATGTGAATATACAAGTCTGCCTCAATAAGGTTTTCGTTGTTTGTTTTTAACACAAAATTAATAATTTCCTGTACCAAATATAAAAATATGGATAAGTACATAGTAATATGGACAAATCCAAGTATAAATTAAAGTTTCTTTTTTTTCTTGAAAAAAGGACAAATGAATAACCTTATTTGAAAAACGCCTATCATGTTATCAAGACATTGAATGACACACATTAAGTGTAAGTAACAAAATGAATAGATGTGTTTATCATACATTAATCATTTACTTAAAGGTTTATATACATGAATTTGAATAAAATTGCTCATAAAATAATTTTGGATGACAAAAATATTCTTTGATATAAGGAATTCTAAAATGAATTTTGGTAAATAATACTGAGTTATTTCATCCGGCAGTAATCCCATTAAATTAATGATCCAATATTTATGTTAAGTTCCACCCTCCTAGCTTGTCTTTCGAAAAGTACTAAATAAAAACTAATATCGCACTGTTTGGGATCATACTTGTGCCTTAAATTTCGAAATTCGCGGTCAATATTTTTTAAATTTTAGTGAACATTTGATTTAAGATTAATTTGGTTAGACTGTAAAAGCAATTTTTGTAATTCAAATTCTCTGTGTTCTTTCTCTTTCTCTATACCTTCAATTTCTAGTCGATCATTTATTATTATCTCTAGTTTTAATTTAACAAACTACTTTTCGTAATTCTTACTTGAAGTAATTAAATTCTTTAAATCAAAAACAATCATTTCGTGTGTTACCACCTCACCTAATTCTTCTGCAACACCGATCAAGTCTTCTTTTCTACCTTTTTGCAAAAACGACATTATGCAGTTTCTCTATTAAAAACTGAACATAAATACACTTTTACCACAGTATATTCAATTTCACTTCGCTCAAAATTCTGCACTAAACATCTCATTCAAATCATTTCAATCATGCAAATTTTCTACTATTCATCTTCAAAAAATATACATCAATCTTCAGTTTTAAATTACTTCTTCAACTTCTAAATACTTCAATCAACTTCAAAGATTATTTATTATATAAATCTAAAGCCACGTACCGCTTTATAACTTCCGAAACGACCACGTTTTCATTTCATATTTTTTCTGTACGGCGGTGTTTCACACACACACAACATTCCTTCTGTGTATGGTGGCGTTTTAACATCCTACTTCTGACTTCCCGTTGGCTGCCATGTTTCTTTCACTGTGCACTTGGTTGGTTGGTGTTTTATGGCACAAGGGCCACACTTGGCCATGCTGCGCCAAACAATACATATTAATCAGTTTTTCTTAAAATATTTAAAAAGAGCTAGAATAAAGACGTAATATAGTTCGAATATGGTCAAATTTTAAAATCTAAATACAGTTTATAAAACCAATGTCAGTTAGGAACATGAATAAATTTTTATGAGGCGGATACATCAACAGGTCCTTCAGAGTTGGGTGAAAAGCTCCAAATCGGTTTAGTCGATTGTAATTAAAGTTTGTGCATTCTGTTAAAATATGTTTTATGGATAAAATAGTGGTGCAAGATGAACATAATGGAGCCGGTTCTTTGAGTAACAAATGTCTATGTGTAAAAAAGGTATGCCCGATTCGAAGCCTGGTCAGTTTTACGTCAAGATTTTTATTAAAACTTGATTTTTTATACGAGTTGATTAATGGTTGAATGGAATGAAGTTTGTTTTGGGATTCTTGATCCCATGTTGTCTGCCAGGATAAAATGATTGCTTCTTTTAAAACAGGTTCAATATCTTGTACTGGGACTTTAGAATTCAAAGTTATAGTTGCATTTTTTGCTGCGATGTCTGCATCTTCATTTTCTTTAATACCAGTATGTCCGGGAATCCAACATAAAAGTATCTCGAACTGACGACTTTTTAACATAAAAATTAGTTGAATAGCTTTTAAAATAAGAGTGTGGCTTTTAATTGTAAAATTTGTCAAGAGTCTAAGCAGCTTTTTGAGTCGGAATAAATAATCCATTTTTTATTTGTAGATGTCGAAATCTTTGTCAATGCTAAAATAATCCCATAAATTTCCGAAGTAAAAACACTACAGCAACTATGCAATTCTCTTGAAATAGTTATATTTTTAAAAACAGCCGCAGCATCAACGTGTGTCCCAGTTTTAGATCCGTCAGTGTAAACAGTATTAAAACATGAAAAATTGTGTCTATGTAAATAAAATAATTGCAAATACATTGAATCAGGAGCAGATGATTTAGTCAGATTTGAGTCAGCTCCCCAAGAGGTATTTGATAAAACTTTTAAAATATTCAGTGCTTGATTACACTTTTGTTTTAAAACATAAATGTGAGGTCGGAAAGTTAGCTTCGAGTCAAAAATAACACCTAAAAATTTAGCCTGAGGAACAACAGGAATGGCATTGCCGTTTAATAAAATATTTGGATCAGGATGTAGACCACGTTTTCTTGTAAAATGAACACATACCAATTTTTGTGCAGAAAAAAACGAAACCATTTTTATTTGTCCAATCGCATACTTTTCGTAAAGCCGTTTGAAGTTGTCTCTCGATAGATGGTATATTCGTTCCAACACAAAGGATCTGGATGTCGTCAACAAAAAGCGTTCCATTTACATAGGGGGAAAGTTGCTGTACAATGCCGTTAAATTTTATGATAAAAATTATCACACTTAAAACGCTCCCTTGTGGGACACCCTCTTCCTGTGGAAAATCATCAGAGAGAACATCATTAATACGAACGTTAAAAGTCCTAGTCATTAAAAAGTTCTGTATAAAAATTGGGAGGTTTCCTCGAAAGCCCACATTTGGTGTAAAACACGCCTTCCTTCGGTCATAAGCCTTTTCCATGTCGAAAAAAATCGAAACCAAGTGCTTTTTAGATACGAATGCATCTCGGATTGATGATTCAAGCATTACTGAATTATCGTTGGTACTGCAACCATATCGGAATCCACTTTGAAATATTGATAGGTGTTTTTCCAATTCGAGAATATGAATTAAACGTGCATTAACCATTCGCTCCATTAGTTTACATATACAGCTGGTTAAGGCAATCGGACCATAGTTGATTGGATCCTTGGGCTCTTTACCAGGCTTTTGGATAGGTATGGCGATGGTTCTACGCCATGAATTAGGAAAAGTTATTTCTCTCCAAATTCTGTTAAAAATGAATAAAATAGAATTTAAGGAATTTTCGATGAGATTACTCAACATGTCTTTATGAATTTTATCAGGTCCAGGTGTAGTTGAGTGAGATTTTTTCAAAGCACACTTTAGCTCATAAAAAGTAAAATATTGGTTATAATCCCTCACTGAAGATGATTGAAAATCTAAAATTTTGCGTTCTTCACTTCGTTTGTAATTGATAAAATCTTGTGGGTAAGAACTTTCATGAGACACCCTGGAAAAAGCTTCCCCCAAAGTGTCAGCAATCGTCTTTGTGTTAGAAATAACTTGTCCGTGAGAAGATAAAAACAAAATATGTGATTTATGAAAGTTGCCGGAAATTTTCTTCACTTTGTCCCATAAACGTTTAGATGAAATATGACTTTGAATTGAGCCAACGTAATTTTGCCAAGATGTTTTCTGGCTCTGTCTTCTTATTTTACGAGCTTCAGCTTTCTTACGTTTATATTCAATTAAGTTAACAGTCGTAGGACAGCGTCGGAATTTTCCCCAAGCTTTCTTTTGAATCTTATATGCATGGGCACATGCCTGGTTCCACCAAGGTTTCCATAATTTTGGTACCTTTCCCGATGTTTTTGGGATGGCCACATCTGCAGCTTGAATTAAAATGTCTGTGAGTTTATGAATTACGTCGTCAATGTTAGGCATGTTAACCATGTCGTCAGTTATAGAAGCTTCCGACTGGAATATAGTCCAGTCGGCTTTGTCAAAAATATATCGCTGTGGTCGTCTGGGAAATAAAATATCGTTAGAATTTTAGGTTAAAATTACAGGGAAATGATCACTATTGTGTAGGTTGTTGTCTACTTTAAAATCCCACATGTGTGTGTGTGTGTGTGTGTGTGTGTGTGTGTGTGTGTGTGTGTGTGTGTGTGTGTGTGTGTGTGGGGTACAAAACAGGACAGCATATCGCCAGGTCCAGTGTATGAAATGAACGAGTAAGATGATGAAAGTATGTATAGCTAGTATCGTTTTGAATACAGAGGCAGTGATCGTCAATGAGTTTTTCTATTTGCTGTCCTCGATAATTAAGATTATTACTGCCTCAAACAAGGCTGTGTCCATTAAAATCACCAATGATAAAATATGGGTGCGGTAACTGATTAAATAGATCATCTAAATCGTGTTGCCTGATGGTTTCATTTGGAGGAAGATAAATTGAACAAACTGTAATGAGAACTTTGATATGAATTTGAATGGTAACTGCTTGAATTGGAGTGTTTAATGAGATGATAGTTGACGGGTAATTTTTCAAAGTCATAATTGCTACGCCACCAGAAGCACGAATGCCGGTAGTGTTGTCTTTTCTACCGATGTGGTAGTTTTAAATTGATGATGAATTTGTAGATGGTCAGATATGTTTCTTGTAGACAGAGGCATACGGGGTTAAAAGAATTGATCAAAGTTTTGATGTCGTCAAGATGAGTTCGGAAACCATCACAGTTCCTCGTTAAAATGTTTAAGGCCATTATTTAGTGGCTAGTCTGTTTTTAAAACGTGTGGTTCTTAGCTCTTTCTCAACCTCTTGGTCCATTTCCATGTCGCTCAGACTCGATTCTGAAGATGGGTGAAGATTTATTTCCGTTTCCATTTGTTCCTTTGGATCCTTTTTTGTTTGTGATTTAGTTTTTGCAATATTTTGTTCGTTCTTCAGTTTTGCTCATTTTGGAGTTTTATCTTTGAATTTGTGAGAATTATTTGGCTGTTTTATTTCTTTCACATTTTTAGTCTGGCTTTTATTTTCGGTCGGTATGGCTCTAGGATGTTTATTATTTGATGTTGGGGATTGAATTATTGTTTGACATTCTGTATCTTTTTTATTTGGAGTAATGTCTACATCATCGGTTTGGGTACAAACAGTTTTAGATTATTTTAAAACCGATGTGTAAGAAATATTTGGGCGGTGGGTGCGTGATTCTACCAGTTTTCGGGCTTCAGGAAATGATATATTTTTAGTAACTTTTATGTATTGAATTTCTGTTACGGTGATCCAGAGTGGGCATATTTTAGCATAGGCAGCGTGTTCTACTTGACAGTTGGTACAGCATTGGGTTTCCAGGCAATTTACACTATCATGGTCAGGTTTGGAGCAAAGGGCACATATTGGTGTTGACAAACGGCATGTTGTTTTGGTGTGGCCAAATCTCTGACATCTAAAACAGCGTTGAGGGTTAGGAATGAAAGGACGAACGTCCTAATACAAACAACCGGCTTTAATTTTTGAAGGTAGAACTGGTGTGTCGAAGGTAAGAATTATGCTATTGGTGGGGATAAAATTTCCATTGTTATTGAGGGTTATTCTTTTTACAGCACAAACTTTCTGATTTTTCAATTCTTCTAAAAATTCTTCTTCTGAAACCATAATTAATTCTGATGAAGATATTATGCCTCTTGTAAAATTTAATGTTCGAAGAGCATTCACTTCTACAGGTATTTGTCCAAAGTTTGTAATTTGAAGTAATTTTTCTGACTGTATAAATGATATGGATTCTATTAAAAGATCACCAGATTTCATTTTTTTAATATTTTTTACTTCTCCTGCAGCATTTTTAATGTATTTTTCTATTAGAAATGGGGACAAATTTTGAAACTTTCTTTCAGCATTATGTACGACGATAAACTTTGGAACTGATTTTAGAGCTTGGGTATTACTAGATTCAAGGGTTAATTCATTGACTGTCATAGTTTCGTCATGTAGGTTTGACGGAATAAGGCCTCCGTCGGGGCACGGGGTTTTAGGATCTATGTGAAAAATTAAATGTTCTTTCTGGGGTGCCCCCGCCCACCATGGAGCCCAACAAGGGAAAGCAGCACCCGGCAGTTGACGAGCAACAGATCTCGGGGCTGCTTCAGGGGTAACGCCAGAATATATTGTTACAGCGTCGGGATGTGGATCCTCCAGTTCACATAGATTCAAATAGATTCAATAGATTCAAATTAATTAAATATTTTCGTATATTTTTTCGATTCGTAGGTCTAGAAAATCGGAAAAAAGGAAGTGTGGGGGATAAGGTAGTGGGATGAAGATAGAGAAAGATCGCTTGGGTGTCCCTTGAGCGCGACCTCCATGTTTACCAAAGAAAGTAAACCCCTGGGAAAGGAAAAGATCACTCAGGTACCCCGGGGTTGTGAAGCCCGTACAAACCTAAAGAAGGAATGCCCCTGGGGGCCTGTGCACTTGGAGACATATTGAAACGGAGAACTGTCTCTTAAAATCATTTATTTAAAACCATAACAACAGTACAGAGCGATAAATCCAATAACCTTCCATAGCGTCATCCTTCAGTTCTCTCCATGTTTACCCTATTAGTGCCTTGCAGCCCACTAACTATCAACGTTGGTGAAGTTGCTTGAATACACCTATTGAAAAAAATCTCGAGAGCTCTTTTAACATCAAGACGTTTAATGATAGAGATAACGAGTGAGATTACACACCCATTTTATACACTCAACAAACAAAACACAGTTCGGTTTACAGTCAAACTTTTACATCAGTTTAGTTCATAAAAAAAATATCAAAGTAGCGAATGCTTAATTAATATTATAAAATCAATCATAAAAATTTATAATAATTATTTACTTAATAATAATTATTACAGTGACAAATTTAAAATTACTATTATTATTTTATTAATTATATTTATTTTTTACTTTTCGTAAAATCGATAACTGTTAACTGGTTATGATGTAACAACTTTTTTAGTTCAGCCATCTATTGGCTGGAATCAGAATTATTCTGTCCCAACATTACTCCCACACCAGTAACTGAGTTACGATTATCAGAAACTATGGCAGGGACAGTACTGCCAAAACATAATCATTACTATAGGTATCACAATACCCATATATTAATATTAAACGATGATAAGTAAATTGCACGTTAAAAATTACAATATTATACCAAAACATTTTAGTCATTATACTTCAATCACAGTTTAAAATCATGAAGAAATATCAATATTCAAGATACTCAGCAATTTGTTCTGGCTGGGATCCCCGGATGCAAGCATAATCAAACTGGAAATTTTACAAATATAATCAGTACTGGAATCTTACATGTTTGCTTATTAATCTACCACTTCAAGTAGTAGGATGTTTATCATCAGATAAGAGGTGAGAGTCTTTTGCAACTGGATTCTCATCTGATTGTTTAACAGCAGTGGGTTCGACAGGCAATGTGTCCGTAACTAACAAATAAACTGGTTTTAGACTATGTATTGATATGTTCACTGAAACTGTAAAATATTTTTCAAATCTTTTGATCACAGGAAATGGTCTATCCTATGCGGGTTCAATTGCTTTTTTTTACTCGGTATGTCCTCACAAATACATGATAGCAAGATTTCAAATCCTTGTGAACAAATATCTTCTGATTTCGTGCAGTGGAAGCTTTACCTGGTTTCAGGTCTGCCATAAAATTCTGTGACTTGGTTACAAAGGTTTCGGGATCAATTTTAGTAGTAGGTGGATCAAAAAACTCACCTGGTAATTTAATATTGGTTCCATATACCATTTTTGCTATGGAGTAGTTGGTGTCAGGTCTTTTAGCTGCTCTTAAACCCAGTAACACAGTTGGTAAGGTTTCTGTCCACTTGGTATTATTATCCGTCTCAATTGCACACTTCAAATTCCTATGCGAACACTCAAAATTCCCATTGCATTGAGAATTATCAGGTGTTGTGTGTGATACATTAGCACCACATATTGCAGCCAAACTTCTGAACAGCTGTGACTCGAACTGTCTCTCTTGGTCTGTAACTATTTTGCCAGGTACTCCAAACCTACTTAGAATGCTCATAGAATGCTTTGCCAAGTATTTCAGCTGTAAAATAACAGGCAAAGTGACTACTTCCATCCAGCAAGAAAAACGATCTATGCATGTCAAGCAAAACACCATGCCATTTCAAGGTGGTTATGTGGCCCTCGAGCCCTTGTTGCATGCAATGTTCCTGAGCCATGCAATTTTAAAGTGGTCGGCAGGTGTTCTCATAAGCCACGAGGCTGTAAGGGGACAAACTGTGATGTAATGTAGAGGTGTGCCAACTTAACTACAGGAGCAGTTTTCGGACTTGATTTTCTTAAACTTCGTTAGGTAGGATGGGGATGGGCCGTGCCCTGTGAAGAAAAGTGTCTCTTCCCAGGTCGAACTTGATGATTTTAGTGACACGTTTGGTAACACATCGCGCACCGTCCTGCCTGTTTCCCCTTCGTCCCATTTATTCAGCCACGGATAAAGTAGCCAGACAGTGGTTTCCTTTCTGTAATGTGTCTTGGGCCATTTCACCCCTTCATCTACGCATTCCATTGTTTTTGTCTCTTTTGCTAATTTATCTGCTTCCTCGTTTCCGTCGTGACCCGCATGGGCTTTAATCCATTCTAGGCAAATTTATTTGTTGTTGTATACTAAGTGTTGTATTTTTCGTGCCATAGGACTAGGCGTCTTGGGGTTTTAAGTGCCAGGAGACCAGCTCGACTGTCTGACCAGTTCTTGAGATTTGTGTCTGCTCTTGCTTCTGCTGCTTTTATGGCTGAAAGTATTCCATAAAGCTCCGCCTGGAAAACGGAATTATTGTCCTGCATTATCGTAGATATTGTTGTGTTATGCGCCCTTCTTGAATAGAGCAGAAAGCACTTCACACACTGTTTTCTCCATTTTAGAGCCATCGGTATAGTAGCTTAAGCCGGAATAAAGAACTCCCACTGCTGGATTTATTCTGTCATTCGAAAGAGTTTTAGCTGGATGTATAGACCAGCCTATCGCACTTTCCTAGTAGTCATCTTTGTCATAATTTGCATCTCCAAGCTTTGTACTTATTCTCATTCTCATTTCGACGCACACCGCTTCTTTTTGAAGTGAAAGATGTAGTGGTGCAATTCCCGCAATTGTTCGAAGGGCCATAGTGGGTGCTGTTCTGTAACTTTCTGTTATTGAGATCAAAAATTTTCTTTGTTTCCCATTTAACTATCTTACAGTACGTTGAGTTGGGTTGTGACACCAGACCACTGCACTATGACTCAACATTCCTTCAGTCAGTTTTGTACAGCAGCTTTCGAAATATATGCCCTATTCCCCATCGCGTTCCAGTTATTCTTTATAGCAGTTGAAAATGGAAATTTTTTTTAATTGAGTTGAAGTGTGGTGTGACATTTTAATATGCTATTGTGTTTTTGAATATTTTTCTTCTTGATAACAAGGACATAGAACATCTACTGCAGAGTGAGCCATGTTTATACTGGCTCAATATTTTCCCACTTGCTCCAAACAGTTGATGCATTTGAGAGATTGACTTGCATTCAACTGTTATATGTGGACCAGAACAATGAGTACAATACATTTTAAGGATGTGGCAATTGTTTTGAGTGTGGCCATACGTTTGACATCTAAACACCTCTTTACATTAAAATGTTCTTTAACCTTGTATGTTGACCATCCAATGTTTTACAATGTTTTCTATTGTGCCTTGATAATCTTCTATTTTCGATTTTGGGTATGGGAGGATTGTGGAGGGTCTCTGCTTTGTATTACGTTTTGTTTTCTTGTTGTCTCATAAGATTCCAAAATCTGTGGGGACTTCTCATGCGTTGTGGGTTGTTGACAAGCAAGTCTCCTTCCAAGTTCTTGTAAAATTTTGTTGAATACGTTTCTTGATGACTTTGTTATATAGTTCTTAGATGGTGTAATTGGGTTAATGATGTGTTCCAGTTCAGCCAGAAGATCTTCCGAAGGAGTATCTCGATGAAAGGAAAGCTCCGCACTTTATGACTCTACCATAGAAATCATAGAATTGATAGAGTTGCTCCGTCTCAGGTTGTAGGAGGAATTAGTTGCTCTCAGGGAGGGCTCGATGATAATTTCATTGATAATTTCCATGTTTATTCATATGACGATACATTTCTTGCATTTAACGATAAAAAGTGTTCTAAGAACAGTGAGTGAAAGAATGTACAGTAAATACTTAAGAGGATAACATGGAGTCGCTGAATCACTTTCCTTACACCTGTTTTGATTTCAAAATTTGTTACTACAATTTTTCTTCCTCTTTTATTTTTCCAGAACCAAAGCAAAAATATATATATATATATATATAAATTTAAAAGAAATGTTTTCCTTTCTCTTTAACAGCAGCTTAGAGCATACGTAAACACTAATTTAAGGTGTAATTAATTCTGGGGAAAATCATACGCATTTCAATATGTGCAATGAACAGAAATTAAAAAAACCTTTAGGTTTCACCAAATGAATACGACTATTTAGCAGCTATTCAACAAATAAAACTTTTTATAATTTTTACACTACTAGAAATTTGTTTTCTACAATGAAATTAATATAAACAAAATTGAAGAAATTTTATATGAATAGTACGATCGATTACAACAATACACTCGATTAAAATCACTGATTCTCTAACTTTTGTATTAAAAATTAGGAGTACACTAAATAATTTTTTTATTTCATAATAATTCAACACCTATACAAAATTAAAAACATACAACTTTCGATGCACTTAAACTAGTATGTAGGGTACAGTAGGATAATAAAGTACTACGTAACACGACTTGACAAAACAGTTTGAGAGGAAGACCTAACGTTCAGTGGACCCAGCTAAGTTTCTCGATAGCGGGTTTTTCTAGGGAATCATCACTCACAATCCCGATGGATTTCACGTTATCCGGCATCTTTTCCAATCATAGAATCCTGAGAACCTTTTCGGAAATATCACTTACTCCCAGCGAATGCATTTTCCGCAGCAGTTAGCTCGGCATCACATCGCCTAATTCCAGGCCCGTAATCAGTCTCGTGATTTTCTTATTTTCACTTCCTTTGAAACTGTTTAAGAGTCTTTCTTTAGCCGTCGTATACTTAGTGTCAGTGGAATCCTTGATAATATCCCAAATGTTCTCCAAGAAACGTGGTTCGAGTTGTCCCACGAGGTAATTAAACTTCGTTTCCTCTGTAGCAATTTTGCAAATGTAGAATTGGGCCTCCGCCTGATAAAACCATATCTCAGGTTTGTCTGTCCAAAATAGTGGCATCTTTATGCTGACGGCATCGGCTTCCACGTCATTGGATGTTGGTTTATCGTCGTTAAAAGGCATCACAAAAGTTCATTCAATTTTAAAGTCTCTAACGATCGTGAAGTCGAAATTCGTATTGGAAGAAATATGTTACAATTAAAAGAACATTTATTTTAAAAAAGGCATCGTCCTGTAAAATTTTCCACAGATTTCAAATCCGTTGAAAAGTTTACTCTATCTTTAACGATCCGGAAGATAGAAATAAGAACTTCAAAAAACTCCAGTTAAAATTGTATATCTTTTGTTCGTCCCCTGGAATCTTCATTGCTGGGATAATGAAAGGGAAAAAATAAATCTAGAATTGTAGATATGTTTATGCTGTTGCCATTCTAAAGAAAACAGTCATAATTAAATGTCAAAAAATAAATTTTAAATGTTCTAGATTAAATTTTAAAATTCACAGTCTGGACACAAAATTTGCAAAAAATCACAACTACCAGCGCTAAATTTCGTGATTGTAGATTCGTCAGAACATTACTTATAGAGACGCACTTTCTTTTATAATAGTAGAAATGCAAGTACATTTGGTCCGCGAATTGTTATTCCGGTTTGTCAGATGCTTTTAAAACTTTTGGTGGTTCTACAAAATTGCAATAATCAGGAAATACGACTGTGATAGCTAAAATATGACAGCGACATTTCCCTGTGTTTACTCATACACAAACCTACTCCATATAATTTTACTCCAATTAATAAAATTTTGAAACCTACTCCAAAACAGTTTTTGCTGCAACAGTTGGGAAAAAATTAGGAGACAGCTTCGGCATTGTGGAATGATTTGTCTTTACCATGGTTTCACTGAAAAATCCTAGCATCATTTAAAAATTTACTGCTGAAGGACATTAAACAAACTCGATGGATTTGAGAAAAGCAGAAACTTGCTCCGGTGATGTCTCTTCTCACGCCGCACAATACTAGGAAAGGAAAGCGTCAAGCGTAGATGCCACGTTCTGTAAGACGATTGAAAAAATGTAAAAGTTAATACTTTCGCTACCAAGAACGCTATGTAATACTCATACTAAGAAAGAAAGGTTCCTAGCATCCAATTTATATACCTACTAAGTTACTTTCAAACAAACTGTCTATTTATTAATTCCTTCGTTCCAAGGAGTATTATTAACTACCTACAGGCATCAAAAGGGTTTAGTAATCTCAAAAAAGAATTCTTAAGTCCTGTTAACCTTTAACTGCTCCCATGGTTCTCATAGACCCCGATTCATTTTTGACAGGTCGTTTCCACACCTTATAGTGAATATTGATCCCAGTCCTATTCAGTACTTTCCTACTACGTCCAACAGAAGATACATTCCAAGACTGGTTTGGCTACCCCAACTATTTCATGTTTTACGCTAGTTGCATTTCCCGCGTGGTCTCTTAAACCTCTTAGAGCACTTGCGTTACCGTTCTTGTTGTATGAAATCATCTTAGTTGGTGTATGGAATTTCGGCTGAGAGCCTAAAATGGCAACAAACGTTACTAAAAAATGTCCTGTGTATCTTACACAAAAAGAAATTCAGTATATTGTTGATAGTTGGTCGGAACAAGGCTTAGGAGACAAGGAATCTACATAACATATAGTAATAAAAATGTATTTCATGTTGAAAATTGAATTATCTAAATTTAAAATGTATGAATAATAGCTATCTAAATAATCTTTCATTAATATATTGTTTTAATCAACTTTATACGAACTGTAGTGAGCGAGGTCTGAGAGACCCTTCCACTCTAGTTACGAGACAGATTGTGACACAGCAGTTAAGTTCTAAATTGTACTTGATCTACAAAAGAATTTCCGCCTTTCAATTAACAATGCAGGTAGTATTGATTAAAATTGGGCACTGGGTCATACGAGTTTTTCCACTCAATAAAAGGCTGATTAATTCCCAAAGTAATTAAATTTTAATTCTCAGTTTCTTGACTTTGTAGAAGACATATTGTGTTAAACACAAATGTTTTAATAAAGATGAATTGAAATAGAGAAACTGGAATTACAACGTAAATTTTAGGCGTTTAGATATTTACAAGAAAATACATAAAACTATAACTTCCAGTAGAAAATATATTTTTCTAATGCGTCTTCGAAACAATGTGGTGATAATGAACAACCTTAGTTTACGAAGACATGTTAAAAAAATTATTCTGTTTTAAATATAGTGTTTAGTGACTGACGACTCTAGTAATGGATACGAGAATTATTAATACCTATAAGCTCAGGAGCTCCCGCTGTTGACACATATTTCAAGGACAAACAAACAACATTGATTAAATGAGATCACTTTGAAATTTTTAATCAGGATGAAATATTATAATTCTGCTCTAAAAACAAGATCGTATACACTGTATATTATCCACAGAATAAAATATAATATTATGATTGGATTCATAGATCGAGGTAACCTTAGGAACAGAATTATTATCCTATGTTCATTTCCTTATTTTTGCAATCCAAGTCAATTTCGGAAATATTGAAGACTGGTACTCTTACAATGATAAACTAGAGATTCAAATTCTGAATTATGTAGAATTTATTACGGAATTATGCTTCCTTCCTTATAATTCTCATATGTTCTGGTAATTGTAACTACATTTCTTATAATCATACTTTTGAATTTAATTTTATATCTTTAACATACACATATTAGTATTTTGCAATGAGAAAAAAATGTAATTCCGTAGAATCTTTACAAGCCCAACATATGACTGCGAAAATTCTCACTTTATTTATTACGAAAGCTGCGAATAAAAAATAACAAAACAGATTTATAAAATTTGACAGTATAAATTTTGGTATTTTACGGAGAAGTTTATATGTGAGAGTTTCTGCAACGAGAGGTTACTATTACACCTTGAAACAAAATGGAATCCTTATTCCAGGACATAGTATATTAATTCAGACCAACATGCAAATGGTGTAGCGGTGTTTTCATGGTAACTGAAACAGATACCTTTACTTTTCAAATATCATTTAGTTTTTAAACTTTCCACAGATGTGTGTATTGCTTAGAATTTGTATATCTGCGATTGTAATAATAAAAGCATTTGTTTCTACATTCTTACGAAATGTAATTACGGAGACTAGTGAATGGAATTTTATTTTCGCTTTATCGCAACACATTTGATGTTTTGTTTTTATCATCTTTTAATTTTTTTGCTATACGTGAAAAAAAAATTTTTTTCGTTTCGATTTTTCGTTGCCAAGACGAACCCAAATGGCTAGTTGAAATAGACATAGCAGCCTTTTGACGAAAACAGTCAAAACAATTATTACACATTTTCTTTAAAGGGTATTATCGACTGATAATGAGTTTGAGTAGACACAAAGTATACAGAAATCAGATATTATTTTTCCTGCTAGGCAAATCCACCCGCATTATGCACATTGGGAAGTAGTTTATCATCGTAGATTAAGTAATGTTTGACGTTTAATATAATTAACGTTAAGAATCGACAATCCTATACAAATTAGAAATTCTTTCTTAGTAAATTTTACTTGTCACCTACTGAAATTGTGTACCAAAAACAATTGAAGGTAAATCACGCCAGGAATACAATGTTGATTGGCGTTTATAAAATACGTATTGCGTAACATAATGAAGTTCCAACACGTAAACAAAAACTAATTTAGTAGGTCACAAAAACCTTTCTTATTAACAGTTTGTCGGTGGCTAATGACTAACACTAACAGCTCCTGGTTGTCAGGTATTTCAATTAACATCGCACTGGGAACAACAGTACAGGCTATTGGCATGATCAAACCCGAACGGAAATATCGGAGGACAACAGCACGTGATTTTGAATAACAATAAGCTGACACACCACTCTCCAAAATTACACACCACGGCAACTTGAGGACGTTTGGTTAAAAAATTTTACCTTCGTTAAAAAATCAACATGAAGTGTTTTCTACTTGTAGCTAAGCTAAGTGAAAAGTTTGATAACTGGTATCATAGTTACTTCAGAGAAAATTAGTTTTTCAGTTTCTAACTACTTGTGTTGATAATTTTGTTCTAACTATGAGATATATTTTAAAGTTAATTTATTTATGTTCATACATTCAGGTCATTTAATTCGATTGAAACAGTATATTTAGATCATGATTATAATATTTAGAAATAGCATAAATTCTACTTAAAAATTAACTTTATTAGTACTTGTTAGCACTTCCAAGAATTCCAGCAATTAAAAGTTAAAGCAATTTCTTAACTAATTTTGTGTTTGGCTTACAGGAAAAAATAACTAGTATTTATGTTAACATTTTTATACATTGGTGTGCAAAAATTATGGACGAGGCGGTTTATGTAATGTAACGTCGTACAAATGTGTACTAAAGGGACGCAAATTATATCATGAGATATCCAAAATGTAAGAGAATGGGAAAAGTAAAAAAAAAAAACTTTCCAAAATAGAAGTCCAAAGGATTAAAAAGGAACTTAATTGAAAATATAGCATGGAGCACGATGCGACAGAAGCCCAAAACATTCATGTGATAGGTGTCCAGCAAGAAACAACCAGCCTTTAGTAGGGGATTTGATCACTCCTGACTGCTGGGCAGCATTTACATCGTCTGCCCATGCTGAGTACGAGGTTGTGAACAAGCTGTTGAGTCATTGCTGTCCAATCCTCTGGCGGTTGGTGACGTGCTCCCAAGCGTTTCCCTAAAGTGTCCCATACATGTTCGATGAAATTTAGATCCAGGGACCTTCCCGGCCAATCCATACGTTCAATAACCTCACTTTTCAACCGCTCTTCGACAGCAACTGTCTGCCGCCTGTTCCTTATTGCCTGTAGGGCAATATAAAGTTGTCCGCTGTGGTGTTTGCTTGTGGACGACCACTGCTGAACCTACGGACAGCTGTTTCTGTTTGAAATGCTCTCCAAACTCGTGAAACGATGCTGTGAGCGATCCCGAATTCCTCAGCTACCCTTGTCACTCTTCCCAATGATTCGACCTCGGGTAAGGTCCTTCAGATGTCGTCTACAAGATTGCGGCATTTCACATTGAGGCAGCAGCTGGACGTCCTTTAAACTGATGCATGCCGGGCAATATATTTCATAGAAATGCTGAGCTTACACCGCCATAGTGCTTTACTCCGCCCACACAACCCCATTACGTCATGCTGCATATATGCGCATGCCCTACCGTATCTGACCCTAGTCGATCTCCTGAAGGGTCTTTCAGTCCGCCCTGCCTCCTTGTCCCGCTAATATGATAATTTTTTAGCTTCGTCCTTCATTTTTGCACACCATTGTATTCAGACAGTAGCACGGCAGGATTTCATTTAGGTATGTAGCTCGGTATTTCATTAACATCGCACTTTAGCAACACAACGGGCTACTGGCGATTGTCCGAAATTAAAATAGAAGATTTCATTTAAGAAGGGAATAAAGAAAAAATTAATATTTTCTACGTGAAGGTCTTATCACATTTTGTTAGAAAGATCTTATTGAATTGTTTTGTGTTTTTGATAGGTGTAAAGTTGGTCCTTTAAACGGAATGTTTGAGCTGTTGAAAAACATATATTTTTTTTTTGCATTTATAAACCAAATAATTCTGTACCTTTTTCCTTCTTCTCTTAGTAAGAATCTTCGCCCTACATTTTATGCAAGTACCCATTACTAAAGCGAAAGAAACATTTAGTGCCTTTTAAAAGCAATACTTCGTTTAGAAGACTGGATTTTTCACATAGATCAACCTACGAGTGCCCTGCATAGAGGAAATATAAAAGTAGACTGAGTAAAGAAAACCCTCTTATATACTCAGAATATCATGTGACCAAACTAGTAGTAACTGGACCCTTTGAAAATAAAATTTATAAAAATCATAAACAAAGCTCTAATTAAGGATTGGAATTCTTGACAGAAATTTTAAATTGTATCTATAATTATTACTTTAATATTTCGTTCTATGCTTGCAAAGAGGACATTTAAGGAGGTAGGCATTGTAAATTAGAAGTATATATATAAATTTTTATTTTTATTTGAAATAAAAAACTTTGATTTCGTACAAGAGTTTGAAGAAAATGCGTAACTACATTTATTCTATAACAGTTCTTGGTTCGTGAAGCGCCCCTTTCTAGAAACCAATACATATAAATATATAACCAAGCATAAATATAATTATTTACGAGTACACTACAAGCTCCAAAATTCGCAATCGTCCGGCCCTTGGCCATTCAGGTCTTCCGAATTTTTGCACATTTTTTGCCAAAAAAATTCTTAATTTACCTCCCCATAATCTCGCGAATTGTGTGATTACAATTGTAAAATTGCAAGTTTATAAATAGAAATAATTTAAACAAAAAGGTAAAACATTTTTAATACAATGATAGGAATGTTTTTCTTGCAAATCTTCTAAAATTTCTGTATGGTATTTGCTCTGAACATGGCTGTTATTTTGCGTTGTTTCATCAATTAAGTCCAGGTTTAACTCCTTGTTCTTAAAAAATTGTCGGAAAGATGTAAAAAAAGAGAGAAAAATTAACAAAACGTCCCGATTTTGGATAACTCCGGATATTGGATAAATTTATTAGGATAAATATACTTTATATATAGCCAAGCCACATGTAATACTGAAGGTTTATAGATCTAAGTTTTATGAAATGTAATAAGATGTTGTGATGAATACATTTCAGCATCGGTTGTTTATGTGTTCCGTCCCTCTTGTTAATGGAAGTTTGGAGAGTGGGCTGCCAGATAAAGTTTGATCTAGTCATCTAACCGGGATTGATAACTACGAGGCGTTTTACTTGGATACTTGTGTAAGAGATTGGTCCCCAGATTGTGAGGACAATAGCTCCAGTGTGACGTTTTTTAAAATACTAACATTATCTTGTTCATGGAATCTCAAACCAGGGCTGTATGTTTACCAAATGTATTTATTGTCAAACAGTCGTATTTCAATTCCGTCATTTTCATATTTTGTATGTCTTACAGAACGATACAATGCTCTGGAGCAAGCCCTCTACCATTAAGAGAATTGATAAGAGTTGAAAGAACGTATTGGCAGTGAAAACTGACCTTATCATTGGAGGCATTTAGTTTTATAAAGAGATTTGTATTGCATATTTTGAGGGTTATTGTTCTTTTCTAAAAAGAGCTTCTTCCAAAAGATTTCAAAACGTTCTTTTGTATAAAGAAAATCAATCTACACGTTTTCTCTGCCCATTATCAGTCGATAATGGCAAAATCAAGGGAGAACAAGTTGTCATTTTTAACCACGGTATGTTGACATTGTGTAAAGTGTTGAGATCAACACCTGAACAGGTACCCTACTCTCAAAACTTCAACACCACATCAGCGTAAAGCCATTTAAGGCCTCGACTAAATCCAGCCATTAAATTTATGATAATGAAACAGTTTATTTTTAAATCTTTAAGGAATCTTTATTTAGCAATAAAATTTTACAGATCATGGAGCATGAATTTTGAGGGTCGAAACTTAAGCATTGAATTTAGGGGTTAATGTAAAGTGAGCTGTGGAATTTCTGCATATACACGTGTTTCAATAGCAAAAGACCCATATTATAGCATTGACATTTAAGTAATTGTCACATTAAATATTTATTTTTCAGTAGCATTTTAAGAGACTGACAATCAGCACTTGGTCTTGTTATTTTAATTATATTGAACTCAGCCTGATCTATTAACTAAAAATTGAATGCTTTATAAGTTAAACGTTTTCGAAAGATTTTCATATTTTGCAGTCGCTTTGAAGTTTCACCTCTTTTCCGTGAAAGATTTACGTACTTCCTGTATTCAATACCTTTAACTTTTGAAGTGAGCCGCGGTAGCTCAGTCAATAGTGCGTCGTGCTCGCATCGGAAGAGTTGTGGGTTCTGTCCTCTGTGGAGCCTGCAATTCTAATGGTTGCGAGATCGGCGCTTGGGCTTGGCTAAAGACCGTTTTGTTCGCTAATGGTGGCTGGGGCACGTTAAATAGGTTGTGGTCACAAAGTCCTCCATGTTCCCATATCAAATCGATACCTCTGGGGGTACCTGATCAGGGGGTTATCGGCCTCTGATTGGGATCTAAATTACGATATGTATGAGTGAATGGATGTGCGAAAGGGACCTTCCTGTAAAACGGACGTGTCATGCATGAAGAAGTCCAACCCTAAGTGCCAATGACACACCCCAATTGGACCATATATTGCTTGCAGGACAACAACAACTTTTGAAGTCAAACAATGGATGTAGGATAATTTAAAAATAGTTTTAACTCTGTTTTGAAGCTTATCTAATTTTGTCACCATAAAAGCATAGTTCCAGTTAATTACCTCAAATAATTTAAACTTTTTCGCTTAGGCGATTTAATTCTTCAAACAAACACACCCCTCATCGGTTGCAGTTAGCCATGGAGATCTTTCGACATGCAACAGTGTAAAACTCAACAATCTATTCTAAGAATACTAAAAAAGTCGAATTGTTGCGCAGTGTTGTAGTTACAACAATGGCCATTCACTTTATAGTTCGATTTTCTCTTTCATTTCATACTCTGCTTTTTGATTCTCAAGTTAGCGTCTTAAAAGTTTTCTTGCAATCTTTACTATAATTTTTCAAACGTTCAGATTTTCTGAAGTAATTTCTTCGTCGGAGATTTAGTGATTCCTTTGGAAATCATGTCCTATTTCCGAACAAAGAAAAATCGAGGTTTCAATTTCATGAGAAGCCTTTGGTAAATACCTGAATTCATCGCACAAATAGAACTTCAATCTTAGCTTGAGTAACAATTTTAACTAACAATTTTTTGTAACTGTGTAACCTATAATAAATATTTGTGAGTGCTGGTTATATAAAAAACAAATAACGTATTTTATTAGAAAGAAAGTCTTGTGGGTTTCTGGGCTCATTTACAAGTAGAAACTATAGTTAAGCATATGTAATTGACTCAAAACATTTTTAATTTACGTGATAACTACAAAATATTTCTTTAGATTTTGTTTTACAAAAATAATGTATAGTAGGTATCTATCTCTCTCTCTCTCTCTCTCTTTATATATATATATATATATATATATATATATATATATATATATATATATATATAAAAGATCTAGGTTGTTTGAAATATAAAAAGATGTTGTAAATGTGAATATATTTCAGCATCAGTTGTTTACGTCCCTCTATTTCAGGGTTAAGGGGGAACAGACAGGAATTGATGTGAAGGCAAAAGAGCCAACCGGAGAAGATAGTGGGCTAAATGAAAAAGCTCCTGGACACATTACAGGTCCAATTAATAAAGAGTCTGAAATCACGTGTCAAGATATTGAACAAACTCACCAAGTGGAAGTGATCATCGACCAAGAGGAAAAGGAGACTGACCAAGTAAAAGTAATCACCGGACAATATGATGGTCAAAGAAGCCAAGAGAAAGATGGACAAACCGACCAAAACGTTGATCCTAATGGCCAAGTAGCCCTTCAGTGTGTAGATGCACAGTCAAAGCCGCAGGAGGATGAAAACATAAATTTGTGTTCAGTAAGTATATTGGAAATTTATTGATGTAATTTTAGTAAAACCTTTCTTCCAAAAAATTTATAATTCTTTGCCTTTTAATAGTTTAGTACGGATTGTAAATTTCCAAATGCATGCTCGATTTTACTTAATGAATTTTATCCGATCTTTTAGATGGGTTTATGAAAAGCGCACAAACTGCGAAAAAAGCTATTGGATGTTTTTAAGAGGTGTAAAATTCAAACGAAACGTTTTGTCAAGTCCCTTCATCATATGAATTAAATGTTCTTCGTTACACATTTTGTAATTCCATACTATAGAATGATAAATTTACTGTCTGTGAATCAATCTCAATTTGCTTTCAAATCGTTTCTGAAAACAAATCCAAACGACTACGACATCTACAAGGGGACATTTTTTCGGTCGAATCAGGATTATAACATAATTCGAAGATCAGAATGTGGTATCACTACCCTCTAAGAGAAGCAAACTGCCCTTTTAGACTCATGATAGTTATTTCTCTCGTTTGCCCTGCATCACTACTTTTGCGATGAATGCAGATCTTGTATAATAGGAGACGAATCATAAAGTGATCTTGGATCATCTGTGCTGTAGAGAACTTCTATTCTAACATGTTTGAAGTCACTATTCGAGTTTTTAATAAATGCAAATGCTTTTTTGCCTTAACATCATAAGTTGGAGCTTTATAAGTTAATAGTTTATATTGCATTTATTCTATCTGTATATTGGCTTTTCAATATAAAAATATTTTAAATGTTACAACTACTACTAAACTATTTATTAATTTAGTATTCGGTATAATCTTTACTCATATTTTTGGGTTACAGTATATATTTAATAATTTTATTAAAAATATGGACAGGAGTTACATACCTTTTAAACTCTTGAAAAATCTTAAACGATCTGCTTTGAAAAAACCTTTTTTCTGTTTAATACTCATACTTATAACTTTATTTTTAATTACGTATCCAATGCAGCTTTGATTACACACACATTTGGTTAAACAGAGCTTGGATAAAAAGTACAATTTGTCAATGTTCTTCTGTAATGCATTTATTTGTCGCTCTGCAGTGCATGATCTGGAACTTTACATTTTTTTTTATTCCTAGGTACTTTTGTTTTTTACCAATATTTAATTTGTCTTTTTGCTCTTACAGTTAAATGAAATTCGTCGGAAGCGGCAATACAGGGTTGGTCTCAACATATTTAACAAGAAACCTGAAAGAGGTATTCGCTTCCTAATCCAGCGGGGTCATCTGGAAGCATCTCCTAAAGTTGTTGCTAGGTTTTTACTCTCTCGTGAAGGACTTAGTAAACAATTGATTGGAGAATACTTAGGGAACTTACAAAATTCATTCAACATGGCTGTATTAGGGTAAGTGTTTATTCTGACTACACGTAATTGAAGCTAGTAGATAACATCTGCTCCCCAAAAATGTCACTGGTATGCCTTTCGGATGAAGTGACCCCGAGAGAAGAAAGTTCTTAAAACTGCGACGTGTGACGCAGAACTAAGTCTTTACAGATAAATTTGTCCTTAATTTTATCAAAATTTTGACCTGTTTTTTAAAATTATAATTCATAATATTCTCCATTGTCACGCGCGCTTCCTAAGTCACGTAAAATACCACAAACACTTTATAAATAACACATCTTTTACGTCAATGACAAAATGCATGCTAAACAATTGCAATTGCTTATAGTTGTGTTGCAGAACATTGCATATATTTCAGCACCTGGGGGAGGGATTGTTTAAATTGTGCAAGATTTATTTTTTTTCAAACGTGTGTTTGGATACGAGCTTTTGATTTTTTGTGTACTCAAAAATAAGAGGCAGTTTAAATTGATCAAGATTTACTTCGTTTCAAACGTTTGGTTTTTAGCTTTCGATAAGTGTGCTCCCATATAATTTCAAGAAACAGCGAAAGAAATAATTTTTGATGTTATTTTTTATTATAAATTATCATAAATTATTTCAATAAGATTTTTTTAAGGCCGCTTTGGAATAAAAAGGATAGGTTATCACTTTTTGGTATCTCATAGAATTTTGATAATTTGTTTGTGTATCTTGTGATGAAAAAAGTTGAAAATCGCTATTAACCTTTTTACTCCGGCTATTAGATATCAGAAGAGCTATTCTTTCCTGTCGCCATTCTAATAACTTTCAAGTTACAAAGCCGTTGTCTAAATTCTTTCTTGGTACAATCAGGTTACAACTGGTGTACCAACCGTAGTGTAAAAGTTAATACATACAAAGTAATAATGTTTAATGGTTGAAATTGCATGGGTGAATAAGTATATTTTAAACTTAAAAATACTTGACTTTTAAGAAGTTTGTTTTCAAAATGTTCCCAATTCAAAGTAGTTTGAGCTAACATTTCTAACTAATATTTGTGAAATTAATATTCTTTATTCATATTTTGATTAAAATTTATGATTTAAAACTCCTTTTCCTAAAATAGTCAGTATTCTCCCTAGAATTCAAATTTGTTTAATTTTAAATTCAGTATTAAAGTAAATTTATTTAAATTTACTTTTATAACACTAATTTCCCACTCTTTTTAAAAATTCATACAGTACATCAATTTTATGTTACAGGAGATTTCTATTTTTGAACATTGGAAGTAATCTTATTAATATTGGAAGATATCTTGGAACAATTTTTATTGTGTTTCATGTTTTTACTATGTATTAAAATATGAGTAAATTCTTTATTTTTTTAATTCTGATTCTATTTGCCTTCCACAGTTATTTTGTGGAAGATCTGGAATTCGCACACATGGAAGTTGACGTTGCCCTCCGAAAGTTTCAGACGTACTTTAGGATGCCTGTAAGTATTAAAGAAAGTTTCATTTAAAGAAACTCATACCTGATGTATGAAATTGCATTTATATAAAAACATGCAGATAATTTCAACAAAACAAAAACTATTCCATTGGTAAATCTATTGCTTTCACAAACTATTATACTTTTTTAATTAATTGAAGTTCTCCACCACACATGCTTTAAAACATACAATAGGGTCAAAACAAGATTATTTAAAATAACACACATGTATAATAAAGTTCCATGAATTAATAAATTTACATTATGCACACTTAAATTTTTCCATAAAATAAAATAATTTTTTTCTGAAAAGTAAAGATTATTTCATTAACATATCCAATCATACTTGTATATTTATAAGTATTAGTGAATGGTTTATATGTACTTTTAGGGAGAAGCACAAAAAATTGAAAAACTTGTGGAAGTCTTCAGCCATCGCTACCTTGCCTGCAACCCCGATGTAGCTTCAAAATTGCACAACCCTGAGACCGTATTTGTGCTAGCATTCGCCATCATGATGCTAAATACTGACCTCCACACACGCAGCATGAAAGCTGATCGAAGGATGAAAATGGAGGAGTTTGTACGTAATCTACGATGTGAGTACCTGCCTCTGTGAGCTTTTTGTATATTTAAATACATCTGCTTAGTACGTGTTTTGATGAATATTTTGAATTTATATTAACCTATTTTTCTACATTTTAATAGCTATTGATGATGGTCACGATTTGGATCGCGAAATGTTGATCGGCATTTATGAAAGGATCAAAATGAATGAATTCAGAATGGGATCAGACCACATAACTGAAGTTTTCAAAGTTCAACAAACTATTGTTGCAAAAAAGCCTGTAAGTATCTTCTCAAAACCATGAAAATTAAATGCTACCTATTTATCGGAACCTTTAAAAATGTATATTGGACACTTCTAGTGGCTATAAAGGTAGAACATTTGTAAAGAACAATCTTGCAGCAAATTAGTATATTATATGTTCATGGAAGTAAAAAGATATGAAACGTTAATAAAATCGTTATTATGACTTAGTTGTAAGTACTATTTTAGTTTAAGTTTTCTTAGTTTAGATATTTAGTTTAAATATTTGTGTTTTCCATTTCTATATTTCTGTTTCTTTAATTTTGTAGAACCTTGCCTTACCTCACAGGCGCTTAGTTTACAACTGTCGTTTGAATGAAGTTTATGGCGTCAGTAAAAAAGAACGACGAAGTGTCCATGAAAGAGAAGTTTTCCTGTTCAACGATTTATTAATGGTAAGTTTGTCACTCATTTATTTCAACAAATTATTTAATCAACTTATTTTACAAACAGACTGCACATTTTCATGCAGTTTACCTCAAGAACTGCTTCGAACATAATGGCGTGTATTGAGGGTCACTCTAGAAATAGGGATTATGTGATTTGAGAGGGCTTTTGAAAATAGTTTGTTTACAGTAAGTCAGTTAATAAAGTAACTTTCCTTTTATTTTTTCCTCTTACTATCATGTGTACTTTTATCACACAAATACCTTGAGAGCACGAAACAAAACACCAGAGGATAAGCTTCCTGTTCAAGATATATTCCTGTTATAACACATCATTGGAGAAAAGGACATGGGGTTAGGATGGACACCAGCCTGAACAAGGAGACCAAGAGTAGTTGTTGCTGTCGTATGTTCTTCTGGGATACTTATGAAAGCACGGGATGAACAGAAACATCCAAGACAAGTACAGAAGAATATTTTTTATTATTACAAACGATGATCCCAGCAAAGAACAGAAGAGGTGCGATGCTTTCTTTTCAATACGGGAATCCATTCCAGGCGAAAAACCGACTTCTTTTCCCAATTTTACATAAATGCCTTATCCGGGAATCGAACCCGTGGCCACTCCGTGACAACCGAGCATCATAACCACCATGCTGGCTGGACGGCCAAGAGTAGTAAAGCGCAATATTACCAAATAGAATGTTTCAAGAATTCTCTTTGAGATAGGGGTGTCCTGTTTCTACAGCAAGACAGGCAATATTTGTGTAGCATGTGGTTTATTTTACTTGAGAAAATATAATACAATCTTAAATGTTGATACCGAATTAGAAAATGCGACACATTGTTTTTTTTTCAAAACTGTGTTTGTAGAACGAGTAACACAGCTTTATACTTTAGTTGAAAAGAAGTTTCAACTATATGTAGATAAAAGTATAAAAATATGTAGTTTTATAAATTACCTTTCCATTTTAATAATCCAAACATTTTTTTTTCTGCTTAGGTAACCAAAAAGAAAAGCAATGTTACTTATAAATACAGGCAATCTTTTCCTTTATGTGGCATGAGTGTTACGTTATTTGAAGCCCGATGTAAGTATTATCATTGAATTGTGTTTAAAGATATATGAATTCATTTGTTGTCGACAATTATTAACATACCAATTAGATCTAGATTATTCATGATCTAGAAAGTTTGAATGCAATAATTGAAAAATATAACATTTTTTGCACAAAACTGAAATAAAAATTTTTTTTTTAATATTGTGAAAGCTTTTTTTGCCAAATGTAATAGTTATAATTGTGATTTTGAGTTTGAATTGAAACAAGCAATGATAGATTGCGACCAATTATAAATGGTTAGTATATAAATTTGTAAATTATTACAACATGAAAATTTTGCATTCGATTAAATATATATTTGACAAAACTACTAAAGTTAAATCTGTATATTATGCATTTATTCAAACAATGGTTTATTGTTCAATAGACTATCCACATGGCATTCGTCTCAGTCAAAGAGCTGATGAAAATGTACTGATAACATTCAATGCTAGAAATGAGCATGATAGGACAAGATTTGTGGAAGAGTTGAAAGAATCAATCTTGGAGGTAAAGTATTTTATAATTATAATAAAAAGTATGGCGTTTTTTCTGTGTACGTACTATTAATCAACTAAAATTCACATAAATTTAATTGTTATTTTTCGAATTGTTTTTCGTGTTGAAAATTTTTTTAATCTAAATATGCCTTGCATTCTTCCTTTCTTGCTACCAGAGTTTAAAGTTATTAAATATCAAATTATTATACTACAAAATTTATAATGCAAACTATCTTATCCAAAAAAATCAAAATGTAAAAAAACTTTGTGATACTTTGTATTTAATTCTTTATAAATTTTTTCTAATATGGATGAAAAATGGCACACATGGGACATTGTAGGTGACTGGTGGACAGTAATGTGATAATCTATTTTTTTCGTTACCAAGAAATAAAGATTTCCTTTCTTTTACAAACTGTCTCTGCTACCCTCTCTGTCTTCTCCAAGACATGGTAGAAGTCCCCTTTTATACCTTGTTCTCCGATTGGGCATGAGAGCAAAATGGTTTACGTACCATTCAACAATGCAAGAGCGGTGTAAGACTGGAAATGACCTCACCAAACCAAATGGTGAGGTACAATGGATAGTCAGCTGTAAAGCATGTTTGTCTGAACCCAAACTATTTCCGAAAACGAACTTCAATTATAACTTTGTTATTTAGATGGATGAAATGGAAACCCTAAGAATCGAAGGTGAGAAGATGCGGAGGGTTAGAGGCACTGCGAACAGACGCACTGGAGTTGCCGACATGGATTTAATTCCTCAGACTTCGAAACTCTCATCACAAAGTGTAGCATCAGAAAACATCTTCTTGCCATCAGAATTATCTAATTCTTTGCTTGATCTTCAAGAGGAACGTAAGTTACCTGTATGAAAGAGTTGGATTTTTTATGATATATCTCTCTTAAAAGTATATATAATCAAACCTTAAAATTCATAAGTATAAGATTAATATTTAATTTTAGAAGCAAGAATAGGTGTGTACTGCTATGGATATATCCATATAAATACATAACATTCAGGTTAAAAGTACTAATGTATACTATTATGCATTTATTGTGTATCAGTTCAATATGTAGTTTTCTTAATGTCTTCGGGGTTATTCAGAATTCCCTGTTCAAACTTTAATCAACAATTTATTTAGGATGCAACAAAATAAAGATTTTTTGTCAAAACATATTTCTAGGAAATTTTTGCCAACTACTCTCTTTTAACTTTGTTATTTGTTATGCGGAATTTGTATAAGCATCACTTGTATATCGAGGAGGATAGAGTGCATCGAACCTTAAAAGCAGCCGATGATACAGATGAACTGATCAAAGGTTATACTAAGTACACTTCCCCAAGAATCATGTGCCTAATCATGTAGCATTTCAAGTTAGTATTGCAAGCTGTGGGAAACCGAAACATTCCATGCCAACGGGTATGATGTGAGTTGGCTGAGAAATGTGAGCACTTCCGAAGTGTCCAGAGGAGAATTTTTTTTGACTTGATTTCTCTTAGTCTTGTATGGAGTTTCTGGATTGTTCGAACGTGGCCAACCTGCATCATGTGCGCTAGCATAAAAAGATTCTAGTTCCACCAATTTGCTGTGTAAACATTCAAAAATTTGACGGCTTGGTACTCGCCTATTAGGAAAGCGTTTTATGTTACCATCTTTGATCAACACTTCAATTTCCGTTGTCAGATCCATGTCTGAATATATAATGCTCGATCAAGAACAAACTACGTCTTACGAATGTCGGAATTGAAAAGAAAATTATTTGCACACATACCAAACAGCTTCCTCTTTCCCTTTACACCGTTGATTTTGGTGCACTCTACAATCTGTTTAATTTCCATGGAATTTTGAATAATTTGTCTAAAATGTTCATCTTTCAATATCATTAAATTTTTTGTTGTTGTTAAATTGAATTTTTATGCAACAATATATTGTTGACTGAATAAAAAAGCTTGAAAGAAGCAGTTTGAAAGTACCAACATAAAAGTTCATGGTTAAAGGACGAGATTGAATGCTTTAAATACACTGAACCCCTCTGAGTAATTTGTTTCTCTTATCATTACGGAGGTCGCTATTGCATTAAAGTCATGAGCGTAGTAATTAGTACTTTGTATTACTTTATGTACTCAAAATTTACTAATTTCTCACAGATTAATTTTTTTGCAGTATTAAGAAGAGCAGTTCGAAAAGGAAGTTCAAGCTCTTTTGAACAGTGAGATGGTAAGCGCATCCCTATTATTTATTACTTAATTTTTTTTTCTAATATTAAATTTCATTCAATCAATTGAGCATCTCTCAAATGTTTACAAGAAATCTTTGATCACTTGATACAATGCAATGATATAAATGAAGTTTAATGTTTATATAAATTATCTCAATGGAATCAGTATAAATCTATAGGAAAATTCCTTACCTTCCCGCTTTAGAACATCAGATAAATATTAAATGGTGCCCCATATGTCTTTGGCTTGCCGCTCTGCGTAGTCTTTGGATTTTGATTTTTTTTTAAATATATCCTCAAATATACTAGTGTAAGAAATTAAGAGAATTTCCAGACTTAGTCGATCATCTCTAGAACTAGTGTACCGATTTTAATGAAATTTGATATGTACATACATTGATACAATACAAAACAAATAACCATTCAATAATTGTAATACACACGCAACATCGTGCGTAACATTGGAGTCATTCATTGGAGTGGAAGGTATGAAACAGCGGTTGCAGAATAAACGAAAAAATGGGTTAATGAATGGCTTAATAGGGGGTATGGTCCAATCTTACAAATATACAGGTCTTGCAGCGTGATTTCATACTTGAAATAAGGCAGTTTATCATTTCCTGTGGCAATTGGTCCCACGCGTTCAGAACCGCTGTTTTCATTCCCTGGATGGTTCTCGGAGGGGGTTGCGAGTTGCATTTGCCCTCCCCATAGCGTCCCAGACATGCTCTATAGGGTTAAGGTCTGGAGATCTAGCTGGCCAATCCATGCGGCGAATATCCTCACTCTCTAGAAGTTCGTCGACCAGAAGAGCTCTTTGTGGCCTCGAGTTATCGTCCATTAAAATGAACTCAGGGCCAACTGCAACCCTGAAAAAAACGAACATAGGGCTTTAAGACCTCATCCCTATACCTCACACCAGTCACACTGCCTCTTTCAAAGACATGGAGAGGTATGCGGCCATCCAACATGAAGCCTGCCCAGACCATTATACCTCCTCCGCCATAATGGTCGATTTCGAGGACATTGTAGGGTAGGTAGCGGGACCCTGGTTCTCTCCATATGAACGTACGGCGAGAATCGGTGTTTAGGCTGAACCGGGACTCATCAGTGAAGATAACGGTCGCCCATTGATCCATACTCCAATTTCTATGCTCTCTGCACCATGATAAACGGATTCTCCTGTTCGTAGAAGTAAACGGGTCGCAAACAGCAGGTCTTCATGCGAACAACCCTCCCTCATGAAATCTTTTCGAAACAGTCACCCTTGATACACGGGTTCCTGTGGCTGCATACAAGTCACGAGAGAGCTGAGAAGCTGTAGCACTCCTGTTACGCCTCGCTATAATGGACAAATCGCGATCTTCTCTGGCCGTTGTGGCTCTTGGACGACCTTGCCCAGGCTTTTTCTCGATGTATCTGGTATCCTGGAACTGTTTGCATAAGTTAAACACGACGCTGGGCGTTAAATCGAACTCTCTAACAATTTGGACTTGAGATTGGCCTGCTTCTAGCCTCCCCACAATTCACCACCTTATTCCATCATCTAAACATTGGTGGTTACTCATTTTTACTGTTACAATTTGAAATTAACCGATTGCAACAGAATAACACCAAGAAATTCGCCGAAGTGTGCTTGCGAACGAAATGCGTTTTAACTTACGCCCGCTTATAAAGCCTGTTTCTCTACTGGCTCCGTCTACACACACCTGTACGCTTATGTATTTGACGTACAAGATTTGCATTTTTGTCTAGAAGCATTGGTTTTACATTCAGTTCAGTTCTTTTTATGAAATTCGATAAAATATGCAAATTTTCTTAATTTAGTTCACCAGTGTACAGTAAAATGAATAAAAAATTTAATGGTATTAAAAAACTTCTAACTAACTTGTTTTTCTGCGCAGACGCAAATAACATCTTCTCGCATCTTTACTTAACATATTACAATAGCCTTTTACAATTATGACACAAATGGCAGAAGATAATTTCCAGAAACACGATTTGAACTCTTAGTTATTTTTGTCATAGGTGGGACAACACTGTTGTAGACTTCTCTGAAATTAAATCTATAGAGACTGCTTTATACTTACAGAGTAATCTCTTAAAAAGGCTGTACAATCCATTAAAAAAATTATTAAGTTTAGTTAGCGTCATTGATCGAATATTGTTACTATGCCTTGAAGGGGCAAATAAATATTTAAATCTCTCCTGGAGATTGTCATGAAGTATAGAGTCGTTCCTAACACTGACCTGACTTTCATAGTTGATATATATAGCCTCTAGCAATGTTTAAAGAATGCTGAATAAGGACAGAGTTCCCACTGTTACAATTAGTAAAATATTACATTTTATTAATTATATTTAATAATTTTATAAATTATGTATACTGGTACACATTACGGAATATTTAAGTATTTCCTCTCGGGTTTAAATCCTCATTTGGTCTATTATCGGATGTCAGTAATGCTTTCTATGTATGTGTATGTCAATAATTGGGCGATTTTCGTTCGTTTGTTGAGCGGAGCTTAGCCCAATATTAGTCTTTCGACAGTATTACTACTGAAAAGCAACCCACCAACAAAAGTTACCAACACCAGATTAAAAAACCAGAGCATTGAAAAACTATAAACAAACTGTTTTTCCTCGTTGATGTAACTTATGTACGTTTCCTTTCTTTTAGTGATGCCAACAGCAGAACTGCAACACCAGTTGAGCAACGATAGCCATCCTGGACCAGAAGAGCTCTACGGGTGCCCTCCTCGTGTCCGCCCACCCTCCTTTCTATAAATACGTCAAAATTCCTGCGGGCACGAGGGGAGCATTCGTAGAGTTTAGAAGGCCGGGTGTCTACTCGTACTACTCCAGCTGGTTCATTTGGAATTGCTCCTAGGCGACAGAACATCAAATATTTCTTGGAGAAGTAATAAAAATATTCTATAACACCAAACCGAATCGTCGTCTTTGAGCATGCCAACAGCTGAACTACAAGACCTGTTGAGCAACGATAACCATCCTGGACCAGAAGAGCTCTACGGGTGCCCTCCTCGTGTCCGCCCACCCTCCTTTCTATAAATACGTCAAAATTCCTGCGGGCACGAGGGGAGCATTCGTAGAGTTTAGAAGGCCGGATGTCTACACGTACTGCTCCAGCTGGTTCATTTGGTATTGCTCCTAGGCAACAGAACATCAAATATTTTTTGGAGAAGTAATAAAAATATTCTATAACTCCAAACTGACTCGTCTTCTTTGAGCATATTGAATCAATATTCCAATCACAATTTAAACAAAGAATGAGCGTGTCGCTGCTGTAGCCCAATTGGTAGATTAGCGGAAAAGCAATCGGTGGGTTGCTAGTTCTACATTCTATCCAACCAAAGACCGTCGTGCACATATGGATTGGAGCACGTTAAATCTGACGTGGTTTCAAATGTCCTCAAGTAGGCGGGATGAGTGAACTTGGAGTTGGTTTTCAGCTGAAGTACTGGGGAACTCAGCAAAATTAACAGTTAATTTTCTATGCATAGACTTGAAATATAAGTAGACGTTGTACGTCTATTGAGGGGAGCTTCCGAAAGTGTGAAGGAGATGTCGACTAGTAGTCACCTGACTCCTCAGTGAAAGATATTTCGACTGATTATTATCATTGCTTGACAATGCAGCATCTAATGACAGGGCATTTGAGTGAGTTCTGATTTCTATAGTGGGTGACAATGCTCTGATCAATCAGTTGACAAAGAGATAATGCATCACACTCCAAAAGTCTCTAGAAGGAAGGTATTTTAAGTACAGTCGTATTTTAAAGTCTCAGGGTATTGCTCCGAAATTTGTCACTAGATGTGTACCAATGTGTGGAAAATAAGTATAACCTAATAAATAAAACCGTAATACACTTCAAAACATCTTTTCTTTTGGTAGTATACTCTAAATCTAGTCTCTTGGGAACACACTCTGAAACTACTCCATATTTACAAAAAAAAATTTTATCACCCCCTATATAAAGAGCTTACTATAAGAGAATACATCATTTTACTGGGAGTGCGGATCAATACTATAACATCAAAAAACTAAATACGTTTATTTACAAATATATATTTCATTTATTTCTGAACAATACAGCTCATTGTCTGAGAGTACATCTCACATTTGGCTAATTTGTGGCTACGCTAAACTGAGGGCGCTTTTTTTTTGCCACTATGATGGGTCGAGAGTTTAATATCCTACAACTTGGACATTTTTCATGAATGACGGATGGTTGCGAGTTCAAATCCAACCGAAGATCGTCGTGTACAAAGGGGGCTAATGCACATTCAATATTTAGTGTCCTCAAATGTATTCACGTTGGCGTAGTGTGGAAGTTTGGAGAATATAGCCAGCTCAGGTTTAACTTCATCGAAAAACCATGGTTCAGAGTTACGTGGTGTTGTAATTGTAACTTTTAGAACAGAATAATATGTAATGCATTTTATATTAATAATCCATCATAAAACAGAGTTTTCTAAAATATTAATTATCTATCATGGGAAATAAAATGTGTAAGACTCATACAATAACGTAATATTTTGGTATTTGGAAATCACACTACTGCATCACGCTGGTTCATCTGCACATTGATACATATATGCAGAATCGCAGTACAAACATCGCAGTGCAACTACATATGAAATATGTTGCTGGGTCACTGATGTTTAAAAAAATATTGATTTGGACACTTACAACCGTGTTTACAAAATATACGAACTAATTAAGAATTCACTTCAGTGCATTGGGAAGGAACGTTTTGTCCACCTTATTGCTAATAGAACAGATGCATAGGGATAAACATTGAAAAAGTAGTTAATAATTAAGCTAGTATCGAAGTTAAAATCTGTGATCGACTTTCGTTTTCAAGCATATCACTAGTTGAGGACATTTCTAAAAATACATACATATGTGTTTGTGTGGTGTGTGTGTGTTAACAATATTCAATCGTATTTAAAATATACACTAAATTTCGTCATTATAATTTGCAAAAATCATAACTACACTGTTAAAGTAGAGCAGTCAGGAGTTTTGTTAATCAGTATGATGATATGCTTTTCATCCACTCCACATGACCTCACAAAGGCCTTTAAGGATTGACAAGTGAAAAACATTGAGAAATTGTAATGTAAATCGATTTGAGAAAACGTTTGTCGACGTCTTGAATTTTCAGAATTGTTATGCATTTTGTGCTCAACTTGGTTGATTAAATGTGTCACTTATGGCTACAAACGGTTTGTTGGTTTTATAAAATTGATCTTTCAAAAAGTAATACCAATACAGTCTGAATCACATCAAAATATAAATTGCAGATGTGAATATACAAGTCTGCCTCAATAAGGTTTTCGTTGTTTTTTTTTAACACAAAATTAATAATTTCCTGTACCAAATACAAAAATATGGATAAGTACATAGTAATATGGACAAATCTAAGTATAAATTTAAATTTTTTTTCTTGAAAAAAGGATAAATGAATAACCTTATCCGAAAAACGCCTAACATGTTATCAAGACATTGAATGACACACATTAAGTGTAAGTAACAGAATGAATAGATGTGTTTATCATACATTAATCAGTTACTTAAAGGTTTATATACATGAATTTGAATAAAATTGCTCATGAAATAATTTTGGATGACAAAAATATTCTTTGATACAAGGAATTCTAAAATGAATTTTGGTAAATGTTACTGAGTTATTTCATCCGGCAATAATCCCATTAAATTAGTGATCCAATTATTTATGTTAAGTTCCACCCTCCTAGCTTGCCTTTCGAAAAGTACTAAATAAAAACTAATATCGCTCTGTTTGGGATCATACTTGTACCTTAAATTTCGAAATTCCCGGTCAATATTTTTTAAATTTTAGTAAACATTTGATTTAAGATTAATTTGGTTAGACTGTAAAAGCCATTTTTCTAATACAAATTCTCTGTGTCCTTTCTCTTTCTCTATCCCTTCAATTTCTAGTCGATCATTTATTATTATCTCTAGTTTTAATTTAATAAACTCCTTTTCGTAATTCTTACTTGAAGTAATTAAATTCTTTAAATCAAAAACAATCATTTCGTGTTTTACCACGTCTCCTAATTCTTGTGCAACACCGATCAAGTCTTCTTTTCTACCTTTTCCCAAAAACGACATTATGCAGTTTCTCTATTAAAAACTGAACATAAATGCACTTTTACCACAGTATATTCAATTTCACTTCGCTCAAAATTCTGCACTAAACATCTCATTCAAATCATTTCAATCATGCAAATTTTCTACTATTCATCTTCAGAATATACATAAATATTCAGTTTTATATAAAACACTCCTTCATCTTCTAAATACTTCAATCAACTTCAAAGATTATTCATTATATAAATCTAAAGCCACGTACAGCTTTATAACTTCTGAAACGACCACGTTTTTATTTCATATTTCTTCTGTACGGCGGTGTTTCACACACACAACATTCCTTCTCTGTATTGCGGCGTTCTAACATCCTACTTCTGACTTCCCGTTGGCTGCCATGTTTCTTTCACTGTGCACTTGGAGACATATTGAAACGGAGAACTGTCTCTTAAAATCATTTATTTAAAACCATAACAATAGTACAGAGCGATAGATCCAACAACCTTCCATGGCGTCATCCTTCAGTTCTGTCCTTGTTTACCTTATTAGTGCCTTGCAGCCCACTAACTATCAACGTTGGTGAAGTTGCTTGAATACACCTCTATTGAAAAAATCTCGAGAGTTCTTTCAACATCAAGACGTTTAATGATAGAGATAACGATTTAGATTACACACCCATTTTATACACTCAACAAACAAAACAGAAGCGGCTCAATCCCATGATAGTACTTTACGCAAGTCCAACTTGATTGGCTAGTTTCACGGGCTTGGCTTCACTTGGATATCTCGCCAATCTGATTGTTGCAGTAACCATTTGATTTTGAATATGCGCGTTGTTTCGTAGAAATACAATACATACACTAGCGCCTCAGCGTACAGCGTAAGTGTCCGACAAGTTGACTCTGATTTGCTCCTCATATATATGTTGTATGGTTGTTGTTAGTAATATTTCTTGCCAACTTATATTAAGGGTACTTATACTTTAAAAAGTTTCATTCCGAGAAGCAACGATGGCCTAATGGCTAAAGTCACCCACCTTCAGATTAGCGTCGGCAGCGGAGGATGACTTCCCGAGTTCAAACCCAGCTGGCGGAAAAGTTTTTAGATCCTCCAAATTATTTTTAAAAAATTCCAATTTAATTCCTTTTCATTCTAATTAACTTTTCCTAATTTTTAATACCCTTTTCATATTTTTCCAAGCTTCCGTTGATTTTACATAAATAATCTAAGAACGACTCCTGAACTCACTACCAACTGTTATTTTTCCGCCCCTCTGCCGTCCCCTTTGCTTTAGGATGATGGTGTCGTATCCACCGCTGGCTTAGGACCATTCTGATGTAACAAAAAGCATACATAAAACACTAACTTATATAATTATTAACTTATATAATAAAAGGATACAATTTTCGGCTCCCACCTCTACCCACCCATAGCCATGGATCTGAAAAGAAAAGAAGAAAACAGAAAGGAAGAGATAAATCGCCAACAACTATAAACCTTGATGACATACGTATCTAGGTCATGTGATCCGATTTAGCCAATCAAGTTGGACTTGCGTAAAGTACTATCATGGGATTGAGGCGCCTGTAACAAAACACAGTTCAGTTTACAGTCAAACTTTTACATCAGTTCAGTTCATACAAAAAATATCAAAGTAGCAATGCTTAATTAATGTTATAAAATCAATCATAAAAATTGATAATAATTATATACTTAATAATAATTATTACAGTGACAAATATAAAATTATTATTATTATTTTATTAATTATATTTAATTTTTACTTTTCGTAAAATCGATAACTGTTAACTGGTTATGATATAACAACTTTCTTAGTTCAGCAATCTATTGGCTGGAATCAGAATTATGCTGTCCCAACATTACTCCCACACCAGTAACTGAGTTACGATTATCAGAAACTATGGCAGGGACAGTACTGCCAAAACAAAATCATTACTACAGCTATCACAATACCCAAATATTAATATTAAACGATGTTAAGTAACTTGCACGTTAAAAATTACAATATCATACCAAAACATTTTAGCCGACCAACCGGTATAGTGGTTAAGGTGTTAGCCTCTAGATCGGAAGGTTCCTGGTTCGAATCCGGGGCATGGCATGGATATTTGTAAGCAGAGGGTGTAGAGGCGGCTGGTGCACCTTAAATCTGTCGTGGCCGAAAGTCCTCACGTTGGGTTGGCGTAGAAGTTTGGAGAGTGGGGTGCCAGTTCAGGTGTTGCTTCGTCATCTGACCGTGGTTCAAAATTACGAGGTGTTGTCCTCGGATCTTTACCCTAGGTGATTGATCTTGGACCATCGTAAATAACCCGTTGTGTTGCTCTAGTACGACGTTAACTGAAATTACCATTACCATTACCCGGACCGTCGTCAATAGCCCGTTGTGTTGCTCTAGTACGACGTTAACTAAAATTACCATTACCATTATACTTAAATCACAATTTAGAATCATGAAGAAATCTCAATATTCAAGATACTCGGCAATTTGTTCTGGTTGGGATCACCAGATGCAAACATAATCAAACTGGAAATTTTACAAAACATAATCAAACTGAAACTTTTACAAACATAATCAGTACTGGAATCTTACAAATTTCCTTATTAATCTACCACTTCAAGTAGTAGGATGTTTATCATCAGATAAGAGGTGAGAGTGTTTTGCAACTGGATTCTCATCTGATTGTTTAACAGCAGAGGGTTCGACAGGCACTGTGTCCGTAACTAACAAATAAACTGGTTTTAGACTATGTATTGATATGTTTACTGTTCACTGAAACTGTAAAATATTTTTCAAATCTTTTGATCACAGGAAATGGTCTATCATATGCGGGTTCGAGTGGTTTTTTTATTCGGTCTGTCTTCACAAATACATGAGAGCAAGATTTCAAATCCTTGTGAACAGATATCTTCTGATTTCTTGCAGTGGAAGCTTTACCTGGTTTCAGGTCTGCCATAAAATTCTGTGACTTGGTTACAAAGGTTTCGGGATCAATTTTGATAGTAGGTGGATCAAAAAACTCACCTGGTAATTTAATATTGGTTCCATATACCATTTGGGCTATGGAGTATTTGGTGTCAGGTCTTATAGCAGCTCTTAACCAGATCTTGACATTTTTGTCTGCTTTTGCTTCTGCTGCTTTTGTTTCTGCTGCTTTTATGGCTGAAAGTATTCCATAAAGCTCCGCCTGGAAAACGGAATTATTGTCCTGCATTCTCGTGGTTATTGTTGTGTTATGCGCCCTTCTTGAATAAAGCAGAATGCATTTCCCACTCTTTTCTCCATATTGGAGCCATCAGTATAGTAGCTTATGCCGGAATGAAGAACTCCCACTGCTGGATTTATTCTGTCATTCGAAAGGGTTTTAGCTGGATGTATAGATCAGCCTATCGCACTTTCCTCGTAGTCATCTTTGTCATAATTTGCATCTCCAAGCTTTGTACTTCCTCTCATTCTCATTTTGACGCATACCGCTTCTTTTTGAAGTGAAATATGAAGTGGCGCAATTCCCGCAATTGTTCGAAGGGCCATAGTGGGTGCTGTTCTGTAACTTCCTGTTATTGAGATCATAAATTTTCTTTGTTTCCCATTTAACTATCTTACAGTACGTTTAGTTGGGTTGTGACACCAGACCACTGCACCATGACTCAGAATTCTTTTAGTCACTGTTTTATGCAGCTATGAATCTATGCCCTATGCCTTTCGAAATCTATGCCCTATTCTCCATCTCGTTCCAGCTATTCTTTGTAGCAGTTGAAATTGGAACATTGATTTTTTTCTATAGTTTGTACATGAGCCGCCAAATTTAGCTTCTCGTCTAGTATAAGTCCTAGGTACTTTAGTGTACTAGTTAGTTTAATTCTTCTTTAATTGCATTAGATGGAAGGTCCTCCCGAGAGATTACTACGTAGGAGGTATTTAGTCTTTTCTTCGGACACGTTCGGACCTTACTGATCGGTCCATGTTTTTAACAGATCTAGTGCATTTGTGGCTAGCTCACCTAATTTCCGTTCTGATTTTGCCGCGATTACGAATGCAAATGCTTGCATGTGGACTCCTTCAGGCCTTGGTCGGTCCAATGCTTCATCGGCCACGATATTCCAGAGCACTGGTCCGCTGCACGATCCCTGTGGATATCCTTTTCCTTGTTTCTTGATTGCCGGACCCTCGCTTGTCATTAGCATGACTTTTCTATAATCGAGTACTTTAGCAAGAGTATTTTTAATATTGGAAGGGCATTTAGATTTCGCAAGTCTGTTTTTGATGACATCGTAGTTAAGATTGTCGAATGCCCCCTCAATATCAAACGACACAACAGCGACCTGCAATTTTTTATTTTTCTCTTCATTAATTCTGTTTAGTAAGGTTTCTAGAGCACTGTCAACAGATGAGCCCTTCTTGAAACCAAATTAGAGTGCATGCCTTTCGTTGTTTTCTACTTGATGATAAGTTAATCTTTGCAAAAGCAATCTATCCAAAGCTTTTCCAAGAGTTGGCAGAAGGGAAATTGGTCGATATGATTTTATTTCATCGTGTTTTCTTCCTGCCTTGTTGAAAAGAATAATAATTCCGATTTTTAGGGACTTAGGAAAGGTTGCAAGATTTAGATATTTATTGAAGAAAGCATATAGAAATTCTGGAAATTTTTATTGATTATTTGCAACACCAGATTGTCTATACCATCATATCCAGGTGCTTTGCATTTCGGAAGATAGTTTATAGTTCTATTGACCTCATCTTTGGAGAAGTCTCGGGCCCTGGCGTATTAGTAAATTCTTCTACCATTAGACTGTTGCAGTTGTTACACGGATAAAGTGATTCCAGAATTTTATAAGCGTATTCTTTGACAGAACCAGCATAACCTTCACCTGTTATTTTGAAAATTTCGTCTGGTATTATTCCTTTCAGAAAAACTGCCTTGTAATGTTTACCATAAGGAGTTCTAGCATCTGTACAGAATTTCCTCCAAGCTTCCTTTTTGGCTTTGTTTACACGTTTAGCTCGTGCTGTTTCTTCACCCTGTGTCTTTTTAGATCTTCTTCTAAGGGCATTTACTTCCCTCTTTCTAATTTGCAAATCCTGGTTCCACCAAACAGGTATCGTATTATTGTAGGAAGATTTCTTTTTCCTAAATGCCTTATTGCAGGCTGTGGTAATAGAGTTTTGCAAGTCCTATGTTGTGTTGTTCATTGTTTCAGGCTCTGGACACTCGGCAATGTCTCTATACATTCGAGCTGCATCATTTTCGAAGCTGAGTGCGAATTTTTTATGTCCTACATAGGCTGTTTTGTACCTGGTGTACGTTGATGATTTTCTTGTCGATGAGATAACTGTTCTGACATACATGTGGTCACTCAGTGTTTCCTCATACTGATTCGCTAGCTCTGGGTGAGACACCAGAGTAATGTCCGGCCTGCCCACACTCATGTTTTTGTTACGGTTTCCTACCCCCTTTTACTAAGCAACAAAGAGACCTCCTCGTAAATAACCATTTCACCGATGACAGGGGGATACCGGGGGACCGTTTACCTCAAGTTATTACTACGATTCGTGAAAGGCAACTTCCTGCGCGCATTTACGAAAGAAGATTAAAGAATCTACGAAAGAAATATATATTCTGTAAATTGTGTCTTATAAATTATCAAAATATGTTTATGCAAACTTCTTAAAAACATGGTATTCTTACAAGTTTAGAAAGCAATGGTTTTTGCCCAACAATGAAATAGTGAATGTCGTGTAGTACTGCACCGTAAACGTTAAGTAAATAAAAGAAAATCATAAAAAAAAAAAAACCTTATTTTATGTATGGCATCAACACAACCTCCAGAAAAATTGTCAATAACCAAAAATCGTTAACAATGTAAGTATCACAAATAATGAACATAATTTTAAATATATAATTTACAATGAAAAAGTGGAATTTTTTAAAGGTCATATAGAAATGTAATTAAAATTATTATTATTATTAACTATACCCGCTCTTAAGAGTTGTAAATTAAAAAAAATTGTATTAGCTTTTATTATTATTTTTTTTAAGTACAAATAAAATTGGAAGCTTTCTAAGTTTGTTAAAAATTATGTTTGTACTCTTAAAATCCATAAGTATTTTACGCATAAGTTTTCAACTAGAAAAACTCCATAAAATTAGTGCGGTGTAAGTAAATTCTATTTTTCTAATAATTTTCTCATCGGGCTCATTTGGTACGAACGTTCTCATAAAGATCTCATAACATATCTCATAATATCATAGATAACATATCTCAAAAAGATTTTTCATTTCCTATCATTTTCATAATTTTTGTGATCATTAAAAAAAATTTACTGATAAAAATGGGGGAATTTTCAATGCATCATAATATTCTTTGTTCTTAAAAATGAAGTAATTCGAATTTTATTTCCGTTAACATCATGGGAAAATAGAATTTTTGCGCTTTGCCGCAGCTCAAAGAGTTGATGGAAGAGGTAAGGGTCACAGAGATAACATGATTTATACAGCCTGATATAAAGCTTGTTTTTCGTAGAATTAGATAAATTATGTACAGCCAGAATGTTTAATGAATATTTAGTGAATAATATGAATGATAATTGGTAATTTTTAATTAATGTCGTACTAGAGCAACACAACTGGTTATTTACGATGGTCCAAGATCAATCACCTAAGGGAAAGATCCGAGGACAACACCACGTAATTATGAACCACGGTCAGATGACGAGGCAACACCTGAGCTGGCACCCCACTCTCCAAACTTCCACACCAACCCAACGTCAGGAATTTCGGCCACGACAGATTTAAGGTGCACCCGCCGCCTCTACACCCTCTGCTTACAAATATCCATGCCCCGCCCCGGATTCGAACCAGGAACTTTTAGAACTGGAGGCTAATACCTTAATTTCAATGGATTATCATCTTAATAATGCAAATTATAAATTAATATTAGCTCAGCGCTATTTTATTTGAGGATATTTAATTAATGATGAATGTATTACGAAAAATTCATGTCTAGAAATACTTGCGTGTGTTTTGAACTTGTACTAGTATTATGATGTACCAATAATATAGCGTTGTATCAATGTACACATTTCAAAGATAAAACAATTAATATTACATTTAAAAATTTATTTCATCATCTATGATTTTGTTTGACAAATATTGTTTAATCATTATGCCACATTTATATTGGAAAAAAGTGTGTCAAACCGATTTCCTCATCAACCAAGAGGATGGTTTATTGATGAATTTCACCTTTTGCAATTAGCTAGGCGGTTTCCCCAAGAGGCATTTTTTTTTATTTCCTTTCATTCAATTCTGAATTGGACAGGGAAGGAGGGTGGGATATATTTATGATTCATGGAAGCAGGTCTTGCAAAAGCATATTGCACATTTCACACTACCACGAACTCTACTATCCTATTTATTCACGGCATTTGACACAAGTTATTTTCCCACCATCTAATTTCCTTCTTTTATGTCTATGTGGAGAGGTGGATGGGCTCAAAAATACTCTGCCTCTTGTTCTTCGAATATTTTCTCTCGATATCTGTATTGAAGCAGCACCACCTGAAGACAAAGAATAGTCAAGTGCTGAATGCAACTATAGGTATGCAATCTTTATTTTCGTGTCGCGTTTTCATACAAAGAATCTATGCTTGAAGGTACAAAAGAGGAATGTTACAAAGAAAAAATCATCCGTTTCTCTAACTCTTAAAAACTGATTTCCCATGGTATAAACGACGCCGAAGAAAACTTCAGAATCCCTTTTGTTCAAGTGGCCATGTCTCAGTTGTTGCCGCCCTTTCAGTGACTCGGGAAATAATTGCGCCTCACAGGCATACCCCGACCCAACACTAGATGATAAGAATTGACACACTATCCACATCTCCTGGGGGAAGGCACTACGTCGGCCGGTTCGGCCATCATCCCGTAACCAAGTGCGAAAACGATATTTCGACCTTCCGTGTGTAGAGGGTTAAAAATGAGAAAGACGCTGTAGCAGATGATCCGTGAATCTGGCGGAAAGTGATCGCACGAACAGAGGCGAACATTCAACGCGTAGGAGCAGTGATCAGAAGCAGTCGAAGCAGTCGAACAGTCGATGCAGTGGCCGAACAGACTGGCATATCTCACAGAACATGTCATACGATCCTTTCTTTGGATTCGCACATGCATCGCTCTCTAGCGTATTGTTCCTCGCAATCGCACCGATGATCAACGGGCTGAGAGCTGTACAATTGCGGGCGACCTAATCAGTGCTGCCGTCAATAAAGTGACATTTTTGTCCCGAATCATCAACCTAGACAAAACATGATGTTTCCTGTACTATCCCCAAACCAAGCGGCAGACGTCCACCTGGAAATCGCTACAGTCACTGCGGTCAAAAAAGTTTCGAATGGATCACTCGAAAGGGGGAAAGTCACGCTGGAGCTGTTTTTTGACATGAAGAGCATCGTACACTACGAGATCATTCCGCAAGGTGCCACCCTCAACAAAGAACGGTATGTACAGGTTCTTTGTCGTCTCCGGGAAGCGATCCGTCGTAAATGTCCAGACGTTTGGAATTCAAACACGTGGATGTTGTTGCATGACAATGTCCGGTCTCAACGATACCTTAAGGTGCACCAAGCACTTGCTAAACACGACACCACTGTTCTGCCTCGTCCGCTGTATTCCCCAGACCTGGCTCCCTGCGATGTTTACCTGTTACCGTAACTTAAGGATCGCATCAAGGGCAAGCGCTTTGCAGATGCAGAAGAAGTGATGGCAACAACGACAACCGCTTCACTACAGCTCTCACGCAACGGTTTCCAGGACTGTTTCCAGAAGCTGTATCATAGCTGGCAGACGTGTATAGTTGCGGAAGTAAATTATTTTGAAGGTGATTGTGTTTTGATTACTTTGTAATTATTGATTGTTGTAGTAAATAAAGTCCCCGAATTTATTGACTGTACCTCGTATATACAGGATCGCAGTGCAAACATTCCAGTGCTACTACATGAGAAATATGTTAACGAGTCAACGATGCATAACAAAATATTGATATAGACACTTACAACCATTTTTGAAAAATATACGAACTAAAGTAGAAATTATTTCAGTAGATTTCGTATAAAGTTTGTGCATCTTATTGCTAATTAAAGGCAAAACATAGAAAAAGTAGAAAGTCTTAATTCAGCTAGTATCATAGTCAAAATCTGTGATCGACTTATGTTTTCAAGGATATCACTAGTTGATAGCAATCGTACAAAAGACATACATGTGCTTTCGTGTGGTGTTTGTGTTAATAATAATCAATCCTAAATAAAATATACATTAAATATCGTCATTCTAATTTGCGAAACTCGTAACTCCACTGTTAAAGTATAGCAGTTATGAGTTTTGCTAATTAGCATGATCATATGCTTTTTATCCACTCCACACGACCTCACAAAGGCTTTTAAGTAATGACCAGTGAAAAATAATGAGAAAATGTAATATTGTAATTTGATCTGAGAAACTTTTATCAATGTTTTGAATTTTCGAAATTGTAATGTATTTTTTCTTGAAGTTGGCTGATTTAGTGTGTCAATTATGGCTACAAAAAGTTATATGGTTTTATAAAAAATGTTTTTTGAAAAAGTAATAACAAAACAGACAAAATTACACCAAAGTATAAATTACAGATGTGAATACCAGTCTACTCCAATGAGGTTTTTAGTGTTTGTTAATTATATCCTGCGCCAAATACAAAAATTAGGATAAACACATGGTAATATGGATAAATTTAAGTTTAATTTTCTCCTTGAAAAAATGAAAGAATGACATTTTCCAAAAAAACGCCTATCAAGTTATCAAGTCAATGCATGACACACATTTAAGTTTAACAAAATGAATGAATGGTTTTATCAAATCATTAAGCATTTACTTAACGTATACTCATCTTTAAATCGTTCGACTAAAATTTTTATTAGCATTTGATAGTTATACATTTTTTACAGCAAATCACCTATCTCAAAAATCTACTCAAAACATGAAAAGTTCAAGATACCACAGATGTTTATTTTGCCTTATCATTCAATTTGTTGTACCTATCGTATCTCCGGATAGTTGTCTCGACGAGGTATCTCGTTATTAGCAAAACTGACCAGATTTTGAGGAACGAGATATCTCGTTACTTGAAGAAAACTGACCACATCTGGATTGACGAAATATCGGATCACATAAAGAAAATTGACTGGATCTTGAAGGACAAGATTTCTCATCACTTGAAATTGGAAAAGATCTTGGTCTCGTCATCATAAAGAAAGCAATGATGTCTCTATAACATGATAACTACCTCAGGATTAACAAATTTTAAAATATCACATACGAGATATCTGATCGAACCACTTGGAAGATTAACCACGTGCAAAATCAGCATAGTATTTAAGTACTGTATATGGACAAAAGTATTTGGACACTGCATGTTTTACAGAAAAGTGCTTTGTTATTCTATTTAGTAACGTGTAGGCCCTCTTTTTGCTTGTATTACAGCTGCAACGTGTCGAGGCATACGTTCTCTAAGTTCTCTGTTAGTCTGGGCAGGAATAACTCGCCTTGATCGGATTGAGATAGGGGCTCAGGGTATTCAAGAAAATTCACCTCATTTTCAGTAAACTAGTCCAGCACACGTTTTGCAGTATGACACGGAAGTCAATCCGGTACAGCTACACTCTACGTTTATGAGTGATGGCAACGGCTTTGGCGATTTTTTTGGCGCACTTCTAAAGTCGCCAAGGAAATAATTATTTTCTAACTTTTTTAATGTCACAATTTTTTTTTCTTTTTACAACACACTTTTTAAGCATATTTCAGAACGTTTTAAAAAGTATATTTAAAAAAAAATTTCACAAAAAGTAGTAAGCTTAAGCACATATCAAAACACATTTGTGAACCAGCAGAGAAACTAAGCTATGAATGGTAAGAATACCCTGAAACTTATCAATTACATTAAATAAAGTAAGCATGTTGAAAAAGGAAAAAGATTTACAAAAGAAAAAAAAAGCAAGAAATAATACCTGATAAAGTCAGAATTCTCAAGTAAAAAAATAATGAAAACGAAAATGGTCAAAAAAAAACAAAACTCTTAATCCTGTCGTATCACAGAAAACGATTTAAAAGGACCAATGCAATCAAAGGATATTTTGAAAACAAAATAACCAATGGGAGGAAAGAAAAAATTTCAAACGAATGAATGAAATCAAACGACTTTAACGGATTTTGGAAGAACTTTCTAGAATATTCAAAATGAAAATTGAAAGTTTCCGTTTGCCGAGGTTGCCATGAAAACCACAACAACAGCAACGAAAGATGGGTTGCCTTAATTTATCGTAACTCGCTACTAGAAGTGCGCCAAAAAAATCGCCAAGCCGTTGCCATCACTCATAAACGTAGAGTGTAGCTGTACCGTCAATCCTGTTGGTAGAAACACCCCTCATCGCCGTAATATTTCCAAAGTGTAGACAAGGCCGAATGATCCAGAACGTCGAGGTACACGTCAGCGTTCATGGTCATGGTACCAGGAACATAAGGCAATGGGCCGAATCCCAACAAGGAAAAACAACCCCACTGTAAGATGGTTCCACCACCTAATTTCTGCAGCGTCCAAATACTTTTGTCCATATAGTGTATGTTTCTATCTTAGCAGTCAATGTGCGACGTTCTTGACATTGTTTAATTTTTATTACTACGGTAGTAGTAGGTAGAGTACTGGAGAAACACAATGGGCTATTTGCGACGGTCCGGTATAAAAACCCCGTAAGGAAAGTTATGAGGACACCTGATAGATTTGAACCACGGTCATATGATGATGTCAGACCTTTCGTGGCACAACACTCTCCAAACATCCACACCACGCCAATTTATATTGTTACGGAAATGCTTATAAAAACACCTTCTAGTTTCACCTATTTTATATACATATATTTTATGAAGAAGTAAGTCACACACAACTCATTTAAGAATCAAGACACTCTTCATTTCGGCCTTAAGAAATATGTAATTTAACATGTTAATAACCCTCTGATGGGCTCAAACGCATATATGTTCTACAATTTGCTGTCTTCCTTTTATAGTTTCTAACCAATTTTGACTTCTTTGATGAATATCATATTTTATATATACCCAGTGGTGTGGTTATTTTACTTGGTTTGTTGGGGTTTAAAATTTAAACTACACTATTCGAAAATCTTGTGTTATAAGATTAATTTGCATGATATATCAGTAAAGAAAAGTTGTTGTAAAGTAAAGAAAGTGTTAAACCGTGAAAAGCTTTATTAAATTATGCTTCGGAATACTTTATTATTAGTATCATTAAGATAAAAATAATAAAAAGCAATACATTTCTGCAAGTTTGAAGTAAAATTTGCTATTGATTAAACTACGAAAGTAGACAATTTTAGGAAAAAGCATTTATTCATAAGCAACCTATTAATAATACGAGTTCATCCAAAGTACAAATATAATTATACATCTTATTCCCTTACAATATACTTAAGAAACACAAACGTTTATCTCTTCAAAAGCATAATAAACACCTCCAAATAAAAATAGGCAAAACAATACCATTCAGGTAGTGTTTTATGAGTAAATCACGTTATTAATTAATGCTTTGAGTGATTAATTCAGAACAACACACAACTAAAACATGATTAACGCATACCGTAATTAATGCAAAATCTTGTTAATTAATGTATTACATTTTACTTCCTATAACCAATTATTAAAATAGCTTTAATGTTTGAAGAGTTTACGTAAGAAATTTGTGTAAGCGGCATCAAACATAATTAAATACATCCATCAAGCTTTAGAAAAACCCACACGCTGTCAATTTTCGCTCCTTATTTTTTAATGCGCAGTCTTTAATATATTTTGCATAACAAGTGCTTAAAATAATTAAATTATCTCCTTTAAATAATTTGTGTGACACAAAAAGTGCATGTAGGGATATTTGTATTACAAATTAATTTAACTATCTTTATGAAAAGCAAAAGATTATGTACTATTGTAGCAATGAAGTATACTGACACGGCTTTTTAAAAGATATCTACCTTAACAAATTGTAAAATATTGCAAACGAGATATCTGATCGAAACCACTTGGAAGATTAACCACGTGAAAAATCAGAACAGTATTCAAACGTACTATATGGACAAAGTATTTGGACACTGCATGTTTTACAGAAAAATTGTTTTGTTTTTCTCTATTTAGTAACGGGTGGGCCCTCCTTTTGCTTGTATTACAGCTGCAACGTGTCGAGTCATACTTTCCACAAGTTCTCTGTCAGTCTGGGCAAGAATAACTCACCTTGATCGGATTGAGATAGGGGCTCTGAACATTCCAGTCAAGAAAATTCACCTCATTTTCAGGAAACTAGTCATGCACACGTTTTGCAGTATGACACGGAAGTCGATACTGTTGGTAGAAACAACCCTCATCGCCCGACGATGAGCCAGGATTTTTTTTTCTAGGGTGGCACCTTCTTCTTATGGGAGCTACATGCCCAGTGTCTCTCTTTACTTGGGGTTCATAGTATGTTTTTAATGCTGACACATGATGAATTCCTTGAGTTTGGTCTGGACTGGCCGGGTCGGCAATATCATTTGTTGTCGACGATCGATTTGTGAGAACTACATATGGTCCTTCTCTTTTGGACATTAATTTTCGACTTCTTTTATTTTTACTGATGGGCTGAATAAGAACCCAAACTCGATCACCAGGTTTGAAATATATCGGTCGTCTACGACGATCAAAATCTTCATTCCGTTTGTTTATTTTCAACTCTTATCTTTTATCTGGGTAGTTAGACGAGCAAATCTTTTGAGATACGGTGTAATCTCGGGTATGAAATTGCTAACTCCTCTTGAACCACATCGTATGTTATTCTCAGCTCTCTGCCAAACTATAGGTATGCAGCAGTGTGACTAGTGGTGTCACAAGTAGAAGTATTCATCGCAAATCGGATCAAAGGAAGCTTGTCTTCTCAGGCAGTATGTTCTTCTCCAACTAAAATTGCAAGGCCTGGCTTCAAGTCCCGGTTTTTGCGTTCTGACGGGTTGGCTTGTGGATGATAGACTGGTATGAGATCTTGTGTGATACCTAACAGGTGACAGGTTTCTTGCATGACGGCGCTCACAAATTGCGGTCCGTTATCGCTAATTAACCTTCGAGGTAGACCATAGAGTAAATAAACTTCTTCGAGTAGTGTTTTAGCACAGTTAGCGGCAAACGATTCAGCCCAGTTTTTATTTTTGTCTACCACGATGAAAATCCATCTTTTTCCAGATGATGTCTCTGGTAGGGGACCAAAGAGATCGATTGCAAGAACTTCAAATCTCTGTGCATAAACTGGGGTTCTAAGCAGTCCAGCAGGTTTCTTGTTTGTTGGCCTATATCGATTGCATTCTGCACAGGTTTTGATACAATCAGAAATGTACTCCTCATGCCTGTGAAAAAGTATCTGGAAGCAATCTTGTTGTAGGTGCCCTCTACACCATAATGACCGACTGTATGAGCGTCATGGTGCTCCTGCTGAATTCTCTGACGTTCTTGAATGGGGACTACGAGTTGAGCATCGTCTGACTCGGTTTCAGATGAGTATCGATACAAGACACCCTCATTCATAATGTATCCTCGACTGATGTAGTTGGCAAAATTTTTCTACTCCGTGTCACAAGCCAAAAAAGTAACCTATTCGAGAATGACAAAAGGACAAAAGGTGAATGTTCTTGACTGGTCTGTAAGTTCCCCGTATCTTAACCCAATGGAGAACTTTTGGAAACTGATGGAGAAGGAAATTTCCTAGGACCTGTGATACCAACAAACTTCTTTTTACCCTATAAGGGTTTCTACGACATATCTCGTCCAATATCTGGATAATTTAACTAATTACGAGATAGCTCATCGAGAAAAATCTGCCTTATTACTCCCAAAGGATTGAACATACAAGTGTGTGAAAACAAATTCTCCCTTGCCCATAACTGTCGAGCATGTTTTATCGCCAGAGGCTGGTCACTACAGGGAAGTTTGTTACCAGGAGGGTTAGGTGACTTTTAACCACCAGGAGGGTTAATAAAGCGTTTGATTAATGTGTGACTAAAATTAAACTTCACCAAATACACAAATCAACACTTCTAAAGACGTACAAGATTAAATTCAACATGACTAAATAATATAGCATACTCAGAGGTGTGAAAATTATTAAAATAATTGTGATTTTTTTCAGTTTTTTTTTATTCATTTCGTATGTACTTGAAATATTTCATGAAAGGTAATTTGTTTTGTTGATCCGATCAATGTTCACTTCTTTAGAATAGTTTTAGGGATATAATTTTGTTAAATAATGCCATTTTTTAAAAAGAAAAATATTTGACCCAAAGTAATCAAATTGTTTGGATTCCATAAAGAATTTGTTTGATTAATACACGAATTTAAAATAAAATTTTAAAATCGTCTGTTTGCTGTGCTAGTATTTTCTTTCTTTTCTTGAGTTGGCATCGGTATTATTTTATTGTTAAAGCAATTCTTTTCGATTCTTTGGTTAGTTCATAATTGGTAGCTTTTTTTTTTCGTTTGTTAAAGGATTATTGCATGATTATGCTAAAGCAAGTGATATTTCTCCTTGAAAACTAGCTGTGGAAAGTGTCTCATCCAAGAAAATAACTATACACAACACAAAATCGCTAAAAAAACAAATATTTCTCAAGCATCTGTGTGTAGAATAAAAAGATCTTGGGACTCCAAATGTGAATATGGAAATTCTAGAGTAGGGAAATGCGGAAGGAAAAATAAATTTACTGCAAGAACTGAAAGAAAAATAATTCAAATTGTTAAATCGAACAGAAGAGCAACTAGTCATGAACTAAAAATCTCTCTGCAAGCGTATGGAGTAAATATATGTGCTTTCTATCCGTAGAAAGCTCATCTCAGCTGGACTCAATGCTCGTCGTCCTCGAAAAAAGGCTAAAATCACATCTGCTATGGTAAAGAAGAGACTTGCTTGGGCAAAAGTTGTGCAAGAACAATTCGAAAATTACTGAAGCAAGGTGAGAAATAGTAATTTTCCTTTAATTAATCAGTTGAATTCAAGTTGTTCATTTCTTTTCCTGAAATCATATTTTTAACATACTGACTAAAAATACAGAACTGTTTAAAAATGTGATTAAAAATATTTTTACAAGAATATGTCTCTACAAATTAGATACCTTTAAGTATTTTTTATCTTTTAGTTATGTTTTTCTGATGAATCAATGTTTACGTTATCAGAAGAAAGCAGTCAGTATGTCAGAAAAAGTAACAGTGAAGAATTTTCCCCAAATTGCATTGAACAAACGGTTAAACATCCTACTAAAGTAATGACTTCGAGCGTAATGTCTGCTCAGGGTACTGGACGTCTATGCATTGTAGAAGGCATGATGAATCAGTATCAGCAAAAAAAAAGTGCTTGAACAAAGACTAATTCCACAATTAAAAGACTGGTTTCCAAATGGAGACTTCACATTCATACATGATGGAGCTCCGTGCAAATCTGTGACCAAATGTATGAAAAAAATATAAAAACTTTTCTATGGCCTGGAAACAGTCCAGATATGAACCTAATCGAGAATCTTTGGGCCACTGTAAAGAAAAAATTAAAGAAATGCAACATCATAAACCAGAATGGTCTGATTGAAAGACTCATCCAAATATGGCACCATGATATCGAAATACAATCTAATTGCCAAAGCCGCATACAAAGTATGCCAAGACGTATCGAATCTTTAATAAAAAACAAGAGGATGCACACTAAATCTTAAGTGTATCAATATTTTTTTAAATAATGTATTATTTCTGTAATATAACAAGATTTTATTGTAAATTTCACAGTTATTCTAATAATTTTCATACCTCTCTACTTCCGTTTTATAGCGATCTTGGCGAGAAAGGGGAATGGGTGCATTTCCGCCTTGGCGAGAAACAAACGGTTAATGATGCACACGAGCATTTCCAAAGGGGTTCTTTTCTAATATATAATTGCAAATTATGGCCATTTTCACAAATTTTTTCAATGGATAAAATACATTTAATTTGTAAAAAAGCTGTATATCTTTATCTGTCAATTTCAGATTGAAAATACTAGTAAGAATACTAACCATTAGACTACGGCCGGTACAGCAGCTGTAGCATGATCGCGCCAAGAAAGAATTTAGACAACGACCAGTATATCAGTCTTACCTTGAAAGTTATACGAATCGCGCCAAGAAAGAATCGCGTTTGTTATATCTAAAGCCGTAGTCACAAAATGTTAAATATTCAAAGAAAATCTGTTAGGATAAGGCCGGGTAATTGTAAATGAGCTATACAAGCGCCCACGTGAAATTCCGAGAAACTGAAAAGTTGTGAAATAGGAAAGCTGGCAACCCTGAGGATGTAATATGATGATCCTGTATTTCTTTGAACTACAGATGATAGTAATCTGTTTAGTTGAAAAAATTGTGGTTGAAAAGTTTGAGTTTTAAAGTTGTTGTGTGTTGCATTTTCTTCTTCCCTCCGTAATATATTGAAAAATATGTTGTTCCATTTCTTTACTACGGTGTTTCTATCGAACAGAAAATCCATTGACTTTTCCTTCTGGAAATTTTAATGCACCTACAGTTGAATGTTTACCACTGCCCCATATTTTTAAAGTGACGAGATAATTGTAAACATAGCTTTGCCAGTAGCTTCGTTCAATTTGAATGGAAAACCAATGTGTTCTTCCGTGTAATTTTGTATTTAATGGTAGTACGTTTGAATTGCGTTTTATTGCATTTTTCGTGTTCTTGAGGAGAAGGAAGACTGATTTACTATAACGTCACACATATGGTGAAGTTCTTACAACTGACCATGTACTGTCACGTTTGAAGGAGGTAGAAGAGAAAAAGAACAAAAGGAAGCCGAGTGATATGAAAGTGAAAGAGCCAGGAGTAAGCAAGAAACCAAGAAAGAAGCAAATGGAAAGGAAAGCAGAACTAGAGAACAGCGAGGATGAGGAACTATTGAAAGGATTGACTAACATTGTCGGTGAAGAGTTTTAAGTTCCTCAAACATTCAAGCAAAATATAGAAGACGAGCTTGTAGGGGAAGTTAAATATTTTGGAGCCATTCATGGAAGACAATGAAACGACTACGTCTCTGCTTGTAGGTGTTGAAGGGGGAAGTGAAAGAAAACCCATTTTTTGTATGTATGATGGGTTTATGTCGTTTCAGAAGAGCAGTTAGAGATCATCGGATTCAAATGCATCGACTAAATTCGCTGTGGTTGAAAAAGACTAATTCTGTGTTATCAAAGACCATATCAAAGCAATTTTACCTACTCCAACCTGTAGCAAAGAAAGCCGTAACATTTTTCCAATTTGAGGGCACTGTTAATGTGTAAGAAATGTAATGTTTGTAGGTTTATGTATCAAAGTTTGTATTTTCCAATTTTTAGTTGGTTTTTTTTTTTAACTTTTTTATTTTTCTGTTTTTTACACTAAATATATTCTTTGTTCAGTAAATGTTTGAATTATTTATTCTTATGTATTCATAGAAGTTCACCTCATGATCAATGTAACTTTTAAGTGTCACTATATTTTAATGGGGTAAGAAGTGAGAGTATTTGGTAAATGTAAAGATCATAACGGGGTTGTTGTAAGCATGGTTTTAGAAGGGTAAAAATACCATTGGAGTTCCTTCTATTGCCATTAATAATGTTCATGCTATTACTTGTTCAATATTCAAAATCAAAAGAAAAATCGTTTTGTTTACAATTACCCCTACTTTCAGGGGTAATTGTAAACAGCCGAGTACGGAGTTAAATTTTTTTTCTGGAATCTTCGTACTAATTAAATATTAAAGTACAATAGTGACAAGTTAGTTTAATAGGGAGAACAATGTTTAGCTACTTTATCAAGAGTTTGAAACTAGGGATTGAAAGTGAACATACAAATTCTGTTTTTGGTAATATCGGTAACCGTTTGAAGACGAAAGCACGCCAATTTCCCTTTCTCGCCAAGGCCGCTTTAAAAGGGAAATTCTATTTAAATTACAAGAAACGAGGTAATGAAACAGACAGATTGCATAAATTAAAACCTCTCTCGATTATTTATAACTTATCTTTTAAGCAAACTAAAGTTTAAATTAGTTGCAACTTCGCGCAAAAAATACATTTTATCTAGAATGAATGTGAGAGTTTTAGGAATGAAACTCAAACATGCGACAAACGTCTCACAAACGCTGGATTTGCTCCAATAACTCATCCTTTTTAAGAGAAATCGAAAGAAAAGCGACAGTATATACATTACGAAAAGAGTGTTTACTCATTTGATATCATCTAGCCTTCAATCCAAAAATCAAATTCCATTGCCTGAAAACTCAGTTATTCTTTCAATTTTATGTTTGTGACGTTTTTTAACCCCCAGGGGTGGAAAAAATTCACCACTTCCTCTTTTCAACTCTTCATTTTGTTTTTGTCTTACACGACGCTAACGGATAAGAGGTTAGTTTGATATAACTTCATAACACGTTATCCAGGCAAAATGGCTTTTAAATTTCCCTGGTTTCTTTTTCCTCGCATACAACAAAAACAAAAAGAGATTTCTCCGCACCTAAGGCTACGAAAGCAAAGAAAAATTTAAAGGAGATTGTTTCTTTGGTTCCGTAGTTTTTATATGTATATGCTCTCTTTTCCACGAAAATAAATCTAGCTTCTAATAGCTTGTCGTGAATCCAACATCCTTTTTTATCCTTCCAACTTTCGTGAAGTTCTGCCATTTTTATTCAGTATTTGCGCCTCAGTTTTTTCTGTTTCGTTAATGTTCTTTGTGACTTTTAAAAGTACGTTAGTGAGACGAATGCTTCGGTAGTAAAAAAAAAGACATTGTCAGGGGCCTAACTTTGTTTTCCACTTCCTAGAACGTAATAACGTTTTAAAATGGAATTTTAGAGGAAATGACTTCGAAATAAAAAAAAATAACGGTTTTTTTTCCGAGACAAACATAAAACTCGTTTGGGAGTGGGTCTCTACATCTCTTTGTTTCGTTTTTATTCTGTTTTTTTAGAGTAGCATCCATGGTTACTTTTTATACTTATTTGTTCGATGTCTTTTACTGGCAGCAAGTGCTTTATATATATACACTACCCTACAATAATGGACCGGACGCCAGCGGATTTGCATAAAATCCGACTACTTGTTTGGGGGTATTTTTCGTGGAATGGCATGGTACCTTTGCATGTTGTTCCTGGTAAATTGAACGCATACCATGAACATCTTGGGCAATAGGGTTCTTCCTACGCTCTGGCAATTTTATGGAATGGACGAATGTTACTTCCAGGACAACAACGCTGCATGTCATGTTGCAGCCTCAGTCAAGCAGTGGTATCAAGATATGGATGTAAAACGTCTTCCTTGCTCAGAGTCCCGACCTAAACCCCATAGGACATTTGTGTAACGGGTTAGAGCGACGCTTACGGACAGAACGCTTACTTTTTACAGAAGGAGTGGAAACAAATACCCATAGTTGTGTATCAAAACCTTGTTCAAAGTATACCCAGAAGGGTTGCGAGTGTAATTGCAGAACGTGGGCGGGGGCCATCCCCCTATTAAAGCCTGTATTTTTCCCACTTATAACATCACATCTTGCTGTTCGGGCCATTATTGTAGAGTGTAGTACATATATATATATATATATATATATATATATATATATATATAGATAGATAGATAGATAGATAGATAGATATTATATATATGTATTATTTATATTATATATATAGATAGATAGATATATTATATATATAGATAGATAGATATTATATATATGTATTATATATCTCCGAATCTCTTTACTCTCTTGTCGAAATAACTACTCCGAGAGATTCTCCAAATCTTACCTTAACAGTTAACTCCACTGTATTTATTTACAATTTATATTAACGCTATCTTCATTAAGTATTAAAACGCCTGAATACGTAATTATCATTTCAAAAAGTAGAAGAAACAAAAACAAGTGAAGCTTAGTACAAATCCTTTGAATATTTATGTACACCGACTTTTAAGCTTTTCTCTTCATCCTGAAGAGTGTTACTACTGAGTAAGGTACATGTAAATTACATACTAAATTGTTTCACATTAAATAATTTTTCACGTGCAGTAAGTGATAATATCTGCTGCTCGAGCACCCCAAAACAGTGGAATTAAATAGTTGATACAAACCAAGTTGTACTTAGTAATTTAAGAACGACTTAGTATAAGGGCAATTACTATTTTATAGATAACATAATCTATATAAATGAAAATGGGGTGTTTGTGCACTGAATATTTTCGCCCCATTTCAAGTTATTTATTCGTTTGGGGTCATTTTATTGCATAATTAAGATTTTCCAACTTTGGTGTATGTGTTTGAATGTTTGTATGTATGTGGGACCACGGAAGCCCGGTTGGGAGATTTTCGGTCTAGCAACCGAAGGGATATGAGTTCGAATCCAACCGAAGACTGTCGTGTACGATGGGGACTGGTGCACATTAAATATGTCGTGGCCTCAAATTTCCTCACATTGGCGTGGTGTAGAAGTTTGAATAGTGGGGTGCCAGATAGGGAGTCAGATAGGGCCTCGTCACCGAACCGTGGTTCAAAATTACGTCGTGTTGTCCTCGAAACTTTCCCTTCGGGGTTCATCCCGGACGGTCATCAATAGCTCATTGTGCTGCTCAAGTGCTACGTTAATTAAATACCTACCTGTGCATATGTATGTGTCCGAACTATGTTTAAATGGCTAGATGCATTTTCATAAAATTTTGCATATTTTCTTATTTACAGTTAGTAATTAAATTTAACAACCTGATTTCCATCGATGTGGTAAGGTTATCGATAAGACTTTGGGGGATTTTGTTTCTTCTTTAAAAAGTGCAATCTCTGTGTCCCGGATAGTCAACGGACGCATTGATCTCACTGCAATGCGTCGTCCGAGTGTATCCCATGCATGCTCAATCGGATTTAAGTCAGGAGAGCATGCTGGCCACACCATAAGATATATTGTTCCCGTTTCAAGCATGCTCTCCATAGTTTAATCTGCATGAGGTTTGGCGTTATGTCATAAAAAGAAAGGAATCGCTAATTGTAGCAGCGTAAGGTGTGACATGAGGTTTCACTATATCGTCTCTATACCTTTGGTCCGTCAAAGTGCCATTCCGAATAAGATGCATGTCCGTACGTCCACCTATGCTGATTTTACTATGGCTGCACTTTAGACTATGGCGTTTTTTTTTACGTTAGTGTTTAGTAGAATTGTTTGCATAAATTCGTTAAAACCTTGGGCTCCCCTAATTTTTTTATGCAGTTATATATATATATATATATATATATATATATATATATATATATATATATATATATATATATATATATATATATATATATATATATATATATATATATATATATATATATATATATATATATATATATATATATATATATATATATATATATATATATATATATATATATATATATATATATATATATATATATATATATATATATATATATATATATATATATATATATATATATATATATATATATATATATATATATATATATATATATATATATATATATATATATATATATATATATATAGATAGATGTATAGATAGATATATATATAGATGTATATATATATATAGAGAGAGATCTCTCTCTCATAGATATATATATAGATGTATATATATATATATATATAGATCTCTCTCTCATAGATATATATATATATATTACATATATATATGAGAGAGAGAAAGAGAGAGATTATTTTTTCAATCTTCCTCTGGAGCTTGGAAATAAAATAGTTATTTATGTCCAATTCTTGGACGGTGTGTTTACATTTTGACCAGATTTCCTCAAAAGACCTTTGTTTCACACACGTGTTTGTAGAATTCTGTTTTATTGTAGAAAGAAAAACATTTTGCACCAAACTGAACAAAAACTGGTAACATAGTAGAAAAATATTTTAAAATTTTGTCAGATATTTCCTTCTAAAAATGTAAGTTTATTAAAACTTACATTTTATCCTTGTTTCCAACAAAATTAATTTGTTTTATAGAAAGCTGAACTCAATAGGCACCTTTGGCCTATTGGCTCAATAGGCATCTTGGGCCTATTGGCTCAATAGGCATCTTGGGCCTGTCATAGTGCCATTCCGAATAAGATGCAGGGTAAAAACCATATTGTTTATAGCTTTCGCATACAAAAGTGCCACTACCATAGGAAGTAATGGTCTATAAAATAAAATGTAATTTCACATAGACGGCTGTCCCCTCAAGCGTGATATCAGTCATTATTATCATGACAACCGATCTTGATTCGTTTCCATAGCAACTGAACAAGATGAGAGATTTCGTGAATAAATAAAGAAAAAAAGCAATAAAGCGAGGCGTCTCAATTTCTCTTTCCCCTCGCTTAATTTAACTTGTAAAACGATTTTTAAAATGGAACTCAATTTTACATTAGAGTGGTTTGTAATTTTATTTGTATATTATTTTATAAAAGTACTGAAACAAATTACCTTTTAATATTTAAAGGAAATCTTGAATATAGATCTTATCATTGATTTACAACAGCAAGAAAACTAATTCTGAATCATTTTTTATCATGTGAAAAATAATTAAAATTAAAAAACAATTTAATATATCTACATACATTCGGAGCACTTTTTTTTAAATGCTATACAGAAGCAATTTAATAATATTTTTATAATTATTTGTGTTCGAAATTAATTTTGCACTATCAATAATAAAAATTTAAAAAAAAAATTAATTTGACAACAAATGAATTTTTTTGTGTAAATTTGAAGTTATTTTCAAAAGTTTGAAAAATGATACAGGGCATAAAATTCAAATTAGCAACAAAAAAACATGATCAGAGTAAACTTCATGATGTTATCAAGTGCTTTCACTAGAAGTAGAAATATATTTAAAAAAATAAAGGTTTTATGACTCATCGAAAAATTGTTAAAGGATTTTTGACCATTTTGCAACATCGATATTCAAATGCAAGCTCATAAATAAGAAAAAAATAAATATATCAATATGATTCTAGTTAATGCACTAGCAAACACTATTTCGAAAGTACATAAAAAAATTTACAAAAATATCAATAACTTTTTTAGTTATCATTTCTGGAATTCAATGTTTGTGCCTAAAATGAAATTCTGAGAAAAATGCTTGTGTGTGTGTGTGTGTGTGTGTGTGTGTGTGTGTGTGTGTGTGTGTGTGTGTGTGTGTGTGTGTGTGTGTGTGTGTGTGTGTGTGTGTGTGTGTGTGTGTGTGTGTGTGTGTGTGTGTGTGTGTGTGTGTGTGTGTGTGCTTATTACAAAATTCTTCTCACAAATACGTGAATTTTATTAAAAAATTGTAGTAGCCAATAAAAAGCAACATAATTATTATATATTCTAAATTACTACAATAGATAAAGGGTAGTAATTATGGTAAAAATATAATATTCTTATTATTTGTTCCAGTTTCGGTATACTACTTCCGGTAAAACAACAATTTCGTTCAAATTTTAAATTGACTAACTTTTTTTCTATTAGTCGCACATTAAATGTTAAAACTGTTTTAGAAGCACAAAAATACAGGAAAAATGTTAGTAAAATAAAAATAAATTACAAATTTTAGTCAAAATTGGCATTTTTAACGTGTGCAGATACTTTAAAGTACAAATAAAACAATAATAATATTTTTTAAAGAATTTAAATAAACCAGAATATTATTTGTCGAATGAAACAAAATCAAAGCCACAGAGAAAGCTTAACGTTTACGAAAAAGCTCTATTGGTTTCAAGATGGCGCCTGCTCTGAGTGAATTTGAAAAAACGTTTTAGTTTGAGACAACACACTACAACCGAGGGCACTGTAAGTCAAACCTTAAATTACCTTAACTGTATTTACTCTGTAAGTAACACCATCATTAAGTAGTACTTGATCAACGAAACGAAATATCATATATATGTTCGTTGACCACTAACAGTAATATTAACTTCTGAACTCTCTATCGTAATTAATTTTGCATGCTTAAATTTGGTTCTATTTTTTTTCTATTGTTTTAAATTAAAGAAATATTATTGAATCAAATTTCAATTCATAGCACTTAACAACAATATCAAGAAGGATTCGATATGATACTACATGCAAGTTTTAAATGGAATTTACTGATATTGAAAAAATACTAATGGTAGAAATAATCCGAACTAGAACTTTTGAAATATTAAAAAATTCTTTGTCGTAGTGACAGGTCAAGTTCTCTAAGGTTTGAAGCTTTATTTAAGGAACTTATCAAAAATTTGTTGAAAATTTGTCATTTGCTTTTTTAAAAAAGCTGTCAAATCAACATACCATTTTTTGAAAATATTAATCGTCACCTTTTCTTTTTGAGTACTAAAGACCTTACTTTGAAACAATTTATTTTATTGTTGCACGTGCTACTTAAATATAATTTTCAAGAAAAAATGCATTCATTTTAAAGGGAATTAATTAATAATATCTTATTAAATTGGTCATTTTCTATTAAAGATGACTCAATTAGAAAATGACATATGCTTGGTGCAAAGATTAACGGAACTGAAAAGTATTTATAAAACTTTGAGTACTAGATTATTTGCAGTTAGATTCGTTATTTTTATGAATTACGTTACTGCAATTTTAAACGAATCTAACTTCAGAAGGAGTACTTAGATTCATCTACAAACAAATAGGCCGCGGAAATGTCCTCACGTTTGCGTAGTGTGGAAGTTTTTACAGCGGGTTCCAGCTCAGACCTGACCTTACCATTCATCCGTGCTTCAAAATTAGGTAGTATTGTCCTCGGATCTTTACCTTCGTGTTTGATCCCTAACTATTGACGATCCCGTTGTGTTGTTCCATTGCGACATGAACTAAAATACCAATCTACCAGACAAACTCAAATTGGACTGTTATGGTATAGTCACCTTAGTATCAACTTTTATAATTTTTGTATTTCGACAGGAATGCAAAGTATGCAAAATGTGTAGTATCCAATTATACGATTTGCGTCTTCTAATTTGTATAAATTATAAAAATGTCCAAAATGTACAGCAAACTATTTTTCAGACACTTAAACGATGTTTGCTACCTTCTAAGAGTGAAAAAGTGATTATTCGGATAATTTCATCCTACATTTAACCATTTCTACCCGAAGAATACTAAGTAATTTCGCTATCATTCACTAAACAAACTTCTAAATATCACTAAAGCACGCGCAGATCTAGAATAAAAATACAAATTCTGCTCATAAACGCAAAATTTTAAAGGCCTGATCCACACAGTCAAAGCAGTTCTTGAAATGCATCATATCTGCATTTCAAGAACCCTTTTAGCAACTCAAATCGAAACTAAAAGATCAATTTAAGAGCAACTTAAAGAACCATGATATAAACTCTTAAATCCCCGAACTTGATAGACACTCAAAAACTTCTTAATTGAGTTCTAGAAACACACTCTCTGCCCAAACAGTCCAAATACCCCGAAGCAGTGTTTGATCGGAATGAAACTGTGCGGAGTGTATGTGTAAAGATAAAGAAATGATCACACAACATCAAATGTAGAGAACTTTTTATTATTCTATTTCTAAGACTTGCATCAGAAAACGATAAGCCCTTGATAGTTTTTTCACGTGAATACGTATTTAAAATCGGAACAGCGCTGGGGGGCATACATGAAAAGTCTAGTGTTACGAAACAGCGTTTCAAGTGTTCTAAAGTAATCATTTCAGAATACAAGAAAAACGTCCAGAAGATAAATATAGCATCGAGTAGTCAAAGAATATCACATGATCCTCGGATTAAGTGCGCATGCGTACTAAGTTCAAGGAGAGGGTCGTCAATATGTCGATATTCTACGGTGCTGGGTGAGCTTTGGGCCAGTGTAACTTTGGATTGCGTGAAGTGAGGATTGCGTAAGTGGTGTCAATCGAAACCTGGAATCGAAAAACTTACTCTACAATCGATATTTGAAAACAATAGTCAATATCATGCTGCTGTAAACGAGATGCTTAACAGTCACAATAACAATCGATCAAGCTTCTTGTGTCTGTTTCATTTATTCCATATTCCGACTTATGCCACGTTAAATCTACGGTCTGTGTGAAACATAATCTACTAATTTTTTTTTTAATGCATATTATGGTGGAAGAGTAGTTTTTGAGAAATGAGCCGTAAAAGGCATTATACATTATAACGCTTCGAATAAGAATGTTTACACCTTAAAATATTTTTTTTCAAAATATTTTTTTTTTTTTAATATTTATTTAAAAATATTTTTTTAATTACGTAGTGTTGTTCTCGGATATTTCTCTTAGGGGATTGATCCTGGACAGTCGTCAATAACCCGTTGTGTTACTCTAGTACGACGTTAGTTAAAATTACCTTACCTTACCGAACTGCTACAAAGAAAAATGATACACGATTTTAAAGCTTGAAAATAAGACTCATTTTTTTTTTAATCTTTCAGTTTTTTTCATGATTTTATCTACTAGGTATTCTAAACACAATCTTATATCCCACACACGTCCCCGTCTCTTTTAGGTGTGTATAGGAGTACAATCCCAAGTTACCCTAGTGATCTTTTCTTATGGGGTTTACTGTCTTTAGTAAGCAAGGGTGTTGTGCAAATATGCAAGGGTGTCCTTATCTGCTTTCTTCCCATTATTCTATCCTCAAAATTCTCTTTTAATCCCTGTTACGACATTTTTTATTTTAAGATTTCTGTCTTGTGTTCGGCGTTGCATGGTCAAACATAGCCCCTGCCATGGGGCTCAAGTGTTGACCTCGTCATCTGACCGTGGTTCGAAATTACGCGGTTTTATCCTCGGACATTTCCCTCCGGATTAGATCCCGGACCAATAGCCCTTTGTGTTGTTCCAGTGCGACGTTAATTAAAATACCTACCTTTCCCGCACAGATATTTTTTTTTCCTATTCAATAATCAATCATCTTTCGAAATAAAGCACAAAACCGATTATCTACATCAAATTACTTTACACAAAACCCCGCGGCTGCACATGATAAAACGTTCGGCACGCAACTGTCTACGACCTCAAGAATTTATCATCGTGCTCTATTTTGAGAGAGTAAACAGCTTATGCAAAATAAGCGAGTTATAGGCTGTAACCATTATGTGTTAGCATCGTAGACACACCACAAAAAGGGTTTTTAAATAACTGTCGAAGCTATCTACGGTGAGAATTTATGACTGTCTCGGTGATTTTGCCTCGACTCGATAATAACCTGTTCTATGTTTACAGTTCATTATAGAGCGAACTATCTTCAAACACAGGTGATGAAATATCGAGAAATGGATGACACCTAGTGTAATCTTATTTTCGTATGTATTTTCGGGCTATTTCAGCACGGTAAGAAGACTAGCGTGCATTTTGGAAATGATTTAAGGTTGGGGGTACATAAAAATTATTGGTATAATAAAGCTTATAATCTCTATTATTATAAAAGGAAGGATTTCTATCTTCTGTGAATCTCTATGCAGTGTCCTGACGCATCTATGGCACTTGCAATAACGAAATTGAGCTCACAGGTAGTCCTAATTTTTTGCAAATTTTGTGTCGAGCCCAATTTTAAAAATTTAATCTACAATGTTTTTTAATTAATTTATGGGCCTTTAACTATTATTGTTTTCTTTAGAATGGCAACAGTAAAAAACACACATTCTAATTTATTTTTTCCATTTCATTTTCGGGGCAACGATTTCAGTAGACGAACAAAACAAATAAAAAGTTTTAACTGAAGTTCCGGTATTCTTTTTTCTATCATCTGGGTCGCTAAAGATAGAGTAAAAATTTCAACGGATTTGAAATCTGCGGAACATTTTACATAAGATCGATACCTAAAGATGGGATTTTCTTCAAATAAATAACTTTCCAATTGTGACTTTCCTATTTTTACCAATACGAATTTAGCCTTCGCGATCGTTAAAGAGTGTAAAGCGATCACAGATTCATTTCCTGCGCTCAAACAATTCGAGCGAAGGGAAGCAAAACAAATAAAAAATTTTGACTGGCATTGCTCTGTTTGTATTTTTTGGAAAATCGGGATCTTTAAAAATAGATTTAAAATTTCAACGCATTTGAAATCTGCGGAAAATTTTTGTACCTGATCGATACCTTGCGTTTGGTTTTCTTTAAATAAATAATTTTTCAACTGTAACTTTTTTATTTTTGCAATACGAATCTGGGCACATTTGCCATTGGCGTCACGACTTTTGCGTCCTTTGAAATCGTCTTCACGATTGTTTTTGGTAGGTAGGTAATTAATTAACGTCGTACTGTACAAACACAATGGGCTATTGCGATATTTTTTAAAATTGCGTAGCAATCACAGGGGATTGACGAGCGTTATTTTTATGATAATGAAAGTTGGCACACAGGTAAAATTTAATCTAGAACATTTTTTAATGAATAGTTGGCGAATCTTAACGAGCAATGGTCTCCCCTGACCCCACGAAAAGAACTTCACGGGCAGCTCCGTGCTGTACATAAATGTCGCGAATAAAACCTTTCTCTTTTTATTCAGCTTATATCACTTGGTATTATATCTATTTTGCTTTTGATTTCCTATTTCTAATACTCAATTTCTGTCTTTTCTACTGTCTCGGCGATTAATATCCTTTCTCCAGTGCCAAGTAATGTCCTATAGCAACATCTCAAATCCATATCACGTTTACAATGGCGTTACTTTTAAAGTTTACAGCTTCAGAATTATACGAAAGAACCTGTGGTGATTTGTATAACTGAGGATATTCAGTCTAAAGCTGCTGTATATTCAAGTTTTGGAATCGTGATGTAAGAGGAGCTCACGGCGGACGGGGTCCTATTACCGCATAAACTCATCCGCAACCTCATTCTAAGCAAAGCCTGCATACATGTTTGAGGGAAGAGGTCATACGGCCTTCTAGGAGACCGCCTCATCTCTTTATTTCTTTCCATAGAGCTTCTATACCATAGAGTCTAGTGCAGAATCATAATTTCAGTTCATACATATTTTACTGTTCGCTTCTGTTCTTGTTATCTTTTTGTTTTTACTCATGGGTATCCCCTCGAATCCTCCCTGGGTTACCCCCTCAAATATTGTGCCGTGAACGTTTCTGTAGTCACTGAATGACGAATCGTAACATTTGAGCATTTGTACCGCAATCTTTGCGGAACCGGATTATTTCATGTCAGCAGACATGATGCAAGTCGGCTGAGAAGTTCGAACCCTCCAGAAATTTAAGTAAATATTGACGATGTTGGGAGGCATCCAGGAGCAAGCACGTGAGCTATTGTACGTAGGCTATGTGTGTGTCAATCCATCGTATGTAGGGTTTTCACAAACAGCAATTTTATCCATTACATTTACATAGTCCAGGCGTTGAAATCCGAAAAAAACTTTGCTTGTAGAATACATCCATACTACAACTGAAGGCAGCCAAGACAGATTATTCATTATACACTATATGGACAAAAGTATTTGGACTCTGCATATTTTAAACAAAAAGTGCTTTTTTATTCTATTTAGTAATGGGTAGGCCTTCCTTTTGCTTGTAATACAGCTGCAACACGTCGAGGCATACTTTCTACAAGTTCTCTGTAAGTCGCGGTAGGAATAGCTCGCCATGCATCGTGCAAGGCTGTGAGAAGAGAATGTTGTGAAGATGGGTGTGCGTGGCGGTGTCGTACTTGTCGCTCCAGTTTGTCCCACTGCTCGATCAGATTGAAAACCAGTTCAGCACACGTTTTGCACAATGACATGGAGTTCGATCCTGTTGGCAGGAACAACCATCATCTCCGTAGTAATGCCATAATGTAGGCACGGTCGAATGATTCAGAACGTCGAGGTACACGTCAGCGCTCATGGTACCAGGTACATAAAGCTATTGATTGAGTCCTAACCAGGAAAAATAATCTCACACTAAGATGGGTCCTCCTCCGTATTTCTGCAGTGTCCAAATACTTTTGTCCTTATAGCGTAAGTAGAGTAAGGCATTGCTATTGAAAGGAGCTTCAGAAAGTGTGACCATGTCGACTAGTAGTCATGTGACTTCTTTTTGAAAAATTGACAGGAGTGGTGAAATTGCCAGTCTACTATTCTCAGATGATCAGTCAGTGGGCCAATCAAATTATGAATCAATGGATGGGCGTTTTCTCCCGCTACGTGGACCAATCAGATGATGAATGTAAGATTCCACCCAGCAAATGAAAGCAGTCTGAGGGTCACGTCGCTACCAGTTTTGGTCACAAGATCCTGGGCACATAAAAATTACCATTACTCACTCATATATTTCCTCTATGGACACTAACTGCAATTTGTAGGTGGCACAGGTTCAATTCCTGGTCTGACTGATTCCAACTTCAGGACTGACGGTATCAGGTACAGAAAGCAATGGTCAGAGTCTAAACCAGGAAAACAACCCCACACTAAGATTGACCCTTCTCCAAATTTCTGCAGTGTCCAAATACTTGTGTCCATATAGTGTGCATCATATTCACATATTAAGACGAAAGGTAGTGCTTAATGTGCACAATGGCGCAATGAGTATGTGTTTCAGATTACGCTAATTCACAATACACAACAACCAATTAAGAGAAGGCAGAATGAGTTGGGATAGAAGAGAACTGAGGTCTAGTTGCCGATATGGACAGGGTTCCTTGAGAGTGTTCGAAGGTGGGTGGATAAGATCTGAGGTGGTTGGGAAAAAATATGAAATGAAGGCCAAGTAAGATGACCACAGGATAGATAAAGTCATCGAAGAAGATGGCACGGAAATACACTTTCACTTCAGGTCGATCAATCGAACTCGTTTGAACTATGTGTAGTTAGGTCCTATAATCAGAATAGAACAGAAAATATTTATACAAAAATAACAGTCTTTTAAAGAATTACTCAGGTTACAGGTCCAGTATTAAAATAATAATCATTTTGAAAGTGTCTTACACTCTATGACAAAAAAACGACGCACAAAGAAGGTGCAGAATTACAGTGGTGCCGGCTCGACCCACTTGGAACGACTATGACTGAGGACGTATAGTCTTTAGTCACGAATCCCGTTTCCAAATGTGTCCTGACGACAACCCCAAACTCGTCTGGAGACTTCCAGGGAGGCGTTGGGATCCTGCCCTTACTATCGTACGCTACACATGCTCAAAACAGGGCATTATGGTCTGGGATGCCATCGCCTTTGATAGCCGGGCCCCTTTTGGTAGTCATTCCTGGCACACTTACATCACAGCGGTACGTTGACGACATTCTACCACCGGTTGTGTTACCGTTCCTTTTGCGACACCCCGGACTTACTTTTCAACAAGATAATGAACATAATGTGATGAATGATAGACACAGAACGTGTTGTTATGAATTGTCATCAAGCTTTCCCAACACTTCCTTGGTCAGCTAGGTCTCTTGATCTCTTTCCTACAAAGCATAGTTGTGATGTTATGGGAAGGCGATTGCAACCATCCCGGAATGTTGACCATTTAATCCGACAGTTGGAGGCAATTTGACAAGAAATTCCGAAGGTACCATCCGGAAACTTTTTCAGTCTATGCTACTCCGGGTGACAACTTGCATCCAGGCCAGAGAAGGACCAACGCTTTATTGACTTCCTCCCTTTGTAACGGTCAAACTCTGAAATAAATCATTTAATTGTTCTGAAATTTTAATCGTTTGTTTTTCTATGTATGTTCTTCACATCCACCAATTTTAATTGTAATCGGACATTTCCTTCTTGATGAGTCGATTTTTTTTTGTTATAGTGTATTTTCATCGGCATTATTTTGATGATGAGATACCACTTAAGTAGCAAAATTGATCAGATCTTGATGTACAAGATACTCTTTGAAACTACTTGTAGTATTAGTTGTGCATATTTAAAGTGTTATGAGGCATCATATACTTTAGTACTTGTGAATTTAACAATTTTTAACACTAAAATGGAGATACTACTTGGAGATATTGAAATCTTGACAAGCAAGAATGTATCGCGTAAAAACTATTTCGAAAACAAAATTTTTAAAAAACAATTTCCTGTTAACCGCATCGTTTTCTTTAATATAAAACCCTTTTTTACCGTCGACAAATCAGCTATTCTGAGATGCTTTACGAACTTAACTAAAACCGTTTGCATCGGAAGTATATGACAGTCATTCTTTTATCACCAAAAGAGAGGAACAAAACTGTCGGAATTCCATTCCCCAAATCGTCAACTCGAACTGCTTCGCTCCCTTGAACAAACTGCTGGAAATTTACACGGGCGCTAGCAGTACGATCCCGTAAGTGACAGCTTAAAAGCGGCTCATAAATTTTTCAGTGCCGCAACAAAAAACCATCTAAGAAATGGAAAATAGCGAAAGTATAAAAAGCAGTACACAAGCTGCAGTTTGCGGCCGCATAAAATGCTGGTGAAAAATATCTTTTCCACCGAAAATTGTTCCTTCACTAAAATCCCTAACAAGATGATGAAAGATCTATTTTATCGTCCCACTTCTCTCCTTACCAAGAAGTCGTTTCGCAGCGCCATCTACCGCTGGTGGATATCATTATCCGTCATCTATCTACAGTTACGGTCATAACTCAGCCGCCGGCTAGAGTGCGATGGAACGTAAATTTAAATCGCGGGTTTTAGGAAGGAGGTTTTTAGGGGTCTGTTATTGCTCCGAATATTGAAGACTTATTTTTTTTTTGCTTCGTATATAACGGTTAATATTTTCTTTTCAAGGGATACCGATAGATGAAAATTCGCCTGAGACGTTTTGGAAGGAAGAGATCATAGATGAATGAGAAAAAAAAAGTTTTTTGAAAAAGGGCAATATATGTAATGCAATATATGTCTCTTTTAAAGCTCATGAATAAGGTAAATTTATCTTTTTATCGCTTCAGGAGGAACGCCATCGATTTTTTAATGGATAACCATCCGATTATCTATCATTTGTAAATTGACGTTCTACTTTTTAGTGTTGCTAAGTCAGATAGTGCACAAGGGCTAGGGAAGTTTCCTACATGTGGTAAAGATAAATGAAATTAAACTAGCTCCATTATTTTTTAATTTGCTGCTCAAGGTCATATTCTTTCTCACCCTACGCAACACAGCAACCAAAGAAACTTGTCGCAATCGACACATCGTACTTACTTAACCCACTGCAGTTGAGGATAGTGATTCACTTATAGTCTTCACTTTTAAAGAATACATTCTGTTTGTTAGTGATTAATTTCTAAACTACTTCGTTCTTAAAATGAAATCCAAGCGCAAATTGTCATGCATTTTGATCAATCGTTCCTAAGTGTTCCTCGAAGAGACAAATATAAATTTGTGAAAACTACAGCTCGATCAGTTTCTACTGTAGTTCTTCGTACTTAAGGGAAACAATTTTTAAGAGGAATAATCTTTCAGTCGTTAAGTAAGAGAATTTTACATTTTTAAATTTATTCTTTTTCGTAGGCTATTTCAGCACAACTAGTAACAACCAAGAAAACTTGCTTTCTAATACTTAATCTTTCCCACCATTTCCATCGGATCTTTCCCTTAAGGGACTGATCTCAGACCGTCGTCAATAGCCCGTTGTGTTGCTCTAGTACGACGTTAACTAAAATTACCATTACCATTACCCACTATTTCCAAGCAATTTTCTGAATTTTAATCGAATCTTTTCCTGTTGATCCCGGACCGTCTTCAACAGCCCGTTGTGGTGCTCCAGTAGGAAAATAATTAAATACCTACCTACATGTTGAATTTTAAATGCTAACACAAGATTGCGAACGCAGAGTAGAAATATATATTCGATACCCGCTGCAAATTAAACACTATAATCGAAATAGTTTCACTTTATTTAATTCTAAAAGCATAGTTGAGTTTCACGAAATATAGGTAGGTAGAAATTAACATGGCCACTGGTGGAATGCAACGGGGTATTAACACCAGTCCGGGATCAATCCCGAAGGGAACGATTCGAAGACAGTACCTCGTAATTTTGAACTCCTGTCAGAAGACTAGGTTAACTGGCACTCCAAACTTCCATACCACGCCTTCCATAAACATTTTTGAAAACACGACAGATTTAACGGTCTGTGTACCCGTATCTGGGAAATTACAATTATAGCTAAAAGAAGATAGAATGGAATGGAGAAGATAGAATAGAATGGAATATTATACATTTGGATTTTCTCAAGCGACATAAAACTAGACCGTAAAGTAGAAAAAGAGAAGTGCTAACGCGTTTCCGAACCAATATATGCTAACTAAAAGCCTTTTCTTTCAATACCATCTTCGAGAAATTCCCAGTAGCAATTGCGAGGAAATGGAAACTATAAAACATTGTGAATGTCCACTGCCTCTAGAAGAGAATTAAAAGGCTATAAACATTGTTTGAAGCCTTTTGGGGTTCAAAACTGACATAAAGTAAAAGCAATCGAAAAATTTATGATCAGTAAAAAAAAAAAACATGTTACAGTTGAACTCCAATTATCCGGATCAATTGGGACCAGACGCCATCAGGATAATCAAATATCCGGAGAATTGAATAATTCACGATGATAAGATTATTTCTTAGTTAAAAAAACGAATTTTGCTTTGGTACGTAATGTTATTTAATAACTATGAAAACAATTGAGATGTTCTTTTCTTTCAATAACCAAGCACGAGATTATAAAAATATAACAATTAAATTAAATTATAAAAGCACATGCAAAAACGAACATCATTTCATCCGGTGCAGTACATCGCACCTTAAAAACAAAAAGAACCTCTGTCAGCCGAGGCAAGTATCCGAATGACATTTTCTCTATGGCAACCCTTCCACGCAGGGAGGTTAGTTGCCAAGAACTCTCTTGAATTGATCGCTAACAGCAGTCAGATATCACAACAATTTTGTGTACATTTTGTACTTGCATACTGTATTAAAATGGAAACAGCTACACTCTACGTTTATGAGCAATGGCAACGGCCTTGGCGATTGTTTTGGCGAACTTTTAAAGTCGCCAAGGAAATAATTATTTCTTAACTCTTTTTCTGTAACAATTTTTTTTTCTTTTTACAACACACTTTTTAAACACATTTCAGAACGTTTAGAAAAGTAAATTTTTTTTAAACTCACAAAAAGTAGTAAGTTTAAGCACATATCAAAACACATTTGTGAGCCAGCAGAGAAACTAAGCTACGAATGTTGGGGTAAGAATACCCTGAAACTTATCAATTACACTAAATACAGTGGGCTTGTTGAAAAAGAAAAAGATTTACAAAAGAAAAAAAGCAAGCAATAATACAACCTGATAACGTCAGAATTCTTTCGTAAAAAAATAATGAAAACAAAAATGGTCAAAAAAACAAAACTCTTAAATCCTTTCCGGAAAACTATTATAATAAAATAAAATTCCACAACTGTCAAAATACAAATAAATGGACCAATGGTATCACATAAAACGATTTAAAAGGACCAATGCAATCAAAGGATATTTTAAAAACTAAATAACCCCAATGGGAGGAAAGAAAAAATTTCAAACGTATCAATGAAATCAAACGATTTTAACGGATTTTGGAAGAACTTTCTAGAGTATTCAAAATGAAAATTGAAAGTTTCCGTCTCCCGAGGTTGCCATGAAAACCACAACAACCGTAACGAAAGATGGGTTGCCTTAATTTATCGTAACTCGCTACTAGTAGTGCGCCAAAAACAATCGTCAAGCCGTTGCATCACTCATAAACGTAGAGTGTAGCTGAACCTAAACATGTGTCATTGCTTGAATATATCGGTCAAAGTCAGTTGTTTTGATGTCTACTATTTTTCACGCAGCCGAGTCTGGCATGCTCTTCACGGTGAGTAGCTAAAGAAGGTTGCACTCAGGCTGCCGCTCCATACATTTTCGCTCTGTTTCAAGGCACTCAAACGCCTTACAAGCTGACTGTCCCGCATCTGATTGAGTAGCAATGTAATCGTCATCTTCCGGGTCATCAATGAGTTATTCTCACACTTTTAATGAGTTTATCGTCACTAAGAATTTTGGGATCCAGGGTCCAAAGAATCATACACCAGCCAGTCGCCTAGATCTTCTGCACTGCACAAGGAACATCTAGGAATGTTCACTATGATGTTTCTTATGTCCTGAACTGGCATTTCGTCTTCTTCTTTTTTATCATTCACGATTAAGAAACTGTTAACAAGTTAAACTGGAAGTCACACGTAGAATCAATCTCGAGCCATTTTTTAAATAGGGTAAATGTTTTAAAGCGTCTGACGGGATCCTTATGGGGTAGTGATATATCAGTTTTAAATACTACCTACAAAACTCTTAAATTACAGTTAATTACTTACTGCTGTGAACCACTTATAACAACAACCAGTCAAGTTTTAAAGAAGTTGTAAATTCTACAAAATCAATCATTAAGGCTCATAATCGGAGCCGTTAAATCAACACCGATTGATGCTATGCTAGTATTGACAAACAATAGATCTATTGTTGTTGTTGTCGTGCGGGCCATATATAGCCCAATTGAGGATGCCATTGCCCCGGAGGGTTGGACTTCTTCATACATGACACATCCGTTTTACAGGAAGGTCCCTTTCACACATCCATTCACTCACACATACCGTAATTTAGATCCCAATCAGAGGCCGATAACCCCCTGATCAGGTACCCCCAGAGGTATTGATTTGGTATGGGAACATTGGGGACTTTGTGACCACGACCTATTTAACGTGCCCCAGCCACCATTAGCGAACACGACGGTCTTTAGCCAGGTCGAAGCGCCGATCTCGCAACCATCAGAATTGTAGGTTCCGTCGAGGACAGTACCCACAACCCTTCCGATACGAGCCCGACGCTCTACTGACTGAGCTACCGCGGCTCTAATAGATCTATTAAAGCTATTATTGAAGAAAAGGCCTTACTTCTTTATGAGAAACTGATTAGAATGGATGATCCTTATTGGATGAATTATCCGTTTGGGGCTAGAAATTTAAAAACCCAAAACGGCTTTATTCAGTTCGTTCAAAATATCAGGAAGGAATTTGGTTTAACTGACAATATTCAGGAAATTACTGGGCCATTAAATCCTTTAGAATTGGTACAAACTGAGATAAATTTGAATCTTGGGGATACTTTGTACAAGACAGATACCTCTCCAGGTGTATTAATGTGTTACGCCCTTGAAACAATCGACATGAAGTATTCGGATTCTGAGTGGTTGCACGTCTATACAGATGGCTCCCTTTGTGATGATTATGTGACTACAGGGTCAGGAGTTTTTTCGAGCCTATTCTCCTTTTATGCTTCTGCAGGAAAATGCAGAACAGCCTTCGACGGAGAGGTGGAAGCCATTTGAATTGCTCTAAAGCAGTCGTTATTCTTTGTAGATAAGTTTAATAGAGTGGTTCTGTTTTCCGATTTCCAAGCAGCAATTCAGGCCATTGCTTCAACTAGTCCTCCTTTATCGGACGAAATCCTTCAATGCCGGGACTATTTTTAGGTTGGTTTTAAAAAAGAAACATGTGGCGCTTCTGTGGATACCTAGTCACTGTGGAGTAAATGGGAACGAACGGGCTGATTTCCTCGCAAAAGAAGGGCTCGAAATTGCTCCAGTCATGATGTTCAATAGTATCTTACCATTCCATAAAGCTGTATATTAAACAGATTATGTCCAAAAATTAGGATTTACAGCTACTTGACCGCTTACAGACAAAGCGGTTTAAAGTTGACGACTTAAACGTCCGTCTACTAACGGGTCACGACTAGGGATGAGACATCGATGTCGATGTTTTCAAAACATTGATGTTTTTTTAAAAAAACATCGATGTATTTAACATTGATGTATTGTAGTCGATGTTTTTGTAACATCGATGTTTATACTTATCGATGTGTTTACGTTGTTGATATTTTATTTTTAAATAAAAAAAAGTACCGTTATAAAAATTTTAAAAATAACCAAGTAGCATAACTTTTATAATCAGAAAATTCAACATACTTTTAGACCAAAGTGGCCAAGGGTGAAGGGTCTGAAAAGTAGGGATGCGACATCGATGTCGATGTTTTCAAAACATTGATGTTTTCTAAAAAACATCGATGTATTGGAGCCGATGTCGCATCACTATTTACTGAACCAGTTTTAGAAATGGGGGAAAAAGTTTTTATACACTGAATTTCAAAAACATCGATGTTTTTGAGGCGATGTATTATCAATATCGATGTTTTAATTTTGAACATCGATGTTTTGCTGTCGATGTCGCATCCCTAGTCACGACTGCCTGGTAGAACATCTCCATCGTATTGGGATTTTCGACCCACCAAACTGCCCTCTTTGTAATATGGCAGAACCAATGAATAGATCACACTTCCACCACTGCATGTCACTCCATGACGACTCTGAGAAGGCGTTGTATTGGTGAGCTAGAGAACTATTAAGGCAATGGCTTCGGTCACTTCTGTTAGACTTAGTCACCTGATGTAATTTTACCTGTTGTACTTAGGCATCTCTTTTGTATTGCCTTGCCATTGCAAATAAGAAAAAATAAAAATAAAAACGATTGAGAAACTTTTAAAATGCGAATTTTGCTGAGTTCATTATTTTTACAAAGCGATATTTGGATAATTGGTAGCTCTACTGCATTTCTTCTCTTAAAATAAAATTATGCACTATGTATTATCTTTCCAACTAAAAGTTACTCGCTTGGTGGTTTATTTGTGCGTCGAAAACTGCCCTGTAGTGTCCTCTGGTCCACACAGCTGTTCCTAACAGCCACCATTTCTGTACCGGGGACAATTTTTTTTTCATCCTCGGAGTTTCATTGCAGTTTTGTCTTGACGAGACATCTCGTCATTAGCAATATTGGTCAGATCTTGATGGAAGAGATATCTCGTCGAAATCCCTTGGAGGGTTAATAGTTTCAAAGTCGAGTATCATCTGTAGCAAAGCGCTCACGGGCACATCTCATTTTGGTGTGTACGTTCATCATAAACTCGGGTTCTCGGGGTGATCTGTCCTCACTTCTGTTTAACCCTCACCTTCCCTTTTGCTTCCCTCCCTCGTTGTGTGGCTAAATATAGCCCTTGAGACATAAAACCCTAAACAAACAACAACCACCTGAAGCAAAGACACGGGACCCTTTCTTTTTCCAATTATAGAAACCTTTAAATACGAAATAAGGCATTTTTCATCAAACAAACTCCCATTTCACAACCACCTGCATCAAAAGACATAAGAACCTTTATCTTTTTCCATTTACAGTTACAGAAACTTTTAAGTACGAGATAATGCATTTTTCACCAAACAGTCAACAACCTCACATTTCCTCAGGTAATCTCAATATTCATTTTCCAGAGCATTTTAAAATGAAATATCCCTCCCAAATGGAGCCAGAGCACTTACACACATTATCTGTCCTCATTAGATCTTTGACATGTAGTCGTCTTCCCAAAGATATCGGATAAGAGCTCCAATAAGGGGTATTAAAAATGGTGAGTGTGTTAAATTCCAGGGAAAGTTTAATATCCTCATTAATCCATTCCAGAACGCCTTCTTCTAGAATCATTTCTGCCATTAAAGGCTATCTCGGATCGGTTTTGAAAGTTCGCGTAGGATTATTCTTATTAAGAAAGATTATGAAGAAATATGGAAGGCCCCAACTAGGGACTGTATTGGCTCACTGACTAATGACGATCGATTCACGCAAAAATAGCTGCATTTGAACTCTTATTACTGTGTGTCGAATGGCAACACTAAGAAGGCTTGACTTGTAATAAGGGAATAGAGATTCTTTTCGAACTACGAGATAGAGATTATTCATTCGTTAATACTTCGAAGGGAACTTTGAGGTATCTAAGTCGTGCCTAACTTATTCTGGCTATTCATAGAATGTTCGAGTATCATGTTCTTGTACTGGTCGTGATATTCATATTATTCAAATTTCTGACTGTTTTGACCATTCTTTTGCTCAGATTGAAAGAAAGTTCGACACTTTTTCAGTAAGTTTCTCGAGCTATATAGGTTCTTAAATTCGCACAATAATGATGCTGCTTGAGTAGATGATTTAGTCTGTCTCAAGGAATTGGATGAATATTAGTACTCAAATTTTGTGTGGATTCATGTTTTAATTTGTAGTTCGATTCAAAATGTATACGTGAAATTATTCATGTATGTCTGTTATTCTGAGTACAGGGTACTGGAGTATTTAGAATGAATGTTTTTCTGTGTTTAGTAATTCATTGACGAACAAGGGTTTATTAGAGATTAAATATCGTTAGTGGCAACTGCTGTCCGTAGGGTATAAATTGATGGCATAAATATAATCCACATATCAAGTCTTACCGCGTTGTCCAAGGCGGAATAATATGAGTTGAGAGAATCTCTCCCCAAAATTTATTATTTTATTCCAGAACTATCCTTACTCTTATAACTGTGGGTCGAAGGAAAACTCCAAGTAAACTTAACTGCAATAAGGGAATATAATGCACTAGGGAGCCCGCCCCCTGCTCGCAAACGCTCGCCAACCCCCTGAGGATTTCTTCGCAATCCTCATTGGTTCGCTAAGCGAACGCATGCTCGCTTCGCTCGCATCAATGAAGACATGTGTCCTAGCAGAAGGGATTGTTTACAAAATATAATATTCCACAAAAAAAAATATTTTTCAAATCTAAATTTTTTTGCTATTTTTCAGAAAATATATATAGAGTACCGATAAAATCTGAATTCAAATGAAAACTTTGAGAAAATTTTGACTCGAAATGTGAGGGCTGATTTGGAAATTGAATACCCAGCATGTTGTTTGAGTGTATATTTACCACTGCACTCGAGCCACCCACGCATTTTCATTGAGTTTGCTGTCGAAAGTTGTTGTGCAAGCGTCTCGTTGAACTATAATTGTTGGCCCTCAAAAAGACCGTTTTTTAAATGGCCCTGAAAAGATCCTCCGCTTTCTTTGATTTCTAATATTAACTGCAACAGCTCAACTAAAATTCTTTTTTTTTTCAATATAATTTCAACTGATAACGCTATAAATTCAATTCAAGCGCGAGGCTTCGTGAAAAACAAATAATCGTATAATGTTGCCAAAACGCGATAACAAATAACGTCTTTTTTGCGTGCCACGTAAGAGAATTATATATATAGATTTTGGAACTAAGAATGTTCTCGACTAATACTTAAAATAACTTTGTGATATCTAAGAGGTGCCTAACATATATTCATAACTGTTAAAGCTTCTAAAGGTTTTGACTATTATTTTGCATAGATTTAAAGAAGGTAGTAGTTTTTAAGGGATATGTATGGTATAAATTGCTTGCAGAAATATGATCTCTGTCGCAAGTCTTACCACATTGTCTGAGGCTGAATAAATATGAGCTAAGATAATATATGCCATCCCTAAAAACCTACCAACCGGTCTGGTGGTTAAAGTGTTACCCTCTAGATCGGAAGGTTCCTGGTTTGAAACCGTGTCAGTGTATGAATGTTTGTAAGCGTATGGTGTAGAGTCGACTGGTGCATCTTATATCTGTCGTGGCCGAAAGTCCTCACGTTGGGGTTGGGTTGGAAATTTGGAGAATGGGATGTTGCCTCGTCATTTGACCGTGGTTGAAAATTACGTGGTGTTTTCCTCGGATTTTTCCCTTTGGGAATTGATTTCTGACCGTCGTCAATAGTCCGTTCTGTTGATGTAGTACGATGTTAATTAAAACTACCTCATCATCCCTAAAAAAGTTGTAGCCTAAATTTTATTTTCATTGTTCATATGCTCTACCTTTGTAACACAGAAAGTTAGTAGTTTGTCTTTTTCACCGGACACTTCAATATTATAAAAATAAATCGAGCTATCTTCTAAACACATAAGTTATTTTCTACTAGTAGAAATAAATTATATTCTTCCATCAAGTAGTTGTGAGTGAGTACTAACTATCACAGTAAAATCAGAGCTTTACAACAATTAAAAAAAAAATTCCAAATCTTAGTATGTTTACAAGACATAACGTTCTTTGACTTTGCTATAAAAGCAATTGATATCACTACTGAAGCCTGTACTTGCTGCCACTAGTATTGAAAAGGCCCACCTGTTTCTTATTCATCCCCTGAGTGACACAAGATTTTTAAAGAGAAGCGTAGTATTATTTTTTCACAACACAACATAAATAATGACTCAATAACCACACCTATTGTTTGAATAAATCATGAATTCTTCCAAACATCGAAAATAACACAATAGGTCCTTTGGTTAAAAAATTCTTTGGACAGATTATATTGGTCTTCTGATAAGAAAAGAATCTTTAGGAATATATCATTGGTCTTTTTCTTACAGTAAAATCATACAATTGGTTTACTTAGAACGTAATTCTTTGGATAGATTCTGTTGGTGATTTTATTAGAACAAAATTCATTGAAAGTAGGTCCGTGCTAGACCAGTAGGAAGAGTAACGGAGGGTTGAGTTGTGAGTAGCAACCGGAGGGTTGAGTTGTGAGTAGCAACTGAAGGGTTGCGAGTTCAAATCCCAATAAATACATCGTGTAAATGTACTCACTTTGGCGTGGTGTGGAAGTTTGGAGAGTCGGGTGCCAGCTGAGATAGTTAACTCGTCATCTGACAGTTGTTCAAAATCACGTGATGTCGTCGTCTGATCTTTCCCTTTGGGATTGATACCGAACTGTCGCCAATAGCCCATTGTGTGTCTCCAGGCGACGTTATTTAAAATTTCTACCTAGCTTTGAAAATACTTTGGTCCTTAGAAGAAAATATTTTGAAAATATTCCGTTAGTCCCTTTGTCAGAATAGAATTCTTTGAAAATATTTTATTGCTCCTTTGCAAAGACTAAAATCTTTTGGTAGATATTTAATTAAAGTCCAATTGGTAATTGGTAATTTTTTGTTAACGTCGTACTAGAGCAACACAACGGGCTATTGACGACGGTCCGGGATCAGTCCCTTAAAGTCCAATTGGAGAAACACTAAGTGCTATTGGCGACAGTTCAGGATCAACCCCCGAATAGAATCTTTTAAAATTATTCTGTTGATAAGAAGGTCCTTAGAAAAAAATCAATTTTCGAAAGATTATATTGGTGAAGATGGTAATGGTAATTTTAGTTAACGTCGTACTAGAGCAACACAACGGGCTATTGACGACGGTCCGGGATCAGTCCCTTAAGGGAAAGATCCGAGGACAACACCTCGTAATTTTGAACCTCGGTCAGATGACGAAGCAACACCTGAGCTGGCACCCCACTCTCCAAACTTCCACGCCAACCCAACGTGAGGACTTTCGGCCACGACAGATTTAAGGTGCACCAGCCGCCTCTACACCATACGCTTACAAACATCCATGCCCGGGCCCGGATTCGAACCAGGAACCTTCCGGTCTAGAGGCTAACACCTTAACCACTATACTATATTGGTGAAGAAGAGAAGGTTAAAAGTGTTTTGAAGTCTTAAAAAGAAGATTGTAGGTTATAAAATGAAATCATGCAAGTGATCCCTCGAAGGGTCAATAACTGTTCAATCAGGATTCACAAGATCAACGGATGTCCAACTTACAATGTTCCCACATCACATAATTACCTAACTTTAAACATTATGTTCGTTGTTTGTTTCATTTCCAAGGAGGAAACAGAACTAAAACAAAAATGTTAGTTTTGGTAAAGATCACAAAATTATCTTTACGAATAGCTGACCCTGCATTACCACCCACTGTTGATAAAGTAGGTTTTTTGTTTCTAGATAGCCAATACCTATTATCTTCCATCGTAGTTTTTCTAATCATGAAGGGAAATTTTCTGACGTACTTCCCAGATGATTCCTTCAAAGATAAGTAGAGAAACGAGATTCTCGTGCAGTTTTATTCCAATTTTTTGTCATAACCTCTATGTTCATTAGTGTGTGGTAATTTTGTGAAAGAAAAATTAACTTAGTCGTTTTCTTTTGTTCATATACTATGAAATACGTGGATGTTAAGACTCTCAGCCATATGAAGATGTTGACTGGTTCGACGTTACTTAAAATACCTACCTGCCATCATCAAAAATTAACTAAACCTAAACTGATCAGTCTACCAGCAGTGCGTTTTTCTCAAAGTTAAAAGGCTTAACAATTTATTCTAAAATCTCAATCATCCTTAAAGGCAAAAGTTATTTTTAGTCGTAGCACAATTGAAAGAAAACGATAATTCTTAAAAACATTGTGAATATTTAGACATCCATTGAAAGGTTTGAATCTTTTAATCTGGAAAAAAAGACTATTTTAATTCCAAACTTTTTTTTTTGTGGGGGGAGGGGGGGGCCTTTAGAAGATGTCTCGGTACCACGTTGCCAGTGACTCTCATCCCCTCACGGTGGGTTTCTGGTCTAACCCAACAATCTCTTTTGACGTTCGTTTGGCTACAGTGTAAAGATTTAGACGTCAATTTAAAAGTTTTACCTGGAAAACAGACAGCATTTAAATACAATCTTTCACACGTTTCTGGGCTCTTTTAGGCCGTGAGCATGAATCCAGGTGCCGCTATACCAGAGACTCCTTTTCCCTCTTCAATGGTTCACTGGCCTAAACCAACAATCTCTTTCAAGGTTGGTTGGGTTACAGTGTGAAGACTTAGGCATCAAGTGAAGTATTTAGAACTTTTGAACCTGGAAAATAGACTGTATTTTAACAAAAAAAACTTCTCGGGTTTGGGGGCCCTCTTCGGAACAGCGTTAATACGCTGCCAGAGACTCCTCTTCCCTAACGGTGGGTCTATGGCCTAAACCAACAACCTATTTTGAGGTTGGTTCTGTTTGTAGCTCTACAGCTATTTTTTGCTGCAAGAGAGATGATCATATCTGTTTCAATAGCGGAGAGCATATGATCAGAAAATTACCTGTTTTAATGCTAAAAAGTTATAGGTGAAGACCTATCACCCTTATATAAATGTATTTTCCACGTAACAAAAATTTAGTTTTTAAGGGAAGTGGGTCTTTTATATGTCTCACTGTCCACTAAAAGCATTCCTATATATTTCAGATGAGCAACCGTGACTCAGTGGGTTTGCCCACTCTGTGCCAACTTCAACTCAACTGAGCCATGTTAGTTGTAGGTGGCGCTGGTTCGATTACTGTAACTTATCCTGAGGTTATTTAGCTCTTCTATATCAGTAAAACTTCCCTCATGTATGTGAGTCCATCACTTGACCTTGTCTGTCTTGTGTTGGACGTAGCTTGACAGATATGACCCTTGCAACAACCAACCTTGACATCAAAATATCTACTGAGAAAATATTTATACCTTAGTAGACTTAATATGGCTATTGAATTTATATTCCAAGCATTAACCACTTCATAAGATTAGCTTTAACCATTTTATAGACTTAGATGTAGCCATTTTATAGGTTTAGCCGTATCCATTTCATAAGTTTAGCTTTAACCATTTCATAAGTTGAGCATAAATCATTTTAAAGATTTAGTCATAACAATTATATAGGTTTAGCCTCAGCCATTTCATAAGCTTAGCCATTTCATAGGTTTAGCTTTAACCATTTCATAGGTTTAGCCCTTAACCATTTCATAAATTTAGCTTTAACAATTTCATAAGTTTAGCCATGACCATTTCATATCTTCAGCTTTAACAATGTCTTAAGTTTAGCGCTATAATCATTTCATAAGTTTAATCATAACCATTGGGAGCACAAGACTTCCCTTCCTAAGAATAGGTTGGATTATTTGAGAGAATATTTAAACTTAGAAAAAATACTCAAGAAGTATGCAACGAAACACAGTCAAAAGATTACTCATTTTATTTTTCCTGGAAGCAATTTTCCTCGATCCAAACAAAGACCGTAGTGTGTATAGAGGCAGGTACACGTCAAATCTGTAGTGGCCTCAAATTTGCTCACGTTGGCGTGGTGTTGAATTTAGGAGATTGGGTACCAACTCTAGGGTTGACCGCGTCATTAAACCGTGTTTCAAAAATTCGAGGTACCGTAGGATCTTTCCCTTCGGAATTGATCCCGGACTGTTACCAACAGCCCGCTATGTTACGCTTGTATGATTTTAATTCAACTACCTACCTACCTAAGTTAGAATAGTATCCCGTGTAAAGACCGTCGTGTTCACTAATGGTGACTGGGGCACGTTAAATAGGTCGTGGTCACAAAGTCTCCCATGTTCCCAAACCAAATCTTTACCTCTGGGGGTACCTGATCAAGGGGTTATCAGCCTCTGATTGGGATCTAAATTACGATATGTGTGAGCAAATGCATGTATGAAAGGGGCCTTCCTGTAAAACGGATGTGTCATGTATGTCGAGCAAAGTCGGACTTCCTCCCAATGGGGCTCAATAACATGGAAGGCGCACCCCCTCGCCTCTTGCCGTCTTCGATGGGCCTGGCACTCCTCTGGTCTGCCAGTGTAGGCATGCGAAACAACAACAGTATCCCGTAGAAATTTTCTTTTGCTTTGCATAGAATAAAATCATTTTGAAACATTATATTACTCATTTCTTTAAAATAGGGGGCACGATTTCGAAACTAGGTCCAGCCAAGACAGTCGTGTTCACGGAAGCAAGTGAATGTTAAATCCGGCGTGGCCTCAAATGTCTTAAATTGGTGTGATGTGAAAGTTTGTTGAATATGATACCAGCTCAGGAGTTGTTTTCGTCATTTCAGCATGGTTCAAAATTACGATACGTTGTCCTCGGATCTTTCCCTTTAAGATTGATCTCGGACAGTCTCCCATAGATCGTTGTGTTGCTCCAGTGCGACGTTAATTATCTACCAACCTCCAATAGAATTATTTGGAAATATTCTAATGGCTCTGTCTTTTGTATTACTAAAATACCACTTTAAAAAAGAATAAGATATTTTTAACACCCCCCCCCACACACACACAGATTAATTGTGAATAGTAACATCAAAATCAGGAAACTGCCTCATCAAAGCTTCCAATACCACGTTCAAAAGTCTGTTTACACTCGTTCCAAAGTTGTACGATTTATATTAAGGATCGGGAAATTTAATGAAGCATCCAAAATCCATTGTACCACATCGAAGAAATAAAAATTGACTTTTTATCATCATTGAAATTATTTTCCTTTTAAAAGCACTTACAATCTTCTTAATTGAAATTCGCTCTTAAGAGCGTAGTTTGTAATAAAAATACCGGGAGGCTACCTTTAGTGGAAGTCTTACCTAATTATACCTTCAAGAAGTTTCGATATCGATTCTATGTTAGCATTCAAAACTCCAAGGAACTTGCTCATTTTCCCTTAAAATAATGACTTTCTCGTTCTGAAATTTCATTGCGTTTTTTAATTACGTTGTTTTTAATTATCAACAAGCTATGTTGTTTCTCGTTATTTTTGTTCCTTCAACTGCTTCGTGTATATTAATGAATTTACGTCTCTCCTGAATGAAAGTTTCTTAGATAAAATTATGGGTAACTAGTACTTTTAGATATTAGTTTTGCCTTTGTGAACATTACTAAAGCTTTATTTACCAAAATTATTCTTAAAAGGCCACCTACTTTTATTAAAAATGGAATTTAATACCGATTATTTTTTTTGTGAATTCTGCACTTTATCAAAGTGAATTTGATTTGTGAGACTTCTCCATTTACTTTTTAACTATCAAGAGATAACTATTTACATCAATGTGTAATAGTTAAAAATGCGGTATATAGTGACTAGTTTTTATTTTAAGCTTAATTAATTTTGATTATTCTCTTTTACGTTTCAAAAACATTTCATTGCCATTTATCCGTTCTAAACATAACTTTTTACCCGAGCTTTTATGATTGGGTAGCATAAACAAATCAAGTTAAATAAAAGAATTATGCTAAGTTGTAAAAATCTCGACACCATTGTTTATTCTAATGCAAATAAAAGAATTATACCAATCAAGAAATATCAACCTAGGGTTCGTGTCGTGTTTAAAGAATTGACTCCAAACATCATTTGATAAAAATTATGTTTGCTACGGGAAATTAAAAAAAAATTTTACCAATTGCAAAATTATTATAAGTCTTATCTTTCCTTTAAAATATTTAATAGCATTATTGTTTAAAAGCATCATTTTTGTTAAAAAGTATAGCAATATGAAGAATCACATTGAGACTTAGTTCCCTTTTAGGACCTTGAATCTAAACATTGCTAATTGCTAAATTATTAATCCTAAAGGGAATTATAGGAATTAAGAAAGAATCACAAAAAGCTTCCCTAACATATATTTACTTGATTAAAAAGCCTTATGCTAAAGAACCTTATGAAAAACCTTATGCTAAAGAAATTAAAATAATGTTGTTATTCGGAAAACTCATAATAGGACTTTGTTTCTTAGCAACGAAAGGGGAATTAAACACATTACTCGTTACCAATCTTTATATTCAAAAAATCAAAAAGCTCATGAAAATCTGCTAGAATAATAACCAGACGTTTTCCCTTTTCAACAATTTGGAACCAAACATAATTTGTCACAAAATCATTTTTGCTTAAGGAAATAAAAAATCTATACCAATCTGAAAGAATAGCATTAGGAATGTTTCCTTTAAAAATCAACCTTACCTTCTGACCATAGTTCAAAATTCGGAGATGTTACCCACGGCTCTTTCCCTTGGGGATTGATCCCCGAACGTCACCTAAAGCTCATTGTGTTGCCTCATTATTGCGGTAGTTCACCTTTAAAAATGGATATTAAGTGTTCCCCAAATGTTTATATTCAAGTAAATAAAATAGTTATGTCAATCTGTGTGTGGAATAAGCATAACAAGATTTAGTTTCTCTTTAAGCAATTTGGATCCAAACATTGCTTGTTAAAAACTCAAATACTGACCAGAGGGCGCTATGCACTATGACATACGATGGATGTTGAAGCTCTAGTTGGAACTGTTTTTGTGAACGATGTGACGGCATGATTATTATTCTGTTTCTTTGTTGTTGTGTTTTATGAATTGTTTTTTAAATAAAGGATAAAAAAGATAAAGCTTCGATTGCCTTTCCCGTCTGACAGGTAAGAGAACCTTTTGAAAATAATTTAAAAGCCGTGCGAATCAATGCGAATTAGAAGTTGTAACATTACTTGCTGCCAAATCATTTATGCTTTTAGAAAAAAACAAATATTTCGATCTGGAATAATCACAAGAGAGAGGACTTGTTATCCCTTTAAAGAAATAAAACTTGAGCATCACTTGATCCCATTTGCATTCAAGAAAATAGAATTATTCAAATCTGGTAGAATCATAACAAGATTTAACTTCCTTTTAAACGATATGAATTCAAATTTTATTTGTCAGCAAATAATTGCGATGAGACTCTGTTTTATTTAAAGAAATGGAGTTCAAACATTAATTTTTCAATTAGTCATTTTACCAATCTGATAGAATCATAACAAGACTTAGTATCCCTGAAAGCAATTTGTATCCAAACATTACGTGTTACCAAATCATTTGTATAGAGAACTAAGCTACTAAGAACTAAGAGCTTTCCGTTGAAAAGGGGATTAATGATAATTAATGTCGTATTGGAGTAACACAACGGGCTATTGACGTCGATCGAGAATTTATCCCCAAGGAATAGATCCGAGTAAGGCCCGGTGCACACATCCGGTTTTTAAACGTGCGGCACCGCTGCCTCAAAGCAAGTGCGGTCTGAGATACATTAGATCCAATGGAGTAGTGCACACATGCCTCCAGCTCCGCTGCGGAGACACACGTCCAACTTGCGTGCAATTCGTACCGCAGTTCCCCACTGCGCCGCAGCTCACCGTAAACACTTCTCCGTTCTGAAGTACCTTGTTTTCATATATAAAAGGAATATAAATAATAATTAATAAATGGTTGTATCTTGTAACGTCTATTTTGTTACAAAATATACTTTTTTTACACCAAGTAAGCGAAACATACACGTTTTCTTCGATAGAATATTTATCGCAAATGGCGCGAAATGAGAACTTGCGTCATTTCACTGTTATATGTTACTTGGGCTTCGTTGCCGCTGCGGCGCCAAACGTTGAAAAACCGGGTGTGAGCACCGGGCCTAAAACACCACGTAAATTTTAACCACGGTCAGAAGGAGAGTTCAACAGCTGTGTTGGCACCCCACTCTCCAAACTTCCACAACACGCCAACGTGAGAGCGTTTGAGGCCACGACAGATTTAACTTCCACCAACCCTCTTTGTACACGACGGTCTTCCGTTGGATTTGAACTCGAAACTCTCCAATTACTAATCCGTAACTCAGCAGACCAGGCTCCAAGTAAAAAATGGTGGATAAGCACGCAATTATATGAAAGTTTAGTTTTGTTTCTCGAATAAAATAAACCACGACAGATCGTTTGCGTGGAAATAACTCGAAAGCAGATGGCGAATGACTCATCACTTGAACGATAAAGTTTGAATGAGTCAAAACTTTTCTTGATCCACTAAAAAGGTGATCAACTCGATTGAAACAAAGTTTCTCACAATAGTTTTCATTCAACTTTTTGTTGATCAACTATAATAATCGATCAATTAAATTTTATTCGTGAGAACGCGCCTTAAGGGGGTCCAGGACACAAAAATTGTTAAATTTTCGATTTTTTTTTTATTATTTTAAGAAATTTTTTTTTTCTCTCTCTCTCTCTGTGTTTTTCTGCTTAAAATGACGTCTAAATCATGTTTCTATCTTAATTAGAAATAGAGATATAATAATTTTTGTGGTGCGTTGTTTTGAAAATCTAACACTCTTGGCAGTTGTTGTCATGGCAACAACACCTGTCTTTAAAACTTTAAATGCGTTTTTCTCCATGATACATTTTTTCAAGATTTCCTGTATTCAAATTGCTATAAGTCGAAAACCGATAAAGTTTAAAGGTTGAAATTTGGAATATATCTTTTTCAAACATTATACTTTCATTTTGATTCAGCAAATTTGAAACAAATATTTACTTTTCAAAATATGACTTTTTTTAAAAAAAGTACCTTAAAATTTTTAAAAATTTTCATTCAAATATTTTTTATTTTTTATTAAATTAATATTTTTTAAATTGCTGAATCAAAATCAAAGTTTATAAATTTGTGAATAATTTAATGCAAGAATTTTGAAAATTGATCAAGAATATTTTGAGCCTTAGCAATTTAAAATGACCCCTCTTTTTTTCAAAAAATTTAAATTTAAAATTTTTAAAGAACTTTTGGAAAAATTTTGTGTTGTGATTTCGTTTATTAGTTAGATGGGTAATCAGTACAAAAAAATTCAAAATTCTAAATTAATTAATAAAAAAAAAATTTTAATGTGTCCCGGACCCCCTTAAAGACAGAGTAAACATTTCAACGGATTTGAAATCTGCGGAACATTTTACACCAGATTGTTACCTTAAAAGTGATTTTCTTCAACTAAATGATTTTTCAATTGTAACCCGTGTCATGTCGGATGGAGGTGGAACTCATTTCTTAAATTATTGTGTTTTTCTTTATAATGTTTTCAGTATCAGTAAAGACACGAAAAGAACTGTTACGGGCAGCGCCATGCTACCTGCTGGTATTCAATCAAATAGACTTATGCCAATCTTGAACAGTCGTAAGATTTCGATTCCCTTTGAACAATTTGGGTCCAAATATAAAATGTCATAAAGTCATTTATGTCTAAGGAAATAAAATAAGTATGCCAAGTTGGAATACTTATTTCCGGCAACAAGACAAAGTTTCCCTTTACGGAAATAGGGCAAATAAGTGGCGAATTCCGGAGTTGATTGGATAGCAAAGTTTCTTCCAAACTGCCCTCCTAGTCCCTCCTACCAACTCGAAGATAGAATTAAGCGGCCGCATTGCTTAACGAGTCACACGGGGAAGAATTGCTTTTGAAATAATGTTGTTGGGCCAGAGTCCTTTGTGACTTTTTTACACCTCATTTGCCCGGAACTCCCGGACCATTGAGTTTCGGGTCATTGTTGCCGACTTCGCTCATTTCTTTTTGGCTTTGCCGGACATCCGAAAGACTTCAAAGCAACGTGTCTCCCGTTTTTCTCTTGTTGTCTTGCTGTTTCTGTTTTAGGACGTAATATCAGTTTTAATGCTGCGTGAAATTTTTTGGTTGAGCATTTCCAGCTTTACGAAAAAGGAGAAAATTGAAGGGAGATCGAAGAATATCATTTTTGGTGTGTGAGGATTTTTGGTGTACACAATCGCTAGGGAATACTGTAACTTTAAAATTTCATTTATCATTGTTTTGTCAACGTTTGGCGTTAACTTCCTGGGCATTAATTGGTACACAAATAGATCCAAAATTTTGCGGAGACCCTATAGGATTTTGTAGTATAGGAGTCAAGCAAGTTTTAAGTTTTAAAAATTTTTCCAAAAAAAAATGGTTACTTTTTTGATTAACTAGTCACCGCGTGGCCATCACGGCGTTCCCATAACAGTTCTTTTCGTGGGGTCAGGTGTGACCACTGCTAAGTAACCCCCGGTGATTGCTACGAATTACCACTTTGTTTGCGAAGCAAACCAAATGGGAATTCGTAGCCTATTGCATAACAGTCATCACGGCGTTACCATTTTCACATGTGGCCAAATTCGATTTGCGAAGAGATCCATTCGGCATGACGTCACAATCTCTTGCGAAAATATAAATATTTAATAGAAAAATTATTTATTAAAAGCAAATCAATTGTATAAGATATCTATCTGACTGTTGCTTTCTATATTAAAAGTGAATACTAAAATCATTCAATTTTGTTAAGTGTCTTTTTAAAATGCTTGAAATAAATGTGTGAATTTACTATCGTCAAATTACTGAGGTATTGCAACACTGGTTGAAAGGAATTAAAACGTTTCACTTTTGATTATATTTGCTAACGTTTTTTGTTTTCGGATTTAGAAACTTATTTGTGTGCAATAAACTAAATGTAATCAATACAATACACACCTTTTTAATATAATTCCAAAATCATCCATGGTATTGCGTGAAGGGACTTGCTAGAAATATCACATTTGAATGTTTAAAAATTTCAAAACAGTAAATAAAGAGTAGAAAAGTCGAACTTTCTCTGTTAGATATTTTCAAAACAACATAAGAATAAAAATATTTTTTACTATAGGCATTCAAATTCCGACTGATATTTAAATAATCTTGAAATTTTTTAGTTATGTTTAGTAATACTAGTTGTTAAAATGGAATTCACTCGGTCAATTTACTAGATAAATAAAACTATTTTAATGTACAATTATGAGTATAATTAATAATTAAATCAATAGCTAAAAATAAATCTCAAAAGTACATTCTTCTCAAAATAAATTTTAAAAACACACTTAAATTTCTCTTGAATACACTTGAAGCATTCGTGTCTGTGACAGCTCAGTTTGAGTTGTTGCTAATTACTGTGAATCATCTCAACACTAATGCGATTCGAACGTTACAGAGGATATCGAAGGTTTCCGCTGTGACATCTGCGGTGTTCTCTCTTCTCCGCAGTGGAAAGACACCGGAGTCAACACCCCCACAAGCAGTCCCATCGGAGACACCGATGCCACCAGTGCTCCTACTCCACCGATCACATGGGCCACCTCAAAGATCACCTCCTCACTCACTGGGGTGAGCGGCAGCACTTTTGCACTCACTGCCCCAAGGCTTTCGCACAGAGGAGACATCTCCAGACTCACCCGCGCTTCCACACTCGAGAACGGCCCTACCCATGCAGCACGTGCAAGAGTACATTTAATAAGTTAGGCAGCCTGCGTGAGCACGAGAGGATTCATGCGGGGGAGAAACTACAGGTGCCCCACATGCGGGAGAGACTTCGACCAAGTAGGAAAGCTCAAGATGCACTCGCGGGTGCACACCCAGCAGAAGCCGCACAGGTACCCACACTGCGACTACAGGAGCTCGCTATCGTCTACTCTCCACCAACACATAGTGGCCAAACACACGAGAGACTTAAAGCCCATGTGTTCCCTATGCGGTAAGGGATTCCTCCTGCCATCCTACCCTGAAGAGACACAACGACAGACAACACTCCGGCAATGAAATGAAAGACAAATATCCTATGTTGGATGGGTTCTTCCTGTTGCTTCCTAAGTCATAGTAAGTCAAGCCAGCAGTTTTTAGTCCCAAGAGAATTTATTACATGAAAAGGGGCACGATACAAAACATTTAAAGAAAACGTGACCAGAAATCTTTGTCTGCTATATAACGACGGTAGCGCAGATTAACATTAACCGGAAGAAAAAACCAATCGGTCTCTTCTCGTTCGTCCTACCAAGACCATTACCGATGAAATGAAACAGATCCTGCCTTGATAAATTTTTCTTTACATCCATATGTACAGCAGTATTTCACCATTTTCGATGGATTTTCTTGAGGAACTCAGCAGGCCTTTCTTACTCGCGCATTGAGATAACATTAGACTTCCGTACCACTTGGTACGGTCGCGTCAACCTGTCACGTGACTCGGTGCTTGCCTCGCGTTGCAACCCTCCACGAGCAGTCTATCCTTATTCTAAGTCTATGCTCAAGACTCTTCCTTGATCTTGACAACCCTTCGCTGGGTTATCGCGTTTGTCACTCGCCAATCGTTCCAGTTGGCACTCGCCAATCTCTCCACTTGGCGACAGCTTCCTGACAGCCTACTTGTGTCTGGAGCTGGTGGTTAAGTATATGCGACGACTACTTATGATCTCATTCATATTGATACAATGTTGGATGCCATTCGTGAACTGTTGGCAAAAAAGTTGAAAACCTTCTATTTATCTCACGTGTGTTTTGATTTCGAAAATAAATGGTAATTTTTATTTTTTAACGTATATGACTTCTTTATTCGGGTATGCAGTTTATACCTCCTTATGACACAAACTTTTAACCGTGTAACCTTATGGGTTGTATGATGCATTACTAGTTTCTTATAGGGTTTCGTGCTACATTAATATGTTCATCTACTGACGTAAGATAGTTAAATATGCTGTTATTGATGAAGATACATTCAATACACTACGGGTGTAAAAGCGATAGATTGTTTTAGATTGAAAAAAAAATTTAACATTAAAGATGTGAATAATTTATTTAGAGAAAACAGACTGCCCTTGATTTTTCATTTGTAATGTCGTTGTGTTATTTTATTCTTAATAGAGATTTTAAAATTCTCATTTTTGACGTATCAGTATTTGAATTCTGAAAATAATCCTAACAGATTATTATGAATACGAATCTATATTTATTCCGGTTCTACAATCTATAATTAACGATTTCACTTTAGTCCGATTTTCAATTTTACTTAGTCTATGAAACGGTTTCAGCGTGTTTTCAAAAATCATTGATTCATGTTAATTTACATAATTATTAAAGCTCCTGCGATTATGTGCTTTATTCCCTTGAAATGAAGTGTTAAGAACTGTAACTTTGCAATATTTCTTGAAGACATTATTTGAAAGCATAATACATTTCTATCACAATTTGTAATGAATCAAACAGAAAGTGGAATATCGTTTTTTAAGGAAACAAATTGTCTGAAAATAATTCAAAGGAAAATTGAATATAACCCCCCGTCAATTCCGAAACACATTTGAAAAGTATTTTAATAAATAGCGGTGCTTCACTCGATAAGAGTATAAAATATTCAAGAACTATTGATTTCCAATCTCAAAATCACTTCTCTCTGCAAAATATACAACCCAATAAAAAATAAACAATCAGTAGAAACATGAAAATTGATTAGCAACACCTTTAATATGAATCAAGTTCCAATAATAGAGATTAAAAAAATTGATGCTTAGCTCATTCATCTATGATGAATCTTCATAAACCCAAGATTAAAATGACATCGTTAGCTTTAAAAATATGCATTTCTAGAAAAATGCTATTTTGTTCGGATCTTTCGCATTTAAAACAATTAAATTAACGACCTAAAAAATGAATGTAAAACATATTAAAGAAATTCGATTATGATATTCTATTTTTAAATGGTATTTAAAGACATTTGATATATATATATATATATATATATATATATATATATATATATATATATATATATATATATATATATATATATATATATATATATATATATATATATATATATTTTTTTTTTTTACAATTTCTATCGTAAATGCTTTTTTAAAATAGCCTTGTAGATGTTAAAACGAAACAAAGAAAGCGATTCAAAGTTAAATTGCTGTTGCTCTAATTTAAAGCTAAGAAAGCTTTACGATTCCGTTTTTACGGACATCGTTACTTTATCTACAAATGATTCAATTTTGTGTCTTTGCATTGACTTTATTTTAACTCTTTCATTGATCGTAAAAGAAACTACATATAATCTCAAGCGTTTAATAAGAAATCGGTAATTTTAGTTTATGTCTTTTCAATTTCCCTAGGAAAAAAATTGCCAAACTAATAAATAATTGGCCTGATTAATTATTATCATAATACTAAAACGTTTTAAGAGAATTTGATACCTGCTTTTCTCGAAGCGAAAAGTGTATATTTTGATAACTAGTAAAAATTGTGATGTCCTGTAATTTGTCTTATATTATTTTCCATAACATCTGAAGGGTAATCTTTTGATCATTCTTGCCAAGATTCGTGATATAGGTAAATAGAAAAAATCTAAAAACTATTTCAAAATAATGAATACTTAATTCTACATTATAGAATTAATTCTGCATTATATAATTAATTCTGCATTATAGAATTAATTCTGCATTATAGAATTAATTCTGCATTATAGAATTAATTCTGCATTATAGAATTAATTCTGCATTATAGAATTAATTCTGCATTATAGAATTAATTCTGCATTATAGAATTAATTCTACATTATAGAATTAATTCTGCAATATAGAATTAATTCTGCATTATAGAATTAATTCTACATTATAGAATTAATTCTGCATTATAGAATTATTTCTACATTATAGAATTAATTCTGCATTATAGAATTAATTCTGCAATATAGAATTAATTCATAGTAACTTTCATTAATTTCATTCAAAGTATTTAAGTTATATTAAGCTTTACTATTTATTCAAGATATTAAATTTATTAACATTTAGCTCTATTTAAAATAATTAAATGAGACAGTTTAAGTTACAAATGGTGCAACAGAATACTTATAACACCTGATCAATGTTCATCCCTACAAAATGTAAACTTCTGACTACACTTCTGGACGTTGAATATGCACCATATCAAAGCCATATCCATGGTCCTGTCTCTCACTATAAATTTCATAAATATGTAGACATAATATAAGTAAGCAAAAATATACACTACCCTACAATAATGGACCGGACGCCAGCGGATTTGCATAAAATTTGCATACTTGTTTTGGGGTGTTTTTCGTGGTATGGCCGGGGACTTTTGCTTGTTGCTCCTGGTCAATTGAACGCCGACGCCTACATGAACACATTTTGGACAATCAGGTTCTTCCTACGCTCTGACAATTTTAGGGAATGGACGAATATACTTCCAGGACGACAACGCTTCATGTCACGTTGCAGCCTCTGACAAGCAGTTGTATCAAGATATGGATGTAAAACGTCTTCCTTGGCCTGTTCATAGTCCCGACCAAAACATTCGTGGGACGAGTTTGAACGACGCTTACGGACCAGGGAACCACGTCCGAAATCGACAGCTGAGCTGGCGACATTCTTGTAGAAGGAATGGACACAAATACCCATATCTGTGTATCAAAACTTTGTTGAAAGTATGCCCAGAAGGGTTGCTAGTGTCATTGCAGCACGTGGGGGACCATCCCCCTATTAAAGCATATATTATTCCCCCTTATACCATCACATCTTGCTGTCCTGTCCATTATTGTAGAGTAGTGCATATAAGATTAATATTTAATTTTTTTATGTACACATGAAACCCTGTTGTGAACCCCTGGTTTTCCGTGGTCCACACGTTGAGAACCTCTGAATGAGATAATTTGATCACTATTTTAAGACAGTCTTCGGTAATATGGGTCCCAAATACATCAATAGCTGTTTATCTAACCGCAAAATATTAAAAGAAAAATATCTTACTAAGTTACTTTTTGAAGTGAAGAGCATTATTAAAGTAAAACCTCATCCTTAAGTGTCGCTAAATAATCTAGGGATAAAATTATTTTATAATAAAAGTATCTTTTCTCAATCCCGTTCATGACGGGAGCCTCTATAGTGTGGGGGCCTCGTTTGGTGAAATTGGTGTAATCGGAATATGATGACCAAGAAATCAAGGGTGCCAAGGACGGACTTGATTATGCCCTACTCTTGTTATTTCATAGATCAAGTCTCACAGAAAATCACACGTCGTCACCGTAGTCAAATCTCTGTGAAAGCCCAAACAATCACCAACCTATATTTTTTCATTTTCAATAAGCTTACTCCCTATTAAGGTATGGAGGGAGCATAAGTTCCGTAGATAAGCCAATAACATTATCTAATATACACCAAAAGAATTTAAACACACCAAAGCCTGGTTTCAATTTGAATGAAAAGTAGCATGCTTTGAAGCTATAGGGCCTCTTATGGTTTCCGCAATACTATGATTTCCTCCTCTCTTATGATTTACGACATTAATTGCAACAGTGCTGGAACGAGTTTTGAGGCATGTAAGTGCGTTTGATGTGTTTGTAGAGGTGAACAAATGTATTGAAGTGCGATGTTTAGTTCTTGTAAGAAGATAGTTGAAATAACGTCGCGCTGGAGCAACTAAATTTTATATTTCTGAATTCCGAAGGTCAAACCAGATGGAAAATATTCGAGAACAATACCACGTGATTTTGAAACACAGTCACATGACGAGTTGAGCACCTGCGCTCCCCCCCCCCACACACACACACTTCCAAACTTCCACATCACGCCAACGTCAGGACATTTAAGTCCATGATAGATATAACATACACAAGCCCAACACACACAACAATTTTTCATGCTTAATTTATTTCAGATGTAATGATTTAAGATGATTCAATTCGTGACTAGAATAAATAGAATTGAAACAATTTGAAAACGAAAATAAATAAAAGCATTTGATAAAACAAGCACGAGACCCATGTATAAAACTTTAAGACCTCGAAGTTATTGGATTGCACTTCGCCTTCTAGTCCGGGAGGCAGCGACACTTTTGGGTCAGTCATTTTACACCGACTGATTTGTGTCACAATAGTTAGCTAATTTATAGGTAACGTCAAAAATCGAATTCAGCTGGCACAACCACGGTGGGTGTAGGCGGAAAAGCGTTTGAAACATGCAAAAAAAGTTGTTTTTTCAAAATATTTTACATTGACTGAAAATTTGACACGAGATAGTCATTTAGGTATTAATAAAGAAAATAATGTTCAGCTGGCTCGGTAGTGGTGGAAAAAAACCTTCAGGCTCAAATATAATTTAGCGCGCAACCACTTCATAGCCTCAGATGAAGGTCTTTTCACCACTACCGAACCAGCTGAACATTATTTTCTTTATTAATTCCAAATGACTATCTCGTGTCAAATTTTCAGCCGGTGTAAAATATTTTGAAAAAAAAAAAACAACTTTTTTGTATGTTTCGAACGCCTCTCTTCCTTGCCTACACCCACACGAACTGGACCAGCTGAATAACGTTTCCTAAATCATCTATCCAAGACCAATTGCTGGTAAGAAAATCAGCCGGTGTAAAATAATCACCCTCCAAATGTCGCTGCCTCCCGGACTATTCTTAAAGAGCAGAAGAACCGTCGAATGAGTAAGGTCTGCTCATTTGGTTATATATCGGAATTATATGCTGCATGATATAGAAATATACCTGCCACCACTGTAAACGTGTTAGGGTATAGGAAGGTCAGATGCTCTTTACACTTGATTCCCTAGTATTTACATTTGGAGAAAGAATTTATTTGGGGTTACTCATTTACAATATTTAATATTTACCTCTCCGCATTATCCCTATCCGAATAATTATTTGAGTAAGCAAGGGATTCAAGTCCCTACGATTTTTCCGAGTGAGGTTAGGGTTGTCTACCAACACTTATGAAGTACTTTCAGTCTTGTTTATACGACTGTTAATACACTGGGGTGAAAAACTGACGGAATAGTAAAGTTTTCAGCTCCTACTTCGAATTAAATTACAGGGGTGTGATAAAACGATACAAGACGTACGTCGAAAGTTACCTGACCGATGAGTAGAAACAAACCGATCACAAGAACAGAAGCAAACAGTAAAAAGACATTGTACTGAAGTGGCCTCACAACACATAGGTCATAATACAGAACCACAACTGAAAGCTAAAATGAAGTGTCAGTGATCTTTAGATTGTATGAATATCTCGCACAAAGATGCAGACTTTGCACAGTGATTGCATACTGAGAATGATCTAAAGGATCTGCTCTTGTGGTAACGAAACCAATTCCTCTGTCAAAGCCTCTAACGTTACAATCTATGTACCAGCTTTCTGCTCCACATCCCGGGTTATACAAAACAATACAAGCTGTTAGGTGTGACATCTCAAGATATTGGTGTTCTTTAAGTTTTGCACTTTGAATACCGGATGAAATCCCAAATAAGAGAAATAATTTTACGATAAGACATCATTTGGGGAATTCAATTTAAAAAATGCAGGTACAGTGCAAAAGTGTTACTTAACAAAAAGAAAGCCAAATTTAATATGGTAGTAATATTTCAGCATAATTTTAAGTAAAATGCATCTATGGAAGAATTAGAGTACCTAATTGGTTTCCTCTAATGAGGCGATGGTCACTTGGAGGAGCTTTCCTCCGGAAGGCTAAGTTCATTTCTGATATTTTAAAAATTAGGATTCCAGTAAATTAAACAGAGACTCAAAACAAAGTAAGTCCCTTTAATGTAATGAGCCTACATTAAATCCTCGCTATAAAGCCAAACTGCCACTTTATGTGTGTTCTTGTGCCTTCTCGTTAATGTACTTGAAACGAAATCATCCTTTAGAAATGTTTCTTTCGCGATCATAAACTGCTTTAAATAAATCCCTCACCTTACAGCGTTTTATTTTCAATTTTTTTTCGAGATTTTTTTTTATTGTCATATTGGCGAAGAGGAGAAGTGAGTGAAAATAATTTACGTTTCAAGCAATCTTTTTTTCGGCTTTGACTTTCTTTTTCCAAAGGTCTTAGTCTATCTCGTTCAATTTCACGGGCGACGGAATTTCCTTAATACTCTTCGTCCGCTACTTCGTGAGTTTTCGGAATCAGTCGACTCGAGAACGCCTATGATTGGATGGATCTCTGCTCACGTGCATTTTAATTGAACAGCGAATGTTTGTGATTTGTAACAGTGAAATGCGAATTCCATTGATATTTAGGAAAATTGTTGCGAAACAAATTGTTTGCGCTTCTTTTATCTTTCGTATGAACATTAACGTTTCTTTAAATTCAGATAGTATTGTCTTTTAAATCTTGCATTGTTGATTCTGGAAAATCATTAACTCGAATGCAATTTCTCTTCAGTGATCAGGGAATTACGTTGTTTCTTTTTCAATACATCCATTTATTCATGTTAATATGTAATGTTCCCCAGTGTGTGACGTAAATTCAACACCTACCTATACTATTAGTCTTAGATCTCTGCAATTACTTAATCAGGAAAAATTTAGAATTTCCTTCAAAAGCAGAATTAAGCTTCATTTTGTAATAATCGACTTGTTTAGTGGATAGATTTTAAAGTGTCTACATGTATTTGGTTGGAATAGGTTGAATTTCTTTTCAGGATAAATTTAGAGATTTTTGCACTGGGTCTCTTTTTAGGATGAGAATTTTATGGCGTATTTTTGTCTAGAGACAGAAATTTTTATCTGCTTATCAAACAGGTCGTGCCCACTAAACTACATTTGTGTTTTAGGTGTCACATTTTTATTTACTTTCAAAAGTAATCATTTTTTAATAAAAAGGTTTTTAATCATTTCATTGTATTTACAATGAAAAGTACAAGCAAACCATGGCCAGCAAGATTGGGAAAATAATTTGTTGTAAATGCTATCTAAAATTGTATTCGTCTTTAATTCGTGTCAGTGGAATGTAGTAGTAACGATGGCCGTTTTATGAGCTACATGCCAAGCCACATCTTTACACCGTCGATTTTGATTTACCGATTTTAATACAGTAGAACTCCAATTATCCGAATCAATTGGGACCGGACCCCATTCGGATAATCAAAAATTCGGATAATTGGATGTTTCCGAAAAAAGGGTCTAGTATGTATTTTAATTAATTACTGTATGTATGTTGAAAATGGGAGAACTGTTTTTAAACAAAAAGAGCTTTTAATTAATTAAATGAAAAGGCAATACTTTTACATGTTAAGTGTACTGACAAGTGCTATACATAAGTACAGTGTGTACGTGCCGTACTGTAAATGAAAGTCATTGCTTGCTAAACATCTCGGTCAAAGTAAGCTGTTTGACTGTCTTCATCCGTTTTCGGGCAACCAAGTCGCGCATCCGCTTGATAATGAGAAGTTGCATGTTGTCCCACTCAGGTTTTCGCTCCATCCACTTCAACGCAGTTTCTAAGCCGGAAAATGCTTCACTAGCAGATGGTCCCGTGTTTGCTTCAACTTCGACAATAAGGTCATCTTCTTCAACGACGCTTTCTTCTCTCAAACTTTCAATAAGTTCATCATCATTTAGAATTTGAAACCCACAATCATTATTTTGCGAATCGCAATACGTTTCCGTCTTATTTTTTTTTCTGAAATTCTGAAAGCGATTCGGATAATCAGCGATTCGGATAGTCGGAGTTCGGATAATTGGAGTTCTACTGTATTCTTTGCGGAATTCATTCCTTTACCGATGCAAGCTAGTTAATTACGACGAAATGGAGCAACACAGCGGAATATTGGTGACGCTCCGGGATCAATCGAAAAGGGAAAGATCAAAGGACAACTCCTGGTAATTTTGAACAACGGTCAGATGACAAGGCCAGCACCTGAGCTGGCACCCCATTCTCCAAACTTTCACACCACATCAACGTGAGGTCGTTGGAGGCCTTCAAATTTTGTCAAAAACGTCAAATGTGCTACAGGAAAATCTATTCAACCCATTTGAAAAATGATATTACCAAAATAAACTACATGCATTTTTTCTAAGGAATTGAACTAGAATCAAAAGGATATTCAAATAAACAAACATTTTACAAGCGATCGAAAAAGGAAGACATAATTTTTGATAGTTTTACAGTCCTATTTCTTAAATATGTCCATGCTTTAAAAATTTTGCAACTCAGCATAATTATTCTAATTCATTCCCTAGACAATATTATCAAAAACCTGTTCTCAAAGTTTCACGGGAATGCATCCATAACTTTTTGTGTTATAAGATTTGAAGTGAGGAAATAATGCAAAAATATTAATTTAGAGTAAAAGTAGTTTCAAGTGCATCGTTTGCTCTTGTTTTTACTGTTTGTGTAAACAATATTTTTCTGTACTTCTCTTGAAAAATGTTCACACTGTTTCCAAAAGGTAAACCATTTAAGCATTTGAGAAACATTAATAAAATTATATTTGCAAAAAAAAGTAAGCCTTAAATTTTGACAGGTTTTTAGTCTTTAACGGCCATTTCTGTTTTTTTTTTTTTTTTTCATTCCTACTTCCGATTTTTTCCCGCCTTGATTAAACTCTTAATATCTCTGCAACTAATTAACTTAGAGAAAGAATTAAATATGCTTTGGAAAGTCAAATATGTAGTCTATCCTATGAGATCAAAAACCATTTTTTGGAATTTTTGGTCAAAAATAACATTTTTAACGCGTTTGGACACTTTAAAAAAGTAGATTGTTGGTACCACCAAAAAGTTTCCATCGTGTAACTATTAATTTAATCATTTACTATTTGATAAAAATTAACCGCTTACTTCAAGTCCTAAGAGTGATTTTATAATTCTTAAATTCATTTCTACCTGTTAACGCTTAAAGGAAAAACATAGAGCAAGATCTTTTGAGAAGAAAGAACCAAGACAAATTAGGAGATAGTCAAAAAGAAGCAAAATTCCCCATTATTGACCAATACACCAGTTAAGAAAGCAAGGCAGGAAGAGAAATAAAGACAAAAACTAATATTTATTGTAATTTTGCACTTGCATGCATTAACTATTAGTAAATTAAATCTTTTAAATAATCTGTTGGATGAGGCTGGATGACTTAGTGACATCGTGACGCTAGGTTTCTACACTCATTGCCATAAAAATTTGCTCACTAAGAAAAAGTCGTCAAAATGAAACGAAATTTTACACATGTAACTACTACTCTTTACAAGCACTTTGATATAAGTAAGTGATTATAAAATCAAAGAAAAAGGATCATTTATTGCAGAAAAAAGTACAAATGAACGGAAGTTTTAGTACTCTGTTGGACCCCCTCTATACGATACGATAAGAGAGCGTCATTAAGGCATACAAGTTCCGTATGATGTCCTGAGACATCTCGTTCAACAGTTGCTGTAAACGCGCCTCTAGTTCGACCAAACTCATAGGCACAACTTGCCGTCCCAAATGATCTCAGATATGCTCTATTGGTGACAAATCAGGGGATCGAGCAGACCAGTGAAGGGTGGTAATGTGGCAGATGCAGTCTTGTGACATCCTTGCTGTGTGTGACCGAGTATTGTCTTGTTGAAAAATGGTTCCTGGTAAGCCCTACCATGAGTGGCATCACATGTGGCTGAAGGATAACATGTACGTACCGCTGGGCTGTCATTGTGCCATGGATCAATATTAGGGGTGACCGTGTATCGTAAGCAATGGCACCCCATACCATCACACCAGCTGTGAGAGCGGTGTGTCGCTGTAGAGCGAAGGCATGATTGAGGCGTTCACACACGAACACGATTTTCATCACTGCACAAATTGAATCTAGATTCGTCGCTGAAAACGACCTGGTTCCATTCCGTTGCAGTCCAATCCCGTCGTGCGCGACACCACTCCAAACTTAGACGTCGGTGGGGGGGGGGGGGGGGTTCAATAGCAGCACACGTAATGGGCGCCGCTATACCAGATGTCAATCAGCCAGGCGCCTTGCGATGGTTCGGGAAGACACAGGGGCCCGTAGTGAAGGTGCAGCCTGTGTCTGGATAGCGGCCAATGAGGCAGTTGGCTCTACGCGTGCGTTTTGTATGATGTGACGGTCTTTTTAACGACTGGTCTGTCGAGGGCGTCCTGAGCCTGGTCGCCGTGTAAATGACATCTCTTATGTCCACTGGTCCCAACAACTCCTCACAGTAAAATCAGAACGGCCTACTTGACGAGTTACTCGCTGAGCTAACCACTCAGCTTCGATCATCCCGATGATTCTTCCCCTCTCGAACTCGCGCAGTTGCTCATATTGTCTTTGATGGCGGCGTAACGGCATGTCTACCTCAGCGTTTCCTTTGCAAAAGATTAAGTACACTCAAACAAGCTCTGCTTGCCTGTTTTATACTCCATGGAGAACGAAGTTCAACGCCCTCTAGTGGCATTACGCAATGCACAATCACGCTGCATTTCTACTCATTTGCATATCTTGCCGACATGTACCTTCATGCCAAGTTTCGTTACGATCCCACAATTATTTCTTGGTGCGTAAATTTTTATGGCAATGAGTGTATATCAGATGAAGAGCTATTTAACACAACTATTCGAAATGTTTATCTTTTTCTTAAAAAATGTTAATAATAGTATCGAAAGCGAGATAAAAGATTGAAATAATAAATAGAATCCATAAACGCAATGTTAAAGAAAAAACGAGCAAAATTACCCATTCTCCGTACTATTTCATGGAAGCTGAAGAAGATTCGGAAACTGACAATTCATAAGTATTCTTACGTCTTGTAAAACAGGTATTTCGTCAAAAATAAATATAAACTATTACCCACGCTAAGCAAACGGAAGAACTTTCCCAATTGCTACAAACGGTTGCTATGCCAACTTCCTACATTATGAAAACCAATTACACTGTCCTCAAAGCGATGTGTGTGAGTGTGCATGGATATTTATCAATAGTTCGAGCTCTTCGAATTCGACTGTGTAGTGAATAACAATAACCCAAGACACAACTCTTCACTATGACTCCAAACTCCAAGCGGATGTTGTGAGAAACAATAGACAGCTGTCTCTTAGATGATGAATGCTCCGAAAGACTCTTTTGTTTGCTTGAAAAGTGGATTGCAGAATATTTGAGTGTTGTTTTCATGAGTTTCCTTGAGGAGATGTTTGCTACTCTCTTTTTCCAGAATTATACTATTGCCTTTTAATCCTTTCTTTCCTTTTTTGAGGAATTTTAAAGTGGAGTTGGTTTGATTTGTCGCTCTACGATTACTTTTTCAAACTTGAGTCATTAAAGCGTTCTGGTGTAAGCATGCAACATGAATTTCATTCACAGTCCTTAGTAGAAGCATTTATTTATGCGCTATTTCAGAAATAGCGGTTGCTCTTGAGATAATGACATTCAACTAGCCCATCCCACAAACACCCGAACGCGTACTATAAATCAGTTGTATCGAACAGATTGATCTATGTTCGGAGACCAGATAATATCCCCAAATATTTTATAAGGTCCTTTTTTTTTTTTAGAGTTTTAGATCTCCAAGTATCTTTATCAGACCAGCATACCTGATACTGCCCTTTAGATAAGTTTAATTGGCCCACAGTTATACCTCCCTTAGAAAAGGTCAACCTAACCCGGCGGCTATACACAGTCTTCAGGAAAGAATTGTCTGTACATTTAACCACATAAAGGCACGTCATACAGGTCTAACAGGCCAGTTATTCAGGTATGCATCTGTAAATATTTTTAACAAGCCTGCAAGCGAGGTACGGCCTTGTAAAGGGATTTCCCCAGCCGCTGGCCAAATACGATCCTCCGAACAGACATTTTTAACCCAACATAAACCTCTAGGGTGTGATATGCTAAGTGATTTATTCTTCGAATCATTTTTTGGCTTTGAAGTCCAATTCAAGTTTTTTTTTAAAGATGTCAATACCGTTTTTTTTTTTTTTTAATTTTTATCAGTTCTTAACTTCTGAAGAGCAAAGATTCGATTAAAATTTAAGCTGCAATTTATCTTGCTTTGAAAGTGTGTCATGAAACACACCTTTAATAAGAGAGTAAATTAAATTAAAAGAAAAATAATAATTCATTGTTTTTAAATTAAATGACGAAAATATTGCAGTTCCTCGTCGATTGTACAATCTGAATAAATCACTATCAGTATGAGTGGGGCATTTCTGTCACGATAAATGGAGTTGATGGGGGATAGTATTTCTCTAGAGGAACTTATTTACTGTAATTATGTATAACGGAATATCACTTGGCTTTATTTTTTTTTTTTTCAAAATAATTCATCAACACATTGCTAAAAACTACTGCTTCAAATTTTTCCCATTTGAAGTTTTTATTCGTTTTGGGTCCGAATACAAAATCCTTAGCTTGCGCGTTTGGTGTCTGTCTGATTGTACATCTGACTACCAGTCTGTATGTGGCCCTACTACGTCCAAACGGTAGAATATATTTTTATGAAAATGTGCATACTGCGATGACTTACGTTGATTTAGTGTCTGAAATTGGTTGCGTTAGTCTATTTATACATTGCCTCGTTCTCAGTCGCATTTTGTGTCTGTGCTTGAAATGTCCACATTAAATTTATTCAACATATTTTAATGCAATCTAATGTTCTATATTTGATCAATTATATTTTATTTTGTGAATACTTTATTTGAAATTCCTTTGGATACTCATTAAAGTACGTTCCATTTTAAAACATTAGAGTAATTACACTGAAATCAACCGTAATTCAGTAGTTTTGGACCAGCTGAGCAGTGTATTAAGCTTTACAATTACTCGGATTCTTTCACCAGTACTGCTGAAAAATAAATATTCTTTAAAACCATTTTTAAGGAATTTAAGTTCTAATACTTTTTTTATTTTGATTAAAATTAATTTTCTTACTATAAACGGAATTTTGGGGGCAGACGATATTTTGTAACAAAACGGAAACTCCACGTAGAGTGATATTTTCTGTTTTTCTTCCTCCGAATTTATTTCCTGTTTTTTAAGTTTGTATAATATTTAGGTGTAAATTGTGGGAACTCTGCTAGATCAAGGGATGAAAAAAATCACTAATTAATACCTTTACCTGCAATTGTACATACGAAATAAATATAAATATATATATATATAGATATATACATATATATATATATGTATATATATATATGTGTGTGTGTGTGTGTGTGTGTGTGTGTGTGTGTGTGTGTGTGTGTGTGTGTGTGTGTGTGTGTGTGTGTGTGTGTGTGTGTGTGTGTGTGTGTGTGTGTGTGTGTGTGTGTGTGTGTGTGTGTGTGTGTGTGTGTGTGTGTGTGTGTGTGTGTGTGTGTGTGTGTGTGTGTGTGTGTGTGTGTGTGTGTGTGTGTGTGTGTGTGTGTGTGTGTGTGTGTGTGTGTGTGTGTGTGTGTGTGTGTGTGTGTGTGTGTGTGTGTGTGTGTGTGTGTGTGTGTGTGTGTGTGTGTGTGTGTGTGTGTGTGTGTGTGTGTGTGTGTGTGTGTGTGTGTGTGTGTGTGTGTGTGTGTGTGTGTGTGTGTGTGTGTGTGTGTGTGTGTGTGTGTGTGTGTGTGTGTGTGTGTGTGTGTGTGAACTCTTTTTCACGCTAACTTTGTTTTTGGTTTTGGTTGTTTTCTCTTTTAAATATTTATTATTTTAATAAATATGTGTGTGTGTGTGTGTGTGTGTGTGTGTGTGTGTGTGTGTGTGTGTGTGTGTGTGTGTGTGTGTGTGTGTGTGTGTGTGTGTGTGTGTGTGTGTGTGTGTGTGTGTGTGTGTGTGTGTGTGTGTGTGTGTGTGTGTGTGTGTGTGTGTGTGTGTGTGTGTGTGTGTGTGTGTGTGTGTGTGTGTGTGTGTGTGTGTGTGTGTGTGTGTGTGTGTGTGTGTGTGTGTGTGTGTGTGTGTGTGTGTGTGTGTGTGTGTGTGTGTGTGTGTGTGTGTGTGTGTGTGTGTGTGTGTGTGTGTGTGTGACAACTTTACAACTCTTTTTCACGCTAACTTTGTTTTTGGTTTTGGTTGTTTTCTCTTTTAAATATTTATTATTTTAATAAATATGTGTGTGTGTGTGTTCCTTTCATCACACATAACACCACCACAGTATAGTATTCGAAGTAAAGTTGCGTGTGTAAGTTAAATTAAAGCAAATTTTAAGTGGAATATTGTCATTTTAAAAGAACGTTCACTTAAAGAAATATCCGAACTAGAACTTTTGAAACATAACAAATTATTTGTTATAATTACAGAAGATCAAGGTAAATTATTTTACAAATTGATGAGTATTTACGAGTTGTTTAAAACAACCTATAAAATATATTATACGAATATTTTGAAAACAATAATTTTCTTTAAACAAAGAGCCGTTAAATCGATATACCATTTTTTTTTAATAATAGATTATCATAGCTTTGTTTTTATTGAGGGCATTCAATTTTAAAACAAGTTTTTTTATTATTGCACAAACCACAAAACGAAATTTAATTTTCATGGAAAAACATATTTGGTTTTAAAACATATATATATTTGGCTTAATGATAAATAAATAAATCTATTTATTTGTGTGCCATCTTAATTTCCGCAAAATTCGGAAACGTCGTAAGCCTGGTGCACGAGTGCCACAAACAAAAAAATATTGATTGTAAAATATGAGGGCTAGAGTATTTACCATAAAGAGCATTTTTAGGAATAGAGTTGAACAATTTTACAGTATAAAGAACTTAAAAAGGGTAATACCTAATCTTCCCTCAAAATCATGTTTTGTAATAGTTACATTAATTTATCTCACCTTCGTCAGAGGATTTTTCCTTTAGCAGGAGTGCTATACGTATGAAATGTATTATATGGGTAGATATGCACGAATAGGATGTGTGTCCAAAGTAGGTTGTAAAAACTAAAAAATCTCGAAAAGGTGTAAAAAAATAAAATTAAACCCATTTGGCATTTTCTTAACTAAATATTAAAGTGCTTAATCTAGTCACTTTGTAAGCTATATTTAAACAATTCAACCCGAGTGAAACTGGGCAATTAGGCTAGTATGGAATAAAATGTATGTGGTACTTGTACAAATCAAAAGACAAAAGAACAGTCATAAGACGAAAGGACAGACACAATGAAGCAACCAAGTTCAGTCACTAAATGAATGTATGTAATTGATGTAAGTAGTTTCATAAAAATATATTTAATCGGTTGACGTAGTATGGGCACACATATACATACTGAGCAAAAGAATAAAAACGCACCAGACACGGATTTTGCATTGGAAGGTACCAAAACAGATAAATGCCTGTAATTGAGATGCGTCAAAAATATTCAATGCACATAAAAATACTTTTTTATTTAGATAGAAAAGGCAGAGTCAAGAACTTCAGATCTTCTATTAAATCATTTTGTACGTAACAAAGCGATAGCATTAAACTCCAATTAATTTTTATTAACATTTCCATTTCAAATTTCATCTAGCGCAAAACATTATATTCAGTACAAAACACACTTTATAGCTATTAGAAGGCGTAGATTATGATATTTTCATATTTTATCGCTCTCAAAATTACAGTATTTATATCGTTTGGAAATTCATTCGCATTTTTATTGAGCTACGCGAATATAAAAACAACAGACAAAAAAAATCTAAAATATTACTCGTTCTATAATTCTCAAGCATGAAATTCCAAAGAATTTATTTAATTTTATTCTACAATGTGTAAATTATTCAGTTATAAAGTCGGGGTAAAATTTCATTCGATTAAAAATTTGTTCATATTTTTTTTTACTATTAATATATATTTTTTTCAAATCATCGATAGGAAAAATGGCACTATGAAAAATTCTTTAGCAGATGATCGGGTTTTTTTTCATAGCTTGATAGAAAGAAGTTCGTTCTCTGTTTATATTTCTTTCACCTCAATTGAAACAATGAGTGAAACATTAGCTTTTAAAGCTGATACTTTCTGTGATGAAACCATCTGGAAGAATTTAAGTGAATATGAAAAAAAAATATTTTGTAATTTGAAAAGAAATCATGAAGTCTTGAAATCTATAGGTAAGAATATTCATCATTTTTATCCTTCCAAATCACGTGGATTCAATTACTTAAATTTACTTTAGAACTAAAATTAACTCTGACTATGAAATTTAAGTTGTTCTAATTAATACTATTATTTTTTTATACATATTTTCTTTGTTCTATTTATTTTTAAATACTTGTTTTTATTACTTTTCTCAAACACATTTATTTTTAATTTACGTGCTTTTTTCCTACTTTTATTTGAGATTTTTATTATTCATCTTTTATACATATTAAATTCTGATTCCTAAAAAATTCTATTCAGATGGAAAATTCTTAGTGAAGAGAGAGACATATAAAAGTTTATTTAAGATAAAAATCGAACTTTTTGAATAATATCTGTAAATTAAGCTATGCCTACGTATTTTGTACATCTTTTTTGTAGTTAAATTCATTTTTTGTTCTCGGGAATCAAGCCGAATATTCCACAATTTTTGATACCTAAGAAGAAGAGCGCAGTCAAAAATAAAAGAGATAAAAAAGTTAATGGTGAGTTTAATCTTTCATAAAATAACTGATTAATTAAAACTATTAATTATGTACTGCAATTTAACACAATATATTTAATTATTTTGTATTTGTTTCATTTTTTTTTCAAGTCAAAATGCCGAATGATTTGACTCTTCTAAGTAAAAATTATAATCAAAATCGTTTTAATAAATCAGTGATTTTTCTATTTCACCATGTTTAGAGTAAATTATGTCACAAATATTTCATAAAAAAATACATTTTTTTCAAATTCAAATATATATATATATATATATATATATATATATATATATATATATATATATATATATATATATATATATATATATATATATATATATATATATATATATATATATATATATATATATATATTATATATATATATTATATATATATATTTTTTTTTTTTTTTTTTTTAGAACTGTAAATTTTTGATTGAAGCTCTGAAAACTGTACATGACATTTATCTTTTTTGATAAATTTAATTTATGTTTGAAGATTTATTTTAAGTGTAATTTTTTCGGTATATCAAATATTTCGCTAACTAAACTAACAACTTATTTGTTGAATCACTTATAATAATATTAATATCAAGGTTTGTTTTCTTCAATCAGGTCAAGTTTTTAAGAATGTCACTTTCAAATTGTTTGGACAGAGCAATCGTTCAAAGAGGTGGTGACAAGAGAAAATCTCCCTCAAAGTTAGCAACGTTTTCAAAAATTATGCTTTTTACTTATTTAAGTACTACATAACTTGCTCATTTGTATATTTTGCATAACTATTGTAATATTAAGTATTTATCGTGTTGAGTAAGTGTAGTTCTGCTTTATAAATGAAAATCCTAGCTTTATATCTTGTTTAAAATAAAAAAGAATACTTTATTGATACGTTACATATAATACACATGAACATCAAAGAAATAAATTATAAAATAAGTAAGATTGTTTTATGTTTACTTTGTCAGAATAGGGTTAAATATATCAATAAATTTTGACATTTTTTAAATATTCATTTTTTTAATTAGATATTGCTCAAATCGTACTCGGCTCTTTCAAGCTAAGAAACAAAAACCACATAAAACTAAATATATTGTTTAATAGTAGCACTGAAATGTAATATTCAACTGCCCAGATTTAGCTGTAAAAAGTTATAAACTAGGAGAAGTTCAGGTATGCCTAACATTTAAGTAAACTATATGTTACTGACGAAAACTGAGTCCACTAAATTTTTATTCGACATGGAATATTTCAGGTTCAGAATTAAAGGAATATATTGGTTTGTAAGAATGTTCGGTTCGTAACATACCGGTGAGTATACACGCACATGACTATTTTTATCGTCGTTATCTCAGAATGACTTTCTAAATTTAAATGTTACGTCGCATTAATCACTAAACATTAAAACATAAATTCTACCATACTTAAAATCTAGTTGAAAATTTGAAGAGATTGTAATTAACTATAGATAGCTCTTATTTGTGAAATCAAAGATAATCATATAATGTAATATTCTGATCAATGACTGCAGTTAAGAAAATGCATTGCTTTGAGAAGATATGTTAATTATATGTAAGGAGTAATTGTAATTTTACGTAGTTTTTTTTTACACCTTAATAGTAAACTCTTTTTTGTCTTTCTAACTTTATATTATTTCTATCTTGTGTTTGAATACAAAGAAACAAGCTGAAAGGAAAAAAAGGGTGTTGAAAGATAGAAACTTCATTGAAATTCTTTTAAAAGAAACAGAGTCGTACTTGTCACAGATGGACAATTACTGTTCTCATCCGAGAGCAATCGATCACACAAATGAAAAAGGTATAGGTTCTGCCTACAAAGTAATAAGTAAATGCCTATTTCGTTATATCAATCACATTAAATGCAATTTTCTTCAACTTTAAAAACTATCATAGTCTTTACAGTTTAGCGTACCTAAAACATTGTTTTCTTCGATACCAGATATTATCCCTAAGCCTCGATACCCGAAGAGAAATGTGCAGAGGAAAAGTTACAAAGAGGATAAAATTTCCAGCAAAGACGAGTTTCTTCGTAAGTTGCGTAAAATTTTATTAATCCCGGTAAAATTGTTTAAAAATATCACTCATTCTGACGTCAGAAAATCGCCATATCTTGCAACATTTATATAGAAATCAATATTTTTCATGATGTAATGTCCCGAATTTTATGTTCATTTAGAGCCGAAAGTTGAATACCTAGTAAATATTTAAAATTAATCTGTTTTAGAAAAATATTTTTCCACTTCAGATCCTGATTTTGATTTTCTTAAGTATGTGTTTAAAAAATAGTTGCAATAATAATACTTTATTATTGTTGAATATGCAAAGCAGTCTTGAACAGCAATTACGTGTTGGTTCAAAAAGAAGCGCATGCGCCAATTTTGTATTTAATGTCTGGTACTTCCGAATTTCTGCAGAGCTCTCAAATTGAGAACTAAATATTGTACGCGGTGGCGATTACGTTATGCTTTCTCTCGCCGGCCGACTGTATCTAATTTCCCTCGTTATGTTTCTGATAATAAACGTTAGATTTGTTTTATCCTCAGCGTTTTATTTCTACCCCGGACATCTTAATTGAGAAGATTCAACATTAGTGGCATCCCTACCGGGACGGTAAATCAGAAGGTTTTCTAAACGCTGAGTAAGCTACGCTTGAGTTCCGTGGAAGAATCTTACAATGGATTTGGAGTCGGTGAAACAGAAACGAAGTTCTATGAGAGGAACTTTTACGAAAAGTACCAACCTCTTGGAGACCTATCTGAACTCTGCCGGATCGGATTTGACTGAAATAGAAGTTACGTACGAACAGTTGACCGAAAAGTGTAACCAATTACGAAGAATTGATGAGTTATTCATTCATATCATTTGAATCTATTCCAAGAGAAAGGTTGCACACAGAAGGATTACGATGCAGAATTCCTGGCGGCCGAGGAGTATCAAGATAAATTTATTACGCTGAAAACGAAAGTCAGAAGAAAACTTACAGGTTTGTGTGGTGAAGGGGATTCTAGTTTCTTCAGCGGTACGTCCCCTTTTCAACAGACTTCACACTACAAACTACCAGAAATTGAACTGAGAAAGTTTGGCGGAGATCCCAGGGAATGGATTGGGTGGTGGACCCAATTCGAGAAAATACACGAAGATCCCAAGATCGATGATCGAGACAAGTTCCAGTACCTGATTCAAGCTACGAAGCCCAATTCGAAACCAAGAGAGATCGTGGAAGGCTTTCCAGCTACGTCTACTAACTACCCGAAAGCCGTGGACTATTTGAAGCAAAGGTTTGGAAAAGAAAATGTCTTGATACAAGTGTACGTCAGAGACCTGCTACAGTTAGTTATACGTGATAAGAAGGACATTGAGCTGTCTTCGTTGTACGATAGACTGCAGACACAACTACGGGCGTTAGAATCCTTAGGACTGACTCAGGATAAATACGCTGAAATGTTATTCCCACTGGTGGAATCGTGTCTTCCAACGGATTTGTTACGTGCGTGGGAAAGAAACAGTGGACTGAAACCTGAGATTTCAGGTAAGACTGATTTGGATTCAATAATAGAAATTTTGAGAATTGAGGTTGAAAGCGATCAGCGCATTAAGCTTGTTAGAAATTCTTTTGTTTCTGAGAAACCAAATAAGTACGTTAAGAATTCTCAGTTTAAATCATCTTCAGTTCCCACTGCTACTGAATTGTTTAACGCTGATAAAAAAGTACATAATGAAAATACGGAAAAAATTAAGAAGTTGGATCAATGCATTTTTTGCAATCGATCACATTTATCCGAAAATTGCAACGAAATTGTTGATATGACTTTGGATACTAAAAAGAATATAGTTAAAACCAAAAATGCATGCTTTGTTTGCTTAAAAAGAGGACATCGAGCAAATACCTGTAGATCTAAACATAAGTGTATTATTTGTCAGAACCGACATTTTGCAGTTTTATGTCCTGATTTACCTTTTTCAAAGGCACAGGTGCAAACTGATGAAATCAAAACTAGTACGTTAAATAACCAAATAAGCTTTTCAAGTGTGTTATTGCAAACACTGGTAGTACGATTAGAGAATAAGAACCAGGAACTATTAGTACGTGCTGTAGTCGATACGGGCAGTATGCAATCTTATATTTGTAATGATGTAGCAGACTACATGAGGTACACTAGTCTAAGTGAAGTTAAACTCAAGCAATCACTTTTTGGTTGTATAGAAACTAGTGAAAGTGTTCATAGAAAGTATCTTGTAGAATTAAGTGATATTGATAAAAGTTATAGGTGTAAATTTGAAGCATTAAGTCAAAAGCAAATTTGCTCTAAAATAGATCGGGTCCCTTCTGGCCCTTGGATTAAAGAGCTCAAAACTCACGGTATTAAGATTAGTGATTTTGAAGGTAATTTATTTAAGGTAGGGGATGAAATTAAATTGTTAATTGGAGCTGATATTACGGGAAAATTGTTTACTGGTAAAATTAAGCATGTGCAATCAGGACCTGTGGCCGTCGAGACTTTATTGGGTTGGACGCTTATGGGAAAAATGTCTGGTACAAGGCCGAATGAATCCCTTGCCTCTTTATTTGTTTCGTCTTTATTGGTAAAAGAACGTTGCATTTCTGAACTCTGGAAATTAGATGTTTTGGGGATTGGTGACCCTACTCTGAGTCAAACCAAAACAGAATTGGAAACCGAAACTGTAAACCATTTTCATGAAACAATAAGTGTCGATGGTGAAGGGAGGTACGAAGTGATTTTGCCTTGGGTCGTGGATAATTCGCTCTTGCCAGACAATAGGAGTTTAGCAGAAAAATGTCTTCGGAGTACAAAACGGAAGTTAGCTTCGGCAGGAAATTCTAAAGCTTATTGTGATGTTTTTAAAGACTGGATACGCTTGGGAATAATTGAACATGTTGATAGTGATAAACATAAGGGCGTCCACTATTTGCCTCACAGGCCAGTAATAAAAGAAAATAGTACAACACAAATTAGACCAGTGTTTAACGCATCAGCACATATAACGGGATCCCCATCTTTAAATGATTGTTTAGCTACCGGTCCAAATCTAATCGAAATTATACCGTCTATCCTCAACAGATTTCGTAAACATTATGTAGGTTTAATAGCGGATATAGAAAAGGCTTTCCTACAAATTTCTATCAGAGATAAGGACAGAGATTTTTTGAGGTTTCTATGGTGCAGCAATGATGATTCGGAGGAAATTAAAATTTACCGACATCGAAGGGTAGTGTTTGGGATTACGTCGAGTCCCTTTTTACTGGCTGCAACCCTGAGGTTTCATTTAAGACATGTGCCTAAGAATTTAAGTGAGACTGCTGAGATTCTCCTGAGATCATTTTACGTGGACAATTGTGTAACAAGTTTAAATTCTGTCGAAGAAATTGAAGAATTTATAGTTAAATCTCAAATGATAATGTCTTCGGGTCACTTCAATTTACGAGGATGGCAATCCAATTTACCAAACCGAATGGTCGAGGAGGTCTCCCATGAAAACAAAACTGTACCTGTTTTAGGTCTTTTATGGAATACGGAAAGTGATACATTATCATGCAAATTAGATGGAATAATTAATCCAGGTGAATTAGTTACGAAGAGACTAGTTTTGGCTATAGCCCATCAGGTTTTTGATACAATAGGTTTTACAGCACCTGTAATGCTAATACCTAAACTGATTTTGCAGGAAACCTGGAATCTAAAACTTAAGTGGGATGATGTACTTCCAGATAATCTTTTGAAAAAGTTTGAATCGTGGTATAAACAACTTCATTTGTTTTCCGAAGTGCAGATACCCAGATGGTTTAATCTTAGATCAGCTAGTGATTGTATTAGCTTGCACCTCTTTTGTGATGCCAGTCAAGTGGCATATGCTACATGTGTCTATATACGGGTTGAGCACAATGACAGTATTTTTGTTAACTTGATACATGCAAGAAGTAGAGTAGCACCATTGAAACTTATGACGATTCCTCGTCTTGAAATTCTTGCTTGTTGTATTGGGGCTAGACTTTTGTCATCTGTTTTGAAAGATTTGGATCTGGCTCATTTAAGTATTTACTGCTGGACTGATTCATCCACCGCATTATGTTGGATACGCAATAACCAAAATTGGGGCATTTTTGTACATAACCGCGTGAAAGAAATAAGATTCGTGACTTCTCCCACGCAGTGGCATCACGTCCCAGGAGCATTAAATCCTGCGGATGTTGCTTCTAGAGGGTGTTCTGCTGCACAATTGATTCATAGGCGTTGGTGGGAGGGGCCAGAGTGGTTGTATGAAGGTAAGGAAAATTGGCCAAATTTGGAGGAAAGCCCAAACGAGGATTTGGTTAATTCCGAGAGACGAAAAACAATTATAACGGCTCTCATTAAAACTCCAGAAACTTCTGATTGGTATTATAGGTATTTTTCGTCTTACCAAAAAATTGTACGCATGATTGGATGGATTCTTCGTTTCATCAACAATTCTAAGAAAATTAGTAGTGTTAAAACATGTGATCTTTCATATTCGGAAATTGAAAAAGCTGAACGAACTCTTATGGTTTTAATTCAGAGAGAAGTTTTCGATGGGCCCTCTGATCATAGAATACGCGGGTTGAGACCAGTTATCGATGAATATGGTATTTTACGAGTAAAATCTATGGTTGTTTATCGACATGATGTAGATAACTTTAGGTACCCAATTATTTTGCCTTCAGGTCACCCTGTTGTTAAATTGTTAATTTCTTGGAAACACAGGGAATTTCTACATGCAGGGGTATCTCTATTAATGACAAAATTGAGAGAGGATTATTGGATTTTAAAGGCTAGAAAAACCATACGTTCTGTAATTATTCGTTGCGTTCTATGTAAACGATTCAGTGCAAAGAAGACGGAATCGATTCCTGTATCATTACCCGAGGATCGAGTGAAAGATGCAGCTATTTTTCAAATAATAGGGATTGATCTAGCCGGCCCTCTTTATCTTAAGGGAGGTCAAAAAGCGTGGATTGTACTTTACACATGTGCCGTGTACCGTGCAGTACATTTGGAGTGTGTGACATCATTGTCGACTGAGGCCTTCTTGCAGACCCTCCGGCGCTTCATAGCTAGAAGGGGTAGGCCATCCGTAATCTATTCAGACAATGGAACAAATTTTGTGGGTACAAACAAAGCCTTATCCAGAGTTGATTGGAAGGGTATTTCTGCTAAAGTCGCTGTCCAGAAAATACGATGGAGATTCAATCCCCCTTCCGCCGCATGGTGGGGCGGATGGTGGGAGAGATTAATTCAAATGGTTAAGCGAATGTTAAGGAAAGTTCTAGGCAGAGCCTCTTTATCTTACGAAGAACTTAACACTTTAATATGTGACTGTGAGCAAATAATCAATGCAAGACCCTTAACGTACGTTACGGAAGACGTTGATGATCTAGCACCCTTGTCACCCTCTATGTTCCTCCAAGAGTTGGGATCATCAAATGTACCTGATATTGATGCTATAGATCATAGCGAGTTAAATAAAAGGTCACGATATCGACAAAAATTGCGTGATGTTCTACGACAACGTTTTCGTATTGAATACTTGGGACAGTTACGCCAGCAAACCACTCGCCTTAGGAGAAACAAACCTCTGACTCAAGGTGATGTAGTTCTTCTCGAGAATGAAAACAAGAAAAGAACTCTTTGGTCCTTGGCTCGAGTTAAGGAACTGATTCCAGGAAAAGATGGTCATCCGCGTGTCGCCCGCATAACAACAGAAGGCGGAGAACTGATGAGACCAATCCAGAGACTGTACAATTTGGAAGTTCAAGAACCATTCCGTCCGGAAGACTCCGACGGGAACAAAGCCGTTCGTACTAGAGCAGGAAGAAAGGTGGTTGCTCCTGAACGTTTGACATTTGCCTAGACAGAAGTCTATCTTTTGAATTTAATGTGTAATCATGGTGTTTTAAGTGTTGATCCTGTTTTTACATTTATAGTTCTATTAATTAATATTATGTTTTTTGAGTATCGTTTCAGAAAACTACTCAAAGGTGGGAGTATGTTGAATATGCAAAGCAGTCTTGAACAGCAATTACGTGTTGGTTCAAAAAGAAGCGCATGCGCCAATTTTGTATTTAATGTCTGGTACTTCCGAATTTCTGCAGAGCTCTCAAATTGAGAACTAAATATTGTACGCGGTGGCGATTACGTTATGCTTTCTCTTGCCGGCCGACTGTATCTAATTTCCCTCGTTATGTTTCTGATAATAAACGTTAGATTTGTTTTATCCTCAGCGTTTTATTTCTACCCCGGACATCTTAATTGAGAAGATTCAACAATTATTGACATTTCTTCACTGTAGTTGATATTTTTTCTGAATATGGCTGATTGGTTTATAATTAATTGAATTTTTGTCAAGATACGAATTCTTTTCATAGATTGTGACGCCTGTGATTGTGAATATAAAGGAGCGTGTCCAGTTCATGGTCCAATGCTGTGGGTGTGCGATATAAAGGTAGACTCTAAGAAACAAGAATACAATTATGTGTGGGATTTTTATTATTCATTTGTAAACAGTTCGCAGAAAGAAATCTCAAAGCTGAAAGGTTTACAGCAATTATTGATTGAAACTTGTTTCCAAAAATGTGAATACAATTGTTTTCTCAACAGCCTCTACCGGCATATACTATAACTTTAGTCCACATTATTAAAAATTAAAAGGTAAAAAATTTAAACAAGACAGATATTACCTGTCGAGGCCTATCTACAGTCATACTTTTAATTCCACCGTCTTTTATGAAAGAAAAGTTTAATTGAATACATTTGGAGTAAGTGTTTTCAAAATGTATTATATGTATATAAAGTTTTGATGATTGGAAATTCTCTATCATATTTATTCCCAACAGACATCGAAGAAGAACCCAGAGAAGGCCGCAGGTACGTTGCCTGTCTTCCTGTCCATCAGTAATGCGGCCATACCTAAAGCCGATCTCGGAGTATGGACCGAGATACCTCTGCCCCAAGGATTCGTTTTCGGACCTTACAAAGGGAGATTCACCAGAAACACCCGGGAGGTACAGAAAAGCGGCTACGCGTGGCAGGTCAGAAACACATAATGCGCACAGACATCTAAACCACACACACGAATCAAGTTCCGTGAACATTTCATATTTTTTGTCCTTTTGGTTTCGCTAGAGAAATTGAGAGATGGCATGATGAGAAATCAAAAATGTGGATAGATGGGAAGATCAAGAGGGACATCCACCTGTTCGTGGCATTGAGCCCTTGGGTGTTGTAAATTTATGGGACGTTGTGATGAAGACAATTCTGTGGGACTCAGGATAATTTTCAACGGTTTCATTTCTTTGTTTGTAGAGGAGCTCGGTCTGTGAAAGTCATTCATTCACTCTCGACTTTTTTACATATTTGTGCTCCTTCGATCGATTCCAAATAACTTGTTGGCTGCCCAACCCCTAATAATATCCAGCTTCATTTCCAATGCTCTAACGAATACTAATAAATAAATACACTCATTCCATACTTAGTCTCTTTTGGTCTGCTTAACCCGTCCCATTTCTTTACGTTCGCAATGATGTTTATTTGATATTGGTTACAGCTTTCATGCGTTGTCTTTCACATTTTTACTCCTAACTCCATGGTGACACATCCGTTACATTTTTGTGTGATTTCAGGTTTGGAAGGAACAAAGGGCTCACCACTACGTCGAGGGGGAGGACAAGGGCGACTCCAACTGGCTCCGATACGTGAACTGCCCCAGTCGAGAAGAGCAGTAGAACCTGGTGGCTTTTCAATACAGGAAGCGGGTCTTCTACAGGACGTACAAAGCCGTCCTGCCCTTCACCGAACTCTTGGTGCGGTATGGGAATCAGTACGCAAGCGAAATGGGCATCGACACCACCGAAGACACGAACCTACCCAGTCCAAGTATACAGTTTTCTTATTAAATCTTTGCATTTCCTGGACTGATAAAATAGTGTATTCGAAAATTTTTCTTCTGAGTCTAAATAACTTTTGTGTGTTCATAAAATATTTATTTAATGTATTAAGTGCAGCTAATTTTTAATAAAATTCTAGTTTGAGGTGTAGTATTCTTTCAGAAGCATTTTACTTCCTAAAACAAATGCGAATATTAGAATCTTTGAATTTTTCTGCGCGTCTTTAAAATATTTGAAGAAAATGCGTCAATAATTGCCTTTAGTATGTTTAGCTATCCCAGCATTGAATAAAAAGGAAATTAAACCTTTCACTTTTAACGATCCATAAAATGTTATAAAGCTGTTTTAAGATTTTGAAACTAATTTGTGTATTAAACTAAATGAAAAATATAAAATGTAGACTTTTTATTACAATAACAAAATGAGCCATAGTATTTATTAAAGGGGCATCCCTCCGAGTATCTCTTTTGAATATTTACAACGTGAATTTGTCTTTTATTGTAATTTAAAATCAGTAAATCCGCAATGAAATTCAGACCTTTTCTGTTAGATATTTTCAAAACTTCATGAGCATGGAAATGTTTTTTAATGTATATATATATGTAACATTAAAAATGATTCGTGAGAAAATTGCTTCGACATTGGCCGGCGCCTCCGAGTATATTTTCACGTGTCTTTTACAGTTTCGCAGCCCATTGCATCAGAAATAATTAATTCTTGCAAGCTAAGCTAAATTCATCTTCCCACGGCGTGATCCATCTGTTCCCGTCTATTTACTGTACGATGTCCCATTAAATGATACCATATAAGGCAATGAAATCTGTCTTGAGTATTGCTGATCAAGGAATAATTAATTTGTTGATACGCAGCTTGTAACTTGCTGCGCCATCTCTTATAACACTCGAATCACAACTGTGCTCTAATAAAGACGTCTTTTTCATTGCTCTCTGTACTGCTCGTATTTTATGAGAACTAAGTAGTGAGACTTGTAGAAAGTCGTCACAAGTCGACAGGATTTAATTCCTGTCGTGAAACCCGACGGCACGATGCTAATTCGCAGTTTTTAAAATGAACTAAGCACGATGAAAGTGACCAACAATGGCGGCAGTTTGTCTTTTTCTGCCGTGGCGAAAGCGAAAGTGACAGTGTTTATTGTTTCTGTTTACGATTGATAGAAGAGTGTGTGCGTTATCCAAAACAGCTGACGAAGAAAAAAATTTTGCCTTGCTGCCGTGATGCTAAATGAAGGGTGAAAGAAAAAGCAAGGGAGAAAAAATGCTTCGTCTCCCTCGCTTCGGAATGGTTAACGGTATGAACACAAAGGTCGGTGGCGGAAAGAGCCGATGTCCAGGTTCTTGGAGTTCAAGCCCCGCAGCGGAACAACCTCACCTTGGAGACAACCGATCCCTGCCTTCCCACCAAGGGCTGGATTACAACAACCATGGAATAGGAGACTACAACAGTACCAGGGCCCATCACCCGGACCAAGGAGTCCACCATATGTGGAACGTATACCTTGGAGACCTAGACCTATCCAAACCCAAGGAGTGCCAACCCCACCACGAGATAGACCCACAGCGACCTGTTACAAGTGTGGCCTGCAGGGACACTTTGCCCGAGACTGCAGAAAGTGATTTCGTGCAGGGCCCCCCACCAGTATGCACTGTACCAGAAACGTATTTCTTATGACCGAGATGTGTTTTCCAGATACTGGACAAGACTTACTGGGACTCATTGACACTGGCAGCAATGTGACTATAATAAGCGAGGTTTTTGTCAGGTCTATAAAATATAGAGAAATGGGAGGTGAACAATTGCAGATGGTGCAGCAAACCAGTGGACGATTAAACGTAACCAGAATTATAGAGGTGAGTGTTAAAATAGGAGAAATTAAGAAAAACGTCATTATGTATGTTATTGACTCTGATTTACCTTATTTGTTAATTTCCTTGCAACATGCGGCACTATTTAATTTACATCTCGATATAAAAAATAGAAAAGTTTTTCAAAAGGGTAAAGATATCACTTATTGTAATAAGAAAAGTAAAGCGGAGTCAATAACTACATATCATTTGAGGGAAATTAACGAACAAAATAAAGATTATGTTAAATTTAGTAAAAGTTATAATGATATTACAGATAGTGAGCATTATGATGCTATAGAAACGAGATATTTTTATAATAAGAATTGTAATAAACATTATAGTAAAATTAATAAGTGTATTGATAATGTTTATGTGTCAGAGGGAAGTGCTGGAGATGTTGAGCTTCTACAACAATTACAGCAAGAGGGGATTACACCCCCCTTGACTGAAAATTTAAAAAGTCATTTCGCTATGCAGGAAAATTTACCTGGATTTGCAGAAATGGACCAAAACACAGAACTCTCATCTCTGGTACTCTCCTTTCGGCACATATTTTCCAAAAACAAATTTGATATTGGACGAATTAGAATGGAACCAGCTAAGGTGGTTTTAACTTCAGAAATGCCTGTATCGTTAAGACCCTACAGGGCCTCTCAAAAAGATAATATTGAAATCAAAAAACAAATTGATGAATTGTTAAAACATGATATTATCAAACCATCTTGCAGTCCATATAGCAGTCCAGTGACCTTAGCGCAGAAAAGAGGTGAAGGGAAAACAAGGCTATGTATAGATTACAGGAAAATTAATTATATTTGTAAAACAGATAAAGAGCCGATTCCGAGGATTGACAGTGTCTTAGATCAATTGAGTCAAGCTAGAATCTTCTCCACATTAGACATAGCCTCTGCATATTGGAATATTGCATTAGAGGAAAAGAGTAAGGAAAAATTGGCATTTACTTGTAACTTCGGACTGTATGAATTTCAAGTTCTCCCATTTGGCTATAAAAATAGTCCGGCTATTTTTCAGAGGATCATTAGACAAATTTTAAACAAGTATCAGATTAATTTTGCTTTGAATTACTTTGACGATTTAGTAATATTCTCTAACAACTTAAAAGAACGTCTGGAACATTTACGAACTATTTTTCAAATTTGCGAAAAGGAAAACATTAAATTAAAATTTGCTAAATGCCAATTAGCACAAACGAAAATTTCTTTTTTGGGATATGAAATTGGGGAAGGGACTTTTTCACCAAATGATGCTAATATAGAAACTATCAAAAAACTAGTTCCTCCAGGCAATGTGAAACAATTGCAAAGATTTTTAGGAAGCGTGAACGTGTACAATAAATTCATTAAAAACTATACGAAACTAAGGAAACCCTTAAATAATTTGTTAAAAAAAAGATACAAAATGGAATTGGACTGCTGAATGTCAGGAAGCATATGAGACACTTAAAAACTGTTTAATTTCTAAACCTATTTTGTCAATATATAATCCTAATTATCAATGTAGTTTATTTGTGGATGCCTCTGGAGATGGCATAGGAAGTATTCTAAAACAGTTGCATCCCGATGGGAATTTACACCCTGTAGCATATTATTCTAGGTCCTTAAGACCATATGAAAAAAATTATAGTGTCTCAGAATTAGAATGTCTAGCCATTGTCGATTCAGTAGAAAAATTCCATTGCTATCTCCATGGGAATACATTTACTATATATACTGATCATGCTGCTCTTGTCTGGTTAAAATCCATAAAACATCTCACAGGGAGATTATTTAGATGGTCCCTCAAATTATCCATGTATGATTATACCATTAAATATAAAAAGGGATCCACCAACCATGAAGCAGATTTTTTAAGTAGACAGCCCATTTCTCATTTTGTAGATACACAAGTTAATTTATTAAATATAGAAGAAATTATAGAACACCAACAATCCGATAATGTTTCTAATCCAAAATTTAAGAAAATAAATAACGTATGGATAATTCAGAAAAAAGGATTAACAAAAGTTGTCATACCTTTCTCCTTAAGATTAAAATTAATGGAAAATGCTCATGTGAAATTTGGACACCCCGGAGTTCAAAAAATGTTACAAATTTTATCACCTATATTTTATTGGGAATCCATAATCATTGATGTGTCTAGTTATGTAAAGTATTGTGAAGTGTGTCAATTGAATAAGAAATGTCACCAAAAAAGATATGGTCTACTACAAGCACTCCCACCTGCAAAACAGCCTTTTGAATTAATGTCTCTAGATACCATAGGAGGTTTAGGCTATTATCATTCAACAAAAAAATATTTACATTGTGTAACTGACCATAGTACTAGGTACGTGTGGACTTTTGCTAGTACTAATGCTACCACCGATACCTATATTAATTGTTTGAAACAAATTTTCCAAATTAACAAGCCTAAGAAAATTTTAAGTGACAGAAATGCAGTTTTCACTTCCACTAAATTTAAACATTTCCTTAAGAATAATGGTGTCACTCAACTTCTAACTTCTTCACATAGACCTCAATGCAACGGAAAGCAAGAACGCGTAGGAGCCCCAATAATACAAAGGATAAGATGCAAAATTAATAATGAACATTCAAACACGCCTTGGCCAAAATTATTAGAACAAGCAACCTCAGAATATAATAATACGCCACATCAAGTAACTTCATTTCCTCCCAGTTATTTACTGTATGGTACCTTACCGTATAACTTTCCTCTGCCTAATTTAGAAATATACCCTCCTTTAGATCAAGCTAGGGAAATAGCATATGAGAAAACAATCAAGGACCATGAAAAAAATAAGATACAATATGACAAAAGATTTTTAGATTCTCCATTTAAAGAAGGGGACAAAGTAATGATTGAAAATTTTATTTATCCAAATACCAGAAAATTAACCTCTCCTTTTGACGGACCCTATACGATTATTATATGATGTTTATAGTATTATTGGTTTTTATTATTTCATTTTCATTAGGTTAGTTTTCAGAACAGAATTCTCTGGAAACTGGTTGTATTATTTTGTACAGTATTTGATTTGGTATGATTGTGAACTGGTGTGGTATTGATGCTCATTGATAATTCTCTTATGATTACAATTTATTGTGTTTTTGTATTTATTTCAATTTTTTTTGTATTTTATTTTTATGGATCCTACATTCTAATTGTTTACTGCGTTTATACTCTTTACCATGACTGAGATAAAGAGTCATTAATGTTAAAAGTGTTTTTAAGTTATTTTGTATGTCAATAGATGGATAGCAAGTGGGTAGATAGAAGTTATCGGGTTGCTAGTTTATTCCAAATTTTAGGTTTTCATTAACAGCTTCTTCCTAGATGTCCTACACCCTATGGACGCATAGGATGTAGTCTTCTTGGGAGGGGGGATGTAACATTAAAAATGATTCGTGAGAAAATTGCTTCGACATTGGCCGGCGCCTCCGAGTATATTTTCACGTGTCTTTTACCGTTTCGCAGCCCATTGCATCAGAAATAATTAATTCTTGCAAGCTAAGCTAAATTCATCTTCCCACGGCGTGATCCATCTGTTCCCGTCTATTTACTGTACGATGTCCCATTAAATGATACCATATAAGGCAATGAAAATTTCGTTATATATATATTTCGTTAAATTATATATATATATATATATATATATATATAATTTAAGAGTTTATTAGCTGTATTTAGTAATTCTCTATTTCTAAAACTCACTTGATGAAGTTAGTAGACCAACAAAACTGTTTTTATTATGCAAATACGAGTATAGTTAATAATCAAAAGTACATTCTTCTCAAATTAAGTTCTACACACGCTCAACAAACACAAAATCACACTTTTTTCATACACACAGTTGAATAAACTTCAAACATTCGTGTCTGTGCTAACTTAGATTCAGTTGATGCTAATTAAGGTGAATTATCTCTTCACTAATACGATTCGAACGTTACAGGGGACATGGAAGGTTTCGAGTGTGACATCTGCGGCGTTCTCTTCTCCGCTCCCTCTGCTCTGGAAGGACACCGCAGGAAACACCCCCACATGCAGTCCGATCGGAGACACCGATGCCACCAGTGCTCCTACTCCACCGATCGCACAGACGACCTCAGAGATCACTTCCTCACTCAATCGGGTGAGCGGCAGCACAGGTGCACGCACTGCCACAAGTCCTTCACCCAGAAGAACTGTCTCCAAACTCACCTGAGAATCCATACGGGAGAGTGCCCCTATTCCTGCAGCACGTGCGGGGTGAACATTCCATCGGTTAAGCAACCTGCATCGTCACAAGAGAATGCACACGGGTGAGAGACTCCACAGGCGCCCCACATGCGGAAGAGACTTCACCCACGTAGGACACCTCAAGGTACACGAGCGGGTGCACACCCAGCAGAGGCCGCACAGGTGCCCGCAATGCGACTACAGGAGCTCTCGATCGTCTAGTCTCCACCAACACATAGTGGCCAAGCACACGAGAGACTTCAAGCACACGTGCTCCCTCTGCGGAAAGGGATTCCTCCGGCCATCCGAGCTGAAGAGACACATAGACAGACAACACTCCGGCAATGACACTATAGACAAATAGCCAATAGACAATGTGGAGCTGGAGGTTTAAAATATGTGCTGACTACTTGTGGTCTCATTCATATTGATACAATGTTGGATGCCCTTCGTGAATTGTTGCCCCAGAAGATTTGTAAGCCTTATATTAATTACTTTAGGTACAATTGCTTATGGCGTTTGCATAGAACAGAAACTCCTGAACTGAAATTGTTTCGGAGACACTAACTGCCTATTTTGATGATGAGAAATATAATGTCACGTTCTAATCTGCTTAAAAGAGATATTTTATACCATCAAAGCGCTTCTAATTTTCATTTGTTTACTTAAAACTAATAGCTTATTTAGCTAAAACTAGCTTGTTTTTAAACAGCTGTACACAAAAATATTTGTCTTACCAATAAATTTCTGTTTTAAGACGATGCATTCATTTTGTGTATTTATGTAAGTCATAGTATAAAGATGCCTTTACTAATTATCTATGCATTATTCAATGTTACCTATTTTTCAAACCCGCGTCTCTCAGTTTGTTCGTTTTAATTTCGAACAGAAATGGTATTGTTTTTTTACTTGAAGGATTTCTATATTCGTATATCCAGTTTATAGCTGCTTGTGACGCAAATTTTTAGCTGTGTAAAAAAAAAACCTTACTTTACGGGTTGCTCGATGCAATAATTATTTGTAATAGGATTTCGTGTAACATTGATATTTTCATCTTCTTACATATGATAGTTAAATATGCTGTAATTCGTGAAAACTTATTCAATAAACACGAATGAAAAGAAATAGATAGTTTTACAGTTTGAAGAAGTTTAACATCAAAGATGTGAATAATTTATTTACAGAAAACAGAATGCGTTTGATTTCTCATTTTGAATTTCACTATAGTATGTTATTTCTATTAGAGATTTAAAAGGTTTCTAATGTTGTGGATCGCCATTCCAGTATTTAAGTTCTGAAAAATAATTTTTACAGATCAATATAAATTTGGAAAACATGTTCAAAATAGAAGTTGTAACATGTTTGAATTAAACTGTAATAAAATAGGTTTATCTAAGTAAAAATTGTCAAATATATTCCAAGTTGACAACCTATACTAATTGTCAAATGTATTCCAAGTTGACAACCTATACTTAGCAATTTCACTCTGATGTCCGGTTTCCATTTAACTAAAACTAAGTAAGCTTTTCGGCGAGTTTCAAAAAATACTCGTTGATTTTAATTTACGTAAACCTTCAAACTGTTAAGCATGCATCAATGTACATGTTCCCTAGAATGAAATTAAATAAACAGTTAGTGGGCAATATTTCTTGGAGACATTATTTAAAGAACATAATCCGTTTCCTTTACAACTTGTAATGAAACAGAGAACGTCGAATCTCGTTTTAACAAAAAACAAATCGTCTGAAAAGAATTCAATGTAAAATTGGATGATATCGTTTATATCGATTCCAAAACGCATTCTAAAAACATTTCTATAAATAACGTGTTTGCACCCTATAAAGATATGAAAGATTCAAGATTTATTGATTTCCAATCCCAAACTCACTTTTCACTGGAAAACATGCAACCCAACTAAAATTAAAAAATCAGTAGAAACATCGGAAATTAATTAGTAACACCTTTAATGTAAATCAAGTTCTAATAACTACGGTTTAATTGATGCTTAAACTCGTCCATGTACGAGAATGAAAATTCTTCACAAACCTAAGATGAAAATAAATATAATTTGCATTCAAATATAATGCATTTCTAGAAAAATGCAATTTTGTTCGGATCTTTCGCATTTAAAATAACTAAATCAATGAGCCGAAAAATGAATGCGAAACAGATTAAAGAAATTCTATATTTATATTCTATTTTAAATGGTTTTTAAGGACATTTTGATGATTCTTTTTCAATACTTATTGGCAAATGCGTTTGTAGATTTGTCTTGCTTACGTTAAACGAAGCAAACAGTGATTTAAATTCGAATAACTGTTGCTATTTTACGCCAAGAAAGTTTTTTTATGATTCCTTTTTTCCTGACATTGTTATTTTATCTCAAAAAGATTCAATTTAGTTTCTTAGATTTGTCTTTACACGCCTTTCATTGCAACTGTTTCATTGATCGCAAAAGAAACTATAATCTCAAGCATTTAATAAGAAATCGATAATTTTAGTTTATGCCTTAGGAATTTTCCTCGGAAAAAACTGGTAAATTTAATAAACAAGTGGCGTGATTAATGATATGGTGATAAAAAGTTTCATGAGATTTGATTTCTGATTATGTTAGAAACAAAAAGTGTAAATATTTATAACTCGTGAAAATTGTGATAGCTTCTGATTTATCTTCCATTATTTACTATTCCATCTGGAGGGTCATCTTTTGGATATTTTGCCAGGTGATATAGGTAAATCAAAATCCTGGTAGATATGTAAAAATATTAAATTATTAACTCTGCATTCGCTTTTAAGGGAGTCCGGTACCCATAAAAAAAAATTTTATTAATTAATTTTGAATTTTGAATTATTGGTTACTGATTACCCATCTAACTAATAAACAAAATCACAACACAAAATTTTTCTAAAAGTTTTTAAAAATTTTTAAATTAAAATTTTTTGAAAAAAAGAGAGGTCATTTTAAATTGCTAAAACTTAAAATATTCTTGATCAATTTTCAAAATTCTTGCAGTAAATTATTCACAAATTTATAAACTTTAATTTTAATTCAGCAATTTTAAAAATATTAATTTAATAAAAAATAAAAAATATTTGAATGAAAATATTTGAAAATTTTAAGGTACTTTTTATTAAGTTATATTTTTTTAAGTAAATATTTGTTTGAAATTTGCTGAATCAAAATTAAAGTATAATGTTTGAAAAAGATATATTCCAATTTTCAGCCATTAAACTTTATCGGTTTTTGACTTATATTAATTTGAACACCGGAAATCTTGAAAAAAAAATATCATGCATAACGCATTTCGCATAACGTATCACAATAAACGCATTTGAAGTTTTAAAACAACGCACCACAAAAATTATTATATCTCTAGTTCATATTAAGATAGAAACATGATTTAGACGTCATTTTAACCAGAAAAACACAGAGAATTTCTTAAAATAATAAAAAAAAATTCGAAAATTTGACGATTTTTGGGTCCCGGACCCCTTTAAAACATTTATATTTACTGTTCAATCAAAAAATTGTTCATGTTGCCAAACAGTATTTCACAAGATAAGTATTTTAATTCATATCGCACTGGACCAACACAACGGGCTATTGGCGACTATCCTGGATCAAACTTGAAGAGAAAGATCCGATGACAACATCGCGTTATTTTGAACCACGAAATTAATTTTGAACTACCTACCTCATCGATTTGCTACATGAGCATATCGATCGACTCGCGATCTAGCATGAAAAGTTTTTTATGGGGTCATTAAAAATCTATCGGTAGCATAAGATCTTTCCCACTAACGATGATTTCTCCTCAAATTTTTTTTTCGCGTTTTCCAATAAGATTTAACTTGTCCATCACTAATGGAAATTAATGGAGCATGAAGTAGAAATAAAATACGTATCGTACTGTCCATAATAGTAACATTTCAATTATTTTCCTTTTCCGTGGATTTAACAATATTTATATCCTGCAGCGTTTTTATACACAAGGAATACTGTTTATAAGGTCAGAAAACTTTCATTAACTGGATTTTTAAGCTAATCGATTCGGTGTTCGAATTTTATAAATTATGCGCAGTGACGCTCTTTCTTACTGTGACTTATATAAGTCACAGTAAGAAAGAGCGTCACTGATGACATCAGAGATTTTGCCACCAGGTGAAATTCACAAAACGCCGCATATAGCAATATTAAGGGGGTCCGGGACACATTGAACAAAAATTTTTATTTATTAATTTAGAATTTCGAATTTTTTGGTACTGATTACCCATCTAACTAATAAACGAAATCACAACAAAAAAAAATTCCAAAAGTTTTTTTAAAATTTTAAATTAAAATTTTTTGAAAAAAGTGGGGTCATATTAAATTGCTAAAACTCAAAATATTATTGATCAATTTTCAAAATTCTTGCAGTAAATTATTCACATATTTATAAACTTTAATTCAGATTCAGCAATTTAAAAAATATTAATTTAATAAAAAATAAAAAATATTTAAATGAAAATTTTTGAAAATTTTAAGGTACTTTTTTTTTTAAGTCATATTTTTAAAAGTAAATATTTGTTTCAAATTTGCTGAATCAAAATTAAAGTATAATGTTCGAAAAAGATATATTCCAAATTTCAACCCTTAAACTTTATCAGTTTTCGACTTATAGCAATTTGAATACAGGAAATCATGAAAACATGTATCATGGAGAAATGTTGTTGCCATGACAACAACTGTTAAGAGTGTTAGATTTTCAAAACAACGCACCACAAAAATTATTACATCTCTAGTTCTAATTAAGATAAAAACAAGATTTAGACGTCATTTTAAGCAGAAAAACACATAGAATTTCTTAAAATAATTTTTAAAAAATTCCAAAATTTCACGATTTTTGTGTCCCGGACCCACTTAAAAGAAAAAAAAATGGAATTTTTGACATGCGACCTTATGTATTTATAATGACTTACACACGATATATAGTTATATCGAAAGTTAATTATTTAAGTGATATATAATTAACTTTCGATATAACTATATATCGTGTGTAAGTCATTCTAAATACATAAGGTCGCATGTCAAAAATTCCATTTTTTTTTTCTTTTAATATTGCTATATGCGGCGTTTTGGGAATTTCACCTGGTGGCAAAATCTCTGAAGTCATCAGTTAATCCAATTAAAGTTAAAACCAAATGTATATAACAATATAGAATCAAATCATAAGGAAAACTATTAGATTTTTTGCTCTCCTGAAAAATGCATCTTTTAGACATACGACCTTTTGCACTTTGAGTGTCGATATGTAAGACAACCATGTAGCATTTTTGGATAGATTGAAGTTGTGCTGTGTCATTCCATACACTACCGTATTGGTAGGTAGGTTGATGTTATTGGTGAGTACGTAGGTAGGTAGTTGAACTAACGTCGTACAGGAGCAAGACAACAGGTCATTAGTGACGAGGTCAACACTTGAGCTGGCACTCCACTCTCCAAACTTCCATACCATGCCAACAGACATTTGAGGTCACGATAGATTTGACGTTCACCAGCTGCCACGTATCTGATGGTATTTGGTTAGTTCTATTTTCGAAATCACAACCGCTACTCTTATAACCAGGCTACTGTGGCCCTTCCACATTTGTAACTGGTGGACGTGATTGAAAATAAACGAGCTTTCAAACAAGTCAAATAGTTCTCGCTTTATTCGACAAACTGGATGATTATCGTGCTGTTCCGACAGTACGGTATTTGACCTTGGATCAGTTGATTTTAGAGAAGGTGTGAATGCGCATCGGGAGGTTGGCATACGCAAAATCACTACCACCCTTACGATACGTGTTCATCTAAAAATTCATCCTTAAGAAGAACTCGTGGATGCTTTTTATAAAAATAAAAGCTTTTCATTTATAAGTATTAATTTAAGGGAAAACTTTACAAAAGCTTTTACTATTAAAGATTACAGCAACAAACAAAAGTAATGCATCATCATGCAGATAGAATTGCATTGTTATAACGAAGACAGATGCATTTTTGAAATTGTCTCGGAGTTCGATGTCAGTCTCGTTAATTTTTGAATGACCCCCTTACCTAGCTGGTTATGATCTACTTCACAGTTAACCCTCCTGGTGTTTGACCAGATCCTGATCTCATCATCACATCGTCCTAATCGGCAATACCCTGATGACGAGATATCTCGTCATTAATATAGTTGGTCAGATCTTGATAGACAATATATCCCGTCAAAGCCACTTGGAGGGTTAAGGAACACACTATTGTAAAAGGTTGCACTTTGAACTTAAGTGAAACTCTTTGTGTCGATTTGAATAACCTACAATGCTCAATGAAAACTGTTAAAAGCCACTTGGAGGGCTTAATCCATGTTTTATCAATTTTATAACTGTATCAAATTCCTTTAACTAAAGGGTTGCTGTAGCTTGGTTGGAAGAGCAGCGAATTAGCAACAAGATGGTTGCGAGTTCGAATTCAACCGAAGACCGTCATGTACAAAAGGGGATGGTGCACGTTAAATCTGCCATGGCCTCAAATGTCCTCACGTTGGCGTGGTGTGGAAGTTTGGAGAGTGGGGTGCCAGCTCAAGTGTGACCTCGTCATTTAACAGTGGTTCAAAACTACGCGGCGTTTTCATCGTATCTTTCCCTGTAGAATTGATCCCGGACCGACGTCAATAGCCCGTTGTGTTGCTCCAGTGCAACGTTACTTAAAATACCTACCTATCTATATGAGATTTACAAATTTGATCAGTTATACATACATAGATTTACATACGGAAATTTGATCACAATGTTATAAAACGCAGAGCATCAAATCGCTTCATTCGCTCAGTGCCTTAGAATAGTCGTGCGGAATCAAAAACAACTTTTCACAAGCCATAAACATTCTAGTCCCAATTGAAAATGAAGTGAAAAAACCGTGATGAAAAAGTCATAAAACAGCATTTGAGTCGTTATAAAAATATTCTCTCGCGCTAAAGACCTGAATTGCCAGGGAACGACGATGTTCAACTTGAATGCCAATATGCACTGAAATGCATCGTGGAAGAAGACTAAAAAATAACTCATTAGAATAGCCTCACTATACTCAACGAAAAAATCAATCTCAACAACTTAAATTACAAAATTAATTAAAATAGCTGCAAATTTTGAGGCAAATTCTTAGAGCATGCACACAAAGAATAGAGAAACTAATTACTTGCTTATGTTAGCACTAAAATTTTCGTTAAACCGTTAAGCATTTCGTCTATAAAGCAACTAATAATTCGAGAGTGCAAAAAAAAATTAAGTATCCTGCGTAATGACAGTCTTTAAAGCCTCGACTTCCCAAACGACTCTTAAATAAAAATGAAAATTGAGATTTTCCGATTCTGAAAATATTTGGTGGATGAGATTACTCAATGAGAGATTTTTTTTAAATGCTCACGGGGAAAGTAATTTTTATTGTTTTGCTCAGAAATTGAGCGAACAAGATTTTATTTTTTTCTACTCGCAACAAATTTGTAAAAATGGCTTAAGTCACGTCTCTTCGTATTCACATTTTTAACTAGTAAAACTACAGAGTGTCCTAAAAGTTCCCGTACTCTAACTTAAAAAAAATTATTTCCTGTGGGTTTTTTTTAATTACTGAATTTTATCGTCTGCTTATAGTATCAGAGTGAACGAGCGATATCTAATTCGATTGACAGTGTGTGTAGTTGTGGCCAAGAACAGAGGGGCATTGCACACCTAAATTGGACATGGATATTTATTTACAATGTAATATAAAGTTTCAAAATACACCGGTCGGTGCAAAACGCGTCTGAGTCATCCGAATTCTAAAACAATTGTATCTTTATTCGCGTTCTTTTTCAGAATAGCACCCAATATTTCATGTTCTTAATCGTATCAGAACTCAGGCATTGTCATAGATCGATATGCGTCCACTAGAACAAGTAGCAACTGTTACACAAGAACAACTGTTCTTGTAACTTATCTGTGTTTATAACTAACGTGGGGAAAGACAGGGAATAGTGACATTGTTTTATCAATTCCTTAATTTTTATCGTTTGGTTTTCTTCACGCTCAAGTTGTGCGATAATAAAGTTCCACGTCATTTTGTTTTTCATTGCAAATGAGTTTATCACGCATGAGAATTGCGCTGCTTAAGGCTTATTTTGAATGTAAATCACATGAAAGATGTAAAGAATTATGGAACAGAAATATCCCAAGGATACAATACCAAGTAAAGATACAACGAGACGTCACAACGGGAAGAAATATCCCAAGGATACAACACCAAGTAAAGATACGCTATATCAACTCGCTCGGCGATTTCGTGAGACAGGTTTGGTGGGAAAATGTTACAGGAGCTAAAACAACACCTCCTATAATTAAAAAAGTCTCACAACGGGAAGAATTACGTCACGATAGTTAGGCTCTCCGTATAAAACGTATCCTACGATTCTCTCTGCTTTTGGAAAGGATAACTATAGTTGATTAAACTAAATCTTAATGTTTTCCAAAGGTTAATCAATCAGGTGCATCCTATAACGTGTTTTTTCGGACTCGGTTAATTTTAAGTGATTATATTTGTTACAAAAACCCAGATTATTTACCATCGAAACGACGTAAATATTTGAAGCCTTTACAAGCGTTTGATTGATAACATATAACCAACTTTAAAATGTGCCTCGTTTTTGATTCAAGCGAAAAAACACTGCAGTAAAAGAAAAAGGTGATGAATGACGGAAATATAATTATAAAGGGCGTTAATATTAAAAACGTAATGTATATCACAAAGGTGGATAAAAATCAAATCTATCTGGGTTTTTTTTTAATTAATTCTCTACAAACTTTTAATATTTTATTTATTAATTACTAATACAAAACTATCAAATTACTGTTTGGATAAATACAACAAATAGAATTTAAATTACATTTGTTGATTTTGATGGCATAAGTGTAAAATATCAACAAAATTATCAATCTCCACTTCCTCTAAAATGTTTAGACGAATCAAAAAATGCCAATGAAAAATTAAATTGCAGATTTAAAAGTTGTTTAATTTATGAATTATTAGACTCAACTGGTGTAATAAAACACATTTATAAATTACTTTTATGTGGTACTGACTTTGTCCGGTTTAGTGTAAATGTTAACTTGCAAATACAAAATTATATAAACTGATGAAAATATATTAAAAATCTATATTAAATAAATTTCTAAAAAACCAAATGCACCCTCTTGTCAGGAAAAATCACCTAAAAATTTAAAGTGTGAAAAAAGTATTCTCTATTTAATCATTTATGTTAAGGTTATATAAATCTACCAACCCTGCAAAGAAATCACGAGAGAAAATAAAAATACACATAACAGATTTCAGTGAAAAAAATCTTTATTCAGTGGTACATAAGAAATGAATGCTTACAAGAAATATTTGAATGATTATGATTAACACCAAAGCTTTGATATATTTTAAAGCTTATTTAAAAGTATGTTTAGAAATCTTTCAAAATGTAACTACTATGATATTGGTTATACATACAGTACAGATAAAAATAGAATTATATACATAAAATGTTAAAGATCTGACATTAACTGACTTTATTATTAAATTATGAAACATTTTACAACTTATAATTTCCAGATATGCATTAGAAAACTCCTTAATGAGAGCCAAGCTCATTATTCATTACTCTCATTTTAATAATGGAAAGAAATCAAGCAGCCCCAAAATTTTAAAACATCACCAGTACCTTAATTAAAATATTTACATTTTCCCATAAAAGGTCATTATAATTTTTAACATAAGAAATAAATATATTTGTACATAAGCAAACTAATAATGCAATGAAAGGATAGAGGTATGGTTACATTACATGACAAATTTTTTTTATTATCTATACTTTAAATACAAGTTCAAAGACAACATGTGGATCAAAGTCTTATTTTTTTGTCAACCACATAAACTTGTGTCAAGTACATGTTATATTGTGATCCAGCAAGTTGTCTATATTTGCCAAATCGGTTCTCTAATATATCCATTTGCAATTTTCCAGTTAAAACATATTCAAACAGCAGTTCATCAATGCAATATCTGGTAATTTCAATAACTGCATATGTGGTTTGCTTAAGAGCTTGGAGTGTTTCTCGTGAAAGCCCTATTCGCAATAATATCAACATTTTGTACAAAATATTTATATTCGATACGGCATGGTTTAATTTAAGCGGTTACGTGAACACGCAAAATTCCCATATTTGGGCAACGACTAATCCCCATTCATTAATGCAAAAACCTTTACAATCTCAAAAAATTGGCGTTTGGTGTGCCGTATCACGCAAATGGATTTTTGAGCCTCTGTTTTTCAAGTCAACTGTTGAAGGCAGTATATACAGAGAACTTTCCCAACAATTTGTTGCATTATAAAAATTGAATGAACGAGATTCTTAGCTCCAACAAGACGGTGCTGTGCAACCTTCCATACAAGTTATGAAACCATGGGCATGCTTCAAGATTTTTTTGGCTATCGACTCATCTCAAGAAATCTTTGGCCACTTCGTTCCCGTGATCTGAGCATGCCTGATTTTTTTCTGTGGGGGAACAAAGCTTATGAAGATAATCTCCAAACAATAGATGATTCGAAAATTGCCATTACTCAAAGGATACAAGAAGCCACTTCCAGCATCTTGAAACACGTTTCTAAAAATATGCACAAATGACTTCAGCTTTGCCACCAAGAAAAGGGTGGACATTTTGAACACCTCTAATGTTATAAACAGAAGTGTTTGTCTGGTTTTTTGTTTCTTGTGGTGAAAGTCCTGACGAATCTATGGCACTTACAGTAATGGGATATGGCACACAGGTAGTCCGAATTTTTTGCAATTTTAGGGTCGAGGCGAATTTTAAAATTCAATCTAGAACATTTTTAAATGAATTTAATGAAATTTAATCATTATTGAATGCAACAGCATAGAAGCAACACCTGCTATAGGAGGTATTGATAAAAAAGATCACAGATTCTAAATTTATTTTTTTAGTTTCCGTTTTGATTTTACGCGGAGGAATGATTTTCCAGCCAGACGATAACATCTTTTAACTGGAGTCACTTAGTTCTTTCACTGTCACGATTTGTGATAACATTATTGCCTTTGTGATACGAAGTCGGCATTCTAATTCTTTTGATGATGATGGTAAGTAGCTAATTAAAGTCGCACTGGAGCACCACAACGTACTTTCAAAAGTGGAATCGATAGAGAAATTTGACAAAATGTCCCTTTATACAAGACAGAAAACCTAAGCTGGGTGGTTTTAAACACTGCCTCTTATAGCAATGCTAAGTTGCTCATTAACTTCAAGCAGATGGTTGAATTAAATTCACACTGGAGCGATACGATAGCCTATTGGCGACGTTCCGGGATCGATCCCAAAAGGAGATTTAATTACAACGCCTCGTAATTTAAAACCATGGTCAGATGACGAGGTAACTACCAGAGCTTGTACGTGAGGACATTTGAGACCACGATTGATTTAACGCGCACCAACCCCCTTGTACACGACGGCTTTAGCTGGAACATTTCGGTTGCTAACCCGTGACTCTGCTAACTGAGCAACCGTGGCCCATGAACGGGTAGGTATTTTAACTAACGTCACACTGGAGCAACACAACTGGCTATTGGTGACCGTCCGTGATCAATCTCCGAGGGAAAGACCCATGAATAGATATGGAAATATCAATTGTGGTATGGTGGGTTTATATAAAATTCTTCACCAATCTGTCATGAAAATTCCATGGGTAAAGGTAACTTACATCACTTTCTTAGTCTAGTGTTTTCCTAACATGTTTGGGGGCCGCCATGGATATCATAAGTATATACTCTGTGATAAGTATTTTCTTTTATAACTCACAAGATAAACAACAAATTATTGCCTAATAGAGTATAAAAACTATGATCTCAAAATTTAAGAAGATAGTTGATAAATGTATAAAATCTTGAATATGCAATTTATTAACTGCATTTCACTGTATATTTCTTTCTGACTGGGAGTGTTCTCGTAAAAATCAGAAAAATAGGTAAGACCTTAAAACAGGTACAGGCCGTCTCCAATTTAAAATATACACTACCAATGTTTTCTGATAATATTAGATAACCTTAAATCTACAAGTATTCGTTCTCTCTGGGTTCTTTTTTTATTTTTATGTGAAAGATAATTGTATATGAATCTGCATATTTTGTTATAATTTATATTTGAACATTCAAAATACACTCATGGAGGACAGAAACATATTCAGAAGGAGTACCCGGTGGTCTCGAATTCTTCCGAAAGGATTTTGGATTTCAAAGGCGACCAAAGATACGTACCGAAGCCATTTATGTCGGGGAAACTCGAAAGTTTCGTACATCACGTAGATAAATATGCCTCTAAATATGTGCTCTCACTAATCTGCAAACATCGGCCTTCAAATATGACAAACATCTTAAAAGGAACGAAGGAAGACCGGGTCATTTGAAATTAATTTCAAGATTCGTGGTTGATGAAGGGCGTTCTTTAAGAAAATTAAATATTTTTGAGAAGGCAGGCAGGTATTTTAATTACCGTCATACTGGAGCAACACAACAGGGTTTCGACACGGTTCGGGAAAGATCAGGGTACAACACCACGTAATTTGGAAACACGGTCAGATGATTAGGCAACACCTGAGCTAGCACCCCACTCTCCAAACTTTCACACCAGCCCAACTCGAGGACATTTGATTCCACGACAGATTTAACGTGCACCAGCCCACTTATAATTTTTTTGAAGAGGGAGAGGCTCGCTATAAGATTTGCACCCCAGGGGAAAAAATCAGCAAAAAAATTTCAAAATTCGCATGAATTTCGGACAAAATTTCTGCAGGAAACCTGCATGTTTTTGACTGGTGGCGCCATCTGGTGGCGAAATGAGCAAACATATTATTTTTTTTATTTGAAAAAAAAAATTATAGTAGATATTTTTATTTAACATCGTCCTAGAGCAAGACAAGTAACTATTGACGACAGTCCGAGATCAATCACAGAAACTGCAGTTTTTATGAAGGAAAAATGAAGTTTGAAATATTATAAATTTAATTTCAGAAAAACTGCAGTACTAAAGAAGGAAACCATTATTCCTTCAAAACATCTGCATTTTCTCTGCGTAAAATCTGCACTTACCTAACTGCCTTCAAAAAACCTGCATTCACCTTCACAAAAACCTTTAAAATGGATCTTTTTTTTTTTTTTTTTGAAGGAAAGATGCTGTTTTTTTTTTTGCTGGGACGTGTGCAGGTAATACCTCAGGAATGACTCTGCACCCAGCACACCATTCAGAAACGGCTCTGCGTCGAGTACAAGATTCACGAAAGCAGACCAATCAGGAACGGTTCTGCGCCCAGGACACCACTCAAGAATGGCCCTGATGGTTGTACTGAACTGCTGATGTAATGTATTTGAGAAGCTAAAATTGGTTGGTTTTGGATTTAATGTCGCAAGGACTCTATTTTATCAGCCTCAGCCAAACAGCAGACAGACAACGTGGAGTAATGGACATGCTCGCAAGGAAAGTTTTACTAATACTAGGGGGCTCTGCCCCCTGCTCGCTTACGCTCGCCAACCCCCGGGGATTGCTACGCAATCCCATTTGGTTTGCTTCGCAAACCAACATTCCTTTCACCGATGCCATTTGGTTTGCTATTTTGTTTTTTTCCGATCAGTACTTTCTCGGGAAACCGTCTAAGAATCGAGCTAAACAACACAGTTTTCAATTCTGCGGCGGCGGTGGTAACATTTTTTTAATATAGAGAGACAGAAGATAGAAATGTGTACGTAGAGAGCAATCGAGCACACGGATTGCTAGTGCAGTGTTCAAATCTACTCAACCACCTGCCCCACCCCCATGGGAATTGGTATTTTTTAATTAACGTCGTACTACAGCAACACACGGGCTATTAACGACGGTCCGGGATCAATACACTATGGTAAAGATCCGAGAACGTAATTTTGAATCCTGGTCGAGGCAACACCTGAGCTGGCACCCCACTCTCCAAACTTCCACACCAACCCAAGGACTTTCGTCCCCGACAGATTTAAGGTGCACTAGCTATCGCTACATAAAACTCTTACAAACATCCATGCATTCGAACCAGGAACCTTCCGATCAAGAGGTTAACACCTTAACCACCAGATCTGTTGGTTGTCCACACCGCCCCCCCCCCTTATGGGGAAGAAGGGTTCTGCAAAAAACTAAGGGGACTAGGCTTTATTTCTAAGAGTTGGCAGTAAGTAATAACACATGCGAGTAATAGCGGTGTGTGATATGGATACATAGTTACTCTTGAGGTTTTGAAGAGTACTACACGGACGACAGTTGCGTTTGTGCACTTCAGATTACATGAACGGATAACTTTCACCACCTACCACTCGCAGATTGCAAGAGCATCGGGCGAACCCGCTGAAACACGGCGATCCCTTGGAATGCAAATATATGATAAAAATAAGCGTTCCTTTGTAGGGGATCATTTATGGTAGACATCTGCTGAGAATCTCAACGCCTGTTTAATTCCTTTTGACATTACAGGACTAATTCTGCAATAATAGTTTTTTCTTCAAGTTATAATTGGAGTTGCATGCACTCGGTGGTAATAAAACTTTTCTTCTTTCAGACACATCGAATTTAGCAGACAGTTCTAATGTCCTTTTCACGGACATCTGGGTTATTTAACACTGGCAAAAATTAAAGAGAACATTTAGGCTAAAACGGCATACCGCTCCAAAAATGTTAATTTTTCCTTTTTATTTTTGGTACCCCTATCTTCTTAAGTTGAATATTATAAGTTCGCTTAATGCTTTTGCTATATAATACGCGATATATCAAGCGTCTAGGGCAGTGGTCGGCGACCCGCGGTTCTGTCACGAATCTACTTTTTGTTGGATTTATTGTCTTCGTGTCCTAAAGAACTAAAGGATTATTGCCACTGAAAGGTCAAACACGTGGCGAAGATATTGCAAATGCTGTCATGGAGAAACATCATATTCCACTCGATAAAATTGTTTCAATTTCTACAGATGGAACTAAAGGTATGAACGTAGAGAGAAAAAAATGTTTTGTTTCTAATTTGAAGGGAAAATTAATTACGAGATACTTGTGTTTAACATTGCTTCATTCATCAAGAAGCGCATTGTCCACAGACATTTCAAGAAAAAATTTGGAATGTTATGGAATTGCTGATTAGTAGGGCAACTTTTTTATTGCAGTAAAAATGGGAAAAGTTACATTTTTAGAAATAAAGTTGCATTTATCATTCCCTAAAGTTGCATTTATTTTTAATACACTAAAATCTAAAATAAATTATTAGTAAAAAATGAAAAAATTCAAAATATATAGACAATTTTAGTCGTGTACAACATTATTATAAAAATTCAATAAATACAGAAAAACGGTGAATGGTCGATCCTTGACCAGTAATTTCTTTAACATTGAAAACCTGCACCAGCAGCAGTCATATAATGTTCTGTATCGGATAGTAGAAGCACGACATCCTTTCGCTCAACATTCAGAGATTTTAAAACGTCCTCTACAAGGTGATCAACATATTGATGATCGACACTCACCTCTTCAAACTCTGCAGTCAATTACGCAAGTTTGCTCTGGATTAGCATGAGTGCCAACCAATGTGTTAAAGTACTTCTTGCTATTTATTTCACTTTCGTCCGTAAGGACGAATACCTTCTTTCCTTTAACTTCTTATTTGATCCGCAATACTTCGGCGTTCGCAAGATCAGACACACGTGATTGAAGGGTTGATTCAGAGGGCAAAAAATGAAATTGTAATTTTATATTTATTAATTTTAAGTTAAACTGTAAAAAGTTGCAACTATGCAAAAAGTTGCATTTATGTAGAAAGTTGCATTTATGTTGCGGTTATAACTCACTTAAAATACACCCCATGTAGGAGGAATTTTGTTTTTAGTACTTTACATAAAGCGCAGAACGTGTGAAAAAAAGTTGCATTTGTTGCATAAAGTTGCCCTACTGATTAGGATTGTCAACACAATTGTAGCTAAAGTCTCTATCATTGCCAATTTAAAGAATTTTTAGTTGAAATGGAGAGTGAATATGCACACAGGGAATCTTCTGCTACATAATAAGGTACGTTGGCTTTCAAGAGGAGCGTTTTTGCTTCCTTATTATTTGAAATTAAAGCATTTCTCCTTGAGAAGGGTGTTGACCATCTCGTACTAGAGTGCCTATACAGGGTGGTCCCGAATTCATGGTACAAACTTTAATGGTAGGTACAGGACATTGTAACAATGATTTATTGTATAGGAATGTATAGTCGCAAGTGACGCGGTGAGACGAAAACAGGGGAAATACCGGCCGAAAGGAAAAACAAAGATTTTATTGAAAGCGTTGTTGACAAGTGTCATGTTTACAGTAATTGTTCAAAATTGCGTCCACCAGTATCGACACATGCTTGACAGCGTCGGTGGAGCGATTGGCGTACACGTTCAAAGATGCCTGGTATTTCACGCACACCTGCAGCAGCTACAGATAAGCGAGCGACGAGATCCTCATCTGAGTCAACTGGAGTCTCATAAACAAGATGCTTTAGATGTCCCCATAAAAAGTAATCGAGGCTCGATAAATCGGGAGATCGGGGTGGCCAAGGGACTGGTCCACCACGCCCAATCCATCGAGTACCAAACGTGGCATTCAGGTAATTCCGTACATCAATGCTGAAGTGTGCTGGCGCCCCATCGTGCTGAAACCACATGCGGTTACGAATGGCGATCGGAACATCATGCAGCAGTTGTGGTAACACTTCTTTCAGAAAAATAAGATAGCTTCCGCCAGTGAGCCGCGTGGGTAGTAAGTATGGGCCAATCAAAAAGTCGTTCACAATACCAGCCCACACATTAATACATCTACTGCCCTCTACCGGCAATGATACCAACCGATCACTCCATTTCTCTTTCCTTTTATTTCCCCTGTTTACGCCTCACCGCGTCACTTGCGACTATACATTCCTATACAATAAATCATTGTTACAATGTCCTGTACCTACCATTAAAGTTTGTACCATGAATTCGGGACCACCCTGTATAATAAGAGTGGCGACAAGGGACCAAATTTGGCCCAATGCGCATGCGCGGCAGCCATTTTTCTACCAGAATCGTCTCAAAGACGGTTGCTGGGCGAATTAATACATCATTTCAGGGAGAACAAAAAGCATATGGTTGTTATAATATGGATACATTCGGTATAAATGAATCATATGAACGCTCAATTACATGCGTAATTCATGAGATGGATTGCACAACGCGCTAACTTAGACTGTGGGAAACACCATGTTGTTAAAAAAAAGCTATTTATTTAAAAAATCTTCAAATTTATACTGACAAAACACTAAAATAATAATAAATAAACATTCTAGAACATGAAATGGAACATGAATAAGCTATATTTTCTTTTTAATTTATTATGCACACGTTTTTCTCGAACACACAAAAAGTTCCCATGTTAAGTCTACGGGAGCTAGAAAAAGACCGCCTCGGGCGGTAGAAAAGGTCTCTAAGCCAATCAGAAAGTGTTTTCCGTATGTCGCCACTCTTATTATATAGGCACTCTCGTACTAACGGACGATAAGTGGGTCTAAAAATTTTATTTCATGGTAGTCGTAAGGTCTTGTCTAAATAATCTTTATCGTAAACTACAGGGGAAAGGAAACCCAATTTTGTTTTATGTGTTGGAAGAAGTCATTTCATTCGCAAACAAATTATCCCTTTTTGATCAAAATTTTTGAAAGAGAAACAGTTTATTTTCCAAGCCTGCTGAAACATCACCAAGAAAATAACTCGGTAATTGACATTTACTATTTCCAAACAACAATTTTAAATATGAGGGAAGCTTTTCTACGGAGTTTTCAGGAATTCAGAAAAAGCATGGTGACGTTAGCCTTTGTTAAAAAAACCTATCTGTGTTGACTAACAGAATTAAATTTTTCTCCCTTTAATATTGATATTGACGCAATTACTGAAGTTAAAGAACAAAGAATTGTGGAGCCAAATTTTAACGCCTTTATGCTGACATGGAAAAATTGGAGAAAAATAAATGTGATCTTATTTTACAGAAAAAGTGGCCTGCTTTGAAAGACCTGAAGAAGGAAGACATGATAATTTTCAACACCTGGAATAGTATTCCTGACTCATTTGATCAGTTAAAAAAAACTAGCATTTGCTGTTCTTTCCCTCTTTGGCTCTACATATTCATGCGAACGATATTTTTTCAAGCATGAACCGTATCAAAAATAAATTGAGAAATCGTTTTATTGATGAGAACCTAGATTCCTGCTTGTGTGTGTGTGTGAAATTAAAAACAACGACATACAAACCTGACCCAAACTTTCCAAGCAAATGCAAGGTCATTATTCGCATTAAATGCTTGTTTGTCACATAGTTTTATTTTAATGTAAAAAATATTTTTTGTCAGTACATAAGATTATTATTATGATGATATCTGGTTTTATTTAATGTCAGTAGCTAGTTTAAACCGACTCCTAAAAACATGGCTCTTGAAAGGAAATTGGCTCTCTAAAAAAATCAATGGCGTGCCGATCGGCAATAACTCGTCTTCTCAGATGAGTCCTGCTACAATCTGGACTACGAAGGACGCGTACTCGTCAAACGCTAGACATTAGACACAAACGCTAGAGATACATTAGATCCAATGAAGCAGTGCACACAGCGCCGCTGGGGCGACGCACGTCCAACTTGCGTGCAATTTGTACCGCAGTTCCGCACGGTCGCCGCACATGCGTCTCCGTTCTGAAGTACATTGTTTTCATAAACAAATGGAATATAAATAATAATTAATAAATGGTTGTATCCAGTAACGTCTATTTTGTTTCAAAATATACTTTTTTTACACCAAGTAAGCGAAATAAACACGTTTTCTTCGATAGAATATTTATCGCAAATGGCGCGAAATAAATTCGTCCGTCATTTCACTGTTATGTGTGCATAGTTGGCCTTCGGTGCGGCAGTGGCGCCGCACGTTGAAAAACCGGATGTGTGCACCGGGCCTTATTCTCAGATGAGTCCTGCTACAATCTGGACTACGATGGACGCATACTCGTCAAACGCTAGAGATACATTAGATCCAATGCAGCAGTGCACACAGCGCCGCTGGGGCGACGCACGTCCAACTTGCGTGCAATTTGTACCGCAGTTCCGCACGGTCGCCGCACATGCGTCTCCGTTCTGAAGTACATTGTTTTCATAAACAAATGGAATATAAATAATAATTAATAAGTGGTTGTGTCCAGTAACGTCTGTTTTGTTTCAAAATATACTTTTTTTACACCAAGTAAGCGAAATAAATAAGTTTTCTTCGATAGAATATTTATCGCAAATGGCGCGAAATGAATTCGTCCGTCATTTCACTGTTATGTGTGCATAGTTGGCCTTCGGTGCGGCAGTGGCGCCGCACGTTGAAAAACCGGATGTGTGCACCGGGCCTTATTCAGCGTCATACTGGACGAACGCCTGGCGTTATGGTCTGGGGCGCTATTGGATATCATGGGCGATTCCGCCTACTCAAAATTGGGGGCGGGGAGGACCCAGAACAGCGAGCGCTATGTCAGGTAAGTTGTAGAACAGGAGGTCTTACACCCTCCAACAACGCATTCCCGGAGCTGTATTTCAGCAAGACAATGCCCGTTCCCATGTTGCTCGGAATGTACAAGCCTTCTTCAGCACACGACAGGTTCCGCTTCTTCCATGGCCAGCACGTTACCCAGATATGTCGCCCATTGAGAATGTCTGGGATTACATTGGAAGGCGACTCGCTCATCGGGCAGAGTACAGCTGAACTTTGCATTACATAGAGGCCATCTGGAATGCCATTCCTCAGCATGACATTCAGAATCTGTATGATTCAATGCCATCAAGTGTACATGCCTTTAGTTCCTTTATCCATTTGGTTACAGCAAAAGGTTCCACATCTAAATTTTGAAGTTACGTCACCTCTTTTATACACTTTACGGTTACTTTCTTTGTTCATTTTGATATTAGTTGGTAAGAATAATTCAATTGAAGCTGTTCTCAATAGCAATCAATTTTCCATTTCTCGTCTAAAATTTGTCATTCATAAGTAATCAAATGTTGAATACAATGAAGATCACGGTAGAAGACAGTCGAATCATGTGGTGTTTTGACCGATTCCATTAGCTAAATTAAGTAAGTAAATAGGAAGTTGAAATTTTACCGCACTGGAGAAACATAACCAGCTATTGCTGGCAATCAGAGGACATTACCTCGCAACTTTGTAACCATGGTGACCGAATAGGAAGAGATTGGACGAAATGATTGAAATCTGTTCATCTGTATACAGAATTCGCCTGGACATGCATGACCTAGCACATTTTCAGAGGAATGGCCCACCTCAAGCCCTCTGAAATGTTTTTAATGTTAAAAACAATGAAAAATTAGATGGAAGTTAATTTAATCGCTGTGAAATATATTCCGAAAAATCTTTTAATTTTAAGTTTAGCTTATTTGAATTTAATTTGCAAATATTCTGAATGCAAGATTAAAAAACTTGTGTTTGTAGAAATTAAAGTAATCCTTTCAGTTATTGTAAGGGCTATATATTCTGATATATTTAGTACCATTTCTTAAAATTAAAATCAGTTGAATAATGTAAAAGGTGTAAATAGCCCTCATGTAACAAGTGTGTCTAGAATTAAAAATCTCACCAATCTAATATAAAATTGGATTTTAATAACCACAAACATAAATCGTAAATAAATCTTACCAAGGAAAGAACATTCATAATTCTGTGCTCCAATGGCAAAATGTTACAAGTCACTTTTTAAATTTTTTGTGACAGCAATTGTAAGATTCAACATGTGGTTCTGTGGTTTTTGATTTATTACAATTTTCCCACCTTTGTTTTCTCATAAACTGAAAGAGAAAGACTTACACCATTTTGCCACCTTCTAAACATTAACAAAAAAAAAGACTCCAGGATGGGACTTACTCAATTTTTTGGGAAAAGTGACTCATAACATTTTGCCATCTGAGCACAGAATTAACAGTTTTATTTATAACTCTTTAAACAGCACGATTGTATTCATTGTGATTATGCTATCTGAATAGTGAAATGAAAGATACAAATCAGTGAAAAACAGTAGTATAAAATATTTTATTCAATGTACATAAAGAAAGTGCTTCGGTAAATACAAATATATACAGTGACTGGTGAATGCAGTTAACAAGTAAAAGACAAATGAGATGGAACCCGAAGCATCCTGTACACAAAAACTAAGGAGTTTTAGAATGCTTTATATTTTTACTTAAAAATAAATTTCTTTCACTGATTTTTCAGAGAAAATCCATTTGCACATAAAAGTTCTTTAAAACAAATGTAGTGTAACAAAGGATTCAAATTTTTATGCCAGCATTTTAATGGGCCACTATTAAATTTGATTGCACATTTTGGCAAAAGGGTAATTTTGTACTTTGAGATCTGCAAAATCTGTTCACATGGTAAAAGTGTTCTCTAGTGGGTGAATGCAAAAAATTAGTGCTTACCAAAAACCTTTACAAATTTACATAAACATAACATGAACTGTGTAAATTAGTTAGCAGCCATGCTGAATGTTTCCTTTGAAGAACTTCTTAAAAAATTAAAATGCAAAATAAAAAATAATTTTTAGGTACAAAAAGTACCAAACCCACCCAAATTAAGTGTTCAAGGAAACTAACTCACACCAATTATAATTTTAATTTAAAGGAAGTGCAAGCTTAATAGTCCTGAATTTCCCAATTGGCTCACTCAAAAAACAAAACAGTCAAAATTTGTTTTTATTCACTTCCAAAGTGAAAGATACTCACTATAAAAAAATAGATACTGTATGATGACTTTAACGTGGCAATGCCTTTTGGATTTTTTTTAAGGAGGCGAAGGCAAATGTTACCCTGCTTTACTAAGATTATGGCAACCTCAGGTTTAACCTAATCTTTTTTAGTAATTTTCATAAATAATCTGCTTTGAATCACCCTGCCTAAATTATTTGAGTTTGCTGCAAATAATGCAATGTTTTATACATGATCCAAGCCTAGTTCAATTAAACTAAAAACTAATAAATTAACTTGGACACTGCTATATAACAATATTTTCGGGAAAAAAAAGGGAGTTTTCAGAAAAGAAAATACTCGGTAAGTAGTAAGAATAAGCTGAATGGATTTTTTTGTTCTTAAAATTATTTTCGTTAATTTTTCAACTATTTTCCACTACGCCTAAAATGATGTTTTAGTTGAGAAATTCTTCCTTGGAGACATAAAAAGCATGTCGAAAGTGTGGCCATATAAAAGTCTTTACATCGAAGCTAAACCAAAAAATATTCCAAAAAATGTACAAATTTAAAAAATAAAAATATACATAAAACTGGCTTTACATGTATAGGTATATAAAATATGTACACTTCATAACACAGGAACACGAAACAATTGAGCAATATACACGATTCATTCATCAGGCCTTACGAGCATCAGGATGATAGTCCTTTCTGGTAAATCCTGCCATTCGGAATGCTCCCCAACGACCCTGCAAGAAGTTTCATCGGTATCATTTGACTTTTATCATACCTATAGCTGTCCGAGGAACTGCTTTGGACCCGAGAGTTCCGAAACTGCTTGACGGGCGTCTTCACAAAAGACGTCAAAATCGTAGGAGGAAGAGACGCCGGAACGTTGGGTCCCACAGCATCGACAAAAGCCATGTGGCTTCGAATACCATTGTCCAGGGAGAAAGTTCGAGGTTTAGAAATTTCAGAAGGTAGATGAAAGTGTGACTGGATGCTGTAGTCCCACGATGCAGAGCAGGGCTTCGAAACTTCTGCCCAATGCGGCACTTGGGTGGAGTCGACGTGCCAACTGATGGGCCGTCCGTTGTTGACGAGAAGAGCGTCCAAGCCATCCCCATTTGGAAGAGAAGTGGTGCGATTGAACCTCATGGGGTCCTTGTTGCCCAGGTGCCTCTGCCGCGAGCAAGTGGGTACAGTTTTAGGAAGCATGAGCAGAGAGCGATCATTGCACAATGCGGAGATTAAGGGAAGGTCTAGATCTCGACTCCTTTGCCTCAGTTGCTGAATGTCCAACACATCGGGTGGGGAGGAGTGATTGTTCCGTGGTTCTTTATGCTTTTCAGACAACTGAGCTAGGGTGGCATTTGTTGGAAGATTCTTTAGGTTGACCTGGAATAAAATGAAATAATTAAGGACAAATTCAAAGCACAGAATTTTATACATTTCACTTTATGCTTAAGAACTGTCAAACTACAGAATACCATTATCTCAAAGCCTTTTACAGCTTTAGCCAGTAATGCATCTGAAGATAGTTTTTGACCTTGTAGTAAAAGGAGGGTCCCAAAAAACCTTTGAATTAAAACCAAATAAAATAAATGCAGTATAGTTAGTAACCATAGGGGTTGCTGCTTTGTTTCCCAATGACGGCTAATAGATCACATCGTTACTACCACACCAAAGACATCAATCTACATTCTGGCGATTTTCACCTAACTGCATTTTTAAGTTACATTTTCATGTTTCATGTGTGATTCTTAATGGAAATGCTGATTTTCATGAGAAAACAACCTTTGGCTCATCTCGATTTTTTCTGAAGCATCCAAATTTTGAATGTGGTTTGATATAAACGTCAATTTTGCAGATTCTTCCCTTTGGAGTTTTGGTAATGATATACTCTTTCATTAATTGGCAAAAAGGTAGCAGTCTCCTCAAGGCACCATGCCATATCGAAATCCAATGTGAACTGTGGAGATAAGCATACCCGGAGGACGTAAGTGGACCCTAGACGATCAATATTATTGTCAATGTGATTGATAGGTGTTTCAAATATAGCTTTAATCAACCCGTCAAACTCATTCGGTCAGTGTTTTTCGAAGAGGTGTGATGTGTTTCATTTTTGAGCTTCAAAATGGTTTTAAATTCAGATTTGGGCTTCCTTGCCTTGACTTTGGCTGTCTGCAATCGGAAAAAAGAAAGAAAAGAGGAAAAGAGTGGTATAAACTGCCTTCCAAAAAAAAGCCTTCCAAGTAACTCAGTTCCTGGCAAAACATACCGTCGCAACAACTGCCCCAACCACCATACAGCCCCAATCTGTCACCACCTGACTTTTTTTTTTCTATTCCCTTGGTTAAAATCCAGCTTAAAGGGTCATCGATTTGACAATTTTGAGAACTTGCAGAAAAACTTAATGCGCCTTCTGAACAGCATTCCACTTGGAGACTTCCAGGCGGGCATCAATGGGTGACAGAGTCGTTGGCAATGGTGTATTAATGCAGGAGGCTATTTTGAAGAATATTGAATGTGTTAAATTATCTTGAAATAAACGAATTTTTTGGAATCAGTCTTATTACTTTCAGGATAGACCTTGTAAGAAAAAGAGTTGTCTCAAAAAAATAATTTCTTGCATACATATTTTCTTCTATATTATTCCCACTATTTCGGCAAAGTATTAAACTCGTACGTTTTTCAGTTGAAACACTTTTTGTTTATGTTATTTTTTATCTAAATTATCAAACCTTTGCCACTCTTTTAAAAATTATAATAATTTTAGTGATTTTTTAAATATAAGTTGCTATACCTTAAAAAAAAGAAAAAAGTGGTATATTTTGAACAGTCAAAAAAATGACTGAACAAACTATACAACTTGTCTATAACAAAACAATCAGGTAGTAAACTACATCGGCATTGATGCAACCAATGCATGGGAAATTTAGGGAAACTAACCTTTTCAGAGTTCAGTGAAACAGCATGAAGGGGATTAGAAAGATCAAGAGGTGGAGCTCTGTCCAAATTCTCGAAACCATTTCCAATTTCATTTCTGTAAGCTGGGGGAGGAGGAATGAAGGGGAAATCAACCTCCCCTTCCAGAACTTCGTTGCAGACATCAGATAAAGACAGCTGACGGTTCCTCGAATCACAATGCTCATTCGACACACCATTCATAGCCTTCAAATTGAAAGCATCGTGCTGAAGCTGGCCATTGCAGTCCAGGACATTGAGACTCATTTCACTGCGACTGTTCAGATGCCTCTGTAGCCATCGCGTCTTCCACGACATGGCCGTCTTCTCGGCGAGTGCAGTTGGACTGCGGTCGTTGAGGGGCACGTACAAGTTCGGCTCCGAGCCGGCCGCCAGCATTCTGCGATCATTGAACAGCGTCAGAGGCAGTCTTTGGTCTCTGCTCAGAGAGGACACACCTATCCTGGTTGCTGTCCGACCATGAGAGGGTGTGTGAATTTGAGCATTGGCAGTGTAATGCCTGTTTGGTTTTTGTGGTGCAACCTTTGCTGACAATGGTGCCACTTGTGACGTCTGTGCCTGATAAGCACAGCCGTGATCCGTAGCACAAACGTTGAAAGATGGCGAGCGTTTGACGTCGGCAATCTTACTACTGGCAGGCGTTCCCAAGGAGGAAGTCGTGTAGGCAATGTTTGTTTGAGCACTAACAGGAGGGGAAGAGTGTGCCACCGAGGAATATGATGTCGTCTTGACGGGCTCAGACTTCTGGGTCGACACTGCGTCGTAAACACTGGCAGTCCTCACATGCTTATCGACGAAAGTGGATATGCACACTTTGTGCATCACCTTCGGAGGAGAGTCTTTGAGGGGAAGTTCTTCGAAAGAGTCGCACTTCACCCAGCGACTTCCGTCGTTGGAGCATCTGGACGCACTTCCCACTTTCAGAGTGGAGCTGCTTGTCAGAGACAAGGAGCTGCAAGTGCTGTCTGTGTTCGAAGTGCAGCTGCTTCTGGACATCAGTGTGGATGAAGGGGTTGTGGAAACACTGTTGGAAGTTGGACACCAGAGCTGGCTGGAACTGCAACTGTCAACTGAAGATGGGAATAAAACCATGAGTGGTTAAGCTCTCATTTTTAAAATCTTTGTATGCATATCTTTATAAGAGATTTCCTTACAAGTAGATAATAACTTTTTTAGCAAGTTTAATGTATTTTACTAAGAAGAATATCTCATTAAGAGGTAAATTCCTCCACACTTGGTCCGTATATAATTGCAGGCCTCCTTAGCTCAGTTGGAAAAGCAACGGATTAGCAACCGGAGGGTTGCACGTTCGAATGGAATCAAAGACCATCATGTAAAAGGAGGCTAGTGCATGTTAAATCTGTCCTGGCCTCAAATGTCCCCACACTGGCATGGTGTGAAAGTTTGGAGAGTGGGGTGCCAACTCGGGTGTTGCCTTGTCATCTGACCATGGTTCCAAATTATGTGGTGTTGCACTCTGTCCTTTCCCTTCAGGATTGATCTTGGATCGTAGCCAACAGGCCATTGTGTTGCTCCAATGCAACGATAATTTAGAATACCTACCTACCATATATACTTGCAAGAAAAATGTAAATTAAGATAGAATAAGAAGAAAGGATAATAAAGAAGAAATGTAGTATTAAAAAATCCACAATTCTTGTGTGTGTTATTTTTATACTATTACACTATTTTCCACTAAAACTCATGACCTTTAAGTGAGAGAATGGTATCTCTTCCAAAAACATTAAATAATCAGACATCTATAGTGCTATAAAGACATAATTATCAAGTAAGAATATAAAATATGTACCCCGCATAATAATAGACATCCTTAGTTCTTTATCCAATCACTGTTAAATAACAAAACTTGTTTATACAATATAGAATGTAATACTTTGTTATCTTAATTTCAAGTTACACATTATAAGTGATACAGATAGTCAATTTAAAAATTACCTGTTTCGGGAAAAGCTGTTAAGGACCGGTCTGGGAGACATGGTATACTTTGGCTTTTGTATTTAAGCTCAGATGAAAATTTGCATCCATTTATCAAAGGTAAAGTTTCCATGGAATGATGTTGAGAAACACACTGCCCATCTATACATAATGGTTAAATGATGATTAGTAAATTTAATGAGATTTGTATTGCAACAATATTAAATATTTATTATATCTATACAAATAAGAATAGAGTGTTTGTTTGTACATTTTCTACCCGTTTTGGGCCCTTCTGATGCAAAACCAGTCTCTGGAGCATTTGGTATCTGCTTGCCCATCTGTTTATATGTGCCCATACAACATTCAAGCGGTTGCATATATTTTCATGAAACTTTGCATACTGGGCATTACTTACATTTAGTGACTGGAATTGGTTGTTTTAGTCTCTCTGTTTCCCTGTTCTATGCCTGATTTTAATGCAATCCAATGTTCTATATTTGATAAACCATATTTTAATTAAGTGACTATGTTATTTCAAATTCTTTTGCATACTTATTTAAGCATGTCTCTTGCATCACATTAGATTAACTATACTTAAATTAACCATAATTTGGTAGTTTGTGAGATGAAACATATATAGTGAATTGCAATTACTTGAATTGTTTTACCAGTACTACTGAAAAATCAATTCTTTTTCAAAAACTATTTTTAGCTAACTTAAATTCTAATGCATTTGCATTTTGAGCCCATGTATTTTATTTTCAAATATTGGGACAAAATATTTCCGAATATTTGGGACAAACGAAATTTTGCAACATAATGAAAACTCTTGTTCGTTTGCCATGTACGGTGATATTTTGTTTTGTTCTTTTGCACAGAATGTATTTCGTGTTTTTAAATTTTGTCTAATTTATAGTTTTACGTTGTAGCAACTCTACACGATCAAAAGATAAAAAAGAATCACGACTTTATATCTTTAGAACAACTCTTTTCCCAACAACTTTTATTTTATTTTGTTTATGTTTCAAATATTTATTATTTTAATAAATTACATTTCATTTTCACCACATGTAACTACACCACAAAGTATTGAGGGTTAAAAGTAGCAGGTAAGTAAGAATAAAGCAAATTTTAAGTCTAATTTTGCCGTTATTGAAAGAATAATAACGTTAAAAAATTTGAATTAGAACATTTAAAATATTGAAACATTCATTGTCATAATGACAGGTCAAGGAGGATTATTTTTTGAGTAAAGCTATATTTAGCAATTTATTAAAGATGTTAAAAGTTTATTGAAAACAATGATTTTCTTCAAAAAGCAATCGAAACAAATCGATTTACAATTTTTTATATAGTGATAGTTAGCTTTGGTAGTGAAGACATTCTATTTTAAAATAAGTTCTTTTATTATTAGACATGCCACAAAATGTAATTTTCAAGAAAAACATATTAACTTTAAAAAAGTTGGTGACAAATAACTTATCAAATTAATCTGTCATCCTTCCCTTAAAGATGGCGGAAATTGACAATGTCGCATGCCTGATGCAAAAATGCCCAAGTAAAAATACCTCTTTTGTTAACTAGGAGAGCGAGAGCACTCACTGTAGATGTGTCATATTTATGAATTGATTTGAGCTTGAAGAAAAACTTCAGAGGGAATTCTCAATCCCCTCAAAATCATCTATTGTAGTAGTAACCTAAAAGTGTCATCTTCCATTTTATAGCTGTCATGCAGCCAGGATGCAATATATGAGAAATGAAACATGAATGGATATCCATGTGTAGGATTTGTGTCCAAAGTAAGTTGTACAAATTAAAGTTATCAAAAAAGGTTTCAAAATATTGTTTTATTCTACGAAAGACAAAAGTGATTATACTCTGATTATTTATTCTCTCTCTTCTCTCAATATAGTTACCAAATTCAAACCGAGTAAGGTCGGGTAATTCTGCTAGTAAGAGATAAATTTACAGTATAGCATATTGATGTTACTGTTTGGTATACATGTTCTCTCATTCAAGAAAATTTTTATTCTAAACTAATGATTTCATGACAATTTGAGTTGACACCAGAGTTAAAGTAACAAAAAAGAATTGTTAGATTTCAAAACAAATATAATTTTAATAAAGAGTGAACGTTTTCATTAAGATTTCACGTAAATGTTGGCATGTACACTGCATTTAATTATGCAGCTAACTGGTTTGATTATGGAAACTCTAAACATATTTTTAACAATAATTTTTTCTAATAATGGAGAATAAACTTGTCTTAATTTCTCTAAAAACCTGGCTCAGATCCTTAATGTGTGGGTCTATATTTGATTAATTCTTTTAAGTGAGTTAGTTAGTTCTTTGTGTGAACAATTATTATTAGTCAAATTTCTTCATGTCTAAGGAGACCTATGCATTGTATGTACTCAGACTTTCATTAGAATTAACAGAAAACATCTAACATATGCAAAAGTTTACATTTATTTTAAATAAAGTTATTTAGAATATGCAGTTGATATTACATACTAAATAATATTAGCTTTAGATTTTCAATAGATTTTCAACCTTTCTTATTGCCATGATGAGATTTTTCAAAAATAAATAGATTTTTGTATGTAGTATTTGTAAATTTGGCAGCAAAATGCAACTACTTGAAAAATCTAGAGAAAATCAACAAATATTAATAAATACCTTCTCTAAACAAGATTTAACAATTTGCAATGCTTTTCACCAGACATGATACTTATTACTTCATTCAACATTTCTACTCATCTCATAGTGTTACAAATAAACGAAGTTATGATTTTGGTAAATAAACAAAGTTATGATTTACAAGAAAAGTCTAGAAAATCTGGAATACCACTCCAAGCAGTTAATAAAATTTTTTTTTTTTAAACTATACAACTGTAAAGCTTACTTTCTAGGGAATTTGAATTATTCCATGGCATTCCAGACATCTTCATGTTGATTGGCTTCAAGTTCTTTTCTATAGACACACCCTCTTCTGTACCATTCAAATTCACAGTAGAGACCTCAACTTTGGATTTTAACTTATTCTTCTGCAAGGTATTTTGTTTCTTTTCCCTTGCTTGGTCTACCTTGTCGGTGTAAATATAGGATTCCCTGTACTGCTTTCCACCTGTAATAAAATTGAAGTTCTGGATAAACTAAAACTGTTTGAGAAACAATTTATTCAATTTCAGAAGCTATATAATTCGGGGAGAGTAGACAAGTTCATGAGTAAACAAATACCACTACAATTTCATGAACACTTCAAATTGCAACATTCTTTTGTAAATAATGATACTGGGATGGAATAACATTGAGCATTGTTAAGGTAGCAGTTGAAAACCTGGATTGTTTCAATCCTGGAGAAACAATTTTTTCCTAAAATTATTTCTACAGAATTTAAATTCTAATATTATAAAAGAAGATGAACATAAAAACATTTTGGTTTCCATATCACGTCTACTAGAACCTTGGGACTTTCATATGAAATCCACTGATAATGAAAGTGGCATTTTGCTATTCGGTTTTTGGCAAAACCAGAATCATCATAATACATAATTAGGTTCAGGTAAGACACAAAAGAGATCCAAATTTGATCACTACAATTGTTCTTAAAGTAATTAATTTACTAAAAATCGATTAAGTACAACCAATGTATAATTCTTGATCATCCTATTATACTATGGAAATCCCAGAAAATACTAGAAATTTCAAGAATATTTCAAATGCTTGAAAAGTCTAGTGTTAGAAGATTAAAGCGTCAAAATATTCTAGAATATTCTGGAAATTGCATGATAAATTCGTTGTGGAACCAATATTCTGAAAAATTTTTAAATTATAAAAAAAAATTTCACTTTTTTTAATGAATGCAATAATTATCTAAAGTGGCAAAAAGTAAATATTTGCAAATTCCATTATTTATACATGGTTAATTGTATGTCACCATATCAAAGAGTACAAAACGACACTTTTAATACTTTTTTGGCAGTCAAAACTCATCAACAGGTGTTTAAAGGATATATTAACTTCTAAATTGTGTACAAAGAAATTCTTTAACAGTTCAATGCATATGGCATAATATTAAATTGGGTCTTACACATTTCTAGCGTGAACAAAATCTTTGATTTGTTAAACATTGCCAATACATTTGAATGCTCAAAATTAAGAATGCTAGAAACTATGATTCTAAAATATGTAATGAAAACTGAAAAATTCAAAATTGTTAAGAACACTAGATTTTACTAAGGATATAGAATAACTTAAAAACATTTTAAGTATTTTGCTCAATACTTGGGATGTTTTTAAGTTAGAAGGGTCTATACAAAGGCAGGTAATAGCAGGCACACTCATACAATCGACACATTTTCATTATGAGGTAGGAAAAAATAAAATTAAATACAAATTACAATTGAATCCACTTATATAATTCTCCAGAATTTAAAAACTTGCTTCAAAAAGCAGATAATATTTTATAAATATGATATTAAAATAAAAGTGGCATGTTCTAATTGGCTTTTATGTCATCTTAAGTTATCTCAACCTATACAGCACAGAAAGAATAAATTAACTACATGAACTTTAAATATGAATCATAAATCTTCAAATAACAGCTTTAAATATCTGATAGCAGATATGCACTAGCATCCAAACACACGTGAATGGATTTCATAATGCTAAACGAAAAAGTTATTCTAAAATATATAAAATCATTATTTCGTACTTTTACTGGTTCTTCAATAAAATGCAAGGCACAAAGTCAAAGCGTCAGTCGTGTTACGACAATTACATTCTGAACAACTCCAATATTCAAGGGCGATTCAGCATTTCTTGGCATAAAGCCAATTTTCATTAATATTTCTTTCCTGTGCTAATTTCTATTTTCCATTCTGTAATCTGACTGTAGTGAATTCATTAAAGTGGCAAGCTCTTCCGTGTATTTTAGGCAATATTATACAATTGCATAACTTGAGAATATTTAAACTAAGCAACAAATTTGGTGAATGAATCCAATAAATGTATGTTTTGAATTGTTTATATCTGTCGTTCCCATTTGACAATAAACAAATGTTGATTTCTGTGCCATGTATGTTAGCGAAATTACATTTTTACCAATAGAAGATAGATACAAAAAAAGCCTTACCATCCAATTCTAACTTTTTCAAATCAGCCACTCTATTTTCATTTGCCATGTGGAAATGGTGAGTCATTCGACAAATCCAAAGCAAATGCTTGGCCAAATCTTCACTCTGGCCAAAGTAAGTGAACCTTCTGTACACAGGACTTCCTTCTGACAATATTTCGAATTTCTTTTTCTGGAAATGGAAGCAATCTTTCAGATACAAAATATTTTTAGACCATCTGTTCATTTAAATTTGTTTAATACATTTCAATAGTACAGAGAAGTTTTTAATTTAAAATATGATGAGAGAATCAACCTATATTTATGTAAATTTTGAAACCATCATACCATTCAACCAATTTAACAACTAATTATTTGTATGTTGTCAATATAGCAATACTCCTATCAAAAGCCTTTATACAACATGGAAAGTTGACATAAACATTCTTCAATAGTTGGATAAATTGAAATATAGCATCTATCTATGTGTAAAAATTTTTTTAATTGAATAAAAAATTGTACTGTGTTTAACACTATATATTTAACTAACTTGCTCTTAAAATAATGAAAATCATTTTCTTGTTCAGCATAATAGTGCTATGAAATATGAGTTTATCTGCATGAATAAATTTGCTCTTGAAATCAATTCATTAATGTAATCATTTTCAAAACAAATCCAGCAAATATCAATTTAAACTACTTTTGATAATTTTAGAAAATTATCAATTGAGTTATTTACAAGATTTTTGTAAAGCAAGCACAAAAAAGCAAACATATAATTAATATAACAGTTATGAACTTGAAAAATGAGAACAATGAAAAACAAACATTTTTTTTTTTACTTGTAGTCACGAAAATAAAAATAAACCGCTCCTTTTTATTTCAGTAATTTTAAACACTAGAGAAAATTCAAAAAAGTCGTTTACAGGAACTAACGTCCTTCTATAAATTCAAATTCATTAAATTTACAAAAGGAGCAATCTTCATATTCGATTGAACAACTATATAATTTCTTCTATAAATCCCCTATTTCGACACAAAAGTTTCGAATCTATAACAATATTTAACTTCAAATACCAAATTTTTCATGTTATTAGGTCTTCGTGTATTAACATTATGAATACAGAAAGATTGGATCTCCAATTCAGTTTCTTACACTCTTTTATGCATATCTTACTAAATAATAATTCTATACCAGATATTTTGTACCATGTTACTGTTAAACAACTCATACAAAATCCACTGAATATTTTTTTTTAAATAGTTTTTAGTATATAATAATTATTAAATTAATGCTCTAAAAATTATGAATTGGAACCTTATATTTTGATGGGAATCGATTCAGGACTTCTAGCATGGCCGTACAAAATTTCAACTCATTCCGATAATTAGTTTTTGCACTGCATTAAATATTCATCATTGTGATTTTAGGGGACAACCAAAAGTTTAAAAGACGTTTGATAAACCTCATAGAGTAATTCTTAGATCGTAATCTCTAATATTATAAAAGGAAGTGTTTGTCTGTTTGTTTGTTTCTTTCCCGCAAAGTCCTGACAAATCTATGGCACTTACAGTAATGAGATTTGGCACACAGATAGTCAAATTTTTTTCAATTTTAGGGTCACGACAAATTTTAAAATTTAATCTAGAATATCTTAAAATGTATTTAATAGTTTTTTTTACCGTTCGTCCTTCTTCCGCGGAATGACAGAGCATCAAAATTTAGACTTTTCGCCCTCACGTCACCTTGACGTCAGCCTTTGGAACAATGCCAAATTTTTTTAATCTCCCATCTAGAATGGGAGAGAATAGATTTGAATGACTTTCGTTTTTTTTCCGAGATTCATTTGTTTTGATTTCCTGCGAAACATATTCCAGTGAAGCAAAAGATATTACTAAAGTTATCACTGGTATTCTTCAGTGCTTTTTCTATCTCAGCAATCATTAAAAGTAGAATAAAAATTTCAACGGATTTGAAATCTGGAACATTTTACATCAGATTTATACCTTACACCACGGGCACGAGCAACGCAGTGGCTAGTAGTAAATATAATTCAATCCTCAAATCTTTTCCACTTGCTTAATAAATATAATTCTTCGATAGTTGAAAAATATGTTTGAAATAGTGTTCAAATTTGAAATTCGGTAGCTATAACTACAATTAATCTTGATTTACAAACAGCGACTATTTCAACAGGATCCTGAAATTTGCAAAAACTTTAGAATCGAATATCTTGGGATATAAAAGTAGTAATTTCATGAAATTTCATATTTAGAATAATTTGACAATGTAAAATCTGATCATAGCATACAAACATAGTGTTATCATCAGAAATTTTGTTTTCGCATCTTTTTATATGAAGATGTCAACTTGTGCAATTTATTGGAATTTGTAGAAGATGTAATTCCCTATTGAATAATACTTTTGAATTTGTTCTAGTATGAAGTGCTCAAAATAAAGGAGGTGTTTTATTCTGTGATTGTACACTACAAGTTTTCTAAGTGCACATTTTACTGTGAATCACTATTAAGGCTTTGTAAACACTCACATGTATAAAATGAGATTTAATTGGATGTAAATTAGGAAATCAAATAGTGATATGCAAGAAAACGAGTTTGTTAAGAAAAATTTGCAAATACTTAAAGTTTATAAACACAAAACTAAATTATGCACTATATTTTGAGTGCATTTTGATGTTAAAATAAAAAATTTAAAAAATGTATTTGAATGTGGCATCTCTGAAAATAATTATAAAAATCATTTCCTACAAGAAAATTTTACAATATATTAAAATAGTACCTCAAAATGCAATTTAGCAATATCACACCACAGAAAAGTGGACAGCAAAGATTTTGTGTTCTCCAACTCCTGCAATAAAAGTAATTCATTAATATAAGAATTAAAATAAAAACACTTTTAATTACAAGATGCTTAACAAAAACATGACTGACTCAACAACTTACCAATATACAGTAAAACCTCTTTGAAAGACCAGCTCTATAAAGAGACCACCTCTCATAAAGACTTTCTTTCTGGTCTAATTTTGGCTATTGCTCAATGTTAATTTTCCTTCCTTTAAATGGCCACTTAATTCCCTTCTCCCTCCCTGCAAGACAACTTTTCAATCAACTTTCAAATTGAGTAACCCAGCTTTACGCATACACATTGCATTCTGAGCTCTTGCTCTTGAGTGTCACGAGGATCTATCTGAAGACTAGGAGAATTGCATAAAAAAAAATCTCAACATAGGTAAGACTTAAAAATTTTTATTAAAAAATAAATTCGACAACCATTTGTAATAATGCATGATACTGCATTCGAGGTTTTTTTTAATCTTTATTAGAAGTTCTTTCCGATTCAGAGGACGAGCTTCCTCTAGTTAAAGCTTTTATTTCATATCAAGAAACACTAATTGAAATCAATAGATTGATAGAAAGTTCGATACATGTTAGAGATGACACTAAAATAATTTGTTTAAAGAGATAAAAGAAAGTTTAGGAAAAAAATTGTTTATGAGAAATTGATAAATTAAAGCAAACTTCAATTAATTCCTTCTTAAAAGCTTTTTTGACATGAAATATAATATACTAATTCAATAACATTTTTTTGTGGTATGCATTGCATGAAACTTTGCTTTATCCATTACCTCTATTCAGAGACCACCTCTCTGGTCTCTTTAGAGAGGTTGCACTGTATTTTTAAATTAATACTGCTTGATTTATATTTTTAACTGAATATTTAGCACCACAAAACCTTTTCACCTTAATAAGTACAATATATCTCACCTTCATAAAACATATTTTATCATTATATCAATAGAATATCACTCGTGAATATTTAGCTTCCTTGTTTAGGTAGTTGAAATGTTATTATTAAAAGCTTAACTCTCTGGATGCGGGACCGTCTGAAAGCATCTTGTTCCGAGGTCACAGAGGGATCAGATTCTTTCAGACATATCAACCCCCCCCCCCTCGAAGAAAAGGTCGAAACCCATTACGATTTCCATCCCCTCTTTTCTTTGCAACAGAGACCTGCGGGTGACTGGCCTTATCTCTGTCGATAGGGATGTCAGATTTCTCGACGGGGAGCCTCTTAAATTGTTTCTCCACAAGAGTAGTCTATCCCCTTAAAAATGTTGTCGAACTTGTGGGTCTTCGAATGTTAATGACCATGTATTGAAGTCACCGCTGCCCTTTCAATTTACCCTGGAAGTATCTGTACCTTACACAATGACCCCACAATAGAATCAGGTGATAATGGGACAACAAACGTTCCCTCTCCTCTCCATTAGAAAAGCCATTTCCAGTTGCCTGTACAATTTGTTCACTTCGCTCACTTAACAAAGGGAGGAAACAATATTCTGTCACACCGTATATAGAGGGTTATAAAGCAATGAAGGTACTTACTTCATATATATGAATTCCGCTGTCCCCGATTCCAAGCCACACGTCACCCCAGATCTTTCCCTTTTTTCTTCGCATTTTGTAAAAATGCAAGTTGTGCGGAGCAGTGAGGTCGGAAGCCTCCTTGATGTAGCCGACTTGGGCTTCGCCTCGACTCAGACCTGCATTGTCTTTGTGCAGTGCTGGAATATTCCGAACAATGTAATCTTCTCCAATCTTTTTCACGATCTGCACGACACAGAGGACTTCATTAGTATTGCGGTAAATTCACAGCACACATTTTTCATCAAAGTTACATCTTAAAAATTTTAAACATTTTTACTGGTGCAACTAACTATCAAAAGCGACCCTTTTTCACAATGTATTTAAGTGGCCCGATGAAGCATGTCGTCTTTTCATTCAAAACCCCTTAAATCTTAAAATTAAAAACTTTAAGGAGAAAACAGACACAAAAATTGCAGATCAGTTATAAGATACAAAGTTTAAAAATTCAATGATACTAGAGGATTTCATGAATGACATAGACTTAAGAGTTTGCAACACGTTTAGTGAGCATATTCGTAACCAAATTAGGTTAAAACTTCAAAAATAAAAAAATTGGACTGACGAGGTTTCGAAAGTAAAACGACAATAAGCGTTTCAACTTTTAGACACTGCTGAGAAAAAATTGATTTGAGACGAATGCAGTTCGTAAATAATATATCAAACAAAAAACTTAAGGCAATATTATTATTAAGTAACTAATTCAACACACAAAAGATAACCACTGGAGAATTCTTGAAAACCCCAATTATTAATACCAAATGAGATAGAAATTGTACAATCTTATATAAATTATAAATTTCAGAAACATGTGGCATAGAAATCAGTTTTATTTATACACTGACGAACGGCAACAGATATAAAAACAATACATAAAATCAACTACTGAAACATTAATTTTGTTTAAATGTGCTTCATTTGGAAGTATAAAATATGCATACAATTTCTTATATTCATTATAAACGAATTTAAATAAGGCATGAAATGTGAGTAACAACAATGCCCTCCATAGATATTTGCAATTAAGAAACTTTAGCAAAATGATCTGGTCTGCTAGTAATTATTCGAGAACATTTTAAGCTACATGAAAAAGACTTTTTAATGACATACCAATTAGAACAATACTTTGAAACTAAACAAAAAAAATGTACAGATCATATCCCATTAAACATGTAACGTAGATAAAGTACCCTTGTTCTCTTCACAGCCATATAAGTAATCTAAACTTGTTTTGGCTCCTACATTCCTCATTTTCAATGGCACACTAAATACCAAAGCTTACAAGTTAAATTTGATTTCCAAGTATAAAGGTCTTTAAAGAAATTTATTTGTATGTGAACCTAAATATTCTGAATTGTGCAAATGATCAAAGATAAGCTCGTAAATTATTGTCAAATGAAAACGCTTTCATTTTTACAGACATAGAAGTAAATCCATCTATGGTAATAGACATGAATAGGGCAACTTTTTTTCATGCGTTCTATGCTGCTTGTAAAGTACTAAAACCAAAATTCCTCCTACATGGGGTGTATTGTAAGTGAGTTATAACCGCAACATAAACGCAACTTTCTGCATAAATGCAACTTTTTAAAATATAGCTTAAAATTAATTCATATCAAATTATTATTTCATTTTTTGCTCTCTGAATCAACTCTTCGATCACGTGTGTCTGATCTTGCGAACGCCGAAGTATTACGGATGAAACAAGTTCATGGTAAGAAGGTGTTCGTCCTAAGACGAAAGTGAAATGAATGGCAAGAAGTACTTTAACACATTGGCTGGCATTCTTGATAATCCAGAGGAAACTTGCGTAATCGACTGCAGAGTTTGCGAGGTGAGTGTCGATCATCAATATGTTGATCGCCTTGTAGAGGACGTTTTAAAATCTCTGAATGTTGAGCGAAAGGATGTTGCGCTTCTACTATCCGATACAGCACATTATATGACTGCGGCTGGCGCAGGTTTTCAATGTTAAAGAAATTACTGGCCAAGGATCGGCCATTCAACGTTCTTCTGTATTTCAGTATGTATTATAATAATGTTGTACACGACTAAAATTGTCAATATAGTTTCATTTTTTACAAATAATTTATTTTAGAATTTAGTGTACCAAAAATAAATGCAACTTTATTTCCATAAATGCAACTTTATTTCCATAAATGCAACGTTCGGGAATGATAAATGCAACTTTTCCCATTTTTACTGCAACAAAAAAGTTGCCCTAGTCATGAATCAAATCAACCATCTTCCACAAAGCAATCTAATCATAGTGTGATGACAAAAGATGGGCTGTTATATTAATAGCAGTTAAGATAATAATATTATAAATTAACAGTCGATAACTATAATTAGAAATATTAAGTTTCAATAAATAGAATGATAGTTTTTCTGTGAAGTTAAATGCAGAATATCATTGTGTTCTGGTTACCACTTCCTAACTTATAGAGTAATAACGTTACTCTAAAATGCAATTTCAGGTAATGCTCCAACATTAAAAGTTAATGCCAAACACAGACACAGTGACAATAAATAGATTTCCTCTTCCAGAGAAATTTTTCCGATTATTTACACTGAAAAACTTCTATAAAAAGTAACTAAAATGAAAGAAAATTTTAAAAGACTAGACTTATTACAAAAATGAATAATTTAAATTGAAAAACTTTACAATTTATCCTGCAATTTGATAAGAACAAAAGCTAAATCAATTAACATTGGAATCAACCATTAATGTCAATTTCTAACAGTTAAAAATAACTTTTTCAAAAAAAATGAATTCATTGCATAAAAATACAAGTCACTAGAATGTTCAGAACATGGTACAAAAATGCCTAAAATTTTCCATGAATGAAATTGCATCAAATTAACATTTAGCAGCTTTACTCATATAAAATGCTTTGGTATGTGGTTTTGTTGCACTAGTGAAAACATAATCAGATTGTAAACTTCCAGCACAATCTTTTACCCACAATATTTGCAATATCTGTGTAAACTGAGCATGTTTGTGATAACAAGATTAGAGTACCAAAGAAATGTGAAAAAAGAAGACAAGCCTACCCAAGATGGAAAATAGTTTCCAATTTCAAAGTAACAATTCTTATGTTTTTCTTCATTGTAATTGCCCAAATCTGCTTGTAGAGCAAGAGCTGCCAGCAAAAATGACTTTTCTTCACCAATTGGTTGCATATAACCCTTAACATTCTCCCTTAATTGTAAATAATAATGATGACGAACCACTTTTTCACTGCAAATACAATCATGAATTAATTAGAAAACAATGCAAAAGAATAATTTTAACGCATTAAAATATATTAGTTTTTAAACTTTTATAATTCTTTAAAAAAATTTAAGTATCAACATTAAGAACAAGTCTACTTTAAAGTATGCATTAATTTCTCGTTAAAAATATATTTCATTCCACAAAATAAAAAGATAATTAAAAACGAAATTTTCACTAAAATGGGCTTTAAAAACAATTTTACGTGAAATAATAGTTTAATTTTCAAATGAGAAAAACTTACTTGATCAGAAGATGGCAATCAACATAATATTTTACCCTCATGTGCAAGATTAGCAGAGGCTGACCATCTCCTCCAATGCCCTGAAAACAAGCAGGTTTACAAAATTATAATTTTTAAATATTCCAAAATTCTATCAAATGTTTAAATAATACAGAAATTCATAAGTCCACATTACGCTGTGAACACATATATTAATAAAAATTACCAGACAAGAATCAGTGCTACTTTCTTAATTGCTTATCTATTGATGGCAAAGTGTATTTACTCAAATTTCATGTCTCATTTCAATTCATAAATATAGCATCCATATTTATATAAATGGATTGCATTACTCTAAATGAAATAAAATTATCCAAAAATATATAACAGCATTTTCTTCACTTTTACTGGTGTCAATTTTTAATCCCCAATCAAATAAAGTGCATAGCTAAAAGCACACATCATGTTACCACAATTAAATTCTGACCATATTTACTGTACAATTTCATCCCCTTAATTGTTCAAAGACAATTCTACATTTTTTTTATGCTACACCAATTTTGCTAAATTTGTTTTCTGCTCTGATTGCTATTTTCATGATTTCCAATTGTTTTCTGTAACTAGGATGTTGAAAAATTCCATCAAAATGGCAAGCTTTTCAATGTAATTTTAGAAATATTATGCCTCCCCATAGCTCAAAAACCAAGTATATTTAAACAAAGTAACAAAGTTGGTGAATGAATCTCAAAACGGTCGATTTTACACCATTTATATCAGTTGTTTATGCATATTATAAAGATTTATATATCAGTAAAAGATAAAGTTTGGTAGATGAGAATACAATTGATACCCTGCCAACAGAATGGATTACGTTACATTCCATTCTCTTTGAATTTAAAAAGATATTTTTCAAAATTAATGTGAAAATAGAGTCAGAGGTTGTAACAAACTTAGAAATCAAATTTCTTGTTCCTCAATAAGGTTTGTTATGAATTTTATTATCTTGTGAGGAAATAAAAATGAGAAAATAGTATCTAACCACTTAGATTAGTCAATTTTTACTTAACTTTTTTTCCCATTTATAGCTAGTGATAATACTGCAAACATAATATATATATATATATATATATATATATATATATATATTGAGAGCACAGTTCAGCAAAATTAACTATCTCTTTCTTGTTTTAATAGCCAAGAACAGAGGTACTGTTCTTTGTGCTTGAAGTAAAAATCCTACCTGTTAACAATTTTCCAGGATATCTTTAACAATTGAAAGTTAAAATTAACCTTTAATCCACTATTTATTAAACCAGCTTATTTTAACCTACACGTTTCTCATAGACCTGATTTCTAGTAAAAGAAAAGCAACAAAATTTTCAAATAACTGTTTAAAAATACTAGTTTGAAGTTATTGAAAATTTTGAATTTTACAGTATAACATATGAAAGGTTATTACAACTTTAGATTAAATATTTAAATAAATATGATGATTATGAGCTGATACATTGGACCCAGGTTTGATATCCAAAAAAGAGTGCATTCTCAAATAAATATAACATAAATTATATTCTTACAATACAACTTTAAATATTAGTATTCATATTAGTTAAACATTGACATACATTCATGTGATAACATTTATCAAAGTTAAATAGAACTTTAAGAGCACAAAATCAAAACAAGTAAAGAAATTCTTACATTGCTATGAGTTTTCCAACTTCGTTCATATTTTGAAACTTTTAAATTCAAATCTATAAAAATATAATCACCATCTGTGGAGAAAAAAAAATTTTCAATATACAAAAACATTGAACAAAAATAGTCATAAATATTTCATAAAGATAAGGACAATTGAAATACTAGATAAGATGAAATCTGACCTTGATAAAAAGCTAAACCAAAAAGTTCTGCATCTAATAGGCCAAGGTGTTTACTTGCTTCATCAAAAACCTCTTGTCCTTTTCCTTTGGCCTGAAAAATTAAACGAACTTAGAAAGTGCTTTAGAACATTTGTTTCAGCTATAAAGTAAGCCCTACTAAGGCACAAATCAATAGATACAAGTTCAAAATTGAAAAACTAAAATTTGGTACGATTATAACTTAAGTTAGGTAAAATCCTAAAAACAAATATTTAAACTGACTACTACTCACACATTTTAAATGTACTATGAGAATTACTTCTAGATTAAAAAAAGAATTTCCATTGGCACAAATGTCAACTTGTTTTGAATCTAAAATAATTATAAACATACTCCACACACAATCCATAATATACCATTCATTTAGAACACCTCATAAAAAAGGATAATAAATTGAAGTTTTAGATAAAAAAATACTATGCATATCTGGCCCAGAGATAGAAAAAGATTAAGTAAAGAGTGGGTAAGAAAGATAACTTGCAGATTTGAATAAAATAGTATGATGGTAATAGCACTCCTATCTTTAATTTCTGAGCTTTTTATAAAGCAGGACTTGGGAACAAAAGGCAAGATTAAAATATCTACCTAGATATGTAGACAGTGATATGCAACAGAAATGCTTGAAATGCACTTTTTAGAATAAAAAATTTGTATTTGGTGAATAAATATTTCGTTTTTCTGTCAAAAACTTAGTTCTCAAACAGGACGCATAACAAACAATGATATTTTTAAGAACATAATTAATAAGTTTTGGGTTTGTAAAACAGAATTATCTAGTTAATTAAATTTTTTTGAGGCAATGCATTATTTATTTCTTGGAAACAAACTATAAGATAAGTGCAATACCAAAAAAGTTAGCCAGAATTAAATCTCAATGTTTTGCAAATCGCATTCTTAATTTATCAGATAAACCAACATATAAAATTTTTTTTAAGCATTAACATATTAAAATAAAACTTTTAAGTAAAAAAAAAAACAGATTAGCATGTTTTTAAGTTTTTAAATCTGTTTAATAATACTCTAAATCCTTTCAAACAATAACAGTTATGCCTCAAAATAAAATTTTAAATAACTCAAAATAAACAGAACAAATTAAAACAGTTCACCCTCAATTAGTGAAAATGTGTCTAGAATATTTAGAATGAAGAAAATATCCATTATTTCTCATCCGGCAAGGAAGTAGGTTTTTGCGAGTTTCTATTTCTTTGGCAACAGAAGAACACAAAAGCATGATAAAAAAGTCCATAATTTTTAAGTATCCATTTACAGTGATCTCTCACTTATACACGCTCTCTTTTATGAGCGTTTTTCAGTTATACGCGTTTTTTTCGTGGTCCCGGCCATGAATATAGGAAAACAATGATAACTCTTATTCATTTATATGCCACAGTAAAAAAGCAGCTCTCGCTTATGCGCTCTTAAAAAAAAATTTCAGTTCAAAAAGTAGGTTCCTCAAGTCAGGTGTTGCTTATCACAAGAACATTTCCTTTTTTGTTCTGCTTCTGAAAATTTAATCACAGCTCAATTGCGGGAAATAGGAGACATCACAGCCAAAATAAATGGTGGTGACGAAGATGAAGAAGATGTGGTAAAAGTTAGCCCAACTCACACAGTAGCGTTTGAAGCTTTGCAAACTGCGTAACTATTTTCAGTTTAATTCCGGAAGTGAAAGAACTTTTTCACGTCTTGAGGAACTTGAAAAGACTCTTTTTGAAAATTCACGAAAATAAAAACAATCATCAATTGTAAATTATTTTGTGAGAAAGTAACAGTAGCAAAACAAAATTTGGGTATGTAAGCATTTCCATTTTCTTTGTGTTCTTCAAAAATAGTTAACGGAAGTTATACACGTAACTTGTATTTGCATTTTGAAACTACGTAACCTTATTTCCATTTTTCTGTAGTACTATATACATAGTATTAATTAACAATATACTGTGTACATTGTATTGATTTTTCACTTTTAAGCTCCCTTTTGTAGTTTTTCACTTGTGCGCGTTTTTTTCGCTGTCCCCAACGCCAGTGCATAAGTGAGAGATCACTGTATTTCATAAACAAGTTCCACACACACAATAAGCCTTTCATACTGACATTTTTGCGGAACATCTATTGATTCCTTGTTTTTATTGCCAAGCACAAAGTAAAAGAATATAAATAAGAAAATAATATTAATAAGAATTTAATATCAAGATAAAACATCTAAATTCAAAAACACTAATAAAAAAAACATTCTGCAAGATATATAAATCAAATTTGACTCATAAATGAATAATCATCATCTGAATGAATTAGAATTTTAACTTTTGAATAAATATTGTTAGGTACAATATAATTTTGGTATTTTTTAGTCATAACACTGATCATTTGTAACTTACATCAACAACATAAAAGATAAGCTCTTTGGTGAGGAACTGCACAGCGACATATTTCTTTCCTGGAGGCAAGGGGGCCCTACAGGTTGTCAAAGCCCTGTGGAAAGACTGACGCATGGTACTAAGGCATTTGTCACCCTTCCACTGAAAGGGAAATATAAAATTAGTTCAACTATTATGAACACATTTATAAAACAAACACTTCATAAAATGTCAGTTTTTATAGAATACTTAGGGTCCAAATGGCAGCACAATTGTCCATAAAAATTGTTTTTATAGAAAAAAAAAATTAATATAGTGTGATTACAATACAACAGAACTAGAGGATAAATATGAATGGCAACTTGGTTTTTAGGTTTACATTTACTGTATCAGTTGGTACTTTTCAACATTCAGGACATTTTATGCAGGGTTCCCGCTGTTTTTCAGAAATAAAATTCCCCGACTTTTCCAGACAAATTTTCACAAAATTCCAGGTCATACTAAAGCAATTCCCGACATTTTTAGGTGAAAAACCAAGAAATAATTTAGTATTCAATAGGCAATAATAAAAACTAAATTAATAATTATACACTGTAAAATTAATACACAAAGCACAAATAATTATGTATTAAAATAACTTATTCAAATATACCACAATATTTTATTTAAATCCATTTGTGATTTAATGCATTTGTAGATCTCGGATCTATATGCAAAAATGTGACCTGAAATATATCTCTATATTAAAAAAAGTTACTGTCACAGGATTGAAAACAGTGTTGTTCAGCTCGAATCTTAGGCGGTTTTCCGAGAAAGTACAGATCAGAAAAATACGAAATTAACATGGTTTGTTCTTCATCGTGTTCCATGGACAATTGTAAAGATTATTTTCCGATGCGGCTATTAGTTTAGGGTTAATTAAGCGTCAAAATTGAAAAAGTGAAATTTCTAACATGAATGAGCACAAGACATACAAATTTTCAGTCTTCAGTCTCGATTTTATTTTTCAGAGTACCTCTCACCGTAAATTTTTGCAGCTTGTCAAGTTTTTTTAGAAATTTCAATTTGGTTCTTGATAATATTTTTTTTGAAATTCGGGAAAAATCGGGACATTTTTGTTATTTTATTATAAAACTGTCATATCTATATCTTATAACTATTAGTTTTTAAATTTGAAAACATTGCAGTATACCTTAGAATGTACTCTTTCTTATGGTACAATTATTTTTGAAATTGGTTAATAAATAAATTCGAAGCGATCAAAAGTTGCTCATACAAATTTTGGAATATTGTGATATTTTCTATGTTTTTTGTTAAAATGGTCATATCTACAGATTGATATTATTTTTAATTTGAGAACATCACTGAATACCTTGGACTGTACTATTTCTTATGGTACAATTATTTTTTAAATTGGTTGATAAATAAAGTCGATGCAATCAAAACTTGGTCAGACAAATTTCGTATTTTTTAGATCGCAGAGCATTCCTTGTTCTTCACGGAACTGTAAGTTACATTTTCTGACTAACGGGTTTGTCAGATATCACATTTATCCTAGCAACAATTACCATAGAAATGGTTGGCAAGCATAAGCGAGCAGGGGGCAGGGCCCCCTAGTGCATTATACAAAATCCTAAAATTTTTACTAAAACCCAAAAAATGCGAAATTGCAAAAAAAAATTTTCATTCTTACAAAAAGGGTAGTGAGGAGAATAAACATGAAATTGAGCCCTTGATGCATCACCCGGCAACCAAAAATGTGCTCAGATAGCTTGTGGACTCAGTGTGACTGAGTTGTCTGCAAAGCAATTCAATTGTTACAGAACTAAGCAATATGTTTTGCTTCACACGCTTTCACTTTCATTATTATTTTTTTGTTGTTTTATTTAATTTCTATCTATACATTTTTGACTAAACAAGAATAGGTCAGGCCAACCATCCCAAATGCGTTTTGCTTCTAAAAATTCTAATGCGTTTTGCTTCCAAACGCACTGAAAAAATTTTTAAATTTTTTTGTAAAAATGTTTGAAAACAGAAAAAAATTGTCGAAATATGCACAAAACATGCAAAACAAATTCGGGTTTTTTGGTTGTAAATTGCTATAAAACTCTCAATACGGATTTCTATCAACTTTAGCAGCTAGAAAAAAGATATGCAAAATCCGAGCTCTAATCATAAGCATTAAATTCTTTAATTTAACCCAGTGGACAAAACAAAATTCCTTTACGTGGTAAATATTAGCCATTCTTTTAAAATCGGTTCAAAAATTCAATTTATAAAATTAAGTGATATGAAACTGCACGAATCTTATCGGCTACTTTTCTCCAAAGAGTCTGATAAGCCATGATCAATCATTTTTTAGGTAATTGAGGTAATTTTTTCCAGGTTTTAGAAGAAAATTCATAATTTTCCCTGATTGTTTGGACAACATTACATTCCCTGACAATTCCAGGTATTTCAGGTTTTCCATGACCCTAGGAACCCTGTTTATGGCATGCTAATTGACATTAACATTTTTTGTAGCATTACAGATTGTAAGGTGTGAGAAACTAATAAGAAATCATTATAAAAGGTTTTGATCAAAACACTTGTTTCATTAAGTACAAACTATTTTTTTTAAATGATCATATCCATTGAAGCAAAGTTTAAAAGATGAATGTTAGCAATTTTTTTAAACATCACAATATGATAAATTCAGCTTTACTACAGCATGAGCATGGACTAGAAAATCATAACAGATAAAAACTGCTCAGCTTGCAATTTTGTGTACATTTCTACAAATGTAATAAATGAATTAAAAAATAATAATTTTCAAGGTTTAGAATTGATTCAATTACATCTTTTGAATTTAAAAATCATTTTGAACCTTTTGCCTTGCTGGATTTTAGAACCTCAAGCAATAACACATGTCTACATTTATGAGTGATGCAAGACAATTTCTTAGCAAATATAATGAAAATATTTGTGTCGTTTTCTTAAACTTATTTGCATCTACTACAGAAAATTTTGGTCATAAAAAGATGGAAATTTAGTATTTAAAAGATTGTTTACACATTTAGCATACATAAAATTTTTTTACAAATAACTATTTTGGTTGCCATACATTTTAAAGCTTAATACTAAATGAGGGAGATACAACAATATTTCTAAAGAATATGATAAAAATAATGTTTGCACTACTATGCATAATATACAACTCCTGAAACTAATATGAACATAAAAAATGTACATGTAATCTTAATCCTTCTTTAAGTTTGCCACCTATGATTTGAATCTTCAAACAATGTTGATGCATCAATACTTTCACTACTTTAAGAGCCTCAATAAAACAAAAGGACTATAATTTGCTATATTCGCTTTGCTGACTTCATCCAAAAATTCATTATAATGGCCATTGGAAAATCCTAAGAATATATATTCTCTCTGCCTCATTGATATTCAAGTTGTGTTCTAGAAACTGATCGTAAAAGAATACTACGTCAAGCGTGAAAATGAATGTCTGGAAGAGAAAAGAGAATGGACTTTTGTGAAAGTAAAAGTTGATATCATTGTAATAGGATGTATACTTTTTAATGGAAAGAGTACAAGCAATTTTCTTGAAGCAGCTTTTACATTCAGATGTGAGGCAAACGTTGGTTGACATTCACATGTTTTCAAAGAAATTATGGTGTTGCATTGATTTTTAAATGAAATTTGAGATTTCTTCATGGGTATCATACATGGGATTGAATTCATTAATACTCCCAATTTATAGACAATTTTACTATTCAGCCGCCAACATACACATTCCTTCTGATACTAGAATATTTTTTGGCATGCCCTTAGAATTTGAATGTGGGAATTCAAGCTCCTCATTACTGTTTTATGAATTTTTATAATCCTCACAAAATGGTGTTTTAAGGTGTGATTTCACTTTAGGGAATAGAAAGTAGACAGATATATCTAGCTAGAGGGATGGTAACATGTGATGGGGGGAACTATAAGCAATTAAAATCAGTTATCAGAACAAATGGTCAGCAACTGATCAATACAATAACTTCATTAGAACATGGAGTTTTACTGTCTATCTCTGTATTACTCCATCAATCATAGATTCCCCAAAATTGTCAACTTCTGAAAGGAAGTTAACAAGTTAATTTGATCCTATTTATATGCAGAAGACCATCCATTAGTCTGCAGATGCCGGTAATAAGTAAAACAACAACTTTGATGTTTTGGAATACATAACAGGAAATTTATAATTTTACTAATCTCTCTACCACAGTAGACAATATTTTAAAAGAAGCAAGTTGAAATGTGAAACAATCACAACTAAAATATCATTTGATGATCTTTAAATTCAAGATCTGAGTAGTTCAATTTCAATATGTTTAAATACATGGCATATTGGTTCCTTTATAAATTACTTATAGTGCTAGGATAACATTGGTAGATTTAAAATTTGTTAGAGTTGTTAGCACAAAGACAAGAATAATATTTTGTAATGTGTTAACTCACATAAGCTTTAATTACAGAATTTAGGTTACAACCAAGTTTTATGGAACCTCCGTAGCTTGACATGTTGCTCTTCATCACTTCATAAGTTTGTTCATTACAGAAGGTTGAGGATTCTGTTCTCAAATGCTTTTTTTGTAGCAATTTATCATTTTGTAGTTTATGTCCATATAAATTAGTCCCAGAGAGCAATTGTATAAGTTGTATGATATCTGTTCCAGTCAAATCCCAAACCCAGTTTGACAACTGATTGCATCTCTCTCCAGGGTCTGAAATCAGCAGGTGTTAGTCATGTTTTGCTCCTACAAGATTCGTTTCAACGATCGAGTTGGTTCTAAAGTCATCATTTATACGCATCATTTTCTTGAATTTCTTTGCTTATTTCAAGAAATTGCACCTATTCAAATGTTTATTTTTTTCCATACACTTTTATGTTTTTAAATAGGAACATCCAAGTTTAGGTAAAACTCATTACACCATGTTTTTACACATCCACGAAAACGAAATAAATTTTATATTATACGCAAGTAAAACATTCTGGCAACAAAAGGAAAAGTGTTTAGATGTCATTAATGCCTCAGTTGGTACATCATTGAAGTAATGATTTGCCTCATTGGTTTACCAATTGAATCATTAGTGGGTATTTTTCAAAATCTGTCTCTTCAGCACGATTAGGGGCAAACGGACAGCTATTAGTGATGGACAGTGGTTTGGCAGTTGTTGCTCTCATTATGGACATTCACCAACATCCATAATTTTACAAATAAGGACTTGAACCTGGGACCTACTGGGTGGTAGATGAATGCTATGATCAGAAACCTAATTTGTTGTTTTCCACTTCAATTTTACATAACATTCACCTGTTTCCATTTCATTACAGGTTTTATAACCTACAACTTCACACCTCAAGCGAAACAGAACAACTTATTACCCTCACAAAATGTTTTCAGATGAGTGAACCTTTGAATAATAGTCACAATGAGAACTCAATACTTTAAAGTAATGTCATGGATATCGGCTAGTCTGAAAATTTTTAAAAGTGGTTTATTAGGTTGTTAGGCAAAACCCTTCAATTTAACAGTCAGAGCAAGAAATTAGATACAGAAAATCAGATGCCAATGGTAGGTACTCAAAACACCATCCTTTTTCAAAGGCTAAAAATGCTGAACTTTGGTGCAATGTAATTTCATAATATACTGGATATGTATGGAACTTGGATCTGATATGAACATTTGCATTTTGGGGTGCTTTATCTTTTAAAAGGTAATAATTAGTTTATGTTATTGCCTAGCAATTGGCAGCATTTTTTCTCAATAAGGATTTTTGGGGTCATAGAGTTGTAAATTTATAGTTCAGATAGGTTACAGAAGAATGTTAAAAATACAAATGGTTGATTTGTTTGAATTTGAATTATCCAGCAGTAAATATCTTTAGAAAACTTTAACGCAAACAATGACAACTGGGTCTACAAAATGGTCGTCAAAACAAATCTTTAGCATCCAAAATATGACTGATGACTGCTTATATCAAACCTTGAACAAGTGCATTATTAAAGTTGCATCTTCAATTTGTAAATGTATAATAATGCTAAGAGCATTCAAATATCAAGGACAACTTAAAAATAGATGTTAATAACTTTTTCAGATCAAGTAATACGAAAAGAGTGCCTATTTTATAAAGCCTTCTGAACTTATTGCATTTTTTAATACTGTTACTGTTTATTGCAACTACACATTTTTAATTTTCTACAGATCCATGTTAAATATTCTATTCAAACAAATTCTATATATAATACAAATCTGAATTTATTGGAGTCTTATACCCTTCTGCAGTTTGCATGAAATATCTAACTGTTCTATTGTAAACTATGATATTAAAAAGTTACAAGTATTGAATTACACATACAGAATCTTTATACATCAATAACGTATGCATGCTAAATAATTAATAGAATAGGAGAAGTGTATTGTATGAGTAATCGCTACTAAATGTCTACTCTATATTTGCTTAACATGAGATATGATGGTTAATACATACAATCTAACATACTGTTACAAACACTGAATTAGAAAGTATCCTTGAAGACAAACAAATATTTAAATAGCTATTTCTTGACAGCAAAATGTTTAAAATCATGTTTGATATTAGTCTGCATGACATGGAGACTTCCAGACGTAACAACTTGAATTTGTCACAAATTTGAGAATGGAAACAATTAAAGGACAGTCAACATATCACATAAATGCACGATAAGAAAAAATTTAAAACTGGGTTAGCTTTTCTTTGCAATAAAAAAAAATAAACAAAGTTCAAAAACTACCCGAGGCACTCAATTTAAGCATAACTAAAACAAATTGATATGCTATATACATCTGAATATACGCTTCATATAAACTACTTCTTAATGAGCATTCGTCTCACTTTTCAGCTGATATAAACGTCTATATTCGTATTGCTTATGAATCGGCAGAAAATTCATATTGTGTAACAGATACAAATGGAATGACCAACGGTCTATGGTCCTTCCTTAACAATAAAAAATATTGGCTAAGTTCCAAAATTACCTGAAATTCCGAATTTAATTATAGCAAAACTAATTGATTTGCAGAAAAAACTATAATTATGCTCAGATAAATTTTTTCTTGATGGGATTTCGCCTCACTTATCAGCTGACCAATAGAATATTTTCGAATTGCTTACGAGTCGGAAGAAAATTCACATTGGATATCAGATACTAATGGAATGACATCAACAGCCAAGACCACAATCCAGCAATCCTTACAGACCGCAACCACCGATGGGAAAAAATGAAGGTAGTCATTAGCATACCAAAACGTTTCGCAATAATAATAATGAAACTACGTTAATTGGGGTCACTCCGTTCCAACTCACCTGTGAGTCCGCTTCTGGGGTCTCACGTCCAAAAATCATGGAATATGAATTGCAAAAGCGGCTGATGGTACGATTGATGAGAAAGTTCGGCATGCGAGGATCCTTTCCTCTTCATGCACAACATAAATGTCGGGGAGGAGAAAAAATTCCAATTAGTGCACAAACACACGGCGATGAAAACTTGGTTTTGGTTTTATCCCGTTCATGAGGGACGGAAAACGGACAAAGAAAGGCACTGCGAAGTTTGTTGGATGGGAAAACAAACACCATACGTCTCACATCGATGTAAATTGTCGGTCCCGACGCATGAAATGTCGGAATAATCCAAGTGATAGCATCCACGACGATACCAGCGCAACGCAAACTGCATGTACAAATGCACCGAAGAGATCTATTCGCGAGTTTAGGTTTGCAACCATGCGCGAAGAGTTTGTGGCGGTGATCGGAGCGTAATGTCGCCAAAGACGTGTTGTTTCTGTCGCCAAGAATAAAACCTAATTCCGAAACGCGTGAAAGAAGGATGAAAATCGAGAGGAAACAAAAGGTCAAGGAGTCCGTTAAACGCGTTTTCTTGTTAGGTTTTCTTTTGTAATCTCAATGTAAATAACAACTAAGCAAAGCATTCAGTTTCAAATTTTTTTAATTTTAATTTGTTCAAAACAATAAGTAAAAGTGTAATTGCCAGAACTCTAGCAAGTATTTAAGTACGAATTTGGAACTAATGGCGTGATGAATGTTGAAAAAACATCCCTGTACAGAAAACGGAAAGGTGAAGTCCAAAGCGATTGCGAAAATATAATTCCATTTTTTGTAAGATTTTTATCTCACACACAAATAATACTTTATAAAAATAGATACATCAAACGGTGGAACTAAATTACACAGTCCATTTAAAGTTATCAAAATTCTGACGATCAAGTTATAGGTAAAGTGCAATTTAATACTACATAGGAAATTCACTATTCTAATTCTAATATTAAAATTTGTTTATTTTATAAATTCTTCTATTCTAGTTTACACATTTTTTACTATTTTAATTCTAATATTGGAAATTCGATGTACGAAAAACTAATGGAGACCACTCGGAAACGTGCACAAATAACTCAATTGGTCGGAATTTTAGACGTTATAATATCAGCAAAGAAAATAATATTTAAAAAACTTAATTCCCAATCATGGAAAGAATAAATATGTAATATTGTTTTATCATAGATTAATCAAACTTCAATCACTTGTCTTTTTTGAAACTATCACAGTGATGTTTAGTTCAAAATATTCTAAAAATTTCTTTAGTATCTGAAATGAATTATTCTGTACAAAAAAGAAATTAATAACTTTCCATTATGGGATTCCTTCACAAGTATTCACTCAAAATTACAATGAACAGGGATTTCATTGCTATAATATAAAAGAAGTACAAGTCACACATTTTATGAAAATCTAGTGAAAATGCACTATTTTTTCTGTCAACATTTTCAAAAATCTTTTAATAGAAACCTTTCGACACTAATTTTCTGTCTAATTTTCTGTACATAAATATTTAGACTAACATATACAGCAAAGACAATCAACCCTAAATTTAGCTTATTTTTCCATTTTTTGTTTAAACTTAACATTACGAAAGGAGTGAGCGTGTCTAAATCTTTTCACATTTTCTGCAACCAGAAAAAAAATTATTTCCCAAATAATATTTTGAAATTACACATTTTCGCTCCCCATTATAGGTATTAAAAGTAATAATTTGCAAGTTATTTCACGAACTATCCAAATAATACCTTTTTTCGTATTTCTCTTACATGTTCAAATAAAAATTTAATGTTTTCCTTTGAAATAGTTCAGATATTGTCGTTTGCGGTTATTTCTTCATTTTTTAGAAAAACAAGTTTCAAGCACATTCAAATAAAATTTAAATATCATTTTATGTCTGTATTTTCACGTATATGTATTCTCCTTTTTGAGGTTCTCTTGAAAGCGGGAAATAATAATAAAAAATTATATTTTACGAGAATTCTTTATTACGAAATGTTATCAATGAACACAGAAAAGTAGCCAAAAAGGCGATACACATCAAAATGTGAACAGCCACGTTGACACATACCACATCTCGCGGGGAAAGAGCGAGGGCGGGTGGGTGCCTTTCGACAGCTGGAATGTGAAACTCGTCAGGAATGTGACCAATCACCGCGCGACTCGCAGGGAAAGCCCGCCAACTTTTATTCCGTTCTTTTCCGTCCCCCCTGCCCGCGGTAAAAAGTGAAACCTCGTAGGGGAGGGCAGTTGTGAGGGGGTGGTTGTCGATAACGAAGACACACAGAACAAAATTCTTCGCCACAATGGAACCGCAGGATGCAAACTCCTCATTACAAAAGCCCGCATGCATAAGCGCACGAGCTCATACAATCGCATGAATCAATGCATGCTGCAACACGTTCGGGCGTTAGAAAAAGTGTGCGGGAAGCACAATGAGAAAAATCAATTTTTGTTGTGCATTAAAAGCAGTGCATGACCAAATTCAAAGGGATGACACTTATTCTTTGTGCTATCAAAACCGACCAGATGTTTCTAAACTCGAGTTGGTGTTGCATTATTTAGTGACGGCTCTTTATAATCCGATCATTTTCGCTTCACTTTTTTATAGAGTAACCCTTTTCGTTTATTTGAAATGAAATTCATTTTTCGTCTCTTTTATGTGGAACTCGACGAATCTTGTGTTCGAAAGGGTCAATGGTCCTTGAAAATTCTTTCTCCTCTCGCTTCGAATGGAAATCGTTCTTTATTTTGTTTTTCGATACTATTGTCGTTTCCGCGTGCATTTGTGATGCTGCAGTCTGGTGTTCGGAATTTGGACTTACTCATCGCGGATTAGGGAAGATGACAAGTCAGAAAGAGAACTGCTGGGCATAGGTACAACGAAAAGTAATCTTTCTGTTCTGTGTGTGTCAGAAATGGAATTTTAGAAATGTCTTTCACTACTTGACGATCTTGTTTCAACATTTGTGACAAAATGATTTTTAAAGTCCCCATTTGAGTCCTTAGGTAAAGTAACTGGAAGGCCCTTTATAATTATTCTCAGATATCTGGTCCAAATACATGTTTTTATTGTAAGAATATGAACGAAATTTATGAAGATACCGTCCCATTTCAAGCTATTTGTCTGTTTTGGGCCCTTCTAATGATAGCGAAAGTAGTGGTTTGTCTATAATTTTTGTCTTCATGTATGTGTGTCTTACTATGTCTAAACGGATGGGTATATTTTCGTGAAACTTTGCATATTGTGAGTACTCCGTGTAAATGATTTTCGTTGAGTCAGTTTGTCTGTATTCCCGATTTATGTCTGCTTTGTGTATGTGTGTTTGTGCAAGTGTCATATGAAATTGATTCAAAACAATTTCATAAAATGTTCAACATTTTATAAACCATATTGTATTAGCTTTAGGAATACATTACTTACTTTCCTTTGCATATATTTTAGGCAAGTTTTACTAAAACAGACTAAAACAGAATACACATACTTAAATCAACCTCAATTTGGCAGTTTTGGAAATAGCCCGTTGGGTTGCTGTAGTACGACGTTAATTAACTACTTACCTACTACCTTGTGCAGTTTTTTAGAAGCTGGGATGTAAATTGGAAAACATTGCTGTTACACAAATTGCTGAAAAAGCAATTATTTTTCAAAAAATTATTTTCGTAAAATTTATATTCTAATACCTTAATTTTTTTTTTTAATGCTAGGGGGCTCCGCCCCCTGCTCGCTATCGCTCGTCAACCCCCGATGATTGCTACGCAATCATATTTAGTTTGCTTCGCGAACTATACATTTCAACAATGAGGGGGAGGGGATTGCTTCACAATTCATCCCCATTTGGATCGCTGTTGGATTGAATACGGACCTCTACTACGATGTTAACTGAAGGTTCCCTTCCCATTGCGATAACTATCGCATGCGACCGAGTAACGGAAAATTGCCTACTTTTTTTGCGAGATTAGCGGATCCTTATATTAGCCGACCCCTGTACTTTAGCTTTAGAAAACGTTCCAAAAATTCTCGGCTTAAACACGGAAATAAAAGGTAAATCAAAACAAAATGTTTTAAAAAATTTTAATAACAAAACATCTCATTTCCACATGAAAAAGGAAATTGTTAAATAAATAACATATTGTTAAAATTCAGAGGAAATCTCATCATAATTGTAAATATCTTAGCTGATCCGTGTTGTAATAGTTCTTAAGATTTTTTCATATTCGACTGTTGCTATAGAAACGGCGACCGAAGTTGCCGGTTCTTCTGAAAACATTTCAAACTTTCTAGCGCGTACTCTCAAATTTTATGAATTAATTAATTAAAAAATATAACTGTGTTTATAGTCTGCGAAAAATATTTTCAATACATAAATCATCTCCGAATATTTAGGACAGATCAAAGAGGAGAATAAAGTATTCAATTTTTCACAAGAACAAAGCAGAAAAATAATTACTTGGGGTCAAATATTTCTTTAGACGTAAGTTCATTTTGTAGGCGGCATGTGTACATGTCGATTAACTTTCCTTAATCATCCTGGTTTTAAAGCATGTGGTGATAGAATTTACTTTTACAAAAATAACTGGTAGCTAATCGAATTTACTCAAAAGCATTTTATAGTTTTTGACAAAGGTTTCCTTTTTACAAAACGATTAAAACTCATTAAACCTTGCGGTTTTTTTTCCCGTGTTTCAAATAAGAGAACTTGCTTTTTTTTTAAAGCTGCACTCAATAGACAAGTTACACTATCATTCTCATCCAAAACAGAAACGTGTTTTCCATCCAAAACTAAATCTCTGAATTGAAAAATGTGACTTCATTTGTAGCACGTGCTCAAAGGAATAGAAACTCGTGTTCGTTGGCCACGTGCAGTAATTTTTTTTTTTATTCAAGTTTTTTTTTTTTTTTTCCTTTCCTCGTTTGAGTTTAATTTTGCATTTTAAAATTTTGTTCTGTTTTAAGTCGTAAATTGTGGCAACTATGCGAGATCACGAAATGGAAGAAAGTCATGAATCTTTGGAACACCTTTGTTTTTCCGGTAAATTCTCGAACTTCTGTTTTATATCGTTCTGATTCCTCTGGCTGTATATTTAACATTTATTTTTTTTAATAAACTGTCATTACTATTCATAACACGCAACAACTACTACATGAAGGAATGGATTTAAAACTGTATGCAAGTTAGAGTAAAGCAAATTTTAAATTGAACTTTACCGATATTGAAATAATAGTAATATTACAATAAATAAGAAGTAGAATAAATACGAAGTAGAGTTGAAATATTAAAACACTTCGTTGGAAGAATGACAGAAAAGGTCAATGTTGCTTACTTCATGGGTTGTTAAAAGTTTGTTTAAAACAGTGATTTTCTTTTTAAAAAACGCTGTCACAAATCGACAAACCTTTTTCTGAAATGGTGATCTTCTGATTAGCGGTTACCTATTTTTCATAGTAAATACAAAAATTCCGAAAGAGTGTTAAAAAATTGTTTCATTGACACTTAAAAGATGTTAATATTATTATTCCGATTACTTTTCAATCTACAGTTAACCAATTCAATTCAAGTTAGGTCGGGTAATTCTGCTAATATAGATTATATATACGTGATTACCTGCTATACACATTATTTATCAAAGCGATGTTTAGGTAAAAAAGTAGATATAGTTGAATTAACTGAAGCAACACAACGGGGTATTGGTGACGGTCCTAAATTTTGAGGACAACACCTCGTAATTTTGAACCATGGTCAAATGACGAGATCAATACTCAAGCTGACACCCCAGTATCCCAACTTCCACAGTATTTCAACTGTAGGATATTTGAGGTCACGACGGATTTAACATGCACCGCCCTCACAAACACGACGGTGTTGTAGAATCGAGTTTAGAACTTGCAACCCTCCATTTCCCAATCCATTACTATTCCTAGCAGTTCCGGAATGTTTTGGGGCGTGGAAATTTGGAGAGTGGGGTGCCAGCTCAGGTGTTGCCTCGTCATCTGACCGTGGTTCAAAATAACGTGGTGTCTGCGTCTTTTGCTCACTCGCATAACCTAAACTAATAGCCGCATCGGAAAAAAATCTTCAAAATTGTCCAGGGAACACGATGAAGAACAAACCAGGTTAATTTCGTAATTTTCTTATCCGTACTTTCTCGGGAAACCGTCGAAGAATCGAGCGAAAAAACCCAGTTTTCAATCCTGCGACAGTGTCGGCGGTAACTTTTTTTAATTTAAGAGAGAAAATGTAAAGTGTTGAAAAGGTACATGGTCAACTACTGCGAACGACCCTGCATTTAAATATCGAACGGTGATAAGTTTTCAACATTTTTTATACTATTTCTTTATTTTTCTATGCCATGGAAAAAAAATCTCTGTATTGAAATTTTATCTGAACCTTCAACTTAATACATTCTCTTAAAATCAGAAAAGGCGATGGGGGGAAAAAGAAAGTGTAGATAGGAAACGAAGTCTCGAGAAAATAAAAGTGCTTTGGGATGTTTTTCATCAGTTTTTTACAATACCATCATCACATGAGGAAAAGAGTCCTTATAAAGCTAGTATGTGATAAAAGAAGATCTACTTGTGTTTCTTCTAAAAGTGGACTGGAGGGGGGGGGGGGGAGGAAGAGAGAGATGCCCAGGACCCTAACACTAACTTCCTTTGTACCGAAAAGAATTCATTCCTGAATTTAAAGTGCTGTAGCTGCACTTGTGAACACCTGGCAGAATATGTGCAAAGACGTAATCTTCAGAAACTTTTTATGAACCGCGTGTTACAAGTAGGGATGCGACATCGATGTCGATGTTTTCAAAACATCGATGTTTTTTAAAAAACATCGATGTATTGAAGTCGATGTTTTTGTAACATCGATGTTTATACTGGTCGATGTTTATACTGGCCTATGTTTTTACGCCGTCGATTTTTTATTTTTAAATGAAAAAAGTACCGTTTTAAAAATTTTTAAAATAACCTAGTAGCATATTTTTTATAAACAGCAAATTGAACATACTTTTTGACCAAAATGGCCAAGGGTGAAGGGTCAGAAAAGTAGGGATGTGACATCGATGTCGATGTTTTCAAAACATTGAAGTTCTATAAAAAAAACATCGATGTATTGGATCCGATGTCGCATCACTAGTTGCTAAACCAGTTTTAAGAAATGGAGGAAAAAGTTTAAATACACTGAATTTTAAAAGCATCAAAGGTTTAGTGGCGATGTATTATCAACATTGATGTTTTAATTTTGAACATCGATGTTTTGCTGTCGATGTTGCATCACTAGGTGCTAAACCAGTTTTTAGAAATGGGTAAAAAGTTTAAATACACTGAATTCTAAAAACATCGATGGTTTTGGGGCGATGTATTATCAACATCGATGTTTTAATTTTGAACATCAAAGTTTCAAAACATCGATGTTTTACTGTTGATGTAGCATCACTAGTTGCTAAACCAGTTTTAAGAAATGGCAAAAAAAAGTTTAAATACACTGAATTTTAAAACATCGATGTTTAAAAACATCGATGTTTTTGGGACGATGTATTATCAACATCGATGTTTTAATTTTGAACATCGGTGTTTCAGAACATCGATGTTTTGCTGTCGATGTCGCATCCCTAGTTACAAGTAGTGCATTGTAGAGGCATACGTAGAATTTTAGTATGGAGGTAGTTGAATTAACATCGCACTGGAGCAGCACAGCGTGCTAGTGGCGACGGTTCGGGATCAATCCCGAAAAGAAAAAACTGAAGACAATACAGCCGTGTAGTCGAGTTGAAAGAGCAACGAATTACCCGGATTCTTGCGAGTTCGAATCCAACCAAAGCCCGTCGAGTGAAAGGTGGCTGGTGTACGTTAAATGTGTCCTTACCTTAAAATATCCTCATGTTGACATGGTGTGCAAGTTTGGAGTGTGGGTTGCCATCTCAGGTGTGAGACCTCGTCATCTGACCGTGGGTCAAAGTTAAGTTTTGTTGTACTCGTATCTTTCCCATTGGGGAATGATCCCGGATCCCGTTGTGTTGTTCCTGTGTAACGTTTATTAAATACCTACCAACCGGGTTTAAATAGTAGCAGTAAAATGCCTCGCCCTCAAAGTTGCCAAGACCACCGAATTATCAAGGCAGATAGGTAGGTATTTTAATTAACGTCCAACTGGAGCAGGGCAACGGGCTATTGGCGACGGTCCGGGATCAACCCCTGAAGGAAAAGATCCGAGGACAACACCACGTTATTTTGAACCACGTTCAAATGACGTACTCTCCGCACTCTCTAAACTTCAACACCATGCAAACGCAAAAAAGACGATTGAGGCTCCGAGAGATTTAACCTTTAGGCTGCGGCGCTTAGATTTTTTCAATCGTCTCCAGGAACGGCTCTTTCGCCTACATGTCCGACCCCCCTATCTAATTACAATACATAACTTGAGCGATAAAGCCTTAAGCGCCATTTACGACTGACGCCTTCCTTTCATAGTATTGTGTGTCGTGGCGTATAGATTTCACAGGAGCGACCTTCTGCCTCTAAGCCAAAGCGTTCACACCTCACGGATCGATAGGGTAGAGTACCGAACAAAGGGAGGGATCCTTAAGAAGGTCAGTCACTGACAGCTCGTAACATGGCGGTCAGCGGTCACTTAAAAGGGGGATAACATCCACCTCACACAGATCAGTAACCCCCAATTATCAAGAGGTAATTGGTAATTTTAGTTAACGTCGTACTAGAGCAACACAACGGGCTATTGACGACGGTCCGGGATCAGTCCCTAATGGGAAAGATCCGAGGACAACACCTCGTAATTTTGAGCCACGGTCAGATGACGAAGCAACACCTGAGCTGGCACCCCACTCTCCAAACTTCCACGCCAACCCAACGTGAGGACTTTCGGCCACGACAGATTTAAGGTGCACCAGCCGCCTCTACACCGTACGCTTACAAACATCCATGCCCGGACCCGGATTCGAACCAGGAGCCTTCCGATCTAGAAGCTAACACCTTAACCACTATACCGGTTGGTCGGCGAGAGGAAAAAAGGAAAATTCAAAACTTGGTATTGCACTCGCAGTTAACAAAACCTGGAGCAACATATCGAACGACGATATCACACCAATTGCATTTAGGCAGAACACGGTGTCTTATCACAAGCCATTTCAAACTGCTATCTACACGGAAAGGTAATCAGGAGAAATGTCTGAGAATTCCATTACAACTAAGCATCCCGTTTATCTTAACAAATGAAAACAAAGAGGCATTGCGACATCTGAATTCCTCCGCGATACTTATCAACCTCTGACACTGAAAAAGTCATTTCTCCCATTGCAGCATTTGTCCGTTCAAAATAGAAAACAAAGCTGTGTGCTGTTGCGTTCCACTTTTTTATTTTATTGTATTGTTATCACCGGGTCCATTATGAATCTCTCGCAGCGCGTTTAATTTATCTTTTTAAAAGAACAGATCGGACTGAGGCCGGAATTGCTGGAATGCCGGCATGCGCGTTTTCTTTGGTAAAAAGACATTATCTTTTGGCGACCCTTGCGGATCTGACTGTGAAAGGGATTTTTCTTTCTGGAAACTGTTTTCCGAGATTGGGTATTTCTCTCCGGTAATTTTTTGCGTGAGCTGGATTTTGTTCCGCTTAGTTCCTTTGTTCAGAGATGAAACGCGGTTAGAATTCTTGAGCGGGAGAGAATTGTGTAGCCTTTTATTCCGATAGCAGTTTAGACAGCAGAGTCATCGCAAAATAACAGTTAGCAACTGTTATCTAAAATGTTAACAGTTGTCGATGAATGTCATTGGGATTGCAGTTAAATGATTTATGGACTTACTTTATTGATTTATGGAATTTATGGATTTATGGAATACTCATGTTCTTTTTGAGGGTGTACGATCTTCTGGACTTGATCTAGTCGATCTTGACCAAGGTAAATTAGTCACAACAACAAATTAATTAAATTTTTTTAAATTTGAATTTTATATAAAGAAATAACAACTTAATACTTTAAAATCACATAATAGCGTGTTTGAACAGTTAATAACTAATAAAATTAACCGTTAATGTCAACTTTTAATAGTTAATAAAAACAGTTAAATTTAGTCGGGAAATCGGGAAAGAGGAATATAGGTAAACACTGTTATCGTAAAATAGCAGATTTGCTAATTTCTTAAACTTATGCACTACGACTGTTGCAGAACGTAAGGTTCGAAACAGGACCTCTCTGAGAGGTGTGCAGAGGGTGCACTGGTACACAGCTAGAGAAATATTGCTGCCTAAGGGGACGAGTCGATATGACACTCCTGTCTTGACAAATCGTGCAGGCTCACAAAAGACAAAAATCTCCAACGATCACGAAATTAAGACATACACTATATGGAAAAAAGTATTTGGATGCTGCATGTTTTTCAGAAAAAGCGTTTTATTATTCTATTTAGTAACGGATAGGTCCTCCTTTTCCTTGTATTACAGCTGTGACACGTCGAGGCATACTTTCCACAAGTTCTCTGTATGTGTGGGCAGAAATAGTAAGAAGAGATTGTTGGGAAGATGAACGTGCGTGGCGGTATCGTACTCGTCGCTCCAGCTTCTCCCACAATGCTTGATCGGACTGATATTGGGGATCTGAACAGGCCAGTCAAGCAAATTCATCTCATTTTCAGGAAACCTGTCCAGCACACATTTTACAGTATGACATAGAGAGCTCGATCCTGTCGGAAGAAACAAAAAACACCATCGCCGTAGAATTGCCAGTGTAGACAAGAACGATGATCCAGAACGTCGAAGTACATGTCAGTGTTGATAAAGCAATGGGCCGAGTCTTAACCAGAAAAACAACCCCACACTAAGATTAATCCGCCTCCGAATTTCTGCAGTGTCCAAATACTTTTGTCATAAAGTGTACATCTATTAACATCGATATGCCACATTATGAAGTTATTTGTTTTAAGTTCTGCCATTTCTAGATCCTCCTGGATTTTATTGTTTCTGTATTGGTTCCTAGAATATAAAGAGGGTCCATGGTGAACACACTGAGGAATGTTAGTCAGAAGGAACCATTGGATACCCAAGGGATGTCGACAGGGGTGTCCTTGGACTGTCTTCCGGGTAAGAAGAACGGGGGAAGTGAAAAAAAAAGGGACTTCAGTAGCGGCGGCAGAGGAGGACTGAAGGACGAACGTCCTTTTCGTTTCGATCTTCCAATAGATTTGGTACTGTACATAGATTTTTTTTGTGATAGCCAATAAAAAAATATATATATATATATATATATACATACATTGTAATGCAACCCATGAAAACGGTTACCTTCTCTGGTAACATAAGTGCCGCGGTAGCCCGGTTAGAAGAGCATTAGTTTAGCAACCGGAAGGTTGCGAGTTCGAATCCAGCCAAAGACCGTCGTATACAAAGAGGGCTGGGGCACGTCAAATCCGTCGTGGCCTCAAATCGCCTCACGCTGGCGTGGTGTGGAAGTTTGGAGAGCGGAGTGCCAGCTCAGGTGTTGTCTCGTCATCTCAACATGGTTTAAAATTACGTGCTGTTGTCCTTGGATCTTTGGATTGGGGATTGATTCCGGACAGTCGTCCATAGCCCATTGTGTAGCTCCAGTAAAATGCCTACCTATCTCTGGTAACATATATATGAATGAGAAAAGAACCAACACACACGTTACAGCGAGGCAAAATTGATTGGTTTAAAAAGCCTTTTCGTTCAGTAAAAAAAATGGCTTTATTCGTTATTCCTTTTCGATGACAATATATATGACGTCTTACAAGTGAAAAATACTAGGCCAAAACTTTCGAGACATCCTTTCTTGACCGAAAAATGGTGAACTTGATGATATTTAACTGGTGAAATCCACATAAATCATTTATTTTCTTTTGCTTCCAGTTAGATTTATACTTCAGAAACATACTTATCGAGTTTAGATTACGGATAGAAGTTTTCCTCTTCGTTTTCTCAGAATCATGTTTTTAAATTTGGCTTATCTCACTATGTAAGCCGTACAATAGCCTGTTTTTCTTTACACAAAACAATCATCCGAATCTGCTACAGTGCAAATGATTTTAACTTGCTGTTAAAAACTTAGTATTATCTTTGGACGTGAAAAAAAATTTCTGCACGAAATGGTCGTCGAAGTACGAGTGCTGTGTATGTCAATCGATTGATTGTTCGAGATCTTTCTTAGATTAGATGGTCTGTGATAGTAAATAGTATGACATCATTTTCTTTGATGTGTGTTTTCGGATTGCGTGAGTTGGACTATCATTAATTCTGTGTATGCAAGGCATTGTGTCACTTCATCTGTGTGTCAGCGGTGATTAAATAAAATGTTACGACACAAAAGGATTATTTCTGCCAGAGACTAATAATCGGTTTTTCATAACGAAGGGGAGGTGTAAATTGATGAAAAGTTGCTGGCATACTTGAAAAAATTCGGTTTACTATGTAAATGAATTATACTATAAGTAATAAGTTTGTCTGTTTTATTTTTAGATAAGGTGCAGAAGCAATGAAAACTACACCAACACGTGTTGTTGTAACTTTAGACACAGGTCGTGAATCTGTTCGTTCCTTATGACTTTTTTGTCATGTCTAAAGTTAAAATTCTACCCCAAAACAACTTTTTGAAAAGTGAAGTGTTAATTTGTTATTACAAATGAAATGAAAAGCAAAGTCTCAAATAGTGACAACACAGACAAAATAAAATTCATGCTCCCTGAATATGTTCCTCAGCATGTCAATACTTCGAAAATATTGAATCAACGCCATCAATGTCGCTTCCACCGTTCTCCAAATCCACCAATCCATCATCTTCTGAATTCTCATCTCTTGGAGCTACATACCGCAGGCAGAAGAATCAAAATATTTCCCTTTCCTCATCAGGTACTTCCAGAAGCGTGACGGACCAACGTCATGCCACTTTTGCTGCGTTTAGAGGATTTTCGCATCAAAGTGACAAAGGATGAAAAATTGATTTTCTTTTCGCTATTTACTCACGCGCGCCAAGTATGTCTCTTCTTTCTTTTCCAGCACGCTCTGCGATGTTCTTTCACAAAGAAGCGGATTAGCACTCTTGCTGCTCTTGTATTTGCCTTATTTGATTCGGCAGACGCTTCACTGTTGTTCTTGTTGATCGCATAGAGAAAGGGGGAACGTTGGCTTTTTTTTGCGGTTATGTCATTCAAGAGGCCGTTCGAAAGAACAGGAAACGCATACTTTAGTAGGACAATGGACGGTTACTGTAATTCCGTTCTGGTGTTTCTTAGTAATAAAAGCAAAAGGAGATTTTTTTTTTCAGAAACGGACTGCTTTATAATAATCTGGTTTTCTCTTTTTTTTTTTTTTAGAAAAATTTGTCCAACAAAAGGAAAATTGAAAATTTCACAATGAAATACTAATTTGCAGACACGCTCATTGCAAATGAGCTGACTTTTCTAAATTGTTTGTATCAATAGATGAGGCAGTTCCATTTCCCACATTTCATACAAAGTTCCAAATGTGATGGTACAAAATGTTCTTTACAAATATATGGCTAAATCGATATTCGCCAATCAACTAACAAACTTAGGAGTGGATTCCGCAAGAATAATGTAATTTCTTTGTTGTGTTGTATCCGTCCCAATATACTCTAAACTAAATTATTTTAAATTTTTATTTGTAATCTTTTCAATGGTACTCACGATTTAAAGTTATCTATAGTTGGGCTGCATTGCTATCCTACTTTGTGGGCAGTGTAACAGGATATACAGAGAAATAACTGGTGATAAGACACGCAAAAGGAATTTTGAGCATAGCTTAAAAAAGTGATGGTGAGAACACACAAAATAGTCCAAGAGATTTTGAGAGCTATAAACTCAACACTCCTGGTGATTAAGACCCTCCTCGTCATTGGTAATGCGGACTAGATCTTGATGGACGACATAACTTGTCATTAGTAAAATTGATCAGATCTAGATGAACTAGATATCTCCTCAAAACCACTTGGAGAGCTAATACTATTGCTTACACTGTGGTAACATTTTACAGTTTTTGAATTTCCCAATAATTTTTCTCAGGCATATTTTAGGGTACTAGGGGGCCTGCCAACTGCTCGCTAACGCTCGCCAACCCCTGGAGGATTGCTTCGCAATCCTCATTGGTTCGCTGCGCGAACCTATGCTCGCTTCGCTCGCCTCAATGAAGACATGTGTCCTAGCAAAAGGGATTGTTTACAAAATATGTTACCAAAAAAAAAAATGGTTTTCAAATCTAAATTTGCTGTATTACAGAAAAAATATATACAGTATCTCTAAAATCAGAATTAAAATGAAAACTTTGTGCAAATTTTGACTCGATATGTGAGCGTTGCTTTGGAAATTGAATACCCAGCATGTTGTTTGTGTGTACATTTTCCCAGCACTCAAACGACCCACACTTTTTCATTGAGTTTGTTGCCGAAAGTTGTAGTGCAAGCGTCTTGTTGAACTATAATTGTTGGTCCTGAAAAGCACCGTTTTTTAAATGGCCCTGAAAAGATCCTCCGCCTTCTTTGATTTCTATTATAAACTAACTGCAACAGCTCATTAAAATTTCCTTTTTTTTTTTCAATAAAATTTCATCCGATAACGCTATAAATTCAATCGATGCGCGAGACTTCGCGATAAACAAATCGTACAGTGTTGCTAAAACGCGATTACAAATAACGTCTTTTTTGCGTGCCACGTAAGAGAATTATATATATAGATGAAACTTTTTCCAGGCAGCTGTTGTGTTTTAGGCTATTGTTCGGGTCGTACTATAGTAAGCAAAATCTTAATCTGGTGCCATTTTTATAATGTTTAGGTACGAAATTGAATTCTAATGTCTCTACTTTTTCAGCATGTCTAAGAATGTTGCCCGATAGAGTTGGCAGTACATTCTATAAAAGTTGAAAATTTCGTCACCTGCTTACCAAAACTAGGAAGTCTCGAAAAAAGATGCAGTTTGGGTAATATTCATTTTAGAGAAAAGCTGAAAACATACGGAAATTAATGCAAGCACTAAGTAACTTTCTTGATAACTCTATCTTTCTGCTGGTGTAAATGTTGGTATATGAGATGCTCAGAAGTCAATGCGGTAAGTCGAGAAAACAAAACGTGAAAAAATTAATGTTTTAATACATTGATTTTTAAAATTTTTGGTTCATTAATTTGATGTTAAGTCTTTTTTTTTTCAAAGGGTTTGCTCTGCAAACAAATCAAGATATGTACAGGAAATTGAAATAAAAACGTAAGATGTTTATGTGAAAATAGAATGTTCGAGATTGTTCTTTGTTTCGACAGTTCATGCTGTAATGTATGGAAGCGTTCGTAAATGCAACTTCAGAGCTGGTGAAACGGTGGTCACATGACGGATTATTTTCTGGTTTATACTTTTTCAAAGAGTTGTTTACGAACACAGCCTCACTGTTACAACACATATCGAAAGAAGAATTCAGTTTTTATTTCAAAGTTTATGTAAAAAAAATACTGAAAAAAGTGGATTTATTCAAAGTGGCTTCTGAAATTGTTATACAGCATATTCAGAAGTTTTAAAAAGAAGGGTTTTCTGACCAAGAAAAAACGGAGCAGGGAGTAAATCCTTTAATAAGTAACAGAAATATTACTATTTATTCTATTAAAATTTACAAAAATCAGAAATAACCAAACAATGGACTCAACGGCATTGGTTTCTGAGCGACTCATATATGAAACTGAGATTGGGTGTAAGCTTTTTTTCTCTTTATCCCAAAAATCAAAAGGAGCTGCGGTAGCCTGGTTGGAAGAGTAACGGATTAGCTAACCGGAGGGTTGAGTGTTCAAATCCAACCAAAGACCGTTGTGAACGAAGGGCTCTGACGCACGTTAAATCTGTCAGGACCTCAAATGTCCTCACGTGTGGAAGTTGGGTGCCAGATCATGTGACCTCGGTTCAAATTTACATGATGTTGTTGTCTCGACGATCGATTCCAGACCTTTGCCAATAGACCGTTGTTTTGCTCCCGCGCAACGTTGATTGAAATACCTAACCAATAATAAAAAAAACTTCGATACCTAGTTGTTGCATTCCGGTGACGATTTAGAGTACTTCAACAATATCACGATTAGAAATCTCAAACGATCCAGAAAACAGATGAACAAGTCATATGTAAAACCTTCCACGTTTTATTCAGCTCCGTTGCGACTGTTTATGCCTTTCATTTCCTCTTTCCCACACTTCAATTCAACTCTCTCATATGAGTGCTATTATCTCAGAGATGTCGCCTCTCCATTACCTTATTAGGCCCGATAGCGATAGTATATTTACACCACAAATACTTTCCCAGGCGCTCTTTAATAACATTTTCAGCCACGTAGACGTACTGTGTACGCAATTTGCCCTTCCTTTCCATTCCCACCATCATGCGGCTCAGGTGTTGCTTCGTCATCTGACCGTGGTTCAAAATTACGAGGTGTTGTCCTCGGATCTTTCCCTTCAGGGACTGATCCCGGACCGTCGTCAATAGCCCGTTGTGTTGCTCTAGTACGACGTTAACTAAAAAAATTACCAATTACCCACCATCATGCGAGGAACATAGAGATAAGCTTCTTGTGACTGGTAACGGACTCACCATTCCTAAGTTCGATACACGAGCGCAAAGCTAATTTATTTAATAAAATAAAACTTCCTGGTGGTTTCTCGACGAGGGAATGTTTAAAAACTTGTTCTGGTCGTTGTCTCGATGAAGGACAAAAATTTTTAAAAATTCCAAAACTATAATGGTTTACACAGTGTTGACAGTGTTGAGGTAAGTTAAGGTAATTCAAATTAACGTCGTACTAGAGCAACACACCGTGCTATTGACGACGGTCCAGGTTCAATCCCCGGAGGGAAAATTCCGAGGGCAACATCACGTAATTTAGAACCACGGTCAGATGACGAGGCAACACCTGAGCTGGCACCCACTCTCCAAAATTCCATACCAACCCAACGTGAGGACTTTGGCCACGACAGATTTAAGGTGAACCTGTCGCCTTTACAACATACGCTTACAAACATCCATACGCTGAATCGGATTCGAATCAGGAACCTATTGAAGAGATCGTGTTATCTTAAACTTCCAAGTATTACGCAGTCATTCAAACAATCGGAAATCCTTTTGATTTGGGCCGACCAACCGGTATAGTGGTTAAGGTGTTAGCCTCGAGATCGGAAGGTTCCTGGTTCGAATCCGGGTCCGGGCATGGATGTTTGTAAACGTATGGTGTAGAGGCGGCTGGTGCACCTTAAATCTGTCGTGGCCGAAAGTCCTCACGTTGGGTTGGCGTGGAAGTTTGGAGAGTGGGGTGCCAGCTCAGGTGTTGCTTCGTCATCTGACCGTGGTTCAAAATTACGAGGTGTTGTCCTCGAATCTTTCCCTTAAGGGACTGATTCCGGACCGTCGTCAATAGCCCGTTGTGTTGCTCTAGTACGACGTTAACTAAAAATTACCATTACCATTACCTTTTGATTTGGAGCCGACCAACCGGTATAGTGGTTAAGGTGTTAGCCTCTAGATCGGAAGGTTCCTGGTTCGAATCCGGGCCCGGGCATGGATGTTTGTAAGCGTATGGTGTCGAGGCGGCTGGTGCACCTTAAATCTATCGTGGCCGAAAGTCCTCACTTTGGGTTGGAGTGGAAGTTTGGAGAAGTGGGGTGCCAGCTTAGGTGTTGCTTCGTAATCTGACCGTGGTTCAAAATTACGAGGTGTTGTCCTCGAATCTTTCCCTTAAGGGACTGATTCTGGACCGTCGTCAATAGCCCGTTGTGTTGCTCTAGTACGACGTTAACTAAAAATTACCATTACCTTTTGATTTGGAATACGGTAACCCAGGTGGTAGAGTAGCTGGTAAGCAAACGGAGAGTTGCGAGTTGGATACTCGATCCAACCAAAGACTGTCGTACTCGGGAGCTGGTGCATGTTCATTTTCTCGCGACCTCAATTGTCCTCACGTTGGAGTGTCGTTGGAAAATGGGGCGTTAACCTCATCATCTGATCGTGTTCAATATTACGAGGTGCTGTCCTCTTCTCTCTCCCTTCGCGATTGATCCCGGACTGTCGCCAATAGCCCGTTGCGTTACTCCAGTGCAGTGTTAATACAAGTACCTTCCTACCTTTCGATTCTCTTGAATAATTTGTTTTTTATGGAGCATATTTCTGTACCTTTCCACTATGTTGCCCGGTACCCCTCATTTTAAAGATGGTGTAATTATTTGTATTATTTAAAGAACAAATTTATTTTACGCGTCTTAGTGTTTGTTCTATGCAAAACCAGAAACCAACACTTTCGTGTGAGGGCAAAACAAGAATATTTTAAAGTCATGCATGTAACATAAACTAAAGATGTTTGAAGTTGTCCTCGATGGTAATGGTAAAGGTAATTTTAGTTAAAGTCGTACTAGAGCAACACAACGGGCTATTGACGACGGTCCGGAATCAGTCCCTTAAGGGAAAGATTCGAGGACAACACCTCGTAATTTTGAGCCACGGTCATATGATGAAGCAACACCTGAGCTGGCACCCCACTCTCCAAACTTCCACGCCAACCCAACGTGAGGACTTTCGGTTTCCGACAGATTTAAGGTGCACCAGCCGCCTCTACACCATACGCTTACAAACATCCATGCCCGGACCCGGATTCGAACCAGGAACCTTCCTATCTAGAGGCTAACACCTTAACCACTATACCGGTTGGTCGGCGAAGTTGTCCTCGAATAAACGTAAAACGAACTAAGAATTATCTTCAATTATTGGACGCGCAAAGAACGAACGATAAATAAGTATAAATGGCTTCTCAATAATAAGTCTCATTTTACAAGTAGGTACCACATTCATCGTCAAATGAATACGAAATAATTACCATGTTCAAATTAGTGTGGTTTATAAGAAGAGAACGCAGACTGACCTCGTGATTTATCCTCAGAAATATAATTTAAGCATCATAAAATCATGCTGAAAAAACTTTTGATTCGATTTCCGAATCAGATTCATTTACACAATGCATAACTTAACTTATTGTTGCATTAAAAAAAATATCAGTTTTATTTCACTAATAAAGATGGCCTAGAATTTTAGCCACAATTTATCTTCTTTCTATATTATCAGATTGCCTCGATGATTTCACACGAATCATGAAAGTATTGTTCAGTTAGTTTATCGCGACACGCGGAATAAACCGATGATTCTCGAATTTCCGCTTACCCACTCGCACGATGAGTCACATTCACGACCCTAATATCATGTTATATTTCCCATTATTTATGTCACTGCTTGTTTATTGCTCTTGAAACATTGTCATTGCAGGAATGAAACAAATTCGAAAGTATGTCCGATATACACTCGATAACAAAAAAATCGACACACCAATGCAGTTGTCCGATTGCGATAAAAAAAAATGGTGGATGTGAAGAACATACATAGAAAAACATACGATTAAAATTTCAGAACAATTGAATGATTTATTTCAGAGTTTGACCGTTGCAAAGGGAGGAAGTCAATAAGGCGTTGGTCTCCTCCTCTGACCTGGATGCAAGCTGTCACCCAGCGAAAAAGACTGAAAAAGTTCAAGATTGGTGTCCTGCGGTATTTCTTGCCAAATTGTCTCCAACTATCGGGCTAAATGGTCAACATTCCGGAATGATTGCAATCGCCTTCCCATAACATCCGAAATGTGCTCTATGGGAGAGCGATCAGGAGATCTAGCTGGCCAAGGAAGTGTTGGGAAAGCGTGAAGACAGTTCATAGCAACACGTGCAGTGTGCGGCCGAGCATTAACTTGTTAAAAAGTAAGTCCTGTGTGTCGCAAAAGGAACGGTAACACAACCTTTCGTAGAATGTCGTCTACGTACCACTGTGCTGTACGTGTGCCAGAAATGACTACCAAATGGGTCCGTCTATCAAAAGATATGGCACCCCAGACCATAACAACCTGTTGTGGGCATGTGTGGCGTGCGATAGTGAGGACAGAATCCCCACGCTGCCCTGGACGTCTCCAGAAACCTCTGCGGATGTCGTCAGGAGACAGTTGGAAACGGGATCCATCACTAAAGCGGTATAGTGGTTAAGGTGTTAGCCTCTAGATCGGAAGGTTCCCGGTTCGAATCCGGGTCTGGGCATGGATGCTTGTAAACGTATGGTGTAGAGGCGGCTGGTGCACCTTAAATCTGTCGTGGCCGAAAGTCCTCACGTTGGGTTGGCGTGGAAGTTTGGAGAGTGGGGTGCCAGCTCAGGTGTTGCTTCGTCACCTGACCGTGGTTCAAAATTACGAGGTGCTGTCCTCGAATCTTTCCCTTAAGGGTCTGATCCCGGACCGTCGTCAATAGCCCGTTGTGTTGCTCTAGTACGACGTTAACTAAAATTACCAATTACCATCACTAAAGACTGTACGTCCCCAGTCAGCGCCGTAGCAAGTTGATCGAGCCCGGCACAGGTCCTGGACAACTCTTTATGATGCGTCCATTTTTTTCATATAGAGTATATATACAGTTCTTTTTAAAAATATTTAGTTTTGCGGTACTCTTTCTACGTTTTACTTCAAAGACCACTTACGAAAATGGCCAGCCCTCCTTAATCCTCTAAGGGGTTCACACGCATATACCTGTTCCCAAACCTACAGTCTTCCCTCACGGCTCTACCAGTTTTGACTTTGACCATTAGAATCTTTCCCAGGATTCTTTCTGGGGGGTGAAAATCATAAAGACTTTTGCCGATAAAGATAGATGGCGCTCATCAGCGCATGCCCAGAAGGACACTTTTTGAAAAGCAGTTGGATGGACGAAAGATATGGTTACGGGTGTGTGTGAACACTGATTGTTTCTAAAAAAAGAAACTGAAATGTGTCGATTGATATGTTCTACCTTATATTTTGCGTCGTGTGTCGTGCCTGTAATGCGACTGTGAGATTACTAAAAGTGCTTTAACCCTTCTTTGCATACCAGGTGTATACTCAATTTTGTGCATTAAAATTTGGTAGTTTGTGCTTAAAAAATTATGCAATTAATTCATAAAAATGGTTTCATACTTGTTTCCACTCCTAGTACATTTCTTAAGATGCATTTTATCAGTCACATACATATTAGTTTTATATAAAAATTGAATAATACTTTTTTATGCTTTTAACCCTTCTTTGCATAATGGTGGAAATTTCCATCATAACATTGAATGCCCAAAAATTATATAAAAGAACAAGTTCACTTTAAGTTGATCGTGTCTGGATACCTTTTTAATGTCCATTGCATAAAAAAAAAACATAGTTGTCAAAAATAAGCAAGTGTCACTATCAGTAAAACGAGCTTGAAGTTGTCATTCCGCTGTTTGTTGTAGTTGCAATAAACGTATGATTTCGTTTTTAATTTTGTTTTATTATATTTGAGTTTCTATTGCTAAAAAAGTGAAAATGAGTGGAAGAAAGGTTTGTAACATGTGTTTCTGTTATTTTTAGAGAAATTTCTGAAAAAGTTTGCGTTTCATTTAAAAAATACCACATGATACCATCCTATTGTTTTTTGCTAAATTTATACTATAAATATATACTAAGATTTTTTTAACCATTTTTCCTTTAATTTTGAACATGAATTATATCACCTTGATTTATTTCACCAATAAAGAAAAAATCATGCAAAGAAGGGTTAAACCAGAAAAAAAGGGAGTATTGCTTGAGATGCTTTTTGTGATTAAAATTTCGAGCAAGTCGGTACAAAATACTACACTATTCGGAACTATCACGTGACTATCAGAGGGTTAATTTTCAATGGGTGGTCATTTTCAAAAGTATTCACAATCCAATCTATCCCTTAAAATAAAAATATTTTTTCAAAATCGTTTTGCTATAGTAAATGACCGATGAGGTAGCTTTTGAACAGTGGAGAATGAGTTTGTTTTCACTTTCATATGAAAGACATACCAATAGTCAAAATCAAGTTTTTAGACTCCACGCGCAGAAATCTAATTTCGTGTCCGCCTAACTAGCATAGTAGTCATAACGTATGTCTGCCATTCAGTAGATCTCTGTAAGCATGTGAATGTTGGTAATTGTCTTAATTAGGAGTATCGGCGTACTCACATCCATCGTGCACTGTAAGAAGCTAAACATCAACGACGATTATAGTTGAGTATAAACACTAGATTTGATTTTTGCTCCTTGATCCTGAAGTTACAGTGAAACCCGAACCACGACCTTGAAAACCAACACCACAAACTTTCGGTCAATTGCAGCATTTCCTCTGCAATCCTTGATCCTGAAGTTACAGTGGGTACCGAATCACATCCTGGAAAACCATCACTGTCAACTCCCGGTCAATTGTAGAATTTCCTTGGCAATCATTGGGTGAGGATCGTGAAACTACCGCTTCAAATTTTACAACAATTGCAATGTTCCCTAGGCAATCCTTGACATTGATTCTGAAGTCGCAGAGGGATCCGAACCACGACCTGCAAAACCACCACTACAAACGCTCCGTCAATTGCAGCGTTTCCTCAGCAATCCTTGTAAGATGATCCTGAAACCACCTCTTCAAAATTTACATCAATTGTAGTGTTTTCTCCCAATCACTATCCTTGATCCTTAAGTTACAGAAGGTCCCGCGAACCACGGACTGGAAAACCAGCGCTGCAAACGTTACGTCAATTGCAGCAAACGTCACGTCGTTTCCTCAGCAATCCTTGGATTATGATCCTTAAACCACCTCTTTAAATTTTATATCAATTACAGTGTTTTCTCCTAATTATTGTCCTTGATCCTGAAGTCACAGTGGTTCCCGAACCACGGCCTGGAAAACCATCACTGCAAACGTCCCGTTAATTGCAGCGTTCCCTCAGCAATCCTTGTATAATGATCCTGAAACCACCTCTTCAAAATTCACATCAATTGCAGTGTTTTCTCCCAATCATTAGCCTTGATCCTTAAGTTACAGAAGGTCCCGCGAACCACGGCCTGGAAAACCATCACTGCAAACGTCCCGTTAATTGCAGCGTTCCCTCAGCAATCCTTGGACGATGATCCTGAAATCACCACCTCAAATTTCACATCAATTGCAGTGTTTTCTCCCAATCATTAGCCTTGATCCTTAAGTTACAGAAGGTCCCGCGAACCACGGCCTGGAAAACCATCACTGCAAACGTCCCGTTAATTGCAGCGTTCCCTCAGCAATCCTTGGACGATGATCCTGAAATCACCACCTCAAATTTCACATCAATTGCAGTGTTTTCTCCCAATCATTAGCCTTGATCCTCAAGTTACAGAATGTCCCTCTAACCACGGACTGAAAAACCGCCACTGCTAACTTCACGTCAATTGCAGCTTTCATCAGCAATCCTCATTTGATGATCCTGAAGCCACCTCTTCGAATTTCACATCAAATGCAGCGTTTCCTCGGCAATCCTTGCCCTTGATTCTGCGGTTTGTGGACAATTATAAATGCATAATTCTGTGGACGAAGGCGCCTCACGCAGTGTGTGTAATAGGTCATTAGAAAACGCCGTGCCGAAAGGAGTCATCATTCGGCGTGTAATACCAGCCACTCGCTCATTATTCCGTGATAATACGTCTTGCGCTGATTTATGTGACAACTCTGATTGCCCAGCGCTTCGGCAGCGGAGCATGGCTAATGGACAGCGGAGCCCACTTCATTAGGACGTCGGATTTTACAAAGCGAGCTATTACCGAAATATGCATGGTAATGGATTCGAGCCAATGTTGGATCATAGAGTGTGTTTTTGTTTGGCTTTTGATTCGTGAGATGAACGATGCCTAGTCGATGATGGGAAAACGATTCTTGGAAGCGGTCGTACGAGGACGTGGGTTTCGTTGGCGGTGCATGCAGATGAAGTGGTTTGGTAATTATATTTGCAGGGTTGTGTGACGAATCTGATTGCTTTTGTTCTGGGTCTTAACTCAAAAAACCGTCAGAATGTTCATGTAATGACGGGGTCTGTTGTTGGGTTGTCGCTCTTACTTTTCTCTCTAGTTGGAATGAACAAGGTGTCGAACAAACAATAAGGCTGTACAGTGTGCTATGTTAAAGAAACATTTCGGTTAGGTATTCAGCAACATAATGAGCTATTGGCGACGGTAAGATCCGATGAAAACACCACGTAATTTTGAACAATGGTCATAGGAAGAGGTCACATCTGTGCTGGCACCCCACTCTCCAAATCTCCACAGCATGCCAACGTGAGGACATTTGAGGCCACGACAGATTTTACGCGCCCTAGCCCCCTTTGTACTCGACGGCGTTTGTTGGATTCGAAATCGCAACCTTCATGTTGCTAATCCTTACTCTTCCAACCAGGTCACCGGGGCCCTTAAAACGCACTAGGACAAATAATCTAATATGGTTCGACCAATAATCTAGTATGGCACCAGTGGCTGTTGTTTATAATATGGTTTATAATATGGTCTGACATGGTACTAAAGTATGACATCTAAACTGGCCTTCCATCTAACCTTGTTCAATGTCCATTTGCCACTGGAGCCTGTTAACCCTTCAAGTGATTCGGTCGAGATATCTCGTTCATCAAGATCTAGTAGGTTTTGTAGATGACGAGATATCTCTTCATCAAGATATTGCCTATTTTTTGATGATAACGATATCAAAATCTGGTCAGATTTCTTCGAATGACGACATAGCTCGTCTCAAAATCTGTCTTTTCTTCTAATGACGAGATATCGGGTCAAGACAACCACCAATAGGGTTAACCATCTGTCACGAAATTTCAGAATAGTGTAGAATTCTCCATTACACACACAACGACTAAAAATTGATATCTATTGGTGGAAAAAATTCTTGGAAAGATTGCACAGGTCAGGTCAAGAAGCTCAGAATTGGTTAGATGTCACGCAAAGACTGCAGGTTTTAAAATGAATATATACGTGTGTACCCCTCATAGGGTTAAACAATTTGCTACAGGAGCCTCTCATCTGACATTATCGTGTAAGGACATTTAATACGATACTGGTATCCATCATCTTACCTGGTACTCGGACATATTCACTAACCGGTATGGGGACATATAATTTAACCTGGTAGGGACACATAATCTAACCTAGTACTGGGACCTATAATCTATTCTAGTATTGGTACCTGTCATCTAACACGGTACAGGTACGTATAATTTAACCTGGTACTGGGACATATTCTCTAACCCAGTACTGGGACCTATCATCTAAGGATTAACATATTCCCTGGTACTGGGACATATCAAGTAACCTAAGACAGGGATTAACATCTAACCTGGTACTGGAACCTATCCTCTAATCTGCTACTGGAACCTATAAACTAACCTATATCTAGGACCTATAATATAACCTGGTACTAGGACCTATCATCTAACCTGGTACTAGGACCTATCATCTAACCTGGTACTGGAACCTATAATCTAACCTGTATCTAGGACCTATAATCTAACCTGGTACTAGGACCTATCATCTAACCTGGTACTGGAACCTATAATCTAATCTGGTACTGGGATCTATCATCTAACCTGGTACTAGGACCTATCATCTAACCTGGTACTGGAACCTATAATCTAACCTGGTATTGGGATCTATCTTCTAAACGGGTACTGTGACATATCCTCTAAGCTGGAACTGCAGATCTCAGGACCTGTGGAGTTTGCTCGCAGTATTATTTAGGTCGAGGTCGAAATCAGTGTCATAAAAGGACTCTACGGGATATCTAGGTACAAGGGGACGCTTGACAAAGACCCTTGTATATTATCTCATACATACCTACCATGTTCGAACCAACTCGTATAAAAGCTGCATTTTTTTCGGGGGAGGAGCGGGATTAGAATGCGTGGGTGTAGGTGGAATCGGAGCTGACCCTCCGCGAGAACCGCTCTGCTTAGCACCGAGAATGGAGTTCGACCCTCTTCTGTTCGAGCCCGCATTCCTGTCGAATGAGCGGAATTCGCGGTCATTCAGAGTCACACGAAAAATAGAATGAGGTGGGGGAGGAAAAGTTTTTATTGTAGGCCTTTTATGGCTGCCCAACAAAGGGACTCAAAAAGGCGTTGCAATTCAGAGTTCCGGGAAATGGCAAATTAACGGAGTGAATGAAATGGGATTTTTTTTTAATTTTTTTTTTACCCCTGTCGTACTGATTCTGGTCACTTTTGGAATTCGGTGGTCGTGGTAGGCTGTCATTGTGTGAAAGCAATTTGCTGTGGATGGATTTCATGGCTGGCGCAAAAGTCATATTTGGCCAATCTGCGCCAAACATAGTCAAGTAAATGGACGTACACTATATGGGCAAAAGTATTTGAACAATGCACGTTTTTCAGAAAAAGTGCTTTATTATTCTATTTAGTAACGGGTAGGCCCCCCCTTTAGCTTGTATTGCAGCTACAACACGTCGAGGCATACTTTTCCCAAGTTCTCTGTAAGTATAGGCAGCAATCGCGCGCCATGCCTCTTGAAAGGTGAGAAAAGATTGTTGTGAAGATAGGCGTGCGTGGCAGTGTCGTACTCGTCGCTACAGTATGTCCCACAATGCTCGATCGGATTGATATTGGGTATCTGAACAGGCCAGTCAAGCAAATTCATTTCATTTTCAGGAAACCTGTCCAGCGCACATTTTACAGTATGACATAGAGCTCTATCCTGTTGGAAGAAACAAAAAACATCATCGCCGTAGAATTGCCAGTATAGGCAAGACCGATGATCCATAACGTCGGGGTACACGTCAGCGATGATGGTACCAGGTACATAAAGCAATGGTCCGAGTCTAAAACAGGAAAAACACCCCCCCCACACACACACACACACAAAGATGGATTCTTCTCCTAATTTCAGCAGTGTCCAAATACTTTTGTCCGTATAGTGTATGTACACATGGAAAGTTTTTAATAACACAGAAGGTAGGTAGGTAAGTATTTGAATTAATGTCGCTCTGTAGCAATACAACGGGCTATTGGAGATGGTCCGGGATCAATCCCCAAGGAAAAGATTCGAGGACAACACCACGGTCAGGCGACGAGGCCGCATCTGAGATGGTACCCCACTCTCCAAACTTCAACACCCCAGGCCAACGTGAAGAAATTTGATACCACGACAGATTTAACACTGGTATATACACTGTTAACTTAACACTGGTTAATACTGGTATAAAGTTCAATGTCTAGTAATAATTCTGATAATCAACATAACATGTTTGCCATGCTTCATAAATTAGAAACCTATTCTCAATTGAAACAATGACCTTGCTTTCCAGATATTCTAAAACATAAATCCCTGACCCACCAATGGTTTTTTGTACATGCTCCGTTTATGAAGCATCACGAAAATCCCCCAATCTTTGTCGACAGGCGTATTAAAACTTACTAACAATAAAAAGGTCTCTATTCCCTCTTTTCAGAACACGTCAACCGCTTTCATTACTCCCCCAAAACGACCTTTTCCATATCCTGCCATTGACATTCCTCCCGTGTGACCAACACAGACATTCCATCAGATTTTTTAAATATTGTTGGCAACGCACGGGCAATTACCTCAACATTCTCAAAGCGGAAACAACCTCCACACCGACCGAAAAAAAAAAACCAACTAAACTTGCACCAACAAACGACACGACATTTTACAGACACGAATCGTTGTTGTGACAGGGGTTTTTAAGTACATACATTAAAATATCATGCCTCGACCTTGCCTCCCCAGTGCATTTTTCAGAAGAGTTTTATATTCCATAGGTCACGGTCATGGTTGTGCATAAACCGGACAACGACTCTTTTCACTTCACTTTGCGTGACTCAATTATCGCTCATTTTCTCCCGTCGTCCGGAAACAATGGAGTCTGTGGGACGATAAATCGTGTCGAGATGCGAAGTGAAGTGGGGGAGGATTCTCTTTTTCTCGGACACAAACAAAACGTCATAAACAGTAGCTCGGACAATTCGGTTCGGTGAATTAGTGGATCAAACAGGAGATGCTTTAAGATAGGTGGCGCTTTGTTAAATAATAATGTTTAATAAATTGTTAAATCTTTTTAGTTTGGAAAAAGTCGATATGCTGGCAGACTAGTCAGGTTTGTGATTATTTAATTTTTGAAGAATTTTTATGAAAGTAACTTTTTTTATTGCCTCGTTATTCATTGAACATGTCAACATCTTCATATAGATATGAGAACTAGCATCCATGTATCTCATATAGCAACCCGAGTACTGATCATCTGCACATGCGTGAACAATTCGACCTTGACTTTGAGAACAGCTGATGTCATATTGTGTTACTGTAGCATCTTTTGCCCCGTCTCATGATCCTTTATATCCGTCCTAACTCTACTATTATAAAAGGAAGTGTTTATTTGTCTGTTTGTCTGTCTATTTCGCGGCCTCAAAATCCTGACGATCTATGGCACTTACAGCAGTGAGATTTGGCACACAGGTAGTCCGAATTTTTTGCAATTTTTCGGTCTCGGCGAATTTTAAAATTTAATCTAGAATATTTTTAAATGAATTACATGGTTTTATTCTCCATCGGTTTTTCAAACGCGGAGAACTTTTTCTACTCATGCGACCTTGCAGCAGGGTTTGGAATCATACCAAGTGTTTTACATCCGCAAAACGCGGAGAAAAAAATTGATTTCCCAGCCAGACGATAAATCTTTAAACTGAAGTCAAAGTTCTTTTTTCTTTCTCCTAGACCGTTAAAGATTTTGTAAAAAGTTCAATGGATTTGAAATCTGCGGAAAATATCAGTTTAGATTGATACCTAAAAATATGATTTTCTTTAAATAAATAATTTTTTAATTGAATACATCTTCTACGAATTTGAAATCTGCGGAAAATTTGACACCAGCTTAATACCTTACATCACGGTCACCACGGGCACGGACAACGCCGGGCTAGCCACGCAGTGGCTAGTACAATATATAGACAAAAGTATTTGGACACTGCATGTTTTTCAGAAAAAGTGCTTTATTATTCTATTTAGTAACGGGTAGGCCTTTTGCCTGTATTACAGCTGCAACACGTCGAGGCATACTTTCCACAAGATATCTGAAAGTCTGGGCATGAATAGTTCGCCATGTCTCTTGCAAGGCTGTGAGAAGAGATTGTTGTGAAGATGGGGGTGCGTGGAGGTGCAATGTTTAATGGAATACAATGTTTAAAAATCAATTTTTTCTTTCATGAAGCACGTTGCGGTTTGTTTTGCCATGAAAAGAGAGAAAGCATCTTCTCAGAAACGCATGGGAAGCGCATAGCATGACCAGGGAATCGTTCCTTACTCTCTTCTCTTCAATGGGTTCGTTTAGGAGACCCATTGACAAGAACCCTTAACAAAGCTCGACCTTTTAATAGTTTTTATGGATAGTTGGTAATTAAATGCAGAAAAAAATATTATTCTAGGCACAAATATATTAAATATTGAACAAATTAATAAATACTAGGGGGCCTACCCCCTGCTCGCTAACGCTCGCCAACCCCCGGAGGATTGCTTCGCAGTCCTCATTGGTTCGCTGCGCGAACCTATGCTCGCTTCGCTCGCCTCAATGAAGACATGTGTCCTAGCATAAGGGATTGTTTACAAAATATGTTACCAAAAAAATATGTTTTTCAAATCTAAATTTGCTGTATTACAGAAAAAATATATACAGTATCTCTAAAATCAGAATTCAAATGAAAACTTTGTGCAAATTTTAACTCGAAATGTGAACGTTGCTTTGGAAATTGAATACCCAGCATGTTGTTTGTGTGTACATTTTCCCAGCACTCAAACGACCCACACTTTTTCATTGAGTTTGTTGCCGAAAGTTGTAGTGCAAGCGTCTTGTTGAACTATAATTGTTGGCCCTGAAAAGGACCGTTTTTTAAATGGCCCTGAAAATATCCTCCGCTTTCTTTGATTTCTATTAACAACTAACTGCAACAGCTCATTAAAATTTCCTTTTTTTTTTCAATAAAATTTCATCCGATAACGCTATAAATTCAATCGATGCGCGAGACTTCGCGATAAACAAACAAACCGTACAGTGTTGCCAAAACGCGATTACAAATAACGTCTTTTTTGCGTGCCACGTAAGATAATTATATATATAGATATTTCATCCTAATTATCTTCATTTTAAAAACACAAATTTTTTTTCGATAAGGCGGACCTCATTTACCCTTAAAGTCTAGCTGCGCCTAAATGTGGAAGGACCTGACCCAGTGTTTTCAGTTGTGAAATAAATAACTACATAAGCATTCCGGGCAACATTGCTGGGTTAAATGGCGGGTCTCTCACGAAGTACAAATAGGTCCTAGGCACTCAATTCACACACTCATAAGGAAGAGAGGACTGCTCCATAGCGCTGTGTCCCCAGTACCTGAATATATGACTATCCCCTAACGAAATACAAATACGTATAACAAGCCCTAAATTCAAAGCACCCATATAGTGACAGGGGCCCCGTTACCATGGCGATGAGACCAGAAAGGAAGGGTGACAAGTATGTTTTTTTCTCGTATTTTCAACTAGTAGATCATTACAAAATCTCTGTAATAAATAATGTATTATCGTTACAATTTATTTTTTAATATTTCATAAGTTAATAAACTTTTACATAGAATATCTACTATTATAAAAGTAAGTGTTTGCGTATCTGTGTGCGTGTGTGTGTTTTTAAACGATCGATACCACTTTCAGTTCTGGAATTCCCAAATTTTAAAATTTAGTCTAGAACATTAAAAAAAATTATTAGCATTTATTTATTATTGTTTTCCTTGGAATGGGAACAGTGTAAAGAGATCACAGAGTCTAAATTTATTTTTTCCTTTCATTTCTAAAGCACAAACAATTCCAGCGAAGCGAAACAAAACAAATAAAAAATTATGTCTGACGTTTATTTCTTTTTTATTCTTTAGTCCATCTTTCTATCTTCGCGATCGTTAAAGATAGAGTGAAAATTTTACACTTGAAATCAATACCTTAATTTATAATTAAAAAAACACGATTATGAAGGGAAAAGAAAAACCGATACATTTGATGCGAATTCAGAATTTGAAATACACATTCGTATTATTTCATGAGCGGCCCATATCTAACTTGGTACTGGTGCAGATGTAGGTGAACCACCCATTTCGTAACAGAAAACGTTGGGTTGCAATTTCTGAAAGCGCTATACATCAAATGCGAGAGCTGTCTCAATGTTTAACTTGCTCACATGTATGCGTTTTTCATTGTTCCTTTTCACACTCTTTGTACGGCTTCGTATTATAAACAACAATGAAGAGATTTATAGCTTTTCGAACTGTTCGTGACAGGGCAAAAAGACTTTATACCCGGACCCCTCACCCTTCGTTCCTCTTGTCACGGTAACGGCGATACCTCCCCTTCTCCTCTTTTATGAGGCAGGAAATAGCATTGCATATGTAAATTTCGGCGAGTGTTGAGCAGTTGCTTGGCCCGTATATGAATCCAGTATTCATATTCATAATCACTGCTATTCATATTCCGCATTAAAACCATTACAAGCAACAACGTTTGAGATCGCAACTGTTAACCCCTTCTCGTCCAGATGGTGCTTTGTAACAGCGTGATGCAAGACCAGATTTCTTGTATTGATCCAGACCTGACCTGCCGACCAACCGGTATAGTGGTTAAGGTGTTATCCTTTAGATCGGAAGGTTCCTGGTTCGAATCCGGGCATGGATGTTTGTAAGCGTTTGGTGTAGAGGCGGCTGGTGCACTTAAAATCTTTCGTGGTCGAAAGTCCTCACGTTGGGTTGGCGTGGAAGTTTGTAGAGTGGGGTGCCAGCTCAGGTGTTGCTTCGTCATCTGACCGTGGTTCAAAATTACGAGGTGTTGTCCTCGGATGTTTCCCTTAAGGGACTGATCCCGGACCGTCGTCAATAGCCCGTTGTGTTGCTCTAGTACGACGTTAACTGAAAAATTACCAATTACCTGAAATTGGGTTGGCGTGGAAGTTTGTAGAGTGGGGTGCCAGCTCAGGTGTTGCTTCGTCATCTGACCGTGGTTCAAAATTACGAGGTGTTGTCCTCGGATGTTTCCCTTAAGTGACTGATCCCGGACCGTCGTCAATAGCCCGTTGTGTTGCTCTAGTACGACGTTAACTGAAAAATTACCAATTACCTCAAGTTGGGTTGGCGTGGAAGTTTGAAGAGTGGGGTGCCAGCTCAGGTGTTGCTTCGTCATCTGACCGTGGTTCAAAATTACGAGGTGTTGTCCTCGGATGTTTCCCTTAAGGGACTGATCCCGGACCGTCGTCAATAGCCCGTTGTGTTGCTCTAGTACGACGTTAACTGAAAAATTACCAATTACCTGAAGTTGGGTTGGCGTGGAAGTTTGTAGAGTGGGGTGCCAGCTCAGGTGTTGCTTCGTGATCTGACCGTGGTTCAAAATTACGAGGTGTTGTCCTCGGATGTTTCCCTTAAGGGACTGATCCCGGACCTTCGTCAATAGCCCGTTGTGTTGCTCTAGTACGACGTTAACTGAAAAATTACCAATTACCTGAAATTGGGTTGGCGTGGAAGTTTGTAGAGTGGGGTGCCAGCTCAGGTGTTGCTTCGTCATCTGACCGTGGTTCAATATTACGAGGTGTTGTCCTCGGATGTTTCCCTTAAGGGACTGATCCCGGACCGTCGTCATTAGCCCGTTGTGTTGCTCTAGTACGACGTTAACTGAAAAATTACCAATTACCTCAAGTTGGGTTGGCGTGGAAGTTTGTAGAGTAAGGTGCCAGCTCAGGTGTTGCTTCGTCATCTGACCGTGGTTCAATATCACGAGGTGTTGTCCTCGGATGTTTCCCTTAAGGGACTGATCCCGGACCGTCGTCAATAGCCCGTTGTGTTGCTATAGTGCGTCGTTAACTAAAACTACCAAATTACTAATTACTACATTTACCACAAGATCAACGAAAAATTAGGGACGGCGGTAGCCCGGTTGGAAGAGCATCGGATAAGCAACCAGAATGGTTGCGAGTTAGAATCCAGTCAAAGATCGTCGTTTACAAAGGGGCCTGGTGCATGTTAAATCTGACGTGGCCTCAAATATAATCATGTTGGTGTGATGCGGGTTTGAGAGTGGGGTGATAGTTCAGGTGTTGCCTCGTCATCTGATTGTGGTTCAAAATTACGTGGTGTTGTCCTTGGATATTTCAAGTTGGGATTGATCCCGGACCATCGTCAATAGCCCGTTGTGTTGTTCCTGTATAACGTCAATTAAAATACCTACCTACCAACAAATTGTTTGAAATCAGCCCCAAAATTACGCGTTGCATTTTTAAACCCAATAAAACAGACTCAATGAATTTGTAGATCAGGTGTTGCCTCGTCATCTGACCTTGGTTCAAAATTACGTGGTGTTTTATCTCGGTTAATTTTTTAAATAACGCACACTAGAGCAACACAAAAGGGCTATCGGGATCAATCCCCTAGGGGAAAGATCCGAGGACACCACTACATAATTTTGAACAATGATCAGATGATGAGGCAACACATGAGCAGGCACCCCACTCTCCAAACTTCCACACCAACGTAAGGACATTTTGCCACGACAGATTTAAGGTGCACCAGCCGCCTTAACAGCATACGCTTAGAAACATCCATGCCCGGACCCGGATTCGAACCAAACAAACAACCGGAGCAAACATCCATGCATTCGAACCAGGAACCTTCCGATCTAGAGGCTAACACCTTAACCACCAGACCGGTTGGTCGGCGGTGTTTTCCTCGGATCTTTCCCTTAGTGGTATGATTCCGCTGTCGTCAATAGACCGTTGTGTTGCTCTAGTACGACGTTAATTAAAAAAATTACCAATGTATTTATATTTTTAATTAACGTCACACTGGAGCAACATAACGGGCTATTGACTACGGTTTAGCATCAATCCAGAAGGGAAAGATCCGAGGTTAACATCCCGTAATTTTGATCCATGGTCAGATGACGAGATCACACCTGAACTGGCACCCAACTCTCCAAACTTCCAGACCCCGTCAATCTGACATTTCTAGCCACGACGGATTTAACGGGCACCCTTCCCCTTTACACACGACGGTCTGTTGTGGGATTCTAACTCGCAACCCACCTGTTGCTAGTCCTTTGACATTCCAACCAGGTTACCGCTGACCGAGAGCTCGGAGAACAAAAAAAAACATTTAGCTTGACGGAAAAATCCTTTCGTCGACACCAAGAGAAAAGCGAGCTCATGTTCTCATCACCGCCAAGGATTGTCACAGACACGCATGTGGCAATCCAAAAAAACCAGTAGGACGTTAAAAGCTCCTCCACCCCCACGTGCAGAGAAGCAAAGGTCTCCTGCCACCGGGGCGGAAGGTCGCTCATTACGCACTAAAGGCGCGTCGACACCCCTCTCTCTCTCACGAGCATTCCTCCACGTTCTCCTGGAACGTGTGTGGCAATATCGCATTTTATTCGGGCGGGGAGGGGATTTCCGGTTTCTTGTTCGCTTTGTGCGGTGTTACCTTATCCTGCGCCCTTTTATTTCTCGCGCCTGATTAAATCGGGAGGATTCTCTTGGAATCTTTTTTTTATTCTCCATCCCTATCGAGAGAGAGAGAGAGAGAGAGAGAAAGTAGCGAACGGTAGAGGTCATAACTTCTGCGAGACAGGTTGGGAAAGTTCACAGTTGGAGACCATGGGCTGGGATGTTTTTTGTTAAATTCCAGATGAGGACGGTGTATAGGATAAATTGGTATGTAGTTAACTGTACGGTAGAAACATTCCGGGATATCGGTGACGGTCCGAGATCAATCCCAAAGCTTATGGAATCCCAGGTGCAGAATTACACAGTCCAGTCACATTAATGTGACCACCACCTACTTTCGACGTCAACGTGCAATAACCAATCACAAAAGGCAGGTGGCAGCACATTGCAGTGGAGTGGATTTAAAGGATGTCCTAGGACATCGGAAAGCATTTCAGTCGTTGGCGTAATGTAGAAAAGTAGCGATTTATCCGACGTCCAAAAGGGCATGATTATTGGCTTTCGGGCCAAGGGAATGGCTAATTTTGTGAACTGTTCGCGTGCCGCCGTGGTAAAAGTATACCGTGCATGCAGGGCCCGATTTAGAAAATTTGGTATAGTAGGCACAACACGCAGGAAGGGGCCCCTCCCTCATATTATTTGTTCATCACAAAAACTAATTTTATAACAATAATTGGTACTTACGTATTTGACTGTTGACCGTTTCACAGATGTCACCAAAGAGTTTGAGAAAATCGTGACATTACTTATAACTCTTGGCAAAACAAAATAAAGCAGATGGAAATTAAAAACATAATAATTAGATAATTAATGTAATTACAAGAATGTGATAGTGGGGGAAACGGTCGACGTTCATTTACGTAAATACCCAATAATTTATGTAACTACTTAAAAACTTTTTATAATTTTTAGATACTTTTGAAACTTAGGGGCCCTCTAAATTATGGGGGCCCTAGGCCCATGCCTCACGGGCCTAATGGTAAATCAGGGCCTGCGTGCATGGCAAAATGGCACTATCCAAAATCAGCGGCACAAGTGGTGCACCACGGGCTATAGATGACAGAGGCGAACGAAGGCTACGGAGATGCGTTCGGGCGAATAGACGTGAAACTGTTGAGCAACTGACCGCCCAGATGAACCAAGTGGCTACCAAGAGTGTATCCTCAACAACGGTTCAGCGAACGTTGCTGCGCATGGGCCTCAGCAACAGACGCCTCAGACAGGGCCTCAGCAACAGGCGACGAAGGCTGGAATTTGCACGCCAGTATCGCAACTGGACGTCCACAGAGTGGCGACAGGTGGCCTTTTCCGATAAAACACGTTTTATGCTCCATCGGACAGATGGACGTTGGCGTATGCGGCATGAAACGTCTGAAAGCAAACACCCTGCAACAATTGCCGGAAGGATCCAGGCTGGAGGAGGGAGGTAATCTAGCGCAGCTGGCCACGACACTGGAGTCGGCATGGCTCAACATCCCAGTGAATACCTTTAGAAACCTAATTGACTCTCTTCCTGCACATCTCGCAGCGGTCCGCTCTGCCTAAGGTGGTTATGCTGGCTTTTGATAGGTGGTCACATTAATGTGACTGGACTGTGTATATCCAGTGATCTGCAACACAACTCCAAGTAATTGCAATTGTTCTGCAGGCATATTGTCCGAATTTTGAAAACTGCAGTCAAATTAAAAATAGACGTAAATCATAATTATCGGCTAAATATATATTACATATTTATAGTAAAACATCAAAATTAATTAACTTACTGTATTTGTTTAAAACCAAGGCAACTTTCAGAATTTGCAATTCTTTCGATAACTTTTGAAGATAAATATTTTGGTATTGACATAGAAGATGTGTTATTTATAAAGTGCTTGTGATAATTTGGGGCGGTGGAGGGAGGTTGTTCCGTAACTAGAGGAGAAAAAAAAGATGTAGCAAGGAGCGCGCTGTACACTGCAGTACGTCGTTATTTATGATTTTAAAAAAATGGCAACAATTCTGATAAAATTAAGGAAAAATTGTTTTACAAAGACATCGTTCTGCGACGTACTTCGCAGTTTTAAGCACTTACTGCTTTAGGGGGTATGGTATGGTTTTTAATTAACATCACACTGTAGCAACACAATGGGCAATTGGTGATGATTCTGATATAGGTATAGGTATATTTTAATTAACGTCGTACTGGATCAACACAACGGGCTATTGACGACGGACCGGGATTAATCCGCAAGGGTAAGATCCTAGGGCAACACCATGTAGTTTTGAACCGTGGCCAGATGACAACAATCCAGAAGAGGAAAAATCCGAGGACAACACCTCGTATTTTTTAACCTCGATTAGATGACGAGGTCAAAATCTGAGCTGGAAACCCACTCTCCAAACTTCAACAGCACGCCAACGTGAGGCTATTTGGTCCCACGGAAGATTTAACGTGCACCAGCTCCCTCCTATCACACGACGGTCTTTGGTTTGATTCGAACTCGGAACCCCATGGTTGTTAGTCCGATACTTTTCCTGCCGACCAACCGGTATGGTGGTTAAGGTGTTAGCCTCTGGATCGGAAGGTTCCTGGTTCGAATCCGGGTCCGGGTATGGATGTTTGTAAACGTATGGTGTAGAGGCGGCTGGTGCACCTTAAATCTGTCGTGGCCGAAAGTCCTCACGTTGGGTTGGCGTGGATGTTTGGAGAGTGGGGTGCCAGCTCAGGTGTTGCTTCGTCATCTGACCGTGGTTCAAAATTACGAGGTGTTGTCCTCGAATCTTTCCCTTAAGGGACTGATTCCGGACCGTCGTCAATAGCCCGTTGTGTTGCTCTAGTACGACGTTAACTAAAATTACCATTACCATTACGATACTTTTCCAATCGAGTTATCGCGGCCTCTACGCAGGATGGGAGTTAAATTAGTTGATTAAAGTCGCACCAACGTCTATTGACATTGGACCGGCATTACTCCAGAAGGGAAAATGCTGAGGACAATTTTGAGTGGGGGTGCTAGCCGAGGTCAACACCTCCGCTAGCACCCCACTCTCCAACGTAAGGACATTTAAGACCACTACAGATTCGTTAAATCAGTTAGGAGTTCAGTTAAAAACTATCTACATACCAATTAGATGAAATCAAGCAGGAAGGTACTTGAATTTACGTCGCACTGAAACTACACAACGGGCTACAAATAGACAGCATTTAAAAAAATTGCCTCATCCAAGTTCTGAAGACTTTAATAAGGAAGGAGAGGCCAGATGGGAGGAATGCTGAATTCTTATCAATTCCATCCCCGCACAATCGTTCGAGGAGACAACCGCCGAGCGAATTGCTTCTTTATCAAATCAATATTCCGTTCATTCATCTGGGATAGAAACGTGCCGTTTTCCGTAACAAAAAATAACGAAACCAAGATAAAACGCCACTTCTCATTTCCTCTGTCACCATTCCGAACATAACTTCGGAACAGATGTTCCCACTCGCTATCAGCAGGTATCCGACAGCCGTGCAAACAGTCTACTTCGGAGACGGGCTCTTTCTGTGATCGCATTTAAAATAACAGCATTGCTTCAAATTAACAGTCGACAGCTGTTATGGAAGGCATTAAACCAGTGATCGTGAAACGGTTCGATGTCTAACATTGTTAGGGGTCGATAGAAAAATATGACACTGTGCGGGTAATATTTAATGCGGTTAACTTAGATTAACTCATTTGGATTACCTCCAACCAAAAATTGCTTGAACGCAACGGTCAAAGTCAGTTGTTGGTCAACCGGTTTGGTGGTTAAGGTGTTAGCCTCTAAATCGGAAGGTTCCTGGTTCGAATCCGGGTCCGTGCATGGATATTTGTAAGCGTATGGTGTAGAGGCGGCTGTTGCATCTTAAATCTGTAGAGGCCGAAAGTCCTCAAGTTGGGTTGGTGTGGAAGTTTGTAGAGTGGGATGCCAGCTTAGGTGTTGCCTCGTCATCTGACCGTACTGCTGTACCACCGCTGTACTGCTCTGGTACGACGTTAATTCAAAATTACAGTTACCAATTAAAATAACCAAAGTCAGTTGTTTCGCTGTTTTGACTCGTTTCCGTGCAGCCCAGTCCCTCGTGCGCTTGACGGTGACTAGCTGTAGATGGTCGCACTTAGGCTCGGTGCATATATCCGGTTTTTTAATGTGCGGCGCCGCTGCCGCAACGCAAGATCGGTCGGAGATACATTAGGTCCAATGCAGTAGTGCACACATGCCTCCGGCGACGCTGCGGCGGCGCACGTCCAACTTGCGTGCAATTTGTACCGCAGTTCCCCACGCGCCGCACATGCGACTCCGGTCTGAAGTAACTTGTTTTCATAAATAAATGGAATATAAATAATAATTAATAAATGATTGTATCCAAGTAACGTCTATTTTGTTTCAAAATATACTTTTTTTACACCAAGTAAGCGAAATAAACACGTTTTCTTCGATAGAATATTTATCGTAAATGGCGTGAAGTGAGTGCTTGCGTCATTTCACGGTTATGTGTGCATAGTTGGGCTACAGTTCCGCAGCGTCGCTGCAAGTTAAAAAACCAGATGTGTGCACCGTGCCTTAGGCTGCCGCTCCATCCATTGTAGCTCTGTGTTACGGCACTCAAACGCCGTCTGGTTGAGTAGCAATATTATCGTCATCAATGCGTTCTCTCATCTTTTGAATGAGTTCATCGTCACTGAGAATTTGGAATCAAGGGTCCGAAGAATCACCCACCAGCCACTCGCCTACGTCCTCTTCAATGTACTTGGAACATCCAGGAATTTTCCCTACGAGGTTTCGTATGTCCTCTCAACTGATAGTTCGTCCTCTACGTTTTTATCATTCACCGACACCAAACTTTGAAATTGCGGATTATTTTTATTCTTTTTTCCCTCAAAGCGATCCGGATAACTGGAGTCCGAAAAATTGGAGTTCTACTGTATTTTATTAACGTCACAGTGGTGCAACGGGCTATTGGAGACTACGGAGGTTTAAAATCAATCGTGGTAGATGATTTGGTACGCGGTTTATTCTCTAAATGGTATAGTGGTCAAAGTGTTTGTCTGTAGTAGGTTCCGGGTAGGAATCTGGACTTTTAAGAGCATGAATGTTGGTTATAGACCCTGCTTGGTGGTAGTAGTGTGTTGCGACGACTGCTCCTCCTTTACAAATAACCACGAGTTCGCCCCTTATAATACTGGAGAGATCAGTGTTGGTGTAACAAAATATATTTTTCCATTTTAATTTTTATTCCTTCCTTTGGATCGTGGCTTATGTGAGTTGGCGTCCCACAAAACTTTGTCGGATAGGCTTGCCCTGAAAATAATAAACCTTGTTTCAAAAATTTTCAATTAAATTGGTTTACAAATTTCACAGACATAAGTTGAAATTAATACGCTTTTTTTACTTCCCCTGTCTTTTAAACTATTAATTTTTTTTTAAAGATGATAACTATACAGTATATTTATTGACAGATAGTGTTTGGTATTTAGCAATTTTGATTACCTATAAAAATTCAAAATAAGAATAAAATGATCCAAAATGTATCAAAAAGCCCTAAAAATTATCACAATTGACTTACACAATAAAATCTCTTGCGAATTTTTCCAAAAAAAAAATATTTATTAAATTTAATTAATAAATATTTTAAATAAATTACATTACTTTATTAAATTTATTTAATAAAGTAATTTTTTAAAGTTTTACTTAGTTACATTTCTTTATTAAATGTATTTAATAAAATAAAAATAATAATAGTAATGTAACTTACAATTGCTACGCTTTTTTTATTACCGGTAATTTTAACTGTTAACTTTTCTTAAATTGAAAACTATAAAATTTAAAAACTAACTGATAGTGTTTGTTATTTAGCAGCTTTGAAAACCTAAAAAAATAAGAATGAATTGATGATCCGAAAAAGTACTGAAAAGCCCTAAAAGTCATCAAAATTAACGTTCATAATTATATTTCTTTCGAAATTCCCCATAAAAAAACAATAATTAACAACAACAATAAAAAAATAATAATTTTTAAAACATTTAAATTCACCAAACATGATTTCAGACTTGCTGAAAAGAAAAATATGCAAAATCACACACACACATCAAAATCCTAACCATTATAACAACATATCAAATTAGCAATAACAGTTTCCGTAATCGCTGTAAAATAACAGTTCCGTCCATCTGTGAATCACTCACTTCAAGAATCACAGAAACGAAAAAGAAACTCGGAAAAAACGCAAATGAGGTATCCCGGAACATTAAGAGCAGAACAAACACGTCGCCGCATCTGAGGAGTCCGTCCAATCAGCTGGCGATGGCACTTCCTTTCGATAGCGGCGACAAGAGCATACAAATGCGATGGAAAAAAGGTAAGCTTTCACCACATAAAAGGAAGGTCTTTGACCCGCGGTGGAAAAAATTTCGGATAAGTGCTGGGCGCAGGAAATGCCTCACTCGGCGGAAAACAGTGGAAAATGGCCTGAAACAATAATACTGTAAAACTGAGATTGATAGAGGTACGGTTTGATCAAGACGCTGTTGTGTAACGGAGTCGTCTTGAATGGAGAATTCCTGAGTAAAGGAGAATGTTAGATGCCTGTGGCGTGATTCATGTGAGAAGAATTTCAGAAAAAACATAGCGTCGTCGAAAAACACAAGTCAAAAACAGTTCTGTGGACTGACAAACCTACCGGGAAATCGGGAAATTCCATAGAGGCCGATGCTTTTAGGTGGAATGTAGGATTCTCAATGGGGAAAATGGAAAATCAGACTTGGAAATTTTGTTTTATTTAAAGGGTTTTTTCGATTAGAAAGTTCTTTGAAAACTTGAAAGGATGCATAAGAGTTAAAGCTAGTGTATATTGTGTTATTATATACACTATATAGACAGAAGTATTTGGAAATAGCATCGTTTTCAGAAAAAGTACTTTATTATTCTATTTAGTAAGGTAATTTTAAAAGGTAGGTTCACCTTTTAATTGTATTATAGCGGCGACACGAAGGTTTCTGTCTGGCGTCAAATTTTCCGCAGATTTAAAATCCGTTGTAATTTTTAATCTATCTTTAACGATCCCGATTTTACAAAAAAATAACTGAACAATACCAGGCAAAATGTTTTTTTTTTTTTTTTTTTTTTTTTTTTTTGCTTTCTTTCGCTGAAATTATAAGAGGGCAGGAAATGTAATCTGTTTCTTTTCTGAACGCGAAGGTTAACGTGACGTCACAATCTCTCTTGCGAAAATATAAAAGATATATTCAATTTAAAAATTATTTATTTAAAGAAAATCATATTTTTAGGTAACAATCTAATTTGAAATTTTCTGCAGATTTCAAATCCTTTGAAATTTTTACTCCATCTTTAACGGTTTAGGAGATAGAAAAAAGAACTAAATAACAGAAGAAGAATAAAAGTTTATTTGTTTTTTATCGTCTGCTGGAAAATCTTTCCTTCGAGGAAATGGAAATTGAAACGAAAGATATAAATTTAGAATCTGTAATCTTCTATGCTGTTGTATTCATTAATAAAATAAAATTTCATTAAATTCATTTAAAAGTGTTTTAGATTGAATTATAAAATTCGCCACGACCCAAAAATTGCAAAATATCGGACTACCTGTGTGCCAAATACTATTACTGTAAGTGCCATAGATTCGTCAGGACTTTGCGTGCAGAAAACATCCAAACAGACAAACACTTCCTTTTATAATAGTAGAGATGACGGTTCGTCGGTATAACATTGGAACGATGTCTTCACTTCCCATTACAACAAGCAGCGAGTTTCTGAGCTCCTAACATGGTGGTGGTCATGGACAAGAAAGAACACACTTTAACACGATGTATGAACGCGGCTAAAAGTTTTATGGGAGAGTACTTGGGAAAGTATTGGATAGATTCAGAAATGCATCCCGTTTGGCCTTATTTGGTAATGGGGAGGTGACAATTTTCGCTGAGGCAGTAATACTCAAATGAGAGACCGAAACGGAGTCTGAGTGAGATAAATTGAAGAGCGAAAACAATATAGTTTTGAAGGATTTAAACTGGAATAAAGAAAAAAAGGTTTTTTATCCAAAAATTCGAATTTCAACTTTTTTATATAAAGGCGTTTTACTAAAACACTTACCATTTGTGTCTAATATGGTCGAATAAGTTATCTTTTTAGATGCGCGAGGTTATACATAGTTGTATTTCATGATTCACCAGCTATGTCGGCAACTCTTTTTGGGTGATGAAGCATGAAATTGATACGATTTTGATCAAAGTAGAGATATAAACAGCAAACACATTTATCAGTGGTTATGGTAAATGGACGCCGTAGGGGAATTCTGTCTCACCAGCGAGGTTTCAAGCTGTATAGTTCGCCTTGTGGCTATAATAGAAAACCGAAATAAAATGTTTTTTTTTTTTTTTTTTTTAGGAATTGATAATTTTGCTTTCTTTAGAAGTAGTCAACAAATCACACGAGGCCACACAATTATGTAAATTAATTTCCATTCGTGAAAGTGAATTACCCATTTAGGAACAATGAAGCAACAAGATACCCTTCCGAAAGTGCTGTCACTGTTCTATCTAGTACATCAAATTACCCTCTGAGACGCTAGAGAAAGTGAGTAGAAAAGTCCCTTTTTAACCCTCTGTGGTTAAATGACACAATTCCACCTTGAAACCTGCAGTCTTCTCTGCTTGATTTCTAACCAATTGTGGCTTTCTTGACCAATAGAATCTTCCAAAGGATTCTATTCTACTCAATAGGCCAATAGAATCATTCCATAGCATTCCAAGTAAAAGTTCAGTGTATTGCATTCTAAGAAAATGAGCAATAGAATCTTTATAAAGGATTCTGTTTAGAAAGGAATAATGGAATCTTTCCCAGGAATTATATTTAGAAAGGAACAATGGAATCTTTCCAAGGGATTCTATTCTAAGGAAAGCAGCAATAGAGTATTGAAAAAGAAATGTAATCTAAGGTAATGGCCAATATAATATTTCCAAATAATTTGATTCTACAGAATGGACCAATGTAATCGTTCCAATTGATTCTATTCCAAGGAAAGGACCTACAATCGTTCCAAAGGGTTCGATTCCATTGAAAGGGCCAATAGAATCTATCTAAAGATTTAAAGAATCCACGAGTTCGTTAGAAATATGTGATTACTTAGTCATTAAAAGTGCTGTGTGGTAAAAGCAACACTACACTACGCGACTGTCAAAGAATTATAAGCCTTTCACCAGGGATGCCAACTTACAGGGGCAAATATGAGACCATTCCGGTAAGTAGGCATTAAATTAACGTCACACTGGAGCAACACAATGAGCTATTAAGAATATTTAGGAGAATCAGTCTCAGAGTTACTGCACCTAGGGCTTAAAAATGACGATCCGCTCCCGGAGAGCCCTGCAAGCTTCACTTAGATTTACAAATTGTTCGCACATTGGCCCATTCGTACGGTAATTTGTACACCACGATCACTCGATTGATTATGCATTTGATTTATACCCCTGAGGAAACCTCAAAGGCATCGTGTACAAGAATCCATTGACTCTAGAGTGGATCCCGCATCCACTGTCGTGTAATTACGTTTAAATATTATAACAATTTAAAACGTAAAAGAGTTTAAATATTTTATTCCTCCATTAGATATATGATAACAGAAATTATATTTAAAATATTTCATAGATTGAGAACAACTAGTTTACGAGTTGATAAATAATACAAGTAGTCGTTGGGTGTCTCACAAATGAAATGAAGCATTGCAATAGTAAACTCTTGAACATGCCAAGAAATAGCAGATCTTACCTATGTAGTGGCTTTATTTTCCCTTTCCAACGAAGCGTATTACATGTGATTTAAGAGGCAAGATCTTCTAATCGACAGGTTTTTTTCTGATTTCCAAGTGATGCATATCTTATGATGTTATAAACGTCACCACATGCTTCTAGAAGACGTGGAAATGTTTAGGGACAAAACTGGATGCGATAAAGATTGTTTCCAAGTATGTACATATGTATGTAAGAGTTCGTTTGAGAGAATGGGTATGAAAACGAAGTTGTGTGGTTTCAGCGTTCAGAATTGAATAAAGTTGGCAATAGAGTTTTCTGATGGTTTAGAAAACACAAGAAGTGCGTAATCATCAGTTAGCGAATAAGCTCTAATGAATCGTTTTGAAATTTGCATGTAATTTAAAATTTTGCACAACGAAATCAAATCAACAAGAACATAACGAAAAAAATGTGTTGCTACTTATTGCTGAAGGCCTAGTCTAACAGTTAGACCAAATCTATACTATATGGACAAAAGTATTTGGACACTGCGTGGTTTTCAAGTTCGAAAAAAAGCACTTAAATTACTATCTATATAAATAAGAATGGAGAGTTTGTACATTAATTAATTTTTCGACCGATTTCAATTATTTTATCCGTTATGAACTCTTCTTATGCAAAAACCGTTAATTGCTCGTTTGATGTTTGTCTGTCTGTATGTGTGTGTACCCATGCAACGTCCAAACGGTTGGATATATTTTCATGAAACTTTGTTTACTGTGAGTACTTACATTCATTAAGTGACTGAACGTTGCGTAAATCTGTCTGTCTTTCTTCCCGTTCTATGTTCAATTTTGTGTCTGTGTGTTTGTACAAGTATCACATTAAATTAATTTAATATATTTTAATGCCGTGTTTGATACACCATATTTTAGATTTGAATACATTATTTAAAATTTCTTTTCTTAGATATTTAGGAAAGTTTCATATTAAAACGTCTGAGTAACTATACTTAAATCAATCAGAATTTAGTAGTTTGGGAGTAGTTGGAAGAGATACATTGAGCATTGCAATTACTTAAATTGTTTTACCAGTGCTGATTAAAATATATATATTTTTCTCAAATTATTTTTACGGAATTTAAATTCTAATACTTTATATATACTAAGCCTTATTTTTCTTTCCGAAAAATAAAAAAATTCTGAATATTTGCAACATACAATAAAGAGTACTAGGGGGCCCGCCCCATGCTCGCTGACGCTCGCCAACCCCAGGAAAATTGCTTTGCAATCCTCATTGGTTCGCTGCGCGAACCTATGCTCTCTTCGCTCACATCAATGAAGACATGTGTCTTAGCAGAAAGATTGTTTACAAAATATATTTAAAAACAAATATTTTTCAAATCTAAATTTGCTGTATTACAGAACATATATATACAGTACCTCTGGAATCAAAATTCCAATGAAAACTTCGAGCAAATTTTGACTCAAAATGTGAGAACTGCTTTAGAAATTGAATACCCAACATGTTGTTTGTGTGTACATTTCCCCAACACTCGAGCCACCCACTATTTTTCATTGAATTTGTTGTCGAAATTTGAAGTGCAAGCGTCTTGTTGAACTATAATTGTTGGCCGTGAAAAGGACTGTTTTTTAAATGGCCCTGAAAAGATCCTCCGATTTCTATTATAAACTGCAACAGCTTGACTAAAATTCATTTTTTTTTTCAATAAAATTTCATCCGATAACGCTATAAATTTAATTGATGCGCGAGGCTTTGAGGTAAACAATCGTACAATGTTGCCAAAATTCGATAATAAATAACGTTTGTTTTGCGTGCCATGTAAGAGAATTATATATATATAGATTAAACATTGTGAATAAACTATACGGAACAAGACCTTTTCAAAACATGAGTGGTATATAATATGGCAACCTTAGTATTCTTTTGTAGTTTGCTTTTTTTTAAATTTGTGTCCGCGTTATAATTCCAAGAATCTATTTTACTTATAGTTGAAAAACAGATACATCAGTACTTTTCGTTCGAAGCTTTTTAAAATCTGTTATAAGATTTTTTTTTATGACTTTTCAATTTGATGTTCGTTCTCAACTACTGTAATCCAGGTAATGGATTGATTAGTTTCATAAACACACATTTTTAATCATTGCATGATCATTTTGGCAAACCCTTTTGTTTTCAAATGACATAAGAGGCATTTATATGCATACTCTGAACTTTTCTATGCTTTTTGGGTTACATTGACACTTTCTTTCTGAAAATTCAATTGTAAGAAAATGTATCAAACATGACAATTTTGCTACATTTGGTAAATTGTGTATTCAACCATTGTGAACATTTTTAGAGTACGGTAGTTGTTACATGTGAAACAGTGCAACTTTGTCTACCAAAATTTACTTACTGGTAGTGTTGGGTTACACTGTTATATATATATACCGCATAGTAAATTAATTTTTGTAGTGGTGGCTAAGCTCGTTACAATACTCACCCTACAGAATTTAGCGGTAGCAACCAGTAGAATGATTGCTATCTGTGTGAGAGCTGTATTAAGAAAACAGTTATAATTGTCATGTGTTGCTTTTAGCAGCCGAGTGTGAGTGCCCTTGTGAAGTGAAGGCTGAGCAGCAATGAATTAAGTGAAGCTGGGATAGTAAATGAGCTATCACAGAGCGTCAGGTGGTTCTTGAAAGTGATGAGCATCGCATTGGCATTTCAACTATCCATCGTGGATCATCCATTGAAGTTGTAAATTTTTGCGTGTTCAAATCACGTCCGTCAGTCACCAATGTAGCAAGCCGGAACGATACAGTGTAACTTTGTCTACCAAAAAGCACTTCCTGATGGAGTTGGGCTACTCTGTTTTTTACAACTATATTATAAGTTAATTTTTGTAACGGTGGCTTAACTCGCCACACAAGTGATGAATAGGAATTGCAATTTATTAACGAAAGCGGAAGATAGTTAACCAATTCAACCCAAGAAACACTGCTAGTCTATAATATATATATATATATATATATATATATATATATATATATATATATATATATATATATATATATATATATATATATATATATATCCACACCAAATTTGGTACACTAATAATTTAGAACACTGCGGAAAACATAGGCTATTTCTTTCCTGTCTTCAGACCAATCTGAAGCCATGAAAATTGGCACACAGGTAGTAGTCCTTAAAGTGGCCCTCGAAGCCCCAATTTTAAAATCTAAAGTTTGTTTTCCTGCAACAATTGGATATCGACAATGAAACACGTTCTACAGGGTTTGTGTACAAGTTAACACAGGGAAATGTCGCGGTCATGTTTTAGCTGTCGCGGTAGAAAACACGTTCTACAGAGTTTGTGTATTTGAGTTAACTCAGAGAAATATCGCGGTCATATTTTAGCTGTGGCGGTCATACTTGAAACCCGAGCAACGCCGGGTTATTCAGCTAGTATAAAACAAAATCGTCCAATAAAGCCCTAAATAAAATCGCCTAATTTTTCTACCGACGCATTGACTTCGTAGAGGCTCCAACTTCTCTGAAATTTCCATATTCCCTAGTCGGCCTGTCCATCACAGATGATGCTTCTGCGTTGTGGGACACTGCACGCGGCCTGATTCCTAAAACTTTAAATACACTACTTCACACTAAGTGGCAAATTACTCTCTCCATTACCTCCAAACAGCGGTGTTTGTACCGAAAAAAGATGCTCCCGTCGCTGTCACAAAACGTTCCCCTCCAATTCCCTCTCCACCTTGTTTGCTCCCGTCACAATTACGGGAGCTCTTAACCTCACGCGTTCCTTCGCCATGACCAGCAGAGTCGGTTGTCGCTGGAGCGAGGAGGCTGCCGTTTTGGCTGGCTCCATTTCCCCCTTTGCCTTTTGGGGCGACGATGTTCTTCCTAAATCCTCCCTTGATCCGAATGCACCCGAGGGATTCAGAGCGTGACGCGAAGTGCCTCTTTTTGTTGACACTGGCGTGGAGAGAGGGAAAATTCAATCTCTTGGAATCACCGAAGACGGCACGCGCGGTGCGTGCGTTGTCTCGGGGAATCGACAGATGTGTGTAATCGGTGCGTTATTTTGCTTTTTCGGGGAGAGAGATTGGGGGCTGACACGAGACGTGTCGAGGAAAGATGCGCGACGGTATTTCTGGATGGAACAACGTCGGCCATTGGCAACGTTTTCCAGATTTGACCTCGGGAAAAGCGCTATTCTACTGCCATCAGAGGTGTAGATGAGGTGGGTCAACACACATGGCTATTCCAGATGTATTATCTGACCGCGTGCAAAGCCCAATGTGCCACCACCTGTTCTCAAAAACATTTGATTTCCCAAAAGAACATGGGAAAAAGAGTAATCGAATGTAGGCGGTAATGGTAATTTTTAATTAATGTCGTACTAGAGCACCACAACGGGCTATTGACGTCTGTCCGGGAACAATCCCCTATGGAAGGACAATACCACGTCGTTTTGAACCACGGTCAGATGACGATGATGTAGGCGGAAACAATAGCTTGAGTGTAAATAAATAAATTAAAAGGGAAGGTAGGTATTAGGGATGCAACGTCGATGTTTTCAAAACATCGTTGTATTGGAGTCGATGTTTTTGTAGCATCGATGTTTATACTTGTCGATGTTTTTATGTTGTCAATGCTTTATTTTTAAATGAAAAAATTTATAATTTTTTTTTAAATAACCAAATAGCATAATTTTCATAATTAGCAAATTGAACATACGTTTAGACCAAAGTGACCAAGGATGAAGAGTCTGAAAAGTAGGGATGCGACATCGATGTCGATGTTTTCTAGACATTTGATGTTTTAGAAAAAAACATCTATTTATTGGAGCCAATGTCGCGCCACTAGTTTGCTAAACCAGTTTTAAGAAATGGGGGAAAAAGTTTAAATACACTGAATTTTAAAAACATCGATGGTTTGGGGGCGATGTATTATCAACATCGATGTTTTAATTTTGAACATCGACGTTTTGCTATCGATGTCGCATTCCTAGTAGATATCCTAATCAAAGAAGGAGCAACCCAATGGACTTGCTGTCGATGTCGCATCACTAATTGCTAAACCAGTTTCAAGAAATGGGGAAAAAAGTTTAAATACACTGAATTTTAAAAACATCGATGTTTAAAAACAACGATGTTTTTGGGTTGATGTACTATCAAAATCGATGTTTTAGTTTTGAACATCGATGTTTTGCTATCGATGTCGCATTCCTAGTAGGTATCCTAATCAAAGTAGGAACAACCCAATGGACTACTGGCGACGGTCAGGGATTCATCCCGAATGAAAAGATTCGGGGACAACGCCTCGTAATTTAGAACCACGGTTAGATGACAAGGTCAACACTTTAGCTAGCACTCAAACATCCACACCACGCCAACGTGAGGACATTTGATGTCACGGCAGATTTAACGCGCACCAGCCCTCTTTGTACACAACCGTCTTTGGTTGGATTCGAACTCGCAGTCCACCGGTTGCTAATCCGTTGTTCTTCCAACTGGACTACCGCGGCCCAACATGGGAAAATAGTTGTGGGATGTAAGCAGAAAAAATAGCTTGTAAATAGATAAATAAAGTAAGCACATATTGTTTATTTATGCTCGCCTAAAAATTAATTCGTATTAATGTACACTTATGAAGGACACACTGATAAATTTTTGGTTTAAACTTTCATTACAGCCGTCTGTATTTTTCGTTGCTAAACAACCAACGTAATCATCTTCCAGCCTCTCAAGGAGAGCGGTGTCCCGGTTCGAAGAGTTGCGGATTAGCAGTCGGAGGGTTGTGAGTTCTATGCTAGGCCCAATCAAAGTCCGCCGTGTACACGGGGACTGCTCCACGTAAAATCTATCCTGGCCCCAAATGTTCTGTGGTGTTGAAGTTTGGAGAGTGGGGTGCCAGCTCAGGTGTTGACCTCGTGATCTGACCGTCGCACAAATTGCCCTCCGACCCAGTAGCAAGTTGAGTTGCTCCAGTGAGGCATTAGCCGATCAAACGGTCTGGCGGTTAAAGTGTTAGTCTCTGGATCGGAAGGTTCCTGGTTCGAATCCGGGTCAGTGCATGGATGTTTGTAAGCGTGTGGTGTAGAGGCGGCTGGTGCACTTTAAATCTGTCGTGGCCGAAAGTCCTCACGTTGGGTTGGTGTGGAACATTGGAGTGGGGTGCCTAATCAGTTATTACATCGTCATCCGACCGTAGTTCAAAATTAGGAGATATTGTCCTTGGATCTTTCCCTTAAGTGACATTCCGGATTATCGTCAATAGCCCGTTGTGCTGCTCTAGTACGAGGTTAACTAAAATTACCATTACCATTACCTGGTGAAGAAGGCCGACCAACCGGTCTGGTGGTTAAGGTGTTAGCCTCTAGATCGGTAGGTTCCTGATTCGAATCCGGGTCCGGGCATGCATGTTTGTAAGCGTATGGTGTAGAGGCGACTGGTGCACTTTAAATCTGTCGTGGCCGAAAATCCTCACGTTGGGTTGGTGTGGAGTTGGGAGTGTGGGGTGCCAGCTCAGGTGTTGCTTCGTCATCTGACCGTGGTTAAAAATTATGAGGTATTGTCCTTGGATCTTTCCCTTAAGTGACATACCGGATTATCGTCAATAGCCCGTTGTGTTGCTCTGGTGCGACGTTAACTAAAATTACCATTACCATTACCTGGTGAAGAAGACCGACCAACCGGTATAGTGGTTAAGGTGTTAACCTCTAGATCGGTATGTTCCTTGTACGAATCCGGGTCCGGGCATGGATGTTTGTAAGCGTATGGTGTAGAGACGGCTGGTGCACTTTAAATCTGTCGTGGCCGAAAATCCTCACGTTGGGTTGGTGTGGAGTTGGGAGTGTGGGGTGCCAGCTCAGGTGTTGCTTCGTCATCTGACCGTGGTTAAAAATTATGAGGTATTGTCCTTGGATCTTTCCCTTAAGTGACATACCGGATTGTCGTCAATAGCCCGTTGTGTTGCTCTGGTGCGACGTTAACTAAAATTAGCATTACCATTACCTGATGAAGAAGACCGACCAACCGGTATAGTGGTTAAGGTGTTAACCTCTAGATCGGTATGTTCCTTGTACGAATCCGGGTCCGGGCATGGATGTTTGTAAGCGTATGGTGTAGAGACGGCTGGTGCACTTTAAATCTGTCGTGGCCGAAAATCCTCACGTTGGGTTGGTGTGGAAGTTTGGTGCCACTCAGATGTTACCTCGTCATCTGAACGTTATTCAAAATTATGAGGTATTGTCCTTGGATCTTTACACTTGGGGATTGATCCCGAACCGATCGTCAATAGCCCGTTGTGTTGCTCGGGTATGACGTTATTAAAATTACTAAATTATCAATTACCAGTGAGGCATTAACAACCTATCAACCCAAAGAAACCGTCTCGGTGAGCGCTATCACACCCAAAGAAGTTATGGCTCAGGCTGGGACGGTGGTAACTAATTGAGTGCCCAAAGAAGTTACACAAAACCAAACAACGACGCAACTCTCAGAAACAATTCCGCCGGCGCACCTGCCCGACAGAAAACCTCTCCCCACCTCGCGACACAACCTCGTGAAAGGAGATTAAACGAAAAGCGCCATATTTTGCTGGAAACAAAACGCGCACGCGTCTGCGGGCAATAAAAGCCCTTCGTTCACCGACTTGGAATGCTGCCTACGCTTCCCAGGAATCTATCCACTTTTATGTCCGCTCCATCTCGCTGTTTACTTAGCGGAAAAAAGCGAAATTCCTTACCGGGGAAATGACTGCGGCATACGCAATGGAGGTTGTGTCTCTCGCGGTAGGGTAGCAGCGGAGGCGACTGGGTCAAGGCTGTGAGAGAAGAATTTCTCTCTCCGCTCTCTCTCCTTCCCTTTTTGAAAACGATCGTAAAAGTTGGGAATGGTTAAGGGAGTGGGGTTGAGGTGTTTTGTAAAAGTTATCTGAGCGTGAGATGATGTTAGCCCGGCGCCTTCCAATGGGTGGTGGTTTTTTTTTATTGCATATTTTAGGCTTGCTGATGATTTTTCGTGGAGCGCTGCTAGGTGAAGATCATCTGCTTGAGAAATTGCCTGTTGTGTCGAATGAGAATTGTCCTGGGATCTGATTTCTCGCCAAATCATAGAGGTATTTTTAAAATTATTTTGTCATCCGTAGAGTTGTTCAATTAACGTTGCACTGGAGTAATACGACGGGCTTTTGGCGACGGTTCGGCATCAGTAAAGGGAAAGATCCACAGTTAATGTCTCGGAGTTTCTGTCTACAGTCAGATGACATGGTCAACACCTGAGCTTTAATCCTACTCTCCAGACTTCCACACAACGCCAACGTGAGGACATTTGAGGTAACGACAAATTTAAAGTGCACCAGCCTCCGTGTACACTACTGGCTGTACCGAATTTCGAACTCATTCACACTTCAGATACACCAGATTCTAAAGTGAGTATAAATTTTTAGAACATTTTTTTAAAACTCTCTGATGATGTAGATACTAGCTCGTGGGACATAGTAAGGTGAAAACAGGTCGTGGTAGCCCAGTTGGAAGAATAACGGATCAGCAATCGAAGGGCTACGAGCTCGAATCCAACCAAAGACCGTTGTGTACAAACAGGGCTGGTGCACGTTAACTCTGTCGTGGCCTTAAATGTCCTCAAGATGGCGTGGTGTGGATGTCTGGAGAATGGGGTGTAGGCTCATGTGGTGGTCTCGTCATCTGACCGTGGTTCAAAATTACGTGGTGTTGTCCTCGTCGTCCCTTTGGGTTTGATCTCGGACCGTCACCGATAGCCGGTTGTATTGCTTCAGTGCGACGCTAACTAAAATACCTACCTACTAATAGGAAAATATATTTATACTGTAGGGTTATGATGTGTTATACCATATTATTATTTTTTTCAAATTGGAGGTAAAAAATGGTAATTTTTAGTTAACGTCATACTAAAGCAACACAACGGGCTATTGACGACGGTCCGGGATCAGTCTCTTAAGGGAAAGATCCGAGGACAACACCTCGTAATTTTGAACCTACGGTCCGATGACGATGTAACAGCTGAGCTGGCACCCCACTCTTCAAACTTCCACACCAACACAAAGTGAGGACTTTCGGCCACGACAGATTTTAGGTGCATCAGCCGCCTCTTCACCATACGATTACAAACATCCATGCCCGGACCCGGATTCGAGGCAGGAACCTTCCGATCTAGAGGCTAACACCTTAACCACTATACCGGTTGTTCAAATTGGTACGAAGGTATTTAGATACTATTTTGATTAACATCATACTGGAGCCACTGACGACGGTCCGGGATCAATTCCCTAAGCGAAAGATCCGAGGACAACACCACGTAATTTTAAACCACGGTCAGATGACGAGACAACATATGAACTGGCACCGCACTCTCCAAATTTCCACGCCACGCCAACGTGAAGACATTTGAGGCCACAATGGATTTAACGTGCACCAGTCCCCTTTTTAAAATTGAAAATAGGAGCTTTTGAGACGAATTTGCTAAAAAAGATACCCCTAATTGCAAAGGTTGAACATAATAGCAGTATATTACATTTTAGTAGCTAGTGGTAGCTTTGTGTCACTCAGGTAAAATACACTTCGATCTGTCTAAAAACGAACAAAAAATCATTGACTGTAATGTTCATAACAGCCTTTCGATTGGAAAAGAAAACCCCCTAGAGATTATTTTCCGAAATCGTGCCTCGCTGCTGGATAAATTCGTCACCCACATACGAAAAAAAAAAAGAAACAGTAGCGTGTGAAAGTACTTTCAACTTTCCTCTGCGTTTCGTCACAATTTGTGCGGTACGTATACCCGATAAGCACTTGGGGGAGTAAAGAGGGGTCCGTTTCCGGTAGAGACACGGATACACAGTGGTTGGCGGCCGGGAACGTTTTATTTCTGTCAGGCAGAGGCCATAAAAGTCGACTTCGCAGCGCCCCAGTATTTACTAATAAAAAGACCAGCAGACACGGAGGGTCACGAGGGGTCAGCCCCGTTCTTGTAGGATGCAGAACACCCGGCGATTCGGTGAGGTATGGATGGCTTTCCATAAACACCGAAATGGCTTTGCTGTCTGTCTCGCCACATTGCTTCTGTTTTATGGCTGCGAGTGTGGGTGGTTTCTGGTTTGGGGAGGCAATCTGGTCGGGTTCTTGTGGGGTCCTGGTATTAATCCTCTTGGTGGTTTTTATTTGTTAAAAAATTACCAGTTTCTGATGTAAAAATGTGTTTAGAATCGTCACCCGTTCTGGTCAAGGGACATTTTTTTTTACTTGACTTTTCCCAAAGAGCTGATCAAACGTATCAATTAAGTAAAACCTCAGATGACTATTTTAAGTCCTACAGTTGGCTATTTTAAGTCCTACAGATGACCATTTGAGTCCTACAGATGACTATTTTGAGTCCTACAGATGACAATTTTGAGTCCTACAGTTGGCTATTTTGGGACCTACAGATGACTATTTTGAGTCTTACAGATGACTATTTTGAGTCCTACATATGACTATTTGGAGTCCTACAGATGACTCCTAATTCAGATAACAGCTTATCTCCCCATCATAATTGATAGTTATTATAATCTAAAGATTTACTCACACCACTGATAGTTTTACACATCAGTTAAATTAAATCACAACTGAAAATTTTAAATACGAATTAATTTTTAAATGAACAAATATCATTGAAATAATGATTAAGTATGAATTATATGTATCTTCACAACATCAGGTTGTAAGAATGAAATTGTCAATCAATATGTACATGCTTGTATGAAGATGAGTGTTGACGAACGCTTTTGCGAATATTTCACCCTTGCTTTATGTGCTGTTAACTGGAAAGAGTTTGCTATTAATTTTGTAAGAGAGAGCAATAAATTGTTAAACTTTTTTGACATAATATTAGAGGGCAACTTTTTTGAGAATTTGAATACAACAGATATTTTCAATACTGTTAGAGAAATGTATATAAAATACCTGTATGATATGTTATAACAATTATATTAACTGTTTTACCGATTCCTATGTTTTCAATAAATATTTTGTCTTCAATCCAATGTTGTCAAAAAAATATTCTACACAACAATTATAGTATTTTTTGATAATGTTAAAAAAAGTTCAATAAGAAAAAAAGTTAAACAATTAAAAAAAAAATTGAACAGTAAAAAAAAAGTTAAACAGTAAAATAAAAGTTTAACAGAAAAAAAAATGTTAAGCAACTACACAAAAAAAAAGTTACAGTGTTTTTTTTTTTTTTTTTTTTTAAAGAATAAAGCAAAATAAAGTTTATTAAGAACAGTAAAAAAAGAAAAAGTTATGCTGTAAAAAATGAGTTAGAAAATAAAATGGAAAAAATCTCAAAACATGAATATTCATAAGAGACCTTTCGTACATCTCATGCATGTCACCAGATGACCGCAAGGCTGTAAAGTAGCATCCATTTCCGATTCCAAACAAATTTTACAAAGTCGTTCGTCCTTGATTGAGGGGTAAGGTTTTACATCGGGTTTTATAAAAACATTGGTATTATTCTTGATTTCATCCACTTGTACAATTTCATCTGTTGGTGTTCTTTTTTATCTAGGGTCAGCAATCATTTGTTGTTATTGTTGGGCTACCAAACATTTTGGATAAAACTTTATGTGTTCGTGTCTCACTACATCCTCTTCTTGCCAATTTTCAAGCCCTTCGCCACACCAATAGCACCTGACCCTGTCCCCGATACACCCCCTAATAAAACAATCCGTTTTCGGCCAGGTCCCAAATGTCGAAGTTTGTGCGTGGCCATTCTCTAAACGTAGATAGGCGTTTATTAAGCATAGACATGCTTGGAAATTTTGGCTTCAAAGTTACATAATGGTTATTCATTTTAATAAAAACTATACTGCTCTGTTACTCTTAAGTGTAAAATTATAGGGCCTATTGAGTTAAATCCCCTCATAAAGGTTATCTTCGTCAATTTAAAAAAAAAAATCTGATACTAGTCAAAGATACTAATTTCTGTTCAACAAAGGGCAAAGATTTGTGCCCATAAATAAGTAATTCAATTTGCTGATGTAAATTTAGTAAAATAAAACAGCACAATCAAGAGAAATCAGTATACTTTAAAGAAAGTAAAAAACAAGTTCCTCAAATATAAATTATATTTGGTTACACATTTTTTTTCTTGCCCAAGTTTAGTCACCGAATTGAATTGTATTCAGCTCATCTACGTGATAGAGCAAAAAAAAAATGAACAAACTACATGCACATTTAAGCATACCCCCTTTTGTCAAAATCCTGTATTACAACATAAAGCTTTACATGTCACATTATCACAAGCACGTGATTTATGAGTACATTCTTTACTTACGAGTATATTGTTACTCACAAAAGATAAAAGACTAAAATAAGATTAACTTTACTGATTAGTAAGTGTATGGTGTTATATAGTTCAGTTCTTTGTGTCTCCAGTTTACAATTATTTTTTCACGAACATATAACGCTTTTCAATAGCAATGTTTAACAGTTGCGCAATTGTGGATTTTGATGGATTTCAAACTAACTAAGGTTTCTTAGTACGTGAATACGGATACATCGCTATAAAATCGGAAGTAGCTGCAAATATTCGTTTTAACCTATCGCCTTATAAGTTTAAACTTAGTGTCAAAGATCGTAAAACTGTGCGATATGTTGAAAATTACGTGTGTGGACTTCCTTTCGATACCATAGCATGGGAAAACGTGTATCCCTTAGAAAGTCTAGACTCTAAACTTTTGGAAATGTACAAGCAGACAAAGAGTGTCTCTCAGTACCTGGTTGCTTACAAATGTGGTTGTGTTGAGAAACAACGTTTAGATGCCTTGAATATTCCAAACATCAACTTGGAACACTTTGGGTGTCCAAAATTCGATGCACTATGTGCTCTAAGCAGCAACAAAGAGATCCCAAAACTATCATGTGGTCATCATAAAAATTATTTGCATTGCCCAAAAGCTGAGGTGACGGCATTGAATAACTGGCTCATAGGAAATATATGTCTCTTAAAAAATGCAGGCATGTAAAAAATACATTCTTTTGTTTTTACTATGATGCATTATTTTGTGTAAAATATATGAATCCTGGTTGTTTTTCAATTAAAAAGTGTTACATAGTTTACTTTGTTTCAGTATGACTTCTTTCAATATGTTTTAGAATTATTTTTCAATATGTTTTAGAACAATTTGTTTTATGCAGAGGTTGTTTCAAGAATACCTAGAATTCATACTTAAACATTATTTCAATGATACTTGTTCATTTAAAAATTAATTAGCATTTAAAATTTTCCGTTGTATTTAATTTTACTCATGTGTAGAACGATCAGTGGTGTGAGTAAATCTTTAAATTATGCGTTAACTATCAAGAAAGGACAACAATTTATTTTGGTTAGCAGCCTAGAAGTGTACACATTATTTTCAAAATCGCAAAACCCACTTACTATCCATTTAACGTAGCATTGTAGTATATCTAAAATTATAAAAGACCTATACAAAGTATCTTGTAAAATACTTGTACAAAATTGTCATTTGGCTCTGCAATTTAAACTGCATAATATACACAAGGTTTTCAAGTAAATAAAAAGAAGTTCATATGTTTAGTAAAATGTATGGTTTGCAAGAGCATTAGAAAAAAGAACATTTACTTTAGAACTTCAAGGACTAAAAGTTTATTAATACTAATTTTCACTGCTTCAAATGTATAAGGAAACATCTTCATAGTATGGGTCTTGCAAAGTTTCAACTAAAGGTATAAAATATTTTACTTTTACAGGTTTCTTCTTAATTTCTTTTCTTACATAAAAACACGCTTTAAGAAGTAAAACAGCTAAAATTGTAAATATTTTTTTTGTAATCTGCTTTTAAAAATTTGTGATAATAGCTAATTTTTATGTTTTAATCGTATTTTTTCAAAATCATTATTAAAATATGCGTAATAGTATCTAATTTTTGTGTAAAAGCATCTTAACATTTTACAATAAATCAAAGAAAATTTCATTTAAAAAAGTTTGTAAATCTAAAAAATTAAATCACTAAATTTCAGACAGAGTTATTAAAAAAAAAAAATAATATGGCTAGGAAAGAATAATTAAAAATAATACATGATTTGATTTCAATACGATTATAACTTCTTCAAATGAACAGGAGTCATTTGCGTTTCTACTCATTTGTTAAGGTCAGCAAACTTTGTAAGTTTAATTAACTTTGTTCCACTGTTTCTTTGTTTAATCAACTTACTTCTGTAAGTCCCGTGTTGTACTTCTGTGTTTTCTTTGGTTCAATTTTTAAAAAAATTACAAGTAAACATGTTTATAGTATGGGTTTTGCAAAGTTTTCAAATAAAAGAAAAAAATATTTTATTACTTTTATTTAAATGGACAGTATTTAAAAATAAATTCTGCAATAAAATATGTGCTATAGCAACTAATGTATAATTAGTGTTTAAGTGAATGTATAGAATGCCAAACAGATTTTCAATATTCCCTCATGGAGCTTTATCTCACATTTTATGGAAAAAATTAACAAAAAGGAAAATTAAAGTTAGATTTGTAACCAAATTCGAATAAACTACAAAAGAATCTTAAATAATTAAATAAATGTATTGTTACTGTCTTATTTATGCAAATTCCTCTTATGTTAAATATACATGTTAATACCAGGATCTGCACTAAGTCCTTATCAATAAGCTACCCACAAATCCCCCAAATCATGTCTTATTCTATTGGTTAACTCGTTTTCCTCAAAACAATCCTCCGATTCAGAACTCTCATAGCCCTTATCGGTAAATCTGCGTGCACTAAGTCCTTATCAATAAGCTACCCACAATTCCCCCCAAATCATGTCTTATTCTATCGGTTATCTCGTTTTCCTCAAAATGATCCTCCGATCCTCCTAGGCGATCCTCCGATTTCGTGTTTCAGAACTCTCACCACTCTTATCAGTGATCTTCATATCTCTCACGATCCTCGCTCCTCTGTTTCTGAACTCTCACTTTCCTACTACTTATATTTGGACATTTTGAAAAAATTTCGCACTTTGAAGTCCGATATCTAAGCAAACATTAAATACTTAGGTTTATTTTCTGTTATTATTTATAAAGCGCAAAGAGAGGAAACAAATGACACCTCAAACGTCGTGCTCGCACAAAGGAGGCCGGAGCTATGCTAAATTAATGGGAGCGGAAGAGTGCATTTTCGAGACTCAACTTCGCGCTGCGATCGCATCAGCCTATGACGTCAGCACGAGATCAATGATATTTTATAACATTTTCTGTTTAATGCTCTATTGCAGGGTTTCCTAACCGGTGGTACGGTAACGCGGCAACGTTTCAGGTGGTACGCAGGATCATACGAGCGACCCAAATATTCTACGAAGTTTGTTCGATTTTTTAGTATGTACAACCACGTTGTGGGAAAAATGGAATTATATTAAATCAATTTTGTGTTTAACGTTTTTATTACATTGTAATAAATGACGCTAACAGTAGCACATTATTTAAAGCGAAACTTTGTTGCTGATTATCTATTTCTATTCAATGGCAATCTCGGCGAAATTAAGTTGATATCTCTCCCTGTCAAATCGTTTTACGAAGAATTCCTTTACCTTCATATCTGAGAAATACGCACGAGATAATTCGATATAGTTCGCACGATATAATAATTATTTGTTTTTAGACCTGTGAGTAAAAAATAAAACTGCAATTTTCAATAATCGTTTTATTTTTTCCTTTATTAAAACATCATGAATACGAAATACACATGCATTAATCATAAAATATGAGACTTTCTTAGTATTTTAATTAAAATAAAATAAACCATTGGGCACTTTTCTGACATTAGATATATGTTTCTAAAATAATACAGAACTGGTGGTACGCCAAAAAATTTCAAAAAATTTCAAGTGGTACGCAGTTACTAAAAGGTTGGGTACCCCTGCTCTATTGGATGCAATATCGTTTATTTATGTATCCTTTACATTTTCCAAGTTATTAAATTTTCCGTGACTACCTTTTTTGTGACATTCAAAAATTAAGCGTGGTACCCCGATTTCGCAAGATAAGACGTATGTACGTCAAAAATTAAGGTAGTCTGTCGTAAAGCACTGTAAAAAGGGATGATTAATTAGTAATTGATGCAATTAAAGGTATTTTTTCCAGGTATGATCCCCTTGGAGTAATAGAGCAGTTTTGCCTGGACGAGGGATCTCGTTATCAGCAAAACTGACCAAATTGTAATGAACGATATCTGATCATAACTCTCTCTTGTCTTGGACGAGAAATTTCGTCCAAACCACTTGGATTGTTAAGTGCGTTAGGTTTCTTAGACGTATAATTTTCCATTGGATTCTCAATGTGCAAGCCTCAACAAGTCCTCTTTACTCTTCAAAAATCTAACGAATCAAACTTTTTTCTTTTGTCTGTTCAATTGAACATTGTTCATTATGGTACTGAAGGAGCGTATTTGTGCAAAAATCTAATGAATCAAACTTTTTTCTTTTCTCTGTTCAATTGAACATTGTTCATTGTGGTACTGAAGGAGCGTATTTGTGCAAAAATCTAATGAATCAAACTTTTTTCTTTTCTCTGTTCAATTGAACATTGTTCATTGTGGTACTGAAGGAGCGTATTTGTGCAAAAATCTAATGAATCAAACTTTTTTCTTTTCTCTGTTCAATTGAACATTGTTCATTATGGTACTAAAGGAGCGTATTTGTGCAAAAATCTAATGAATCAAACTTTTTTCTTTTCTCTGTTCAATTGAACATTGTTCATTGTGGTACTGAAGGAGCGTATTTGTGCAAAAATCTAATGAATCAAACTTTTTTCTTTTCTCTGTTCAATTGAACATTGTTCATTATGGTACTAAAGGAGCGTATTTGTGCAAAAATCTAATGAATCAAACTTTTTTCTTTTCTCTGTTCAATTGAACATTGTTCATTGTGGTACTGAAGGAGCGTATTTGTGCAAAAATCTAATGAATCAAACTTTTTTCTTTTGTCTGTTCAATTGAACATTGTTCATTATGGTACTGAAGGAGCGTATTTGTGCAAAAATCTAATGAATCAAACTTTTTTCTTTTCTCTGTTCAATTGAACATTGTTCATTGTGGTACTGAAGGAGCGTATTTGTGCAAAAATCTAATGAATCAAACTTTTTTCTTTTCTCTGTTCAATTGAACATTGTTCATTGTGGTACTGAAGGAGCGTATTTGTGCAAAAATCTAATGAATCAAACTTTTTTCTTTTCTCTGTTCAATTGAACATTGTTCATTATGGTACTAAAGGAGCGTATTTGTGCAAAAATCTAATGAATCAAACTTTTTTCTTTTCTCTGTTCAATTGAACATTGTTCATTGTGGTACTGAAGGAGCGTATTTGTGCAAAAATCTAATGAATCAAACTTTTTTCTTTTCTCTGTTCAATTGAACATTGTTCATTATGGTACTAAAGGAGCGTATTTGTGCAAAAATCTAATGAATCAAACTTTTTTCTTTTCTCTGTTCAATTGAACATTGTTCATTGTGGTACTGAAGGAGCGTATTTGTGCAAAAATCTAATGAATCAAACTTTTTTCTTTTGTCTGTTCAATTGAACATTGTTCATTATGGTACTGAAGGAGCGTATTTGTGCAAAAATCTAATGAATCAAACTTTTTTCTTTTCTCTGTTCAATTGAACATTGTTCATTGTGGTACTGAAGGAGCGTATTTGTGCAAAAATCTAATGAATCAAACTTTTTTCTTTTCTCTGTTCAATTGAACATTGTTCATTGTGGTACTGAAGGAGCGTATTTGTGCAAAAATCTAATGAATCAAACTTTTTTCTTTTCTCTGTTCAATTGAACATTGTTCATTATGGTACTAAAGGAGCGTATTTGTGCAAAAATCTAATGAATCAAACTTTTTTCTTTTCTCTGTTCAATTGAACATTGTTCATTGTGGTACTGAAGGAGCGTATTTGTGCAAAAATCTAATGAATCAAACTTTTTTCTTTTGTCTGTTCAATTGAACATTGTTCATTATGGTACTGAAGGAGCGTATTTGTGCAAAAATCTAATGAATCAAACTTTTTTCTTTTCTCTGTTCAATTGAACATTGTTCATTGTGGTACTGAAGGAGCGTATTTGTGCAAAAATCTAATGAATCAAACTTTTTTCTTTTCTCTGTTCAATTGAACATTGTTCATTGTGGTACTGAAGGAGCGTATTTGTGCAAAAATCTAATGAATCAAACTTTTTTCTTTTCTCTGTTCAATTGAACATTGTTCATTGTGGTACTGAAGGAGCGTATTTGTGCAAAAATCTAATGAATCAAACTTTTTTCTTTTCTCTGTTCAATTGAACATTGTTCATTATGGTACTAAAGGAGCGTATTTGTGCAAAAATCTAATGAATCAAACTTTTTTCTTTTCTCTGTTCAATTGAACATTGTTCATTGTGGTACTGAAGGAGCGTATTTGTGCAAAAATCTAATGAATCAAACTTTTTTCTTTTCTCTGTTCAATTGAACATTGTTCATTGTGGTACTGAAGGAGCGTATTTGTGCAAAAATCTAACGAATCAAACTTTTTTCTTTTGTCTGTTCAATTGAACATTGTTCATTATGGTACTGAAGGAGCGTATTTGTGCAAAAATCTAATGAATCAAACTTTTTTCTTTTCTCTGTTCAATTGAACATTGTTCATTGTGGTACTGAAGGAGCGTATTTGTGAACCACTTGGTGTTACCCTGATGTTTTACAGGCTATGGGTTATCTTTACTCCTCACACACATTCTAGATCGTGGTACACACAAAGTACCAATCTATTCCGATGTTAAATTAGATCTGTGTCCCCTAACCTTCATCCAAAGGCACGCGTTTCACACGTCCACGTGAAGACGATCTATTTAATAATAAAGCTCCGAAGTGAAGGAAGTTTATTTGCGTATTGCTGTGCAAAAGTTAAACATTAGGGGCCTGACAGTGGAGTTAGGAGATATGGGGGTCCTTTATAATCACATAACATATAAACACGAACATATGCAAACATACTATAATGCGGAACATTCAGAGAGGTTGGGATGAATTTTAATTAACGTCGCACTGGAGCAACAGAACGGGCTATTGGTGACGGTATCGGGATCAACCCACGAAGGGAAAGATCCGAAGACAACACCACGTCATTTTGACGACCTCGCACCTGAGCTGGCACCTCCCATCGTGAGGACATTTGAGGCCCCGGCAGATTTAACGTGCACCAGCTCCCTTTTGTAGACGACGATCTTTGGTTGGATTCGAACTCCAACTGGTAATCGGTTACTCTTCCCACCGCCCATTACGGGAGCAAAAGAACAATGACGAGCATTCCGTTCCTTACCCCAGAAAAACCCCGAAACACTTTCGCGAAAAGCCTCAGAGAGGAAAAAAAAAAACCCGGCGCAAACAGCTCCGTTCCTCCTCCCCATCATTGGCCTTCTAGGAGCTTGCGTGCCGAGCGGAGCATGGCTCCGTGAAACCTCTAATAAAGCCCGAGAAAATGTTTTCTAATCTGGGGTCATTAAAGCAAGACTGTTTGCTCGCTGAAGAGCAACAGGTTTGAGCTCTAGGAAATTCTTTGCGCATCGCTTCATCGGATGGCATTGAATAGCGCGGATTTTAATTAGCAGAACGCATTAGGGAAGGCCTTCCACCGCTATTGAGATTGGAATAGCAGAGATAATTGCGCTGAGACTTGGAAAATATTCAGTTTTTTTATTATTATCCTGTTTGTAGAGAGCGGCCGCTTCAATTGTGATAAGTAAAACCGGTAGTGAATTACCGATTTTGGAGATTGGTGAGAATTACCGTTGTCTTGAGGGCCGCAGTACGCCGGCTGGAAGAGCAACGGAGGGTTGAGAGTTCGAACCCAACCAAAGACTGTCGTGTGCTGAGATGGCTGGTGCACGTTAAATCTGTCGTGACCTCAAACACCCCCGCGTCGGCGTGGATGGTAGGTATTTGAATTAACGTCTCACTTGAGCAACACAACGGGGTATTTTCGTCTCAGAGTGGGGTGCCATCTCAGGTGTGACCTAGTCATCTGACCGTGGTTCAAAGTTACGAGGTGTTGTCCTCAGGTCTTTCCATTGTGGATTGATCCTGGACTGTCGCCAAAAACCTGTTGTGTTCCTCGAGTGAGAAGTGCCGACCAACCGGTTTGGTGGTTAACCCATCTTTGCATGATTTTTTCTTTATTGGTGAAATAAATCAAGGTGATATAATTCATGTTCAAAATTAAAGGGAAAATGGTTAAAAAAATCTTAGTATATATTTATAGTATAAATTTAGCAAAAAACAATAGGATGGTATCATGTGGTATTTTTTAAATTAAACGCAAACTTTTTCAGAAATTGCTCTAAAAATAACAGAAACACGTGTTACAAACCTTTCTTCCACTCATTTTCACTTTTTTAGCAATAGAAACTCAAATATAATAAAACAAAATTAAAAACGAAATCATACGTTTATTGCAACTACGACAAACAGCGGAATGACAACTTCAAGCTCGTTTTACTGATAGTGACACTTGCTTATTTTTGACAGCTATGTTTTTTTTATGCAATGGACATTAAAAAGGTATCCAGACACGATCAACTTAAAGTGAACTTGTTCGTTTATATAATTTTTGGGCATTGAATGTTATGATGGAAATTTCCACCATTATGCAAAGAAGAGTTAAGTTGTTAGCCTCTGGATCGGTTCGAATCCGGGTCAGTGCATGGATATTTGTAAGCGTATTAGAGGCGGCTGGTGCACTTTAAATCTCTCGTGGCCCAAAGTCCTAACTTTGGATTGGTGTGGATGTTTGGTGAGTGGGGTGCCAGCTCAGGTGTTTTTCGTCATCTGACCGTGGTTCAAAATTACGTGTTGTTGTCCTCGGATCTTTCCTTAGAGGATCGGTCCCGGACCGTCGTCAATAGCCCGTTCAGTTCCTCTAGTCCGACGGTAATTAAAATTATCTTACCAGTGCGAAGTTAAATAAAATACATAATTCCCTAGGTGGTGATGAGAGCAAACAAGAGTCCGCTTTTCTCTATGTGTCGATGAAATTATTTTTCTGTCAAGATAATATATATATATATATATATATATATATATATATATATATATATATATATATATATATATATATATATATATATATATATTCTTATTTCTTATTCAAATTTCTTAAGGGCCAGTATTCTTGATGCCGAGTGGACCAGTATATATAATTCACAGAAAAAAAAATTCCAATCACTAAAAACATTGCGGAAACACACACACAACAGTTTTCGCGTCCATTACAATTTCCATTCTTTTAATTATTAGGTACTGCATCAATTAAAATAACATTAATTTACAAGATTTTTGTAACAAAAAATAAATTTATCTGTGTCTAAATAATTTGTGGGTGCTGAATTCAGATCTAACTTTTTAAAAAGGAAACCAAGCCAAGTTTTTTTTTAAATAATGGGCATTTAATATTTACTAGTTTTATAAAATTAGTGCTTTTAAACATATAAAACAACACTAGATCTTTTTATGTTTATGTTTCGTCACCTGTAAATTTTATGAGTGGCACAACACTGCTTATTTTTCGCTGGTACGGAATATGTTATGGATACCGAACCGCCATTGTTACAGTATTAATTGAAAGAGAACGCGTGCAGGATGTTTGCGAAGAGAAAACACATGAAGATCCTGATCCTATTATACATACTTCTAACACTTAGACGGACCACACTTGATTGAGCCAAATGAACTGAATAAGATCACATTCGAGATCTAGGTCTTTCAAACAAGCTGAACTTTTAAGTTACATATTTCAAGTGGAACCTTCTAAGAAAACATGTTTCTGCGTTCAGAAATAAAAACTTGGTTCAATCTTTTCTGTATGATATGCAAGATGGTATGTGACTATGTTTGGATATTCCGGGTCACAGATTTAGAAATATCTCACGATCATAAAAATTGATGCCTACTTATCGACTCTTCCAAGACTAGTTTAAAGGCTGTCCATTTGCACAACAAAAATTAAAATCATTTCATTCTAAAAATAACACATGCTGTAGAAACGAAGGAGACATGCGAAAACAAGGGAAAATTTCTCACTGCAATGAAATATAACAATTTTAAGGGGTCAAAACACGGTGATAATGAAAGTGATATCACTCTTTCTGAGGTTTCAAAATGTTTTCACAAATTTCGCTGTTCTGTTTGTGCGTGGAAGTAAGGTGACAGCAGAGAATAGCATAAAAGAAAATATTGGCCTTAGCAAAATGTTTCACTCCTGGAGAGAGTAATATTCATCACAAACATCCAGTTTAATCCATGTGATTTAATCCATTAATCCATTTGCTTCCAAAAGGTCATATAAAAATGGGGTTAATCCTCCTGGTGGTTGCTTCGACGAAGTGTCTCGTTGTTAGAAAAACTGATATCAGATCTTGATTGACAAGAAAATTTCCTTCATCACGATCTCGTCGTCTATCGTTATTAGAAGCAAACCGACACTAGTTCTTTATGGACGACGAGATATTTCGTTCATTAAAATCTCGTCGTCTCTCGTCATTAGAAGAAAACCGACACAAGCTCTTGATGGACGACATATTTCGTTCATCGAGATCTTGTCGTCTTTCGTCATTAGAAAAAAACTGACACCAGCACTTGGTGGACGACATATTTCGTTCATCGAGATCTCGTCGTCTTTCGTCATTAGAAAACTGACACCAGCACTTGATGGACCAGATATTTCGTTCATCGAGATATCGTCGCCTCTCGTCATTAGAAGAAAATCAACAATAGTTTTTTATGGACGAAGAGATATTTCGTTCATCGAGATCTCGTCGTCTCTCGTCATTAGAAGAAAACCGACACAAGCTCTTGATGGATGACATATTTCGTTCATCGAGATCTCGTCGTCTTTCGTCATTAGAAGAAAACTGACACCAGCATTTGATTGACGAGATATTTCGTTCATCGAGATCTCGTCGTCTCTCGTCATTAGCAGAAAATCAACAATAGTTCTTTATGGACGAAGAGATGTTTCGTTCATCGAGATATCGTCGCCTCTCGTCATTAGAAGAAAATCAACAATAGTTTTTTATGGACGAAGAGATATTTCGTTCATCGAGATCTCGTCGTCTCTCGTCATTAGAAGAAAACCGACACAAGCTCTTGATGGATGACATATTTCGTTCATCGAGATCTCGTCGTCTTTCGTCATTAGAAGAAAACTGACACCAGCATTTGATTGACGAGATATTTCGTTCATCGAGATCTCGTCGTCTCTCGTCATTAGCAGAAAATCAACAATAGTTCTTTATGGACGAAGAGATGTTTCGTTCATCGAGATATCGTCGTATCTCGTCATTAGAAAAAAAACTGACACCAGCACTTGATGGACGAGATATTTCGTTCATCGAGATATCGTTGTCTCTCGTCATTTGAAGAAAATCAACAATAGTTCTTTATGGACGAAGATATATTTCGTTCATCGAGATCTCGTTGTATCTCATCATTAGAAGAAAACTGACACCAGCACTTGATGGACGAGATATTTCGTTCATCGAGATCTCGTCGTCTTTCGTCATTAGAAGAAAACTGACACCAGCACTTGATGGACGAGATGTTTCGTACATCGAGATCTCAATGTCCTAAGTCAGTAGAAGAAAGCAGACCAGATCTTAATCTCGTCATCATACAAATATGGCCAATACCTTGATGACGAGATATCTCATCATAAGAAAAATTGATCAGATCTTGATGGACGAAATATCTCGTCGAAACCACTTGGAAGGTCAATGAAAACCCTTACGAAGACTATGGACATGTTTGGTCCTGATTACTTGCACTCAAAGGTAAAATTTCCTAAATTATGTAGTGCAAAATTTAAAGACTGTTACCATAATGAAGGAGAACCACAAAGACAGCTACCAAGAACTCATTCAAGCCCTTCTTAAGGACTATAAAAATATTTTAGTGCCCAAATGTGCTTAAAAATGCATTACCTAGATTCTTATCTGAATTTCTTATCTGGCAACCTAGGAACAGTCAGCAATGTATAAAGGAGATGTGCTACATCAAGATACAAAACTATCAAAGGAAGTAGGATCCTTCCATGATAAATTTTTTCTGCTGGTTATTGTTGAAGGCAGTGCAACAAACATAGGACAGAGAAAGTGAACTGCTTGATTGGGTATATGAGTGTATATATTTAATCTTGTATCTATACATGCTTATTCCTTTTTTTTTTGCTGTCTTATATATAATGAACATAATGCTTATAATTTTTACCACTGTTATTTTATAGCTAACAAGAAAAACAAATGCTGAAATTAATTACAATATGAAGAGCTCTGCTTCAACATGTGTGGGTAGAATTTATTAAAATAAGACATTCACTTCCAATACATGTAAATATTGCACGATGTGTGCATAGTTTGAAATATAATAATTGTTAATACCCAAAATATTATATGATGGTGATTATTTAGAATTATATCTGTATTCAGCATCTTCGAAATTAGTAACAATAACCTTATTCCACCAATGTTATCGATAAAGGTGTAAAATTATTGTCAAGTGCAATGTTCATTAGACGGTAGCCAGATAAAATCCCAAATGTCTGCAAAATATACTATATTCCAATCTCAAAAGAAACAGCGATTCTTGTTCATCTATCCAAAAATTCTATCTGGCAATTCTATTAGTTCTATCTTGCCAACAATCGCTTGATATGTAAATAACAAGCATTTATACACTAATTTAGAAAACTAACACTTGTCGCAGACACGTAGATAAGAATCTAAAAAAAAAAAAGAGAACATAATTATCTTTTCCCATCACAATAGAAAAGATATTGAGAAAATGAATGGTCTGTTTCTGTTATAGGTTCTATCCACGCCATCTATTTGTTCAATCCAGTGAAAATTGAAACCGATGAAATACAAATTAAAATATTTTAATGCAGTATAATAGCCCAATTATATTAAGACAATAAAATGTTTAATTATTTAATGACATGTAATTAAAAATAATTATTGATTTTAAATGCTCGAACCACTGACTTCCCAGCCTTCGTCACCATAAGGCCCGGTGCACACATCTGGTTTTTCAACGTGCGGTGCCGCTGCCGCAACGCAACTGCGGTCTGAGTAGTGCACACATGCCTCCAGCGCCACTGCGGCGACTCACGTCCAACTTGCGTTCAAATTGTACCGCCTTTCTCCACGGCGCCGCAGCTCGCCGCACGCGCGTCTCCGTTCTGAAGTACCTTGTTTTCATAAATAAAGGGATTATAAATAATAATTAATAAATGTTTGTATCCAGTAACGCCTATTTTGTTTCAAAATATACTTTTTTTTACACCAAGCAAAATTATCACGTTTTCTTCGATAGAATATTTATCGCAAATGGCGCGAAATGAGTACTTGCTTCATTTCACGGTTTTATGTGTGCATAGTTGGACTTTGGTGCCGCATTCCCATTTAATTGCGAAGGTATCTATAGGCGTGACGTCGCAATCTATTGCGAAAATATGAAAGATATTCAACTGTAAAGTTATTTTTTAAAAGAAAGTCGAATGTCGTTATAATGTAAAATGTTCCGCAGATTTTAAATCCGTTGAAATTTTTATTCTATCTTTAACGATCGTTGCGATAGGAAAAAGCACTGAAGAACGCAAGTCCTAACTTTTTATTTGTTTTGCTTCACTCGAATCCGTTGCTCAGGAAATCAAAATGAATGAATCTCGAATAAAACGAAGGTCAAATTCTTAGGAATGGCGAAATTCGTATTGGAAAAAATATAAAAGTTACAATTTAAAAATTATTTATTTAAAGAAAATCATATTTTTAGATATTGATCAAATGTAAAATTTTCCGCCATTTCAAATTCGTTGAAATTTTTACTCTATCTTCAACGATCTAGGCGATAAAAAAAAGAACCTACACAACTCCAATTAAAACTGTTTATTTGTTTTGTTCGTCCGGTGAAATCGTTTTCGGAAAATTAAACGGAAAAAATAAATTTAGAATCTGTGATCTCATTGTACTGTTGCCATTCTAAAAAAAAACAATAATAATATTAAATGTCAATCAATTAATTTTAAAATGTTCTAGATTAAATTAAATTTGTACTGCCTGTGTTCCAAATTTCAGTATTGTAAGTGTCACAGATTCGTCAGGACACTGATCACAGACAGAGAAACACTTCCTTTTATAATAATAGAGATTAATAAGTCTCCAGGACGAAGTTAGAAAAGATAAGTCTCCTGTGCCTTACTTTAGTTTCTACACGTTTTCTTTCTACGTTTGGAAGAAACTTTTATTGCTCCGTCTTTTCTTTCTTTTCTGAATAGCAAAACAATTATAGAGAATAGATGAAAAGAAGAAACGAGTTTTCAGCATTCAATTCTCTATTGGAGTATAAGGCCCGGTGCATACATCCGGTTATTCAACGTGCGGCGCCGCTGCTGCACCGAAGTCCAAATATGCACACGTAACCGTGAAATGACGCAAGTACTCATTTCGCGCCATTTGCGATAAATATTCTATCAAAAACGTATTTATTTCACTTACTGGGAGTAAGAAACGTATATTTTGAAACAAAATAGAACGTTACTGGATACAACCCTTCATTTATTATTATTTATATTCCAATTATTTATGAAAACAAGGTACTTCAGAATGGAGACGCATGTGCGGCGAGCTGCGGCGTCGTGGGGAACTGTGGTACAAATTGCACGCAAGTTGGACGTGCGTCGCCGCAACGTCGCCGGACGCATGTGTGCACTACTCCATTGGATCTAATGTATCTCAGACCGCACTCGCGTTGCCGCAGCGGCGCCGCACGTTGAAAAACTGGATGTGTGCACCGGGCCTAAGAAAGCACATTCATTTCACATGCATGGCACACGGAAAATATATCTGCGGTAAGAACAAAGTTGTGTTTAACAACCTCTTCGAAAACAAATTACTGAAATGTCGCCCCCTTAGACATTGGTGCTATGGGGCTCCTCTCGACCTCTCCCATCCCAAATTAGCCCTGAAGTACATGGATCACTTTTTATACTCACTCTATCATTGGTTCCAGTTATATATTTAAATTACCCTCGCTCTCCATTGGTTAAAGTCGTATTTAAATACTTTCACTGGAAATAGCTCGCTTACAACAAATATTAAAACGTGATGTAGATATAAGGAAACGAGTAATCCAAGTGATAAAAATATTTATGATAAAAGAGTAGAAAGCGCGAGTGATATTTAAACAGGAACCGAAAGCGTGCACGTGCGACAGAAGAGTTAAATTATTAATAAGTATGTCATTTCTATATTTGGCAACGCCACAGTATGTTTAAATATTTTAAATTCCATTTAGCATCATCAATTGAGATGTAGTTTTAAGCTGTGAGTTTAATTCAGCTGTTGAGTTTTGTAATAATTTTTTGTGAGATAATTAATGGGACCGAGATAAAATTTTAAGTTGTGGTAGGTAGGTAATTAATAAACATAGCACTGAAGCAAAACATCGTGTACCATATGGTACTAGCCGACCCTTTTCCCTAACACGTGGACGCTGGAATGTTTCGAAATGCAAAAACAACTTCAGACTTTGCACGTGCGGCTCATCGGCGGCCCGGCGTTCCTTTTGATCCATACACAGCTGGAGTTTCCGTCGGTTCCCTAATCCCATGTCTGGGATCAAGTTTTGCTGTGGGGGACTCAAGTCGGCATGACAGACGGTTTTCGCATCTGTGTGGGGGTGTTTCTGTTCTGGAGAGGACATAAACATCTCTAGAGGGCTCGGAATTCACCCCCCTCTCGTTGTCAGCGGCGGTTCTGTGGAGCGAAGCGAACATGGATTTTAGGAGGATTCGGACTCGAGAATCGACGAGAGACAGACGTCTCTGTTTTGCCATTTTGTTACTTTGGCTTCAGGCAGGATTCGGTTGTCGATGGCTGTGCCCTTAATTATCTTTTTAAATTTTCTTGTAAATATTTAATTTCTTTAAATAAATAGTTTAATTTTAAACCAGCTGTCCGTCAAATTCTTACATGACGGTACAGCTTATTAATATGGTGGCAGCGGGGTTGATTAGATTAAAACAGCCTCGACAAGTAAATCGAACCTGCCGTTTTGCCTGAAAGAGAAGGCCGATAGAACTTCGTAACCAGAAGTTCGGATTGTCATTTCCGCTGTCGGATTGTCATTTTCGCTGAAACCTGATAGAACTTCGCAACCAGAAATTCGGACTCGAGAATCGACGAGAGACAGACGTCTCTGTTTGCCATTTTTACTTTGGCTTCAGGCAGGATTCGGTTGTCGATGGATGTGCCCTTAATTATCTTTTTAAATTATCTTGAAAATTTTTAATTTATGTAAATAAATAGTTTAATTTTAAACCAGCTGTCCGTCTAATTCTTATATGACGGTACAATCGTACTATTGACTAAGGACAGAGTTTCCGAAAGGATATATCCAAAAACAAAGCGGAACCACCTTTGGAAGAGCAAAGGATTAGCAACCGGAGGGTTGCGAGTTTGAATCCAACCCAATACCGTTATGTACAAAGAGGGACTAGTACGCGCTAAATCTGTCGGGGCCTCAACCATTCTCTTGTTGACGTGGTGTGGAGGTTTGGAGAGTGGGTTGCCAGATCAGGTGTGACCACGTCATCTAAACGTTGTTCAAAATGACGAAGCGCTGTCTTTGGAAGGTAGATATGTTAAGTAAAGTCACACTGAAGCAACACAACGGGCAATTGGAGATGGTGGGGGTATTTTTGAAATTAACGTCACACAATGGAGCAAGCGACACAACAGGCTACTGGTGAAGGTCCGGGATCAACCGCCGAAGGGAAGACACGAGGACAACACATGGTAAATTTTGAATCACGGTCAGATGATCTGGCACCCCACTCTCCAAACTTCCACACGATACTAACGTGAAGACATTCGAAGTCACGCCCGATTTAACAGGCATCAGCCCTCTTTGTAAACGGGTTAGAGGAGCATCGGATTAGTCAATGACGTTAAATCCGTCTTGGCATCAATTGTCCTCACGTTTGCGTGGTGTGGAAGTGTAGAAAGTGGGGTGCCAACTCAGGTGTTGCCTCGTCATCTGACCGTGCTTCAAAAATCAGTGGATCTTTCACGTTAGGATTGATCCCGGACCATCGTCAATAGCCCTTTCACTTGTCGCTTCACTTAATTACGATGCATTCCTTTGTGAACGACGTACTGTAGTTTGATTTGTCCTTGGATCTTTTCCTTCGGGATTAATTCCGATTACCCGTTGCTCCAGTGGGACGTTAATTCACTACCTATCTGCCTACCAACACTGATCGCATGGACTTGCAGTTGAAGCAGCGAGAGGACGTTTGTCGCGAGAACCAGTTTAACGCTTATCACAGCCGTAACGGTAAGTCGAGAGTCGTACCGAAAGGTGGATGTCACACACCAAGCAGTCCCACAAAGGATGCTGCCCCGACGAACGGAATATCGAAAACTAGTTTGCAGGTGAGCGCGCCTCGCAAGTCGCCGTCCGTAATTAAAATAGGATCGTGTGTCGAAAGTAAAAGAGATCGGGCCCGATGGTATGCGCGAATTCGCTCATCGTCGCGGGGATTCTTGAAACAACAGCCGGCGATGTCGCAAGTGCTGCTCCGTTCACGCATCGATGAAACCGCGTCGGAATGAGTAATGAAAGCACGCCTGATATGTGCATATTTTGAACGCATCCCTTCGTAAACTTTTGGTTGCCCCCCCCCAAAGTCACAACAGTGAGGAAAATCTAACAATAGGAGTAAACTGAAATTTTACGTGGCTCTATTAGAAGTCCTGAATCGATTACGTCACATTACAATATAATAAGGGTCCTGTCAAATGCCATTTATGAATTTTCTCTACTGTTAAAATTGGTCGATTAAAGAAGGGTCGTTCGGGTTTTTTTCCCGCTACTGTCCGTACCTATCTGAAGTTTCAATGGAACGTATGTCAAATGTTACACCTTTATTTCAAACTATCAAAACGACCTGATATTTCAAAAGATATAAATTTACGACAGGTCTATTTAGGACTAAAGATAATGAGATCAAGCAACATGAAAATTCTACACTCTAGATATTCGCAATACAAAAAGAATCCGTGGGGAAAGATCGGGAAAAACCGGCCTCTAGATCGGGATCTAAACACTTTAGTTTAAGCATCCAATCAATTGCATCGAATACATTTGTAATATCTTACTGTCCGTTCATTGAGGTACGAGAAAAATCAAGAACTAAATCTATATAGGGATCAAGCACGACACTTAGCGCTCCCGATGACAGTATCTGATTTTATTTCAGTTGCAAGCCGGGCAAACCTGGAACGCCAGGGATTATTGGAGAATTTCGACGACGAGGTTTCGATCCGGTTAATCGAAAACGAAGTCCGAGCACCGGAGTCTGAGCTACAGTTGCCTCTCCCAGGCAGAGAGACCTTGACTGTCTCATTAGAGGCACGCGCTATGATAGATGCCATACATAAATGGCTTGATGATGGTCTCAGGGCCAAGAATGTACAGCTCCATTACAACATCGATGAGACTTTAGTGCCTACAAAAAAGACCGTTATTACAGACAACTTCAAAGCCATCACAAGGAGCTCGTCTTTGGCTTCAGTCTAAAGGCGAATGAAAAACTGATTATGACCTACCTATTTTGAAATACCTATATGCGACTCTCGATCTACGACACCGATTTGTGACAACTGACTTTCGACACCTGATATTTGACACTCAATATTCGACTTTTAAATAGACTTTGGTTCATCGTTTTCACCGCAAGCCTCTAAGAGAGATGCTATATTGTTTCGAAGCATTCATTCGTTTCAAAGCAGCAATAGATTAAAATTATTATGAAAACCTGTTTATATTCGCATGCATTCGTTTTGATAACATTAAACACTCCCAACCTCCATTCTGAGTGACTTCTTCCAATTCAAATGCCAAGATATTTTTACTTATAATTCAATGAAATGTAATGAAACAAAAAAGGATTGAGAGATTGAGAGAGAGAGATTAAGAGTGGCACTTGGTTAGATCCCAGGAAGAGTGGGCCCTCATCTCTTCTGGCACCCCCTATTGGAGAAGGGTTCGGGGTACAATCTTATCGCAGCTCTTCCCTTTCTATAGGCAGCTCATACGTCATATGCTCATCAAGAATCTCGGAATTTGTGTAGTGCTACATCACGTCCAAAATCTGCATTGCCAATAACGAAATTAAAAAACTTCGTATATATAACGCCAAACAGCAACCTTTAACTCATAAGAGCAATTGTTACAGATACAGATTCTTTGAACAACAAATTGCTATTTTTGATGCACCCAACCACCCTTTAAAGTTGGTTTCCCCTCCTGGTCATTGTCTCGGTGAGGTACCTCGTCATTAGAAAAGGTCTTAATTTTAAGGGTCTTAATTTCGTCATCATAAAAAAACCGGCAATCTCTCGATGACGAGATATCTCGTCATTACGACAATTGGTCAGATCGTGATGAACGAGTTTTATCGTTGAAACCACTAGGAGGGTAAGGGGGATTTCGAGGCACCCTCTTTGTATCAAACAAAGTTCAATGCACAGTCGGAGAAAAAAAACCGAGCCACCTCCTTTAATTCAAGCACTATTCATACTATATATTCAAATGGATCATTCAATTCAATGGATAATCGGGAATAACGTCCTTTCCAAATTCAAATTCAAGAAAATTGCAAGGGACATCATCATATCAAACATTTGCACAAACAACGAAATATAAAATGAAACATACCATGTTTTGGCGCCATAATCAGATTCTACATCGTTAAATTAGACTAAATATGAAATTTCATGTCTTTACTACGTTTATTTCGGGAGATATTCAATCCTAAAGTTGATGTCATCAGGCATTATCTTTACATAGAAAGTCGTTACTCGTAGATCGAGATTATTTGTAGTTATCGCTATCCGAATTTCAAATGTGAACACTATTTCAAACGTCTTTTTCAGCAATCCGAGAATTAATGCATTTGTTACGCAAATGCCAACAATTTGAGAATTACATTATTATAATAACTATGCAAAATCAAACGATCCGAAAAAATTATTATCCGTGGTTTGTCAGACGTTTATAAAACTTTTGGTTGTCCCCTAAAATCTTAATAATGAGGAAAATTAAATGTAGCGCAAAAACTCATTATCGGAATGAGCTGAAATTTTGTATGGTCATAATAGAGTAAATGTCTAATATAGTAAGACCCGTTGTATTGCTTCAGTACGACGTTAATTAAAATTTCTTCCCTACCTAACAAAAAGATAAAGATGAGGTACGTATTTTAATTAACGTCGCACTCGAACTCTCTCCTGACTTCCACACCACGTCAACGTGAGGACACTTGAGGCCACAACAGTTTTAACGTGCACCAGCCCCCTTTGCACACGATGGTCTTCGGTTGAAATCGAACTCGCAACCCTCCGGTTGCTAGCATGTTACTCTTCCAACCAGGCTACCGCGGCCCACATAAAAGGTAATGGTAATTTTAGTTAACGTCGTACTAGAGCAACACAACGGGCTATTGACGACGGTCCGGGATCAATCCCTTAAGGGAAAGATCCGAGGACAACACCTCGTAATTTTGAACCACGGTCAGATTACGAGGCAACACCTGAGCTGGCACCCCACTCTCCAAACTTTCACACCAACCCAACGTGAGGACTTTCGGCCACGACAGATTTAAGGTGCACCAGCCGCCTCTACACCACACGCTTACAAACATCCATGCCCGGACCCGGATTCGAACCAGGAACCTACCGATCTAGAGGCTAACACCTTAACCACTATACCGGTTGGTCGGCTGTAAAAATAGGGAGATGAAGCGGAATACGTGATACTATATTAATTTTATAGATATTTCTGGAAAACCCAGAGTAAACCCAATAGAGGATATTAAGTAGTTTAACGTTACACTAGAGCAGCACAATGGGCAATTGGCGACGATCCGGGAACAATCCACAAGGGAACGATTCGAGGACAACACCATGTCATTTTGAACCACGGTCAGATGACAGCAGAAAAATCGGATTCCCTCTGAGAAAATATATCAGAACGTTACCACGTTCGAGAAATGAACTGAAGAGGAATGTTAATCCGTCGGATATTCCGCGCAAGAAGTACGCAGTCTTCTTCCCAGACGTGTAGTAAATAAGGATTAACCGCGACACGGTTACTGAGCTTTTCCTCCGCTTTTAACACCGGGGGAAACTTGTAGTTGGCATACGGAAACAATGACATTTCCAACTGTGTTTGTCTAGCGATTCGGGTGAGTTAGACGTATTTAAGCGATTTTCTTGTGGGTGAATAATACACAGTCGCGGATTCTCATTGTTTCTGGAGGATGGAAAGAGCGTCTCCAATTACGCCTGACTTATTTTGGGGCTTCTTGTGGGTTAAATGGGAAAAACACTGCGATTTATATTACAAAATATGCGTGAGAGCTTTCTCTGTGGTTGTTTTTCTAATCTAATCCCTTAGATTTAAATAAAAGTTATTATGTTTTCAGATGTTTCCGTGCTGATAGAGAATATGTAAATGGTTGTTGATGTTCGTATTTCTCATTTTTGAATGCTGGTAATGGATAATAAAGCTGCAATTATGTTGTTAAATACATTACCTACGAATAAGTATTAGGACACCCATGCAAATGACGATATCTGCGGCCCTGATATACGTCGCCGACCAACCGGTATAGTGGTTAACGTGTTAGCCTCTAGATCGGAAGGTTCCTGGTTCGAATCCGGGTTCGGGCATGGATGTTTGTAAGCGTATGGTGTAGAGGCTGGTGCACCTTAAATCTGTCGTGGCCGAAAGTCCTCACGTTGGTGTGGAAGTTTGGAGAGTGGGGTGACAGCTCAGGTGTTGCTTCGTCATCTGACCGTGGTTCAAAATTAAGAAGCGTTGTCCTCGGATCTTTCGTTAACTATTAATAGAACGAAAATTACGAGGTGTTGTCCTCGAATCTTTCCCTTAAGGGACTGATTCCGGACCGTCGTCAATAGCCCGTTGTGTTGCTCTAGTACGACGTTAACTAAAATTACCATTACCATTACCATTACCGGACCGTCGTCAATAGCCCGTTGTGTTGCTCTAGTACGACGTTAACTAAAATTACCATTACCATTACCTAAGAAAGCGTAGCCGTGATCTAGCGGACGTGATGTATCGGTGGGTGACGTCACTAAAACGTTGTTTATACTAACACATGGTGTTGGTTTCCTAGAGAACGTTGTTGTGAGCGTAACGAAAATGATCGGAGCCGCCATTTCCATGATTGTCGTCATAGCGGTCTCAAACAGTTGGGGAACGTTTTTTTCTATTGTAGCGGCCAGATTTCATTTCCTGCTCCAAACGATTCGAACAAAGAAGAGCGAAATAAATAAACATTTTTGACTGTCATTGATTAATTCGTTTTTGTAAAATCGGGATCGTTAAACACAGAATGAAAATTTCAACGGATTTTAAATCTGCGGAAAATTTGACACCAGATCGATACCTTAAATGTGATTTTCTTTAAATAAATAATTAATTATTTAATAAATAATTAAATAATCAAATGGTAAATAATTGAATAATAAAACTGTTTTTGATATCGAACTGGCGTAGAAATTTACGCTGATTTGAAATCTGTTGAAATTTTCACTCTACCTTCAACGATCCCGAAGTTAGAAACTTTAAACTAGAGAATAAAAAAACCACTTTGTTTTGTTTCTCGAATAAAATAAACCACGACAGCCGTCTGTGTTGTCCATTCTCCAACGTATTCTGTCCGTCTAAGTTGATACATCTGGATTATTGTTTAGACGGCCGTCTAGTTATGCCCGCGGCATCATGACGTATCACGGCTGTTATATAACGGCTCCACTTACTTAGGTAATGGTAATGGTAATTTTAGTTAACGTCGTACTAGAGCAACACAACGGGCTATTGACGACGGTCCGGGATCAGTCCCTTAAGGGAAAGATACGAGGACAACACCTCGTAAATTTGAACCACCCAAAGCTTTAGGAAGATCCCGAACCGTCATCAATAGCGTTGTGTTACTCTAGTACGACGTAAATTAAAAAAAGTACCAAATTATTTTATCTAACTCGCACACCACGCCAACGTGAGGACATTTAAGGCCACGACAGATTAAACGTACATCATACCCCTTTGTACATGATGGATTCGAGCTCGCAACCCTCTAGTTGCTTATCCATTGCTCATTCATCCGGGCTAGCTCGGCCCACGGACGCGGTTATGATCTCGGCGCTGATATCCATCATATAAGTTTCAAACCTTCAAAGCCTCAGCTGCTCGCGCGAGGGTCGAACCCTCATATTTCTATGACACCTGTAGCAGGGTGGGCGTGTTTCCGATTCCAATTCACGCTTCCACCCAAAGAAAAAATTAAGCAAACGAACGCCCGGATTTCTCTCCAAATTAGTCAGAAGCGTGGGCCCTTGAGCAGAGTCAATGTTTGGATTGCTGTCGGGTTACACGGTTTGGTGACGCATCCAGGCGGCACAAAACGCCCGCTTTCAAAGAATTCCGCTTCCAGAAAGAAGAAGCGCGTCGTTTTTTTTCTTCTTCTTCTTCCAGATGACTAGCCACGGTTGCTTTGCATATGGGAGAAGATGATGAGCTTCGGGTGCATGGGAGAGGACGGTGGGCGTTTACTCTCTTGTGACCAAAGTCAATGATCGCGTTTGATGGGGAGGAAGGTGGAATTTTTTTTCCATGGATCGAATGACCCTTCCAGCACTGATTGGCGAGAACGTGGCGGTATCTGCGTTATCCTGGACCACCATGGGAGATGCTGCATCGCACCCTTACCGCGAACTGGGGGATGGGACATTGATTAACGGACTTTTAATTAACGTCGTACTAGAGCAACTCAACGGGCTATTGACGACGTTCCGAGACCAATTTCCTGAGGAAAGATTCGAGGTAATGGTAATGGTAATTTTAGTTAACGTCGTACTAGAGCAACACAACGGGCTATTGACGACGGTCTGGGATCAGTCCCTTAAGGGAAAGATCCGAGGACAACACCTCGTAATTTTGAACCACGGTCAGATGACGAAGCAACACCTGAACTGGCACCCCACTCTCCAAACTTCCACACCAACCCAACGCGAGGACTTTTGACCACGACAGATTTAAGGTGCACCAGCCGCCTCTACACCATACGTTTACAAACATCCATGCCCGGACCCGGATTCGAACCAGGAACCTTCCGATCTAGAGGCTAACACCTTAACCACTATACCGGTTGGTCGGCTGGAAAGATTCTAGGATGACACCAGGTAATTTTAAACCACGTTCAGATGACGAGGTCACACTTGAGCTAGCGCCCCTCTCCAAACTCCCACTCGTCATCTGAAAAGTTACTTGGTGTTGTCCTCAGATCTTTCCCTTGAAGGATTGATCCCTGACCGTTGTCAATAGCCCGTTGTGTAGTTACAGTACGTTAATTAACAATTACCTTACCAGACATGCTGACCAACCGGTCAGGTAACCACCTCCAGATCGGAAGGGCCGACCAACCGGTATAGTGGTTAAAGTGTTAGCCTCTAGATCGGAAGGTTCCTGGTTCAAATACGGGACAGTGTATGGACATGGATGGTTGTAAATTTAAATTCCCAAAAAATTGCATTTGTTTCTACTCCAGGTGTGGAGTGACTTTTGTCAGTATAATTTTCTTTATCAGTTTATATTACTAGAGTGCTTCGCCCGCTGCTCGCTAACGCTCGTCAACTCCCGGGGATTGCTACACAATCCCATTTGGTTTGCTTCGCAAACCAACACTCCTTTCACAGATCCCATTAGTTTTGCTTAGCAAACCAACTTTCCTTTCGCAGAGTGAATCTCCTGATCAGCGAAACTATCTTAACTAGGGGGCCCGCCCCCTGCTCGCTAACGCTCGCCAACCCCCGGAGGATTGCTTCGCAATTCTCATTGGTTCGCTGCGCGAACCTATGCTCGCTTCGCTCGCATCAATGAAGACACGTGTCCTAGCAGAAGGGATTGATTACAAAATAAGATATTCCAAAAAAATATTTTTCAAATCTAAATTTGTTGTATTACATAAAAGATATATATACAGTACCTCTGGAATCATAATTTAAATGAAAACTTTGAGCAAATTTTTACTCGCAATGTGAACGCTGCTTTGGAAATTGAATACCCAGCATGTTGTTTGTGTGTACATTTCCCCAGTACTCGAGCCACCCATACACTTTTTGACTGAGTTTGTTGTCGAAAGTTGTAGTGCATGTGTCTTGTACTATAATTGTTAGCCTTGAAAAGGACCGTTTTTTAAATAGCCCTGAAAAGATCCTCCGCTTTCTTAGATTTCTATTACAAACCGCAACAGCTCGTCTAAAATTAATTTTTTTTCAATAAAATTTCATCCGATAACGCTATAGATTCAAATGACTCGCGAGGCTCCTAGTAAACAAACAATCGCACAATGTTGCCAAAACGCGGTAACAAATAACGTCTTTTTTGCGTGCCACGTAAGAGAAATATATATATAGATTTCTTAGATTTCTATTACGAACCGCAACAGCTCGTCTAAAATTAATTTTTTTTCAATAAAATTTCATCCGATAACGCTATAGATTCAAATGACTCGCGAGGCTCCTAGTAAACAAACAATCGCACAATGTTGCCAAAACGCGGTAACAAATAACGTCTTTTTTGCGTGCCACGTAAGAGAAATATATATATAGATTTCTTAGATTTCTATTACAAACCGCAACAGCTCGTCTAAAAATAATTTTTTTTCAATAAAATTTCATCCGATAACGCTATAGATTCAAATGACTCGCGAGGCTCCTAGTAAACAAACAATCGCACAATGTTGCCAAAACGCGGTAACAAAAAACGTCTTTTTTGCGTGCCACGTAAGAGAAATATATATATAGATAGTGAGTTAACGATGCACTGGACCAACAAAACTGGCTATTGGTGATGGTCAGATATCAAACACAAATGGAAAGATCCGAGGAGTTAGTTAAGTTTTTAAAAATTCCTGTATTAAAGTGGTTTAAAAGTGTCTTCATAACCTGTTTATAAAAATTCAAATAAATACACATAAACGATTCTGAGAAAATGTTCCTTAAAATTTAAACATTATAACATTACGGAGACAGGACTGCCACTGGTTCTCTTTATTAACCATCTCGATTAATAGTATGCTCTTAAAGAGTCAACCAAACCGATACGATTCATAGTCCTCGAGACCTACCCTTCTGAGATCTTACAACAGCGACTCTGCCAACATGTTCTGTTTATTCCATTTAAAGGTTCGACAGTTGGGGCCTCCAGGGAGGAATTTGTTAAGATGGTCCACACTTACATATCGTCTTGAAGAAACCAGGAAACATCAGACAGATTATCTTACCGGTACGTACAAGATTGGAACGTGTAACCAAGCGCTTCAGTCAACCAGTTTCTCAAGAGCATCTACAATAGTGACTATAAGCCACTATTCCACTGGTGGAAAGATTTATCGAAAGGATTATTGCCAAACTGAGTTTGATGAAAATACAAATAATTGATATGAGGCGCTCCTTTACGGATGGTTCTATGAAGTCTTGACGTAAACCTTTTAAAAGCAAAAAATATTCAAATTTATTGTTATTTCTAAAATTTGTGTTGGAAGATGTTTCTGAAATTTCTGTTTGTTTCAATTAAAACAAATAATATCACTTATATTTTGTATCCCATTTACAAAAGTATTCCATGTCCAATTTACCGTGATTAATAAACAATGTATTTTGAAAATATATTGTAAACTCTCCCTAAGACAACTCTTTTCCCTTAATATAGCTTACATTCATCTTGGAGTAGTTACAACTAATCCCTAATAATTCGATAACTGCTAAGAAATAATTTTTTTTTCTAAAAAACTAGGTTCTTTTGGATTAACGTTTTGATTATCTAAAATTTAAAAAATTGAACAATATATCTCTTGATTCAATAGTCCTTTTCCCATTTAGGACAAAAATGTAGTCGAGTTGGGAACAATTAAAAAATAAAACGTACGTGTGAAATTTATGAAGTTTTATGATACTGAATTTGAAGCATACGCTCTGTAATCTTAACAGACGGCTAACCTTATCAGTTTAAAACTTAGGACATGGAGAATGAAAAACGAGCTCTGATTTCTCAAGAGAATACATGAATTTTGACACGTTAACAGCTGCTCAGTCAGAGGATAATCTTATACAGGAGATAGAGGGCTTTAGCCCAGGTTCTTCGCTAAGCTCCCACTCACGTAAAAAAAAAATTACATTTCTTCGGTTAACACAAATGAAACACGTGTGGAAAAAACTGAGCAACAAGAAAACATGTTTAAAAAAAAAGCGTTTTTTTTTTTTTTTTTTTTTTTTTTGTTATAGGCTATATTAATAAACATTAGCCCCAATTTGGCGCTTTTTATTTCGACAAAAGTTTGTTTTCGGGGTCATTTTAGCTTATTTCGTTGTTAGTGTAATGGATTTCATGATTTGGGATGGGCCAAAATATGAACAGGCGGTGATTCTATTTCTTCTAGAATGAGATATTCGTCACAAAGAACGATTGTGTTCCAATAACCACACCTAACAAAATTAAAATGCGACTCGAAGCCGAAATGGTAGTGTAGCCATCGTTCACGCCGGGCCGACCAACCAGTCTGGTGGTTAAGATGTTAGCCTCTAGATCGGAAGGTTCCTGGTTCGAATCCAGGTCAGTGCATGGATGTTAGTACGCGTATGGTGTAGAGGTGGCTGGTGCACCTTCAATCTGTCGTGGCCGAAAGTCCTCACGTTGGGATGGTGTGGAAGTTTGGAGAGTGGGGTGCTATTTCAGGTGTTGCTTCGTCATCTGACTGTAATTCAAAATTACGTGGTGTTGTCCTCGGATCTTTCCCTTGGGGGATTGATCCAGGAACGTCGTCAATAGCCTGTTGTGTTGCTCTAGTAAGACGTTAATTAAAATTACCTTACCTTATGGGGTGATTCGAATAATCACCGGAAAGGTACTGCAACCAACCCATTTAGACTTATTTAATTGAATTTATGCAGCGTCTGCAAAATTCCAAAGAGGAAATGTTCTCTGCTATGCTAAATCCAAGTGCCCGTGAAATAAGTATTGAAAGAAATAAGTATAACTAATGATATTGGTAGAGCTATAACGGAAAAGAGTATCAAAAAACTACTCACCAGATGTGTTTTTGAAGAAATCTAAAGGTGGCTACACACGTAACTGCAAACTTCACAAGCATGCATGATCAATCTTTTTGTACAATCATACTTGAACGTCTGTAGCATTTGAACTGTACAAGTGGCTTGAAGATTGAACGAATTTTGATGATGCAAGCTTGAACAAGCTATGCTTGCGCAAGCAAGACTGAACGTGTGTAGGTACCAAGGATGTGGAAGTTTGTACAAGCAAACGTCAGTCGTGATTTTTACTATGTAGCTTAGTGCCATTAGGGATATTATAGTTGAATATTTGAAGTCTTCATAACTCCTTTCAGTCGAAAAAATCGCTATGTTACTGTCAATCTATTATAGTTTCTCATGATTGTATCTTTTTTTAATGAAAGGTGTTACAAGTGTCAAAAAAGGTTCAAATACGTTTCTTCATCCATTCTTTTATAATTATGTTAATCACGCGGATATAACTACCAATTCACTCAATATATTAATGTGGGAATAGGTTTTTATTGTCTTTAACCAGTCTTTACAACACGGGTTACGTTTTTTCTTTCGCATTTTTCTTCTTATATATAGGACAAAAGCAGCAAAAGCAAGTGCATCGTCGTCCCAACTCGACATTTTGAAAGCATTAATTGGCGCTTGTTCAAGCATACTTGTATAGTGTGGTGGCAAAGGGAAATTGCGTGGGCTTGTACAAAAGTATTGATCATGCAATGTTGTCAAGCTTACAGTTATGTGTGTAGCCACCTTAACTCTCATGCAAAAAAAAAATGACAGAGGACGTCACTAGTGTAAAGATCGATAGATGCTTGTCTAAAGAAACAAAAAACTCAAATTTTGAAAATTTTGACTTATGCGTTTTATGTGTGAACCGAAATAATGATACAAGTAACTTCCAGCTTCACAGCTTTTACTTTCGACAACATACTGCCAATCGGTCACCCTTATCTCATTGTCCATTTTAGAGTTTTGCCACAAAAAAGGGTGAAACTTAATCTCGCTTGATCTGGGGTATTACCGTCTCACTTTACGATAGGATGTATATGTTTCCTATTCTTGCCATCAAACATCTAGTGTAAGAAGTAACTAAGGAAAGCGAAAAGAACCACACAAATGAAACTAATTGAACTATTGGGGTAAAAAGTTAACTAGCTTTTTAAAAAAATTTATAAACGGCCCCCTATGCATATTTTGTTATCATTCTATATATTTATTTTAATAAAATAAGAATCATTGAATTAATTAACATTTCGTTAAATAAATCGTTGATTATGAAATAGGAAAGTATGAAGTTTTATTTTATTTCATTAACTTATACTTTGTTCATTGGCTACTGAGTACTACAGGTACTGACAGATTACTTCTTAACAGACTTTATTCATTCATATCTACACAATTCGTGCAAGCTTCAAAAATGATGAAAATATTTTTCAAATTAATTTCGGGGCCACGGTAGTTAGGTTGGAAGAGTAAGGGAGTAGCAATCGGAGGGTTACGAGTTCGAATCCAACCAAAGACAGTCGTGTACAAAGAGGGCTGGTGCACATTAAATCTGCCATGGCCTCAAATATCCTCCCGTTGGCGTGGAAGTTTGGAGAGTGTGGTGCCAGTTCAAGTGTGACCTCGTCTTTTGACCGTGGCTCAAATTTACGTGGTGTTGTCCTCGGATCTTAACCTTCGGGAGTTGATCCCAAACAGTCGTTAATAGCCCGCTATCGTGCTCCAGTGCGACATTAATTAAAAAATACCAAATACCAAGTTATTTTCGAGACACGCTATTTGAATGCTTAATGTTATTTGTTATCCTTAAATATTTCGATGTAAAGAGTTTAGGGTACAGCTACACTCTACGTTTATGAGTGATGGCAACGGCTTGGCGATTTTTTTTGGCGCATTTCTAATAGCGAGTTACGATAAATTAAGGCAACCCAGCTTTCATTTCGGTTGTTGTGGTTTTCATGGCAACCTCGGCAAACGGAAACTTTTAATTTTCATTTTGAATATTCTAGAAAGCTCTTCCAAAATCCGTTAAAATCGTTTGATTTCACTGATTTGTTAGAAATTTTTTCTTTCCTCCCATTAGTTATTTTGTTATTTAAACATCCTTTGATTGCATTGGTCTTTTAAAATCTTTTTCTGTGATACCATTGGTCCATTTATTTGTATTTTGACAGTTGTGGAATTTTTATATTTTATTGCAATAGTTTTTACAAAAGGATTAAGAGTTTTGTATTTTTGTCCATTTTCGTTTTCATTATTTTTTTACGAAAGAATTCTGACGTTATCAGGTTGTATTACTTCTTGCTTTTTATTCTTTTGTAAATCTTTTTCTTTTTTAACATGCGCACTGTATTTAGTGTAATTGATAAGTTTCAAGGTCTTCTTACCCAACATTCGTAGCTTAGTTTCTCTGCTGGTTCACAAATGTGTTTTGATATGTGCTTAAGTTTACTACTTTTTGTAAAAGTTTTTAAAAAATATACTTTTTAAAAGTTCTGAAATGTTTTTAAAAAGTGTGTTGCGAAAAAAAAATTTGACGGAAAAAGAGTTAGGAAATAATTTTTTCCTTGGCGACTTTACAAGTTCGCCAAAACAATTGCCAAAGCCGTTGCCATCTCTCATAAACGTAGAATGTAGCTGTTCCGAGTTTAGTCGTATATACCGAAATATATCACTTTAGATGCTTGCTGCAGTCTCTTACTTCATACCAACTATAAGATAAGCAGGCTTTCGACGAAAAAATATTCCTATCTTCCAAGTTGCTCACTGCTTTTCAGACTGCTGAAGAATTAAGAGTCGCGAGCTATTCCGTGCAGTTTTAGCAACGTTAATCTTCACAGTTCAAAAGAATCATGCTTAAGCTAAGGGGCAATATTTGGAAATGAATCCCGTAACAGTCGATTTCATGTTGTTTATATCCGTTGTTGCCATTCGACAATTAACAAATAACGTCGATTTCTGTGCCACGTGCGTTAGTGAAATCTACAGAGAGGCAGTATGTACCACAGCGTAACGAATCTCAACTATGAAGTACTTCTGGGACGACTGAAGTTTCAGCCCTAATGGAAGAAATAAAAACGTAGTACAGCGAGCAATGGGTAACTCTTTTAAGTGCACAGGATCATGTGACCAAAACTAGTAGTAACATTAACCTTAGACTACTTTCGTCTGCTGGTTGGAAATGAACATTCATCATCTGATTGGTCCACGGGAGAGGAGACGTCACATCCATTAATGCATCATCTGATTGGTGCTTTCTTGACAAGAGATTTGGGCAATTTCACCACTTTTGTCGGCATTCTTTACAAATGCGTATTCACACATTTCCCTTTTTATTCGACGTATATTGCCAAGCAAGGCAATAAAATGTCAAATCGGCAACAGGGTCAATTTTTCACAGAGCAGTCACGTGACTACCGGATGACATTGGTCACGCTTTTTTGAAGCGTCCTTCAATAGCCAATGACCAGTCTGCTTATATTTCACGTCTATGGTCTCTACTACAGGTCGTTGTTAGATCGATGTTCTGATAACTGACGTTAGACGTTAAGACACTCATCACCTTCTGGTACCTGTTCGCACTTAGAATCGTATTTAAAGTTTCGTAGCTATCTGAATCGAAATGAAACGCAGTCGATGACAGATCTGTTAAATGGTAAGATTGATATATCTTCAGGTCATTTTTTTGTATCGAAAACAGATGCCGGAACTCAAATTATAATTGATGGATGAGGGGCGGGATATAAGAACAGACAAAAGCTCAATTCTATTAAAACTCGTTCCATGAGCCTTGTTACTTGAATTGATGCAAAAGACGGGGCGGAAAGATGCAATAAAAACAATTATGTGAAAGGATTTCTTGCGAAACCTTTTCGAGATGTCAAAATTGAAGTTATTTATAGTACATAAAAAACAACATAAGCCAAAAATCCTCCCAAACACACAAATTGAAAAACCTTTTCACAACTCAATAGACAGATAAATATTATACAATTGAAGGACTTCGGACAACATAGTAGTTCAACACAAAATAAAAAATCCGTAATAAAAAATATTCTTGTCAAAATATTCAACATGCCTTGAGTAGTGAATAAAGCAAAACTTGAAAACAGACTGAAAAAGTTCACTATCTTATTATTTTGCCTCCAAACATTTGCTTATAATAGTCTAAAGGGATAATAGAACTATAGTATTTTCAAAAAGGAGAATTTGTTATATTCAAAAATAATAGAATAAGGGTATTTTTTTTTATTAGAACTGAGATATTTAAAAAATATAGAATAATGGTATTTTACAAACATTATGTCATTACGGTATCTGAAAAACTTAATGGAGTTATGGTATTTTTAAAACAAAGAATTAAGTGATTTTCCTAACATAATAGAATTACGGCGTTTAAGAAAATAATAGTTGTAGTATTTAAGAAAAAAAAAGAATTTATAGTATTTTTTAACCATAATAGAATGAAGGTATTTTTCAAATGCAGAATTGGGATATTTTAAAGATATATCATATTGGTATTTTTACGGTTATGTAATTACGTGTTTTTTATTAAAAAAATATTGTTTTTTAAAAACATAATAGAATTTAGGCATTTAAAAAAAATTAGAATTATATAATTTTTAAAACATAGTAGAATCGTAATATTAAAAGTAATGCAATTTTAACTGCAGAAAAATCATATGACGGCACATTTGTCTGAAATTATTACAATTATCGAGTGCAGAAATATATACATACGTGTTGGTTTAGCATTAACATTTCATACCAACTTCTAGAATCAACTAAATATTTCTCTCAATAGAACTAAGAAGAATCTGAGGTTTTTCAAATCAAGCGAAAAAGTAGATACAATTCATAAAAAGCGGATGGGAAAATCGGATTAAAGATTCTTCAGAATAAAACTAGGTTGATGTAATTTCGATTAACAATGAATTTTGAACCACAAAAAAATATTTATCTTACTAAATGAACGCTTAAAACTCAATAGAGACGAATGAGATTGAATAAGAAAGAAATTTAATTTCAGGACCAACCTATTTCTGAAGGGTACTCGTTTTGCGTGTGTGACGAACAAGGCTATGTTCGTCAAATATTTATGACAATCGATTAGCGTAAAACAAATATTCGAATTTTTTTCCTTGAAATTCACTTTATATCTCTATCACTTTTAAAGAATTTATGCAATGTGTAGGTGAGCTAATGTCAGAGGTTTATCAGTAAAACATAAATTAAAAATCTTCACGCTTTTCTATTTCCTAGTGAATAGCTAATGTAATAGACTAAGTATTCATCTAATTACTTATATTATTTTAATGGAACAAAACCAAACTTTTCATGCACCACAGAAGTACAACACGGAGTACTTCACTGGCCATGTTTTACCCAATCTTCTCACATCATTTTGTAGGCACATTCTTGAATTTTCAAATGCAGTACAACTCATAACTCATATTTTATTCTTAAATCGCAAAACTACTCTGTTTTAATGTTTTATACCTGCAAAATGTGAAGGCAACATTTTCGGAGAGGGATAGAGATTCCCATATGGACATTCCACTGACCTGACATTGCGGAAGAAAAATCTTTCCCAGCCCAAAAAACTGTTGATGGAACATTTGAGTGAGATGGGAGGGACATTTGACAAAAAATTCTAAGACCTCTGACATTCATCTTCTTTTCTGTGTTGGATTCGACAGAATTCATTTGATCCTAGATTTCCTCTAAGGTGCATAGACTCTTGGACATGGTCCAGCTAGCGGTATAGAAGGAATACGCAGGGCCGGTCTGGTGAGATTTTTATTGCACATGCGAGATGATGATTTGGCGCCCCTCCATTTCAAAGATTCGCCATATTGTTTTCCTCCTCCCTTAGAATAGCTTACTGTTAAATTAATTTATTTCATTACAAAAATGCGAACTTTTTACTGACAAAAATTTTTTCCCCTGCTAGGCCTTCACAAGCTAATGAATTTTATGACATTAAACACATCCATATTGTACTTCAAAATAATTATGCCATGGTGATTGGTTTACTAAAAACGTCAATGGTACTTCTTGATTTCGAAATAATTTAATACAGTAAATTAAACATTACATTTACATTGTAGTATAATATGTACAGTCACGGGACAAAAAATCCGACCCACGTTTTTTATTTCGAGCACTTTTCATACTAGATCAAATTCCAAAGGTATTCAAGGGAATAACGTCATCTCCAAATTAAAATCAAAAATCAATTGTCTTCATACCCAAATTTGCACAAACAAAGACATTTTTAGTGGAAACACCCTGTTTTTATGCCATAATCAGATTCTGCATCGTTAAATTAATCTGATTAGGAAGTTTTATGACTTTACGCCGAGATATGCCGATGTATATATGCCGAGATATTCAATGCTAAAGTTAGTTTCAATTTCAGGGATCATCGTATAGAAAGATGCTATGAATAGCATCTTCTAATTCTTTTTTATTTTTAATTTTAATAATCACTTTTAATTTTAATCGCATTTACGAATTCGTAAATAGAAAAAAATTGAAATTTCGTAATGGATGACATCGATATTAAATTAAAGGCAGGGGAAGGATTGTGTTCCTTGATATCGTTTGATATTTTAGGCGGTGGGGGGAGAGGTCTTAAAATCACGAAAAATTTATATCGATATATATAAATGGTTAATCATTTAATCATTGACTAAAATCACCCTAAAGTTAATCACTTTTTTGTGTATGTCGGGTTTTGTGTGATTTAAACTCCGGCCTTGCCAGCGCCATATACAGGGTTCTGGTGCCGTTGGTAAAGGAACAACTTGGCGGCCCTGTGTCAAAATATGTACAGTCAGAACTGGGACTAAAATTTAAAAGCGTTATTGGATAAACTATATACCTACTACTATAATAAAAAAAAATTCATTAAATACACTACATGTAAAATTGTAAAATCTAAAACCTATAACTTCATTTTTTTGCTTTACACGAGGCAAAATCTGTGATTATTTCGTAAAAGTTCATATTTTCTGCCACCTTTTCTAAAATGGATGAAATAGAAAGGCTTGTCAAACAGTCTTGCCCCATGCTAGACCGGATATAGTTTTTAATATGTTTCAACTTACTAAAACTGCGATCGCAGGACGCCACTATATGCGGTACCGTAAAAAAATCCTGAGGGCAGTTTCTATAGTCGGATAATGGATCTTTAAGATGATATTTGTATAGACACTTTAACAAGTCCAAGTTAGATAGCTGACTCTATATCCTCAATGAGTTCCACAACTTGGGTTTTGAAACATTGTATTTCATTAACTATATCTTCAACATTAGAATCCTTGGAATACTGAAGCCCCAAATCCCCCTCCTCGGACTAGAGTGTTTAATTATTTTGTCATTCTAATTATTATATCTCTTCGTTGGAAAAGAACAAAAAAAATCAGAAATTCTGCCTTTCTCTGTGTGGACGATTCAACCGACGCCCCTTTATTAAGGTCGAGCCCTAGGTTTCGGCACTAACCGGCGCCCCCTATCCCAATCTGTCGCATGGGCCTTTGACCGGCCCTGGGAATACGAAATAATTTAATTCTAACCTTGTAAATTTCTACTCGACATATTCATAAATGGTAGAAGGCATTCAGGTTTTGTTGTAGTATTTCCATTGTATGAGAGAAGCATTTTCTGCAGAGCAAATAAAGGTGGCGGTAATGTTCGGCGAAACGCGTTCCTGTACGAATCTCGAACATGACGTCATTTCCTTTGTTTTTCGCACACAATTTCAGAATGTCGCCAGTAAAAATTCCAAAAAATGAATTCCGAATTGACATTTGAGAGTTTATTGGTTAACGCCAATTAACCTTTGAACTACGGCTGGTACAGCAGTTGTACCATGATCGCGCCAAGAAAGAATTTAAACAACTGCCAGTAGATCAGTTGCATCTTGAAAATCATAAGAATCGCGCCAAAAAAAAAGAATCTGGACTACGGTCGTTACAGCAGTTGTACCTTAAAAATTATTAGAATCGCGCCAAGAAAGAATCGCGCTTGTTATATCCATAGCCGTATTCAAAAGGTTAAACTAAACGTTGACAAAACAGCAAAACTACATTTTAAGGTAATGCTGATATATGTTAACATTTGGGAAGCTAAGTAAAATATGCACATTTCGTGTGGTTTAACACTGAAAAACCCTCTCACGGTGAACAAGTTCTATTCTGATCGATCTTATCGAGTACATGGATGCTTATTTCAGTTTCTCTACTTTGCGGTATTCTAATTTTCCAATGAAAAAGTTAGATGGAACTTACAATTATTTTTTCGAATCGTTACTACTAAAGCTTGCTATTTTAAAACAGTTACAGTAGAAAAATTAAACTGCAATGTTTGAACAAATTCCAAAATTCTCAATAAACAAGCAACGTTAGAATGCGCTAAACATTAAATGATATTCATCGATCACGTCAATTAAAACTCTATTTATAGTTACTTTTTATAAAAAAAAAATCATAGTCGAGACTTATCCACATTTTGTCCTATTTTTGGCTTTGTGTCAATTGTAATACTTCAAAAATTTTTATGAATTTTGATTTATTTCTTCATAAGTTGGATAAATACGCTGTTGACAACATTTCAATGCTAAGAAAATCATGCATGCATATTTTCAGTGCTGGAACAAAATTCTTTCATCATCTATTTTATGAAAAGCTGAAATAAAAACACGCAAAAACCTAAAGGGAAAGAAATAATATTCTTTTCCACTGAGACTATAAAATATGAGTTGCTCAAATTATAGATTTATCACAGAATGATTTATTTTTATCAAGAAATTTTTTAAATTGCATTTAACAGAATAATTTCTTCATACGAAACGAAACTAAATGTTTTATTAAACAATAAAAACAAATACAAATCAAATTTAAATATAAAAACAATACTTTGATTTAATTCAAAGCAACATTTACTTATTTTGAAGCAAAATGTCTGACGATAAAATATGATAAACTAAAAATCTACTTACTTCTAACAAGATTATTCCACATAAGATGATATAATCCAAGAGCTTTTATTTTCAAGAGTCAGAAACCTTTAAGGTGTTTTATTTTTCTTTTAAGTCATCAAACTTCCAATTCAATCCTTAAAATACTTATTTTGACCTTTGCAAACTCAAACTTTAGACAGAGTTAACACACCACTAAAAATTTTCGGAATGTGTAGAATTATAGATCAGTAAACAAAACCCACTGATGTAACCTGTTCGTAATAGATTTTTCTCACAAGCATCGAGTAATCTATTGGAAATATACTGTCATATTCGAAATGTCGAAGGTGACGATCATCTGTCTGTTACGAAGATGTCACAAAGCAATGATATTTCAAGTGCAAATAAAGAGGACTAAAACAGAAGCGTGTTGTGTTCGTTCGAATTTTATCGGCGAACGCAGCTTCAAAAATCGTCAGGGAAAAATAAGAATATATTTTTTGAAAGTAAGGAAGGAGAATGCAATAAATTCTTCTGGAACAAGAAAAGAATAATTTATTTTCTTTGTTATTCGAATTCTTGTCTACGGAGCGAAACAGACGACAAACGCGTACATAAGAGATTATAGCGCTCGACTATGTGGCATTGCGTAATCCCGCACGACAACAACAAACAAGGTAAAGGGTGGGAGAGGAGAGCACAGGTGGTTACGAAAGAACTTCAAAGAAACGCGAAGGCAGGTGCAATCGTTCCGTAGCAGCCGATTCAAGAATCGTCGGAATCAGCATTGCAAGTCACTTTGCGAAGCTTCAAATATGTAGCTTGTCCACATACTTTGGGCAACAGCTAGCCTGTCTCACAACACGTCGACCTTCACATAGGCTTAGAAGCTCCACCTCTTTCGCTAAGAAAGAATATAAAGAAAATAATAATAATAAAAAGAATCGCAACTAAACTTCCTTGCCTTCCTTTGGACTCCATTCGAATTTCTATGCTTCGGGTCAGATTTTGTTTTCTGCTGTCTTGTTTTTGGACTCGCTCCACAGCTTTCGCGGCCGGAAGGCATTTTTGGTTATTTGTCGCAAAACATCCTTCACTACGATAGTCTAACCTCCGGGCCTTCTGCTAAACGTAATCTATCAGCTTTGCCCTATTTTTTCCACAGCACTGAGAAAGAGATGGCAACACTTGGAAGAATCTCACCTCTCGAAAGCGCAATCGCCAGCTTTCCTGATGACTCAAACACGAAGGCATGCAGAATTCGTGGATCTAATATTTTTTTAAGAAAAAATAATATTATTACTTATTTTTTATTAAAAATTTTCATTCTGAATGAAGGTTTTTTAATTCTAGCATCCAAAGTTGACAGATGATCAAAGTAGAAAAAAAATTCATCAGCTCATTTTCAATTTTGTTCAAGAAGCTGTGTTTAGTGTAATTTAGCTTTGTCTTTTTATTGCTTCTTTTGAAAGGGGCTCCTTTTTTAAGGGTGTGAATAATTATTTGTCTGCTCTTCATTTTCTTCTAAAGCTTCAAAGATCATTTTATAGAGACAAGAGGAATGTTTTCATAAATAGTTCAAATTTGAATTAATAATTTTCAGAAAAACGAAGTACCAACTATTTTAGGATATTTTCGCGACAAAATTGGTCTTTTATCAGGCTTATTATACGCATTTTTCACCTTTTCATGAGAAATATTTTAGGAAAACGTTTTTAGAAATTTTAAAGATGAAAGTTCAATTTTTAATCCTTTGATACTTCAAAAGAGGATTACTATTACATAATCATGTAAATTAAATAAATAAGCATCATTAAATTTGGTATAATTTTGATGTTACGTTACAATACGTTTTGAGTAGTGAAAAATAAAAATCAAAGATGAAAATCCTTTGCATGTAGAGAAAATTGAAAGCATAAGAGTATTAGCGAAGATGAACTTGTCACTTTTACTAAATTAAATAAAGTCTTGATGTCATTTTATAATGGAAACTACATTGTGCGTGAAAAGAAAGCCTAGCTATTCCAAGCGCAACGAATCAAAATGATTTTCGGTGGGCTATGAAGATAAACTTGTCCGAGGTATACTTATTTTCGTTGAACGTCATGATGAACGATACAGATGAATAGTAAAACATCGATTGGAAGATCATGACAGTTGTAAAAAAACAAAGGATTAAATAAATGTAAACATATATTTTTAAGTTTTACGTCTTCGGTTTTGAATACACACATTTTAGAAAACAGGTTGGTTCTCAACAATAGCCTTCTTCGGGAAATCAGAGTTATTAAACAATAATTTAGAATTAAAAAGTGAGAGGTCATTTTTCAATATTTAAAAATAAATCAAATCGAAAGTACAATAAACCATTATCAATGAAACGATAACAGGAATTTAAACCATAGTATTAAATTATTCAAAAAATGTGCATTATTTTGATACACATAGGTATCGGCCCATTAGTGCTTACATCAATGGCAGAGCTCTCATATAATTTTTTAATTTCGAAACCAATTGATATACAGGTGACTCTTTTTTACACGGTACTCTTATAGCACGGATTCCCTACAACACGGTACTAAAATTGCGACGACCATAGCACGATAATAGTTTCTGTATAACACGGTTTAATTTTTACCTATTGTTTGTCAATTGGAAGGTTAAATAGAGACTAGGGATGCAACATCGATGTCGATGTTAAATAAAAAAACATCGATGTTTTTAACATCGATGTATTAGAGTCGATGTTTTTGTAACATCGATGTTTATACTTGTCGATGTTTTATTTTTAAATGAAAAAAGTACCGTTATAAAAATTTCAAAAATAACCAAGTAGCATAATTTTCATAACCAGCAAATTTAACATACTTTAGACCAAAGTGGCCAAGGGTGAAGGGTCTGAAGGGATGCGACATCGATGTCGATGTTTTCAAAACATTGATGTTTTATAAAAAAAAAACATCGATGTATTGGAGCCGATGTCGCATCACTAGTTGATAAACCCGTTTTAAAAATGGGGGAAAAGTTTAAAAGCACTGAATTTTAAAAACATCGATGGTTTGGGGGCGATGCATTATCAACTTCGATGTTTTAATTTTGAACATCGATGTTTTGCTGCCGATGCCGCATCAATAGTTGCTAAACCACTTTTAAGAAATGGGGGAAAAGTTTAAAAGCACTGAATTTTGAAAACATCGATGGTTTGGGGGCGAAGCATTATCAACTTCGATGTTTTAATTTTGATCATCGATGTTCCAAAAATCGATGTTTTTGTATCGATGTCGCATCACTTGGTGCTAAACCACTTTTAAGAACTGAGGAAAAGAGTTTAAATACACTGAATTTTAAAAACATCGATGCATTATCAACATCGATGTTTTAATTTTGAACATCAAAGTTTCAAAACATCAATGTTTTGCTGTCGATGTAACATCACTAGTTGCTAAAGTAGTTTTAAAAAATGGGGGGAAAAGTTTAAATACACTGAATTTTAAAAACATCGATGTTTTTGGGGCGATGTATTATCAACATTGATGTTTTAATTTTGAACATCGATGTTTCAAAACATCGATGTTTTGTTGTCAATGTCGCATCCCTAATAGAGACCCGTTAGATTTTTTTTCACCTATCTGTCGTGTCTGGTCTGTTCATCTGTCTGGTCTGTTCACCTGTCTGGTCTGTTCGTCTGTCTGTTCATCTGTCTGGTCTGTCTGTTACGTGTGCCCTATACACGTCCACACGGTTTAACACATAGTTAAAATGTTTTTAAAACTTATATGAATTTACTTATATTATTTAATTATCCCTTATATAACTTTATTAAAAATACAAATAAATATGCTAACTTTTTCTATGTTTTTAGTACTCCGTATAACACGGTTTTAGTTTCCTTATTACACGAAACGCAATCTCTACTTTTATATAATTCCTAAGTTTCGCTTAACACGGTTTCTTTTCAACACGAACTATCCTACAGCACGGTTCCCATTTTACACGGTACCAAATATACAAAATTGTACGACCCATATGTTGCGTATAGCACAGTTTCCTTATAACACGGTACCATTTGACCGTGTTATTAAGAGGGTCACCTGTATATATATATTAGATACATTCATGGTTAACATACTCTTGTGCTAGTATCTTCACTCATGTTATAGAATATTTTGTCAAGTTCAGTAAAAGTCATCAAACCAGGTTTGAAATCACTTTTATTGGAATTCTTGACGCACCTCTATTTTTTTAAACTGCAAACACAGACGATATCCACGTGCGCTGTTGCCAACAGGCACTCGGAATACATTTTATAGAAATAAAATTTTATAGAGAATTCCTAATAAAAGCAGCAAACGACTGGAGCAGACTGATATCGTAGAATCTTGAAACGAATTCCCGTCAAGCAATATTACTGCTATGTCTTAGCAAACCTATAAATCTATCTTTACAAGACAAGTTTTATGGATACTGTTGCAGTTTATGTTCTACAAATCTTCGTCATTGAGAAATTTGTGTAGTAAATTTTTCGTCAAATGCAAATGCTTTTCTTGATAATATGAATGAGTAGAATGCTTAATTAAAGTAAGGGAAAATAAGGCGATTTCTAAGGCGTACTCGAAACTAAGATTGTCGACTAAAGTATGAAGTATTTAACGGATAAAAAAGCTCTTGGTGACCACTCTAGATAGCATTCAGTACAACTTAGATTAGGTTTGCTAAGGCTAGTAAATTTTTCGTCAAATGCAAATGCTTTTCTTCATAATAATATGAATGAGTAGAATGCTAAATTAAAGTGAGGAAAAATAAAGTAATTTCTAAGGCTTACTCAAAACTAACATATGTTGTTGTTGCACATCCCCCTGGTGTAGGAAAGCCTACACCAGGTCCAGAAGGCTCCGTCGTGCCAGATCCCCATATACTTGCAAAAAGTCCTGATCAACCAACAGCTGCTTATACGATGCGCCAAGACAGAGAAAAGGTGATCAGGACTGGCAGGTAGGGAACAGGAACAAGGAGGGAAAATTATCTCCCCGTTCTGAAATTTTATACTTTTAAGATGGCCACTTCGAAATCTGGCCATGGCCGATTGGAAAGGCCGAGGGCCACAGCATGAGATTGATAGTCCAGGGCGATTGCCAGCATACCAATGGTGGGATGGCGTACGGTGCCACACGGAAAGCAAACGCTGTTTTCCCAGGGAGTGTACCTCAGTGGGAGTGAGACGATTCAAACAGTCCATAGGGAGATCACAGCCATTCTTGGCGAGTACATCGGCTGTCTCGTTGCCATACACCCCGATATGCGATGGAATCCATTGGAGGCTTATTGGTGTTTTCAGGCCAATCTCGCAGAGAAGCTTCAGAATATTCTGGTCTGGGATATCATATATTTTTGGCCAATTTTTGAAATACTGTATAGCACTCCTACTATCAGTCAAAATCCAAATACAATTTTTATCAGTGGACTGTGCATAATTAAGGGCTGCACCAATTGCTATGATCTCCGATCTAAAGACTGAACAATGGTCATGGTTTCGGATGCTGCATTTGACCTTGTCCTCAGCGCTGTTGACTAAAAAGTATAATACAGTAAGATCCCGTTACAACAAATACCGATACAACGAAAAATCCCGTTATTACGAAAGTCATGGAAGTCCCCATCCGAAAAGCAATTAAAACAATGTTAAATGAATCTCAATATAACGAAATGATCGATTTTTGAAAATCCCAATACAACGAACTATTTGTACAGGCAAAAAAAGTTTTCCATTTATGGTTCCCTCAACTGATGCAGTTTCTTTAGATTCAATGAATTTAGTTTTAGTCGGGCTGAAACCAGCTGCTAAAATAAAGACTGGTTTTCTAAGAAACAAGCAGAAATTTGTCACTGTCGTAACCGCGTATTTCCTGCCTAATTGCATGGCAAAATTTCAGCTTCTTGACCAAGGCATCATCAGAGCTATAAAATCACGCTACAGAACCTTTTTGTTACGTCAATTTCTAAGCGATTTCGAGAAAAATATCCAAAGAAAATGCAACATGAAGGAAGCTATCGAATGGGTATGTGAATATTGGGATGACATCAGTCAATCAACAATAACAAACTCTTGGAAACATATGCAACCACAGCCAAAGACGCCAATTCAGTTTCAGAAGAAGCCGACTTGAAAGATGAATCAAATACGCAAGACATTCAGCAATATGAGTTAGAGAAAATTTGGAACGCTTCAAAAAATAAAACTTCGGTTCCTGACGACGTGAATTTGAAAAATTCCCTCAGTGTAGATGGGGGGGGGGACAACGTTTGAACATGTTATGAACTGACCGAAGTAAACATCATCCAATCCATTAAAGACAGCTAAGATGAGGCCAATGAAAATAGTGGAGATGAAGAGGCTGTGGTTGGAGATGATGTGCGCAATGTCGCTTCTTCAGAAGCCTTAGCAAGTTAGAAGACAATGCGGACATTTATTTCGTCACAAAGCGATGTGCCGGACTTTATCTTTACAAATATTCACCAACTTCAAAATTATTTACTCTCAAATACAACAGCAAACCTTGGTCAGAAGTAAATCGTATATTTTCTGTACTAAAGTTTTGTTTCCTCGCATTTTGTTCATTTATGGTTAATGTTTCCCAAAAGAGGCAAGTTAATTTTGTTTCAGGTTTAAAAAAATGCTATAACAATGGATTTATTTGAAAAAATTATTTTTCTCTGGCTGATTTCAATGAATTGCAATAAACTTTCTAATTGCAGCAGCTAATCATAGTATTATATGTAGTCTTCTTTCGAAACAAAAGCCGAATTTACGTATTTAAAATGTTCTTTTTTATTCGAATTAGCAAAATTTCGTTACAACGAAATTTCCGTTATAACGAAAAAATTTTACATATATTTTTAAATATATATATATATATATAATTTATAAATATAATAAAAATTATAAATATATATATATATATATATATATATATATATATATATATATATATAATTTCAAGAGCACAAGAATTTCCAAAAAAAAATTCAATAAAAGTCTTAAAAAATGATAAAAAATGAAGAAATGTTGGTGGATCAGGGCGTCATCAGGGAGGAGCCTGACCCAAACAACATAAAATGGTGTTTTCTTCATATGAGCTGCATTAGACTGAAAAAATTGCTCATACACTCCCCCAAACACCACCAGAAAGCAAGTAAAACAAAAACACAACAAAATACCAAAACAGAGCAGAAAACAAAACGAAATAAAACCCGAAGCAGCAGCCGGGTAATGGTAATGGTAATTTTAGTTAACGTCGTACTAGAGCAACACAACGGGCTATTGACGACAGTCCGGGATTAATCCCCTCAGAGAAAGATCCGAGGACAATACCTCGTAATTTTGAACCACTGTCAGATGACGCAGCAACACCAGAGCTGGCACCCCACTCTCCAAACTTCCACACCAACCCAACGTGAGGACTTTCGGCCACGACAGTTTAACGTACACCAGCCGCCTCTACACCACACGTTTACAAATATCCATGCCCGGACCCGATTCGAACCAGGAACCTTCCGATCCAGATGCAAACACCTTAACCACCAGACCGATTGGTCGGCTTCCACACTCGGAATAAGGTGCGTGCATTTGATTTCTCTCAGCGGCAAACTTGACCTCCGGGAAGAGTCGCAAATCAAAGAAAGGAAACGTAATAAAATTCTCTGGTCGAAGGAAGCGCCCCCACTGAGAGGATCTTACACCTGACTGTTCTTCGTTATAATATCTAAGAAGGAAAAGCGACTCGTGAGACCAAGTCCGTGGTGTGTTTGCATGAGGTAAGATTTATAGCTCTTTTTAATTGGTGTGAGTAGGAGGACTTTCACGGATATCGCCATTGCAGCACAATTATTACTCAATTCTATTGCGTGAATACGCGAAGGAGGTATGATAGATATCCCAGCGCCCGACTTTAATGCAGAACTGTCCAATTATAAACGGAGTGGAAGTGATCTGTATCCTGATCCTTCGGTGGGTGTCGTCCGGACCCATGCTGTCTTAGGACATAAGCACTTAAGAGTATGAATTATTCGACATGAATTGCCGGTTGTATTGGCTTTTTTTCTCTTTCTTTTCCTACTGGTTATCCCAGACGTTGACCTCGTCTTCTGACGGTGGTCGGGAATTACGAGGTGTTCTCCTCTGGTCTTTTCGCCGACCTACCGGTATAGTGGTGAAGGTGTTAACCTCTAGATCGGAATGTTCCTGGTTCGAATCCGGGTCCGGGCATGGATGTTTGTAAGCGTATGGTGTAGAGGCGGCTGGTGCACCTTAAATCTGTCGTGGCCGAAAGTCCTCACGTTGGGTTGGCGTGGAAGTTTGGAGAGTGGGGTGCCAGCTCAGGTGTTGCTTCGTCATCTGACCGTGGTTCAAATTTACGAGGTGTTCTCCTCGGATCTTTCCCTTAAGGGACTGATCCCGGACCGTCGTCAATAGCCCGTTGTGTTGCTCTAGTACGACTTTAACTATAAAAAAAATTTCCAAATTACCTCTGGTCTTTTCCTTCGGGATTGATTCCGGACCGTCGGTAATAGCACGTCGTGTGTCTCAAGTTCGACGTTTTTTGACTACCTGCCCATCTGATGGTTAACCAGGTAGGTAGGTATTTTAATTAACGTCATACTGGAGCAACAAAAGGGGATATTGACGTCGGTCCGGGATCAATCCCAAAGGAAAAGACCTTTGGATAACATTACGTAATTTTGAACCACGGCCAGATGACGAGATGGTTAACCAGAGGAAGCTATGAAGAGGACAATTCTGAAACTATTAGTAATTTATTCTTATCTCTACAAAGCAAATATTAGAAACGCACTGCGTACATTTATAACATTCATTTTTAAATAATAGCTAAAATCAACTTTGTTAGTAAGATTAACCAGGAAATGTGAAAGCATGGAGAGCACGCATTGGTTTTTTTTTATGTAGACGGTTTTTTGTTCAATTTAGATAAGCGGTGGCAGGTTATTGAATTCACAACGCACTGGAACAGCACAACGGTCTATTGGTCAGATTAGCAGTGGTAGCATAATCGTGTAACCGATTTCAACTCGCAATACCTCCGAGGTTATCGAAGGGCGTGACAACTTGGCTAGTATCATTTAATAGCTCATTGAAAAGCAAAAAAAAATTAATTTCGACGCGCAAAATTTGATTAATTGTTTAATGTTATTCAATTCTCAAAATATTTGACCGACACAATCATCGTAAAGAGATTTCTGTTCTCAGATAAATTCGCCAATTTTTCAATGCGTACAACGAAGTCTTACTTTAAAATGTAGTCTGGTGATTAAATATAGTACACTCTACCGAAAATATCGAAACACCTCGAAGTCAGTGTTAGATCGGAATAAAATTTAGAATCTCGAAGCGTGATAAGGAAATTATTGCACAATCAAATATAGAGGACTCTTTAGTGCTGTTAAGTTACATAAGAAATGTCATGAATTAGTATGTTGTAGCCCTTCGACAACGATACATGGTAGTTATACGGTGTAGCAAATAAGCACTTACGCGCAAAAGTTCATTCTTCATTGACATGCATCTTTTTACAATTTTTTTTACCCACATTAACATTCTTTAAATTTGGCCATGAATTTCGAGTCTCCCTGTGTCTAAAAGAAAAAGTCACTTTTGAAGTTTTGTAGACGCGATATTGATTATGTAATGATGATTACATGCTCTATTAGATGTAGAAGTATTTTAGTAAAGCAATTTCTCAAATAAGTATCGGAAATAAAAGAAATAGTAGACTAAACCTAAATCTAACTACCTGTGAAAGGATCCTTGGTTGACAGTGAGAAAACTTGTGTGAAAGTGAGAAAGAGTACGAAAAGGGAATTGAATTATAATCCTCTGTACAATTTTAGCCACTAGTAGTCTGTTAATCAATCACTCTACATCTGTTAAGATTACTTAGAAAAATATCTTATGAATGTCAGATATTGAATCCTAATAATGATCATTTGCTACTTCACTATTGTCATCGGAAAGGATAAAAATATTCTGGTGCCCACTATTCCTAATAAGATACCACGAGGTTGATAAAAATTTACTTTTAGCTGTTAAAATTAATCCTGCGCTCATAGTACCGATCAAAAAGAAATGCAAAATCACTACGAGTTCTAATTATGCAAATCTTTTAATTGCAGGGTTGTATTCTTTATTTTGATAATCTGGTTACGTCAATGCTTTTGTGTTTCCTTTCCAGTAATCATAAATAAATTCAGATTAATTTCAACTGAATCTCTTTATTACGATACTGCCTAGGGAACATAATTCGTTGTGGTGTACTCATCCATATTTTATTCCCAGCATAATGGATCAATTGGTGTAAAAATAGGTAAAAATGAGTAAAAGTAGTTTTTTCTCAAGATCCTATATTAAATATGAGAATAATAATCAAGAGACACATTTATCTTTGTTGGAAAATTGATCTAGAACAAAAAAATAGTCAGAATTATTCACAGAAATTGAAAGAAATGTCAATCTTTCCAATTTTTTTTTTTTTTTTTTTTTTGGGGGGGGGAACTTATTTTATTTATAGACACGAAAATCGTAATGAAACTTTAACTGCAATAAAATCAACTATTTCAGTTGATTTCAGTTTTTACCAATAGATGGCAGCACTACAAACAGCATTCATAATCTAGGGCGGATGCTGAAATACTATATAGAATTTGACACTGAAAATATTCACCGTTAACATCATTGAAAGAATTTCGCAAAAGCTTTTCTTTCATTTTCGGTTTCAGAAATATTTCTGAACTGTAGGAGACATTTTACTTAAACGTGAGCAGTTCGAGTGATGGCCGATTGCAGGAGTTGCGCTAAAAAACCTAGATTTTTTTTCCCTGGGGTGAAAACCTTATAGTGAGCTTCTCCCTCTTCAAAAAAATTATAAGTGGGCTGGAGCACGTTAAAACTGCCGTGGTCTCAAATGTCCTCAAGTGGTGTGGTGTAAATGTTTGGATAGTAGGGTGCCATAGCTCAAGTGTTGCCTCGTCTTCCGACTGTGGTTCAAAAATTACGTGGTGTTGTTCTCTGATCTTTTCCTCCGGTTGATACAGAACAGTCAACAATAGTCGGATGTGTTGCTCCAGTTAGAGATGTAAAGGCTGGAAAAAACCGGGTTTATTCCCGGGAATAAACCCGGTTTTTTGGGATGGGAATTTTGAATATTCCCGGAATTTTTCAGAAAAGAACAACTCAACTCCTGATTTACATTCCACTGTTTTAAAATATATAAGCACGATTTTAGAGTTTTTCTTCCACAAAAATTTTGATTACTCTGTTGGTTGTTGTAAAAGGTAAGTGATTTGAAGTATTTTTCATATATCCTTGTACTTTTTTTGTATAATTTTAATTCTATGACTTGGATTTCGGTTTAAGCCAGAAACAGAAGTAAGCGATATATTATAAAGCTCCTGAAATAATCTAAATAATTTAAAGAAAGAACTTTAAATTACTAGTGTTTGATCATGTTTAAAATATCAATTCTTGATTACACTTTTCGACTTGCAAAAATAAAATTACACTTAGACAGGAAATTTAGCAATTTTTCATTTTGATATTCTCTTTGCTAATTTGCTAAAGGTTTTTTTAGAAGAAAGAATTTTTTCTCAGAAAAACAATTACGTTTAGACGGGAAATTTAGCAATTTTTAAATTTGATGTTCATTTGAGCTAATTTGCAAAATAATTTTTTTCTCAGAAAAACATGGGGAAAATTTTCAATTTTGAAATTACTAGCCACCTTGTGTACTATGGTTAAATTATTAGGGAATCTATAATATCTATACATCTACAGTTACTGTTTCACTAATTAAAAGATCCATTGTTATAAATAAAATTTTGTTTTAGTAATATCTGTTCAACTTTGAGTGCAGTTGTCAAACGAATGAAGTAGTCTAAAAACATTATAAAGTAGAGTTTACAAATTCACACAATCTAAATACAGGGTGGTCCCGAATTCATGGTACAAACTTTAATGGTAGGTACAGGACATTGTAACAATGATTTATTGTATAGGAATGTATAGTCGCAAGTGACGCGGTGAGGCGAAAACAGGGGAAATAACGGCCGAAAGGAAAAACAAAGATTTTATTGAAAGCGTTGTTGACAAGTGTCATGTTTACAGTAATTGTTCAAAATTGCGTCCACCAGTATCGATACATGCTTGACAGCGTCGGTGGAGCGATTGGCGTACACGTTCAAAGATTCCTGGTATTTCACGCACACCTGCAGCAGCTACAGATAAGCGAGCAACGAGATCCTCATCTGAGTCAACTGGAGTCTCATAAACAAGATGCTTTAGATGTCCCCATAAAAAGTAATCGAGGCTCGATAAATCGGGAGATCGGGGTGGCCAAGGGACTGGTCCACCACGCCCAATCCATCGAGTACCAAACGTGGCATTCAGGTAATTCCGTACATCAATGCTGAAGTGTGCTGGCGCCCCATCGTGCTGAAACCACATGCGGTTACGAATGGCGATCGGAACATCATGCAGCAGTTGTGGTAACACTTCTTTCAGAAAAATAAGATAGCTTCCGCCAGTGAGCCGCGTGGGTAGTAAGTATGGGCCAATCAAAAAGTCGTTCACAATACCAGCCCACACATTAATACTGAAACGTTGTTGAAACGCATGTCGACGCGTTGCATGTGGATTATCGGTTGCCCACACATGGGAATTGTGCGCATTAAAGACACCCTCGCGTGAAAATGTCGCTTCATCTGTAAATAGCACATAATCTACGAAATCCGGCTACAACGCACATTGCTGCATCACCCACAGGCAGAAGTTCACGCGGCGAGGATAATCTGCCGGATTCAATGCTTGTACTTTCTGAAAATGGAAGGGGTGTAAGCGATTTTCGTTTAACACTCTGCATACAGTCTGATGACTCACACCTACGTCACGCGCAACAGTTCTTGTGCTTGACTCGGGTCTATCAGCCACAATGTTCAAGATGCTTTCTTCCAGCCTTGGAGTGCGTACAGCTCTTACTCGACCAGCGCCATGTCTGTTGACGTCGAACGCACCTGTTTCACAAAGTTGACGATGTAACCGTTGAAAAATTCTATGATCCGGCATTCGTCGATCAGGATACTCCGCGCGATACATTCGTAACGCAGCTCTGCCGTTACCATTTGCACGGCCGTACATGTAATGCATGTCTGCTTTTTCTGCATACGTAAAGTCACCCATCGTCTACGGCAGCACAATTGTGAATGGCGCTTTTCCCTACTGCGATGCATCATGTTCAACAGCGGCTAGACATCTACTGCCCTCTACCGGCAATGATACCAACCGATCACTCCATTTCTCTTTCCTTTTATTTCCCCTGTTTACGCCTCACCGCGTCACATGCGACTATACATTCCTATACAATAAATCATTGTTACAATGTCCTGTACCTACCATTAAAGTTTGTACCATGAATTCGGGACCACCCTGTATAAACTCAATAAGTAGCAAAATTAGTTGATGATCACGCATTTCTTTTGATTGTTTGCATTTTTAAATCCAGAGAAATTCCTTTGGCTTGAAATCTCTCAAGAAATAAAATTACTTCATCGTACGATTTGCAATGTTTTAAAAAGTAAACTACATATTGAGCCGAAAATAAAACAAACATTAGGAGCATTAACAATAAGTTTTCAGTGCAGCAAAATAAATTTTATTTATTTCAAAGTGAAACAAAAAAGATTCATAGCACCAGAGCTATTTAAAATTGCCTGTTTATTTTATTTGGATTAAAATTATCATTTGACTATATTAAGAATGACAAAGATTTTCAGTAAGCATTTAAATTTAAAATATATGATCTAAATCATGAATGAAAAAATCAATTCATTTGAGATCATGACTCGATTCAAAATTGTTCATTCATGCAAACATATTTTTAGCGATTTTTAAGTTTGTTATTGTTGTGAACCATTTGTAATAAGAGCTTTAAATGAACATATGTAGAAATTAAAGCATTCTGTCTTAATAGCAGTTTGATTCCTCTGAACAGCTTTATTATAGGTATTCGCAACATTTCAGTTTGACGAGTCTTTTGTAATTATATTCTTCAACTTTCTAAGTTACCAGATTCAGATTTTCTCCGAATTACACATTGTAAAAAATCACCAAATCAGAAATATTGCCAGTGGGTACCTATACTAAAGTTGTACTGATTCCTCTACTATAGTTTACTTAAGAGAAAGCACTTATAACTATGGGAAGAAACCAGAAGTTATCTTGTGACTTTCACATTACAGTAGCTTTTCAAAATAGTTATGTTACTATTACAATCATAATAAATGTAATTGCATTATTTTTTTTCAGACATCATGGTTCGACCATTATCTGACGTGTGGATGCATTTTATAGAATACCGTGAAGGTAATAAAAGAAGGACCAAGTGCAAGTACTGTGGAACTAAGTATACAGTCCCAAATGCAACTAAGATGTCTAAACATTTGGAAACTTGTAAACAAAAGCCCATAGTTCTATCCGTACCTGTTTTTTCAAACATTGATGGTGAATCATCACATGTGGGAAACCAAGAACTAATTCTTGAACAAGGGAGTGTTTGGGATCAAGACCAACCAAGAAAAATCAGCACTACTCTTCCTACAACAGCTTCTCTAGCTTCTCCTGCTTTTTCAGTGGTTGAATCACCCTTAAGGAAACCTATTCTTAGGTCATTCTTTGACACAATGACCAAAGTTGAGTCGGAGAAATTGGAGTCATCTTTCGCCAAGGCAGTATATTCGTCCAATTTGCCTCTATCATTTATAGAGAACAGTTATTGGCAACAGTTCTTCAAACAGATCAGGCCATCATTCAATGTTCCAAGTCGTTATGATCTAAGTAACAGGCTCTTAGATAAGGAGTATGATGAAGTAACTGAATGTGTTAAAGAAAAAATAAGAAGTGCTGAATTCGTTTCTATTATTACCGATGGCTGGAGCAACATTAGAAACGAAGGAATTATATCCTACATTGTAACAACGCCTGAACCTCTGTTTTTCAAATCTACTGAAACTAAGGCTAACCGACACACAGCTTCATACATTAGCCAGGAAATAATCAATGTTAAGCTACGTCCATAGTGCACCGCTTCCAGCTTCCGGCTTTATAGCGGCAGTTGAGCGGGGAGGAAAAGTAGCGTAAACTGTATTGGTGCGGTTATAGTGCACCTGCTTCCTAGCTTCCGCCTGCTTTACCCGCTTCCACCCGCTTTTTCCGGAATGAATTATTAATTCTTTTTACCGCTTGAACCGCTTACCCGCTTGGCTCGCTCGTTTAGTTTGCTGTGTTATTCCGTTCTATACTTCTACGCTCTTTGGTTGTTGAAACAAAATGGAAGCAGACAAAGATGTTTTAATTTCCACGTGTTTCTAAAAAGTGTAATTTGGGACAAAAGAATATTTTACATGATTATGTGGATCCAAACATCGTTAAAAGAGCATTTGCAACTTTCTTCATTGTTATAAATTATTTGGTAAAGAATCCATACGTTTAATATATTAGTGTGGGATCATTCTAATTTGCACTAATTTCAGATATTTTCCCTTCTACTTCGGAAATCAAGTTGTCAAATATATTTTTCCACTGAAATTCAAGTAATTCCATTTCTAAATCATGGATACCCAGCCACTTAAATTCGTTTTACTCCATTGTTTCGAATTTCGTTTTGTATGGATATAAAATAAAGTGAAATGCATTTTCCATATTTTTAAATTGATTAAATCTATCTTCAAAGGCCTTGTTTTATTTACTGAAAAATCATTAAATATTTTTTTATTGCATTTTCTTGAATGTCAAGCGTATTTTCCATTGTTATTGTGTTTTGAAAATGTTTTTGTAACTGAGGGAAATATTTCCATGATTTTCATTTCCAAATCCCTAGTAAAAATGTCAAGTGTCGTCATAAATATCCTAATATTCTCAAACATCATTAAAACAATGTGTCCATTTCCTTGAAGTTTTTTTATTTACTTCATTAAAATGCTGAGTGATGTCGCATAAAAACATAAAATCATTTAACTAATCTATATTTGAAAATTCGTCAAAATTATTGTTTTTTTTTTCATTCAAAAAGAGCGTAATTCCTTCTTAAAAAATGACAAACCGATTAAGAACTTGTGACCAACTGAGCCATCGAACATTGTTGTACGTCAAAATCCCTTGAATACTGGCAATCCACTTCTTCTAACACTTATGCAAATTGTCGTTTATTATGTTTTCTATACTTCTAATACAAGTTACTATCTTAGCGACCTTGAAGAACGGGACCTCACCAGCCTCGCCAAACGCGCGTTTTACGCGCCTCATGTGAACGGGGCCTTAATAAATATGTCTTTATTATTAGTATTTACCATATGTGTTCATTCTCAAGCGGTATTTTATAAATTTACATATTTTACTCAATAGGCATTCACATAAATTTTAAAAACAGCATTATGCATTTTCCATCAATAAATCTAAAACCAGTGTGTCAAGATTAAAATCACTTGATTTAAATCAACAATTAAAATCATGATTTTAATCAAATGATTTTTTTTTAAATCACTGATTCAAATAATAACTAAACACACATTTTTATAACTAAGTAAATAATGCACCACAGAATAATCACAGAAGTAGTCAAATGTGCTTTAATCTTTCTTCACTCATGGTGATTTCAGCACTAATGGCTACACCCAGCAAAGAGGGAACTGGGTCAATTACTGCATATTATAAAATATTGCAACATCCAGTTGTAACTTAGAATATACTATATACTGGAAATAGTAATGTAAACACACATGGCATCATAAATCTAAATGCCAGGAAGAGTAATGTATAAACATTCCTGATTAACAACACTCATAATATAAACACTTAAAGGAAGTATTTAACAGTTTGATTCAAAATTATAAACTAAAGGGGTGACTGATTTCATTAGCTAGAAAAAACACACAGTTTGAAGTAAAAATTTTTAAGGCTCAACTTATTCTTGTGGTGTGCAATAGAGATTAAAGAGTAGAAATATACATATTCATACACTGTCAGCAGGAAGAAAGTAAGATCCAATATGAATCAAAAGTAAGTGAAAATTTATTTATTATTGCTGCTCGGCAGTTTTATTATTAGAATTTACTATAGTCTGATTATTTCTCTGTACTATATTCTACTTCTCACACTATAGTTCAGGTCTGTCACTTACTCTTACTGATAAATTTGTTAACATGATGATGTAATTTACTCAAGAAAAGCTATGTAGGATGTCAACTTGTGTTTTAAAGTTAAACAAATGTTAAGTAAATATTGATTTACCATGTCACAAACTCAATTTTTTGTTTAAAAAATTTATATATTTTTTTGTAAAAACAGTTGAGAAACTACAGAAATTTAAGTAAAAAAAATCTGATTTAAATTAAAAAAATCCGATTTAAATAAAAAAAATTGAAATAAATTTTTTTTAATCATGATTTTTTTATACCCTATCTAAAACATTTTACAAAAATCCTTTGTGCAATTTTTTTTCAATTTTAATTTTTTTATCAACATTGATATTTTCTTCATGTTTTTTAAAAGAAGGGGTCGAAAAATATCATAAATTTATGTATATGATGAAATGATAAGTTTATAAAAATCAACGCGTGTGTCATTTAAAAAGCCTTTGTGGGCCAGTGTGACCCGCGGGTCATAGGTTCACCATCCCTGCAATAGATCCTCACGTGATAGCTCCATGTTGCAAACTGACAGGCGGTCCAACGCGCGTTGCACTATAACCACCCCCTGCTAGAATCGCACGGTTTTACAACGCTGTTTACAACTGCCGCGATTTAAGCGGTAAAGCAGGAAGCTGGAAGCGGTGCACTATGGACGTACCCTTATAAAAGAGATTGGACCTCAGAAAGTAGTAGCACTGGTAACTGATAATGCCAGTAACATGAAAGCAGCATGGGTTCTGGTCCAAGAACATTACCCGCAAATATGTACTATTGGTTGTGCTGCTCATGGCTTAAATTTGTTACTTAATGACATCTACAAGGTTCGAACTTTTCAAGTTATTATTTCAAATGCCAAAGAAGTGGTCAAACACTTTAAAAACAAGCAGGCATTATCAGCTGTTTTTACTTCCAAGCAAAAAGCTAAAAAAGGTTCAGTTGCATCTACGCTTAAACTCCCAGCAGAGACAAGGTGGTGTAGTACCTTGATTATGTTTGAGAGTCTTCTAAATGGGAAAGAATCTCTTCAAGAGACTGTGCTTATTGAAGAACTCGATGTTGACAAGAATATTAGGCAATTAGTTCTTGATAACGATTTGTTCTGGATGAGTATTCATAGTCTTGTAAATATGATAAGGCCTATTTGTGGTGGAATCAAGCTTATTGAGTCCGACTCTGCCACATTGTCTGATGTCCCTTATGTCTTTTTAAATGTAAAAGAATCTCTGTAGTCGCTTGTTTTAACTCCTTTACAGACAGAAGAGGAAGAAGCAGTTAAAAATTTAGTTGAAACACGCCGTGAAATGATTTGTATGCCAATTCATTATGCAGGATATATTCTAGATCCTCGTTACTTTGATAAGGATTTGGCTGATGACAGTTTTACATCCGGTTTGGATTTTATATCAAATCTAGCTATGGCGGAATTAACTTCCAGCATCATGACAGATTTTGCTCATTTTAAAGCACAGTATGGGGCATATAAAAATGTTTCTGTTTGGCAAAGTGCAAAATTGTTACCGCCTCAAGTATGGTGGAAGGGTTTTTTTAAGGGTCAAAGTTTATGTTCTCTTGCCTTGCGGTTATTTTCAATCCCACCTTCTTCAGCTGCTTGTGAGAGAATCTTTTCTGCGTTTTCTCATACTCACTCTGCAACCCGAAACAGGCTGGGTAATGAAAGAGTGTCTAAGCTTGTCTCTGTCAGATCAAATCTACTCTTGCAATCAAAATTAGAGTAGATTTGATCGGGACCAATGAGATGGAAAGCAGGGTTGGATTTTTTTTTTTTTGGTTTATACCAGGTATTTTTGGTTTAAACAGGATTCTTTAGAAAAACAAAGCAGCAAAAATAATTCAAATTGGTTATTATTATGAAATATATGCTAAAATTAATTGAAGTAAAATAAATTAGCTGATTGTCAATGTCAGCTGGTTGATATTCTAATGTAATTAAGCCTTTTTATTTTATGAAAAGATTATGATTAATTGATATTAATTACCACTTGTTATTTGATTTAAACCAATTGGTTTCATGGAAAGTGTATGATATAACTCTGATGGAAAGTGTGAAAATAAAAATATTTTTTTCTATGTGTGTTGTTTAAATGCTTACTGAGATGAAATCAAACATAATATAGAATTTCTTTCAGCTTGGGTTTCAGCACCTGTCCTTTTTAGTAAATGAACAAGTTGATTTTTCAGGATGATGTGATGATGCATAGTTTTTAAAATACAATTATTTTTTGTTTGATATAACTTTAAAAGCAACCTTTGAAATGTTTTATATTACTGTCTTTAATGATAGTTTGAAACAGGGTTTAATTATTTTATTACTTTGTAAGTAAATAAATGTATCATGCTTAATTAGAAAAAACTCATTGCATTGCTATTCTTACAAAATTTGTTTAAATTTGTACTGTGCAAGTTGAGATGAATTTCGAGGTTATTTAGTTATTATTTAACGGTATGAAAAATGTTAATAGTAAATGTAGTTTGATACATATTTTTGAGAAAGGTCTACTCCAATGATATCATACATAAAAAAAATTCACGTTTGTTAAAATTATACATATAATATTTAAAATGGCACAACTAGTCTGTCTTTCATCATGAATGAAATTGTAAAGGTAAGTAATGACATTTTTCAGATAGTATAATTTTAAGGTTTTATTGTAGGTGTTATAATTTTACATCAAATTAAAAGAATAGTAAATAAGTTTCATCTTTTTATAGAAACTCATTTTAATTATGCTTTAAATATTTTGTTGCAATTTATATCTGTTTACTACTTTAGTTTAAGAATTAATTTTAATTTGAGATCTGATAGATACTGTTCTGGCCAAGTTTTTTCCTAGACAATGATTCTTAGTTAGCAGTTTTATTGTATGATTAATGCTATTTGCAAACAATCTTAAAGATGAAACAACTGCTGATCTGCTATCTTTTCAAATAAAATAGATACAAGAATAAGAAATATAAAATCCACAGAATAAAGAAGTATTGGACTAAATAGCTGATTTACTTAAGAGTAAAAAGGTTATAAGTAATGAGTTAATAAAAGTTTCTCTTATATTTCAAAAAGAGTGAAAGACAAATTGTACGACATCACTTTTTAGAATGCGCAACACACTTTGCTATCTGCATTAGCTAATTGAAACAGAAACTGGACAGATTAAAACTATTTAAATTACTTCAATATTAATAAGAATTTCAATTGCAGAATAGTTTTTCAGTGAATTTATATCAAAAATTGTCTTAAACTCCTCAAAAGAGTACCTAGAAAATGAAAACTGATGGTAAAATATGGTTGTGTTTGTTTACGTTCAAAATTCCCAATGTTCCCCCAAAATTCCCGGTTAATTCCCAAAAATCCCGCGTTTTTTCCCTCCTCCCAAAAAATGTGGGAATTTTACATCTCTAGCTCCAGTGCGACGTAAGAAAATGTACCTACCTGGATTTAACCATTTTCATATTTTTCTTTTAAATCATGCAGAACTATTTTTGATGGGAATGTTCTTTTTTAACGTTGTACTCTGCCAACCGGGTTACCACCACAGAGAAGTAGTATACAGAAGGTTCACTGAAGCCATGACGTATAGCGCTCCAGTGGGGAAGCCTGTCCCTAATTGTGGGCGAAGTTTGAAATGTGTGGAGAGTACGAATTGAAATTCGTTGTTCTTGTCAGAAGCAGACGATTCGCGTAATATCGCTCTCTTTCTCTCTCGGCGCAAGTTTGTAATGCGCATGCGCGAAGCATTGCGAACGGAGCGCGTATCAATATTCTTACTTCTTAATTTTTCCCTTTCGGTTGTGTTCGTCTTGTGTCTCTTTTCGTCTTGTGGAATAAATTATTGTGTTCTAATTTATGTTGTATTAATTGCACACCAACGAACACCACAAAATGGTGACCCGCTATTAAAGAACGCACAATACCTGAATCCGGATATATTTTTCAAAATTATCCCTTATTTTTCTTCAACGTGCTGTGAAGCCTTGGACTTAAAAATGACCGACGTCAGCGCGGTAAAAATTCCGTCCTACAACTTCAGCGACCCTGCACTTTGGTTCCACATGTGTGAGAGTACGTTCGAATTAGGAGTACCCAAACCAATAACGGACAATCGTACCAAGTTTAACTACATTGCATCCAACCTTCCTCCAGAAGCAACGTCGACAGTTCGCGACGTCATCACGAAGCCGGACCCGACCGACCTTTACCAACATATCAAAAGGGAACTAATCAACCGAAGTGGCGAATCATCACACCAGGAAATTCGGAAACTTTTAGCTGGCGAACAATCAGGAGACAGGAAGCCTACTGAATTGCTCCGCATCATGAAGCGACGTGCCGAATCGCATCAAGTGCCAGACGAGCTCATGCTCGAACTTTTTCAAACGCATCTGCCAACGCGAGTACAGTCCATTCTTGCAGCCATAACTCCTCTGACGATCGAGAAAGCAGCGGAAGTGGCCGACCGAGTACTGGAAGTGACGCCGATGCCGGTAAGTGCTTGCTCAGTTGCCTCAGTTTCCATGGAAGATCGATTATTTGCAGAAATTGAAAAATTAAATCTGCGCATAGATAACCTTTCTCGTGGCAGAAGCCGCAGTCATAATAAGCAACATCACGCGCCAGGTAATCGCAGCAAATCGCGATCCAGCCAAAACCAACACGACCAATGTTGGTATCATTTTAAATTTGGCGAAAAGGCCCAAAAATGCACACCTCCCTGCAAATTTAAAAAAAAAACGACCGAGGCCTGGTGTAGAGGCGACTACCACCTTGCCCAAAATTTCTCATCGCCTATTCGTACGCGACACACGTACTAATATACAGTATTTAATCGACACAGGTTCTGACGTTTCCATAATTCCCGCATCAAAATTACAAAGGAGAAATGGCTCGGAAATGACTCTTTCCGCAGCAAACACTTCCCCCATCCATGTATACACATCACAAACTCTCTCCTTAGATCTGGGTTTGAGACGCGTATTCACATGGACATTTTTAGTTGGAAATGTGTCCACTCCCATAATAGGCGCCAATTTTCTGTACAATTTTAACCTAGTGCCAAATTTAGTGCAGCATAAATTGAATGATGCACAAACAAACATAAACACTGACGGTATAATGCGCAACAGTAGCATCCATTCCGTAAAAACGGTATCTGGTAATAGTGTATACCATAAATTGTTAATGGAATTTACAGAAATCACACGACCTCCACGCCCGGATCAGGAGATAAAACATTCAGTTGTTCATTACATCAACACGACTGGTCCGCCCGTAACGGCCAAAGCCCGCAGACTTGCACCTGACCGCTTACACATTGCTAAGGAAGAATTCAAAACAATGATCCAATTAGGCCACATGCGCCCCTCGAAAAGCAATTACGCACCTCCTTTGCACATGGTACCGAAAAAAGATAGCTCTGAATGGAGACCTGTTGGTGACTATCGAGCACTTAATGCTCAAACAATCAAAGACAATTACGGTGTACCAAATATTTTAGACTTTACTTCTGAACTCCATGGAACCAAAATTTTTTCGCACATAGATCTCATGAAAGCGTATCATCAAATCCCTGTAAATCCAGAGGATGTTCATAAAACTGCCATTATTACACCCTTTGGTTTATACGAAAGCTTACGTATGCAATTTGGTCTGTGTAACGCCGCATCTACTTTTCAACGATTTATCAATGAAGTAACTCGAAACCTCCCTTTCGTTTATGCTTTTGTTGATGACATATTAGTGGCTTCTCGACCATCAGAAGAGCATATCGAACATCTACAGATTTTATTTGAACGAATACAACATTATGGCCTTACTTTAAAACCATCAAAATGCGTTTTTGGAGTCTCCTCCATTGATTTCTTAGGTTTTAAAGTTTCCGAATCGGGTATTGAGCCTCTTCCAGAACGTGTAGAATGCATCAAAAATTTTCCAAAGCCAACCACTATCACACAATTAAGGCGTTTCCTTGGATTATTTAATTTCTACAGACGTTTTGTACCCAAAGCAGCTCATATATTAGCCCCTTTAAATAAATTCTTAGAAGGCGTCAAAAATAAAAAGAAATCTAAACGAATTACAGTAACCAAACTTAATGAGTTACTTCAATGGACTGATGTGGCAGAGCAATCATTTACGAATGCTAAAAATGCCTTAGCAAGTGCAACTCTTCTGCAACATCCGATACCTGGAGCGAAGCTGAGTGTCTGGGTCGATGCAAGCGATTTAGCTGTTGGTGGTACTCTTATGCAACTGAATAAAGATGCCTGGGAGCCTATTTCATTTCTATCTGCCAAGCTTTCCAAAATCCAACGGAACTGGTCCACGTATGACAGAGAACTATTAGCAATATACACATCCGTCAAACGCTTCAGACATATGCTCGAAGGTCGTGATTTCATCATTTTCACCGATCAAAAGCCTTTGATTTACGCCTTCAAGCAGAAGCCAGACAAGTGTTCGCCAAGACAACTCCGTCATTTGGACTATATCTCTCAATTTTCAACAGATGTCCGCCATACAAAAGGCACTAACAACGTCGTCGCTGATGCAACATCAAAATATTGCAAGGATTCAATATATGTTCATCCCTCATTGGAAACATGTTCTCATGTGTTTTTATGTGTGGACTGTCACAAACCTCCATTGTCTCAGCCTTATACTGGACCACATCCTGTTCTTGATCGTTCGGAAAAGAACTGTCGGATTATTGTGAATGGCAAAACAATTTTTGTCACGTTAGACAGAGTAAAACCTGCTCATATTCTGCGTGACGATAGCAACATTAACTTATCTTTGCCTTCTAAATCTAGAGTCCAGGGAATCTGTTCAACCTCTCACAACAAGAAGTAGAAGAACCGTACATTTCCCCAAAAGGCTTATTGAATATATTTAATGTTATATTTGTACATATTAACGATTATCATTGTTTATTTGTGTTTACTCATTCATTTTCAATTTTTTTTTAACACATTCTATTGTTACGAAAATATGCGTATTTTTCTTAAATTTGTGTTTTTATATTTTCAATGTATATAATCCTCTATTATGACTGTATATCGTTCCTCGGTATCCCTCTTTCACTGGGGGGATACTCTGTGGAGAGTACGAATTGAAATTCGTTGTTCTTGTCAGAAGCAGACGATTCGCGTAATATCGCTCTCTTTCTCTCTCGGCGCAAGTTTGTAATGCGCATGCGCGAAGCATTGCGAACGGAGCGCGTATCAATATTCTTACTTCTTAATTTTTCCCTTTCGGTTGTGTTCGTCTTGTGTCTCTTTTCGTCTTGTGGAATAAATTATTGTGTTCTAATTTATGTTGTATTAATTGCACACCAACGAACACCACAAATGTTTCAATCAGAGCCATAGCATTTTCTATTTTCTAATCAGCAGACTTCTTGAAGCATCATACACCTGAATATTCTTTGCATCATTTTAATAACTATTTAAAAACTGTACTATCCATCAACAGAAAAGGTTGATCTCCAACCGTCCCATACATCTAGCTGTGTTACTACAATGTGCAGAGTGAGTGCAATGTTAATTAAAAATACTATACCGTCATCAATAGAAAAGCCGTTGTTCAAAAAACAGTTGAAAGGTAAATTGCTTTTGTTTTTCATAAAATATAATAACTTAGAAACTACTAATGTGAATTATGTGCCATTTTTAAAATCGTTTTACAATCAAGTAAAATTAGTAACACTTATTTTTGAACCGAAATGAAGGAAGGAAAAATGAAATCGTTCTATTTAATTTTAAGACTATTCGCCCAAGATAACTAATTTTTTTAAATCTTTCAGTGTTAGTTTGTGCATTTTTCATTTAATCAAAATCAATCGTTCTTAAATTTAAGAAACATGTGGTATTCAGAATTCTGAACATTTGTGCTCTATTCATCATGCAAATTTGTGTATTTGTTGATTTTTTAAAATTTACATTCTGTTTTTGTGTTATTAAAATTTACCTTTTTCTGAATTATAACCCATTTTATGTCAACAATTATAAAGATATTTTTGCAAAATTGAAATGCTGTTGTGTGATACTCACTGTGAACTTAATACAGAAAAGAAAATTAAATATAAAAGTTTGATTTTAATAATGATATTTTTTATACAAAAATAACTTGATTTAAATCAACATATCCTGAAACCAACGCTTATAGAATGTTAAAAGTGCACAAATCTATACAACTACTTTTTCTGTGGAATGTGTAAAAAGTTGCTAAACTTTAAAATTCCTAATAATTACAAACAAATGATTCAGCTTCTTGAAATGTTTAGAATATCTAAATCAACCAAATCCACTTAATTTATAGCACGACTTGGATACAATCCTGATTGTTATCAGTTTTGCCAAGGCATGCAGCATAAGTTCCTACATAACTTTTAAGAAAATCAATATTTCAAATTGTGTTGGTAATGGTAATCATGTATTGCTTGAGTTTAGCCAGTTTAATTGGATATCCATGAGCACGATTATAAATGATCCCTTTGTGTAAGACGGATCAATGAATCTCTGCAGTGCCACCCTTGCTAATACATGTAGCTCAATGTCATTGCTTATATTTGTTGTGGTTTTGGCAAAAATCTTTTTAACCTGATACTATGAGTGCCAAAATTTATTGATTGGAGCCCAAATGCAAATAATTGAAGCACTTACGAATTTTCCTATCGACCGTTTTTAACAAACAAAATTTGTTGCCAATTGTGTGATTAACACCCATAATGGATAAGCGTAAAAGCAAATCATACTCGAAGGTTCGGTCGACAGTATAGTACGCAATTACATACATACAAACTTTCCCTGTGAAGATTTTCGAGATACAAAAATTGTCATATTCTCTTGTGTATTTTATTGTTTATTTGCTAAAATGGTGAAAAATTGTGTGATTTAGCTCCAATAATGAATAAATTTAGTAACATTATCCATTCGTTTTCTACTCTAAATGGTGAATTACGTTGAGTTAGCTTGTTTACGAATGCTAAACAATGAATTTTACTCTTTGGAAGGCAAATGAAGATTCTTGTAACATTATCCATTCGTTTTCTACTCTAAATGGTGAATTACGTTGAGTTAGCTTGTTTAAGAATGCTAAACAATGAATTTTACTCTTTGGAAGGCAAATGAAGATTCTTGTTAAGTTACTTATTTTACCAAACTATTTCATTCCTGTATATCCTGTTGTGTATTTTATTGTTCGTTTGCTATGCTAAAATTGTTCTAGATGGATCACACAGAAATATGTATAAGCTAGTAACAGTAACTGAACTATGTTATTTTTTTACATTCAGAACAAGGTCAGGTAATATCTTAGTTTTTTAGGCGCCAACTTCTTTCTTTTTGTATTCGTATTCTGAGTGTGTGAGGAGACAGCAGCGTGAGAGATTTTACCTTGGAGTTCAATACCCTTCTGTGTTATATTCTTCACAGGGAAGAATTGTATATTGGTAATCGAATTCATGATTCAACAATAAAATTCATACAGTCCATTATCACTTGGTCGTGTGTGATTGACTTACTAATAAATGAGCTTCGACGAGATTTTTACATAAACAGTACTTCTTTTCTATTCCTTTTTCAAATTGTACAATTTGTTCAAAAATAAATAATGTACCTGATTAAGTTAATAAAAAAAATTTATTATGTACTTTTTCGTTCCAATAATATTTCAAACTATCAACAGAGATCAACAATTTTTTAAATCAAACATATTTTGGAATATTTTTTAAGAAGCATTCACATAAAAGAATAAACTAAAATGAAAGAAAAAAGTTCTAACAATGGTAAGATTTTATAAATAAAGGTTTTTTTCAGTTCAGAAGACATTAAAAAACTGCTATTTTGAAGCATTTATGCTAACAAATATTTAAAGAATATTTAGCAAAATGCAAATTGGGTTTCAAAAAAATAAAATAGTCTGGGATAGTTGTTGTAGAAACCTAGTTCACAGTTGTTAAGGAAACCTAGTTTGGTTGTTATGGAAACGAGGTCCAGATCCAACGCTATAGTAGGGTCCTGCTCCCCCGCTGTAGCCGCCAGCGTCTATGCGATTTCCCATGTTTTTTTTAGTCCATTGCTTCCTATGGCAGTGAACCCTCTTTATACTACTTCTCTGTGAAAGGACTCCCACAACCCTTTTTAGTCCTCACGTTGGGTTGGCGTGGAAGTTTGGAGAGTGGGGTGCCAGCTCAGGTGTTGCTTCGTCATCTGACCGTGGTTCAAAATTACGAGGCGTTGTCCTCGGATCTCTCCCTTAAGGGACTGATCCCGGACCGTCGTCAATAGCCCGTTGTGTTGTTCTAGTACGACGTTAACTAAAAAATTACAAAAAAAAATTACAATTACCCACAACCCTTTTATTTTTTAATGATTTAAAACGTAAGAAGTGAAGTGAACTGATCGTAAAGTTTTATTTGTTTTTAAAAGTTTTTATAGTTGTCTGCTATATATGCTAAAGAACAGAACTTTTTTAAAAGGTAATGCAACGTGACTTCATTTAAAAAAAAGGTGATATTTTTTTTTCACGAAATCTGGGTTTACCTCCAATTGCTGTTTTTGGAAGGATTCTAATTTTACGAAATCCGTAAGATCTAAAAGCAGTCGGCACACATGGGAAATTAAGTCTCCAGAAAATAAAACGATTTTCATCAGTGAGTAATTTTTAAATAACAACGCCTTGAAAATTTCCAAAATTTTTCTCCCAGTATCCGTTAACTTGTGGGATGTATATTTTAAACAACTATAAGCATGATCATGTGTCTTTTGTTAAACATGACAACTTTAAACACCTTTTCTAAAATTTTAATTAAAAAAAGCAAAAAGCGCATGAAAATTAAGAAGGGACCCTGTTGGGCAAGGGCACCTAATTCTTGTTTGTGTCTGTTAAACTTTAGTTGTGTGTTCATCCATTGCTTGATGTCCTCTGTCTTGTGTCTGACGGAGCATGGCCGAATATACCCCTTGTACCTTAAAAACCCGACCAACCATGTCTGTATCGACCCTCATTGGAATCTCCTTTAAGTGTGTAAGGGTTTCACTGATAGAATGTACTCTAGTGATCTATTCTTTTCCCATGTTGGTTACTGCCTTTAGTAAACATTGAGTGGGGTCACGCTCTCATGATATCCAAGCGATTTTTTCTGCTTTTATCACACAAGTATTCCCAAATCTCTCTTTTTACCTTTTTTCTTGACATAGTGTGTGTCACAGCATGGTCAAATATGACACTTGCACCATAAAAACCCCCCTAACTAACCTTGTCTATCAAAATTTCTATAAAAACAATAACATTTGCATTAGAGACAGATTCAAAGTAAAGCTTGGGAGGCCTGAGCACCCCTTACCTTGGAAATGTTACTGGTGGAGCAAAAATAAAATCTGAAGTTGGGTTAAGTATAGCAAATTCCTAGGTGCTGCATTAATTAGCATGACTTCAACATTTGGTCACCAATCCAATGCCAAATTGCAACAGTTATAGCGTAGGTCCTATGAGAACACAGTCGACCTTGAGGCAGTTGATTTTTGAAAGGTGTGAAACGTTGTTAGGAGAATGCTGTCATTGGTAAAAGCAGTAATGATGATTGTCGTGAGTTATTTTCCCTCCGACAATGCATTGGCACTGAGTGATAAACTTGGAACAGAATCTGTGCAAATGATGGCATTTATGGAGTTTGTATGTTATTGCCAGTTCTCTAATTTTACTTCAAATTTTTCTCTTCTGGAGTTTGATCATGGACCATCGCCATTAGCCCCTTGTGTTGCTCCAGTATGGCGTTAATAAATACCCCTACCTAATTTTACTTGTAGATTCATTCAAAACCTTGTGACTTAATTGCCAACTCCCAGGTGCTCTAATATAGCATTGCTGATAAGTAGCAAAAGTTTGGCAACTGCACCAGTAACTAGGGTCAAGCCTTTAATCTATGCAAATGAGTTGTATTTTCCTCTTAAGATAAAAATTTGTGAACAGGTGTGAAAATATTCAATATTATTTCTATTTTTACATCGTCTAATTTTTATTTATTTTTTGTTTTTATTGTTGTGACTTGTGCCTTTGGTGTTTTAAAAAAAATTTACCTCTTTGGGCTATAGCCCCCTTTGAAAAAAAAAATAGAACAGCCACTGTGTTATTGTCTGAAAGGGATGGGATTATACAAGACGAGAAAAATCTCTTGTCTCTTCTCTTAGACATGAACAAAATGTATTTAGAAAAATGTCCTCAAGGGTTAAGGCCACTTCCAAAATGTTTAAAGGCAGTCAAAAATACACACAGGCACTAGTTTGATCAACTCAAATTGAAATTCTGTACATTACATAGATAAAGTGCACATACGAGTCTGTAACAATCAAAAAGTCATTCAATGTTATATTCATTTAGCATTACATCTTTTCGATTGTAATGGAAAACTGAGAGAATATATGCCAGTTAGTAAAGATAGTATGCACAATAAAACTACATACAAATGTGCTGCATTGGTCGAACAGTAACAACTATTTTAGTTGCTTGCCATGAAGTTTGAGACTTCTTAAATGCTGTGGAAAATTTTTTTATAAAAGAAATATTGAATACATTTTACTTTAATGTTTTATTTCGGATATGTTAAGTGTTTTGCATTGTATGTAATGCGTTTTAGTGTTATGATGTACTTTAATAAGGTATTTGATTTTTATAAGACAATTTAAAGTTTGTTTCATTGTTTAGAATCATGGGGACTTATCCTGTTGAAGTTGGATGCAGGATTCATTGTGATGGAGAATATGGCACAATTCTTTACATTGGAGAGATAGATGGGTTGGAAGGTATGTGTAATTTGTTTCTTGGTACTAAAAATTTTAAATCAAATATAATATGTGCAGGTGATGTTTGATATTGATTTGCCAGTTGATATATTGATTTGATCAGTTACCTCGTACTTGACAATGTGCTGTACCTAACATAAAGTAAAATAGCAATTTTCAAGCCTTTTTCATATCATGACATGCATAAACTAATTACTAAAATTATGCAGACCACCAAAAACTGTTTTCGTGTTTTTCCAATCTGACCAATCTAGGTTTAAATTTAAATTATTTAAAAAAATTGTCTTTATCTTTTTACTACTAAGTTCCTGTTGAAAAATCTTTTTGAAGCAATTTATTTCTATACTTCATAGTAAAGAATATTCAAAATTATTTATACTGGTATTAAAAATATGGGTAATACTTGTAAACATAATTATCAAAGTATTAAACTTAGACCATTTATAAATTTAGTAAATCTTATACAATTGAAAATGTATCACCATCTGATAGCTGCATATCAATGCCATTCTTGATGCTCACCAGTAGAAAATTGCTTGTATAAAAGTGAAATTGGTAGGATTTTAAACAATATTAATTTTAATTGAACATGGGCAAATTTATAGTTATTTAGCAGTTCTTATTTGAAATCGTCTGTGTACATACAGCTGTATCCTCAAGTAATTACAACTTTGATGTTACCTCAATTTCTAATGCATTTTTAAATTTGTATTTTAAGGTACATGGCTGGGTGTTGAATGGGATAATCCAGCTCGAGGAAAGCATAATGGATGTCACAAGGAAGTCACTTATTTTACAACTAAGTTTGTATAGTTAGAATTATTAGAATTTTTTTGTCTATCAAATTTGAACAATGCTATATATATTCCGTATTTTTATATTCGTAACAGAGTTCACATTGGTCTTAAGAAGGCCTAATTTGTCATTTTAGTTTTTAAGGGCCCTTAAAAATTCTTTAATGTTTTCTGAAATTCCTTAAACATTTTTAAAAAGCCTTATTTTTTACAAGAATACTATGTTTAATTTCACCTACATTCAAAAATATATCAATGATATTTATCCTGGGTCAAGTGTCAAAAAATAAAAGCATGATATTTAAACATTAGCTAAAATGTGCTATTTTTGCAAATGTTCATGATCCAAACCTAAAAAAGTTTCTTTAGGTACCTAATGTATTGTAATCCATGTGAAGTGTATCCTTAAAAAATAAAAAATAGCCTTAAAGATATGTGTTAGCCTCTGGATCAGAAGGTTCATGATTTGAATCCAAGTCAGTGCATGATGTTTGTAAGCATATAGTGTCGAGGTGACTGGTGCACCTTAAATCTGTTGTGGCTGAAAGTCCTCACGCTGTGTTGATGTGGAAGTTTGGAGAGTGGGGTGCCAGCTCAGGTGTTGCGTCGTCATCTGACTGTGGTTAAAAATTACGCGGTGTTGTCCTTGATTCTTTCCCTCTGGGGATTGATCTCTGACCATCATCCATAGCCCGTTGTGTTGTTCTAGTGCAATGTTAATTAAAAATTATCTTAAAGATACTTTAAATTTTTCTTTTGTTAGAATATTCCTACCTGGGTGTATTTTTCTCTTATGTATCAGTAAAGCTTTCATTGTTTGTTTGTATTACTTGATGTATGTCTTATGCAGCATGGCCCTTATGCCATAAAATCCCCCAAACCAACCAAACATTTGCTAGAAGAGTGGGGACACTGTTTAATGTATAAAATATTTGACATGCATTGATGTTACAAAAATTAAAATCTATCAGTGTGAAATGCAGGTTAAAATGATGATGAGAACACTAAAAATTTGTATGACTGCAGCAGGGCCATCCTGACTCATTGAGTTTGACTCCTGACTCAGCCCACTGCCCTAACAATTCCTCTCTTCTGTGTCACTTAAACTTTCCTTGTGTATGTGAAATTATTATTACTTGATGGGGTCTGTCTTGTGTTTGGTGCAAATATGGCCCTTGTGCCATAAAATCCACTCCACTTGTGACTAGCGATTTCAGGTAGTGTCATACAGTGGAGGCAAAATGCCGAAATTTGAGAATTTTTAACTGCTGGTTTATTAAGATTATTTTAATTTCGATAATGAAACATGTTTTTCTGTGTTGGTCGAACTTTTTCACAGTTAGACTTTGTTTTGGGGAATTTCAATTTTTTTCTAAAAATCCTAGGTACACATTAGCTTTTTGGGATTTCAATATTTTTACAAACTTTGAAAAAATATTTCTATATCTTTTATACAAAACATCTGTTTTGTCGAATTATAAATGTTATCTAAACAATTTAGATTGGTATGTAACAGGGGTCACATTTTCCGAGTCTCATGTGTTTCCCATACATATGTTTTTATGTCAGAGTTTTTTAAAAATATAAGAGAAATGAGCACAGGTTTAATATGTTCATATCCCGATCTGGGCAAGGGCGTTAGTAGTTCTTTGGACTCCACTTTAAGCTGTAGGTCCTGGTCTAATTTGCCTTATATACATAATGCCCTTTTGCCGACCAACCGGTCTAGTGGTAAAGCTGTTGGCCTCTGGATTGGAAGGTTCGTGGTTCGAATCTGGGGTCAGGGCATGGATGTAATTGTGCTGTCCTTAGTTAGGGGTACTGATGGTCAGCCATTGGGCGCTCCTTCACAAATGACCATCGCTTCCAGCCTTGTAGTGGCCTATGATTAATAATTGAGAGCCTGCCGTAATTAAACTACTACTACTAATAATGCCCTTATACACAAAAATGACTGTAGAGCAACTAACCAGTTGACATATTCATAGAATTAGCACTGCAGCTCTTGCTCATGGTATGGACAAGAAGGAATTTACTTTCAAAAATATTCTACTGTATTCAGTTTCATATTAAAAGATTACAGATTAATGTTTATTACTATGACTGGAAAGCAAGTCTCATTTCAAGCTAATGAGATGTACTAAGTAAACAGCTTTGGTGACCTCCATATGTGGCCTTAATTGTACCAGAACAAAGCAAAAAAAGTATCTATTCTATTTAAGATCTAAAAAACTGCACATTGTTGGAAGACATTCACAGATAACTACAGGTTCCAGTGCAGAATATCTCGCAAAATAATATATTTGCAGAACAGTGCAACTTCTATTTTGCTTACTTGTGTTCCTCGCATCAACTCATTTTGACGTATTCTGTTTTCAGGATACCGAATGCCGGTAGCTTCATCAAAATTGCTAAAGCTGATATCGGAATATCATGTGCAGAAGCTGTGAAGGTTAAGTATGGCAAAGAGAATGATTCAAACAAGCCTTTGAATTTTATCAATCTACCACAAAAATCCGGTCATGAGAGACAAATTGAAATGGTTGGAATGGAAAAAATCATGGGTAAACAAAGGTGAGTCTTGAGTAATTCAAATTTCATAATAAACTGTAAATTATTTGCTTTTTGTAACAGATTTGATTAAAAAATGCCTCATTTGCTATTTCTCTGATAAATCCCTTATGTAAAATAGTACATTGAAAGTTTCTTGTAGAAGTAATTGGTTCAAACCTTAATATCTGGTAATGTAAACTGTAAATTATTTGCTTTCTGTAACAGATTTGATTAAGAAATGCCTCCTTTGCTATTTCTCTAATAAATCCCTCATGCAAGATAGTACATTGAAAGTTTCTGGTGGAAGTAATTGGTTCAAACCTTAATACCGAAACCCCTTTGTAAAATTATGTTCACGAAGAAATTAAAATTAGTGACATGGTAGAATTATAAATAAGCCATCAATTTTAAAACCATGTCATTTTTTTATGAAATGTTCCAGAAAATCTTCCACATTTGTATTTACTTGTTCCTAGTACAAGATTTGCTCACTAATTCACATAACTTTGCATTTTTTCAGTAATTTTTCTCGCTTGAAAGACGTTGCTTTGTCGGGAATGTTGATTAATGGACCCGGTAAAAGTGAGGAATTAAAAGAACTTGTGCCGAATGTAACTGATTTAGACCTCTCTCAAAACTTACTAGTGTCGTGGACTGATGTGAACGGTATTGTCAAGCAGTTGCCTCATCTCTCAACTCTTATACTTTCGTAAGTGCGCTTACAGTGCCAAAAATAGGTATTCATTTCATAGGATGAATATTTTGCTCAGTAGTCTTGTGTTTATCTTTTTCTATTTTAGATGAATTAATTTCCGGTTTTAAGGTTTTCCTTTATTTACTTCAGAAATGTCCAGTCTTTAACTTCATTTTCTCTCGCTTCGACTTTTCTTTTCATTTGTATAACCTTTGGTAGCAACCAGATATTTTGCCTCTAATCTTTTGAGGCATAAAATCACTTTGTTTCAATCCTGTTTTTTGAGTAAAATGTATACTTTTTACACAAGAACAATAGTTAATGAAAAAGTGCTGCAGCTGTAAGTTTGGCACCCACATCTTATTACATAAAATGATAGACTCTGCTGTGTTTCCATGGCTATTAAAGTTTTTATTGGATGTGTGACGTCACGTGTAGGCAGAGTTTCTAATTGTTTTGATTGGTTGCTTGATGTTACGAGCGAAACAAGATACGAAATGTCAAAAATCATTATATTCAAACTTGCCAGGGAAATAACATTTGGTATAAAACTATGCAGCTCATTGTTTTAACAGTGTGGATCAGACATTAAGTTTTCAAATATATTGTTATACCAGTATTGTTCAAAAAACAACATGCTAAAGCAAGGCGAGTTGACAGATAGTGGTGGGAAAAGGTTTATACATAGCCAGTGATCAACAAAAGTTGACAGATAGTGGTAAAAAAAGGTTTTATATTTAGCCAGTGGTCATGTACCATCAGGTTTTAAAAAATACATAAACTTAGTTTGACCATAATTTAAAAAATTTGTTATGCACCAGTCGTATGATGAGCCATTTATCCTAGTAAATATAAAGCTAAATTTAATTTCAATCCTTATAATATGTCATTTGCTGTTGCTGCCTCCAACAAAGCTCTTGGGGGCATGCTCATACTTGTTTAATGGTTCTTGTAATGGTCGCATGAAATTTGTCATAAAATGCTGGACATGATCTTTAGGGAGTCCATTTGTGCACAGGAGGGAAAATTGCTGCTATACTCAAAATCGTGTATGGTAATTGCAGTAGGTATGATTTGTTTTGCCAACTAGTAATCACTGCTATGACTTCCAGCACCCCTTAAGGAAAATTTCTATAGAATTCTGTAAAAATTTCTTTAGAATGTGGTCTAGAATCTTATAGAAATACAGCTCATTGTTCTGTAAGCAGTAAAAAGTAACCTCTATAAAAAGTCAAGAAATCTCAATAGAATGTCTAGAAACTTATAGAATTCTATAGAAGCTCATTTCTTTTGTATCACGACTTTGTTTTTCTATTGAATTTCTCTATAGAATTATATCGAAATACATTTCTATACAATAAGCTTGTTTCCTGTATAGAATTATAGAAATACATTTCTATACTATAAGCTCGTTTCCCGTATAGAATTATATAGAAATACATTTCTATACAATAAGCTTGTTTCCTGTGTAGAATTATATAGAAATACAATTCTATGGAATTGGATCTTCCCTTCGAAAATTTCATTGAATTCTTTTGACTTCTATAGAATCAGACCTCATTTTCTCCATATAATTATAGAATACATTTCTATAGAATTAGAGCTCCCCTTACAAAAATATGGAATCCTACAGAAGGCTCTGAAATAGTTTTATGGAACTCTAATGTTTTCATTTGGACAAATGATGAACTCGTAGCAAGAAACCATGATAAAGACACCAGTTGTGAGAATGCATTTACTTTTCCTACCTGTCCTCTAATTTAATTAGCAAACTTGATCAATATTATGTGACTCAAGTGCCTACTCGCCACAGCCAGATTATAATTAACATTGTGAATCGTGACAAATTTTGATTATAAATCAGTAAATAGAAATAATGGCAAAAACCAAAAATGTTCGTTCGTATTTGTTTCATTCGAGTTAACTGTCATTTAAAAATGGATAGATCCTAGGGGGATTGAAGCTTCTACGTGCACATTTTGTGCATCTGTGACATGTTTAGCTAATTGATCTGCTTCATTAGGAGTGTAATTTAGCATATTTAGATTTAATAAATTTTTCATCATTCCAAAATCACAAAAATGCTCCAATTTAATAAGTAATGTGAATTTATTCTTCTAATAATTTTTAAATTATCATTTTGTTTTGGTATCTTATGTTTTCTTTCCTCATTTGCTCCCTTTTCAATTCAGTTAATCTATCTTGAACACTTTGGTTGTTTTTATTTTGTCATTTTCCTAATGAGAAAAATAAAGGAACCTGTTCTATTTTCCTGAATTATTAGTTTATAAAAAGCAGCTTTTAAATTTGTTTTTAAATGAATATTGTAATATAAGGATAGTTTGTAATCCATGTTCTTTAGAAATAAAAACGTATTATTTTATTTTTAAACAGCAAAAATCGCTTAAACATTCCTGAAGGATGTGATGCTTATCAAGAAAACTTTCTCTCGCTAAAAATGCTTGTGCTCAATAACATGGATTATTGTTGGCAAGAGGTATACTTTCTGTTATACTATTTTATTTCTGAATTTTATGGTACATTTATGTTGCACAGTTTTGCAAGTTGTATTTAACTCCAGATTCTTTATATTTGAAAAATACTATGTGTGTTATCTCTGTATTTTACTGCTTTCGTAGACATTGTTCTCTTCTATAAATTTGGAATTACTGAGGTAATTGAGCAAAGTATCACAATGATTTTGTGTTACAATCTTTCATTGAATGCAACTGGGGAAATTTTTAACTTGTGTCAAGAACCATAATCTATCTCTATCTGCAATCATGTAATATCTTATGCTTTATCTCAAGCATCATAAAAAATAGGTATTTGTTTTTATTTTAAGGTTTTTAATCAAATTGAATTAAATGGGAAAGTAACATGGATCCAATACTATTAATGAAGTTATTGATGTATGTATGATTAATGTCTAACTGTGATGGAAAGACTATAAAAATGTTTGTTGTGTAAGTTTTCATGCTTTTCTTTATTTTAGTGCCCTTATTTAGAATAATAAATAATACATACTGTGATGTTTTTTTTTTTTTTTTTTTTTTTTTTATAGTTTTTCTTGAACAATACATTCACAGAATACCAAAAATGTTAGGAAATTAAGTTTTTAAACATTTTTCTCAATATTGTAATTTGTTACATCATGTAACCTCATTCAATATTTATTTTTGTTTTATAAATGTTTTTGTTTTGTTTTAGATCCTTTCTTCAGCTGTTATGTGGCCTTATATTGAAGTATTATGTGTTCTGGACAACACAATATCCAGCTTAGAAATTCCGTCTCCTCCAGTTTTTACGAAACTGAAAGTACTGAGCTTAGATAACAATTCTGTTAGAAAATGGACTGAAGTTAATAAATTAGGTGGATTAATAAAGTACGTAAATTTTTAGAATTTCTCCTTTATGAAACAGTGCTTTTATTGATTTAAAAATTAACCTTGATATGTTAAGTCAATAAAAACAGTTAATTTTCAAATTTATGCAAAATATAATGAACAGTAATTTTTCATGCATTCCATTTGATTTTATTGCCTGAAAAATGTTATTGTCACAATTTTTTTGCAAAAGGTCAGATGACTAAGTGCATTTTTTGTTCAAACTGTTTTGGTTATGAACCATTCTTCACTGAGAAATGGTCAGTGTAAAGCTTGTAAAAAATTGTTCCTCAAAATGAGTAAACGTTTTAATGAAAAGAAAGAAAACCTACAGGGTTGTGTAGTGCTTTTATGGCCAATTCCTTCAAACTTCACTTTATCTGAAATTCCAACCTACGATGGAAGTTTACAGTAGTTTCAGTAGTCAAGTAAAAATTTAAGAAATCGGCTTTAATAACACATATATATTATTAATTCAAGTGTTTAATTACAAATTTGAAACATATGCAACACATTATATTACTTATAATTAGTAAGGTATATCATACATGAAAACACGTATATTGAACCAATAATTGTGTATGAAAGAATTTTTATAAGAAACATTTATTAATTAAATTTAAGCACTCTCTCCCATTTACTACAAAAAATATAATAATGGAAAAAAACCAGAAATATTTAAACTAATTGATATGCTGTGAAAAATAGGTAAGATTGAATTTTTCCGTAGAAAAATCTTAATCCGCAGTACCTGATTCATTTCCATAGAAACTACGGAGAATCCGCAGTAGTTGTCATCTCAACTTTATGCATTTAGCTCCCTCTTTATTATAAAAAATAAAACACTGGTAATTTTAATCTAATGTGACATTTCAGGGTTCACTGTTCATTATTTTTACATGTACGTGAAACTAAACATAAACATCACTGATTAAGCATTTATTATAAGATTCTCTAATGCTAACTTGAGATTTGTAGAAATAGTTTTGTTTTTATTGCCTTCAAACTTGATCAATTTTACTTTATCTTTACTTTCAGTTTAGAGGAATTACACTTAGACAACACATTTTTAGAATCAATAGAATTTCCTGAAACTTCTCCCTCAAGAAAGACAGACTTGTTTCCTAGTTTGAAAATTTTATTTGTAAGAAACAACAATCTGCAACAGGTAAATGTACTTGTATTTTCTCTTATCCAAACTGTCTTTCTAAATTGTGTAAGTATCTAAACTTTTGGGACAATTTGTAATTTAAAAAAAGATTTGATCTAGGTTTGTTTTCTAATTCATTATTCATTCCCCTTTATTTATCCGATTTTTTTAAAATTCAATTGTGTATAGATTTGAAAATGAGTTTTCAACTTTTATTCATGCAATTAAAAAAATTGTTAGCAAGCAACGTCAATAAACCCTCATGGCATCTTTAATTCCGTTATATAGGGCTCTTTTTCTTGCTCCCAATGCATTTTTGGTTCGAAACAACAAAAGATTTGATAAGTCATTTTTACATTTTATGGCACAAGGACCATATTTGGTCAAGCTGAGCCCAACACGCCAGCACCACCTGCCAGAAACGGGGGGGGGGGAAAGGATTGAGGAACAGAGTAGTGTGGTGAAAGCAGAAGATCGCTTGGGTTTCACAGGAGTGTAACTTCCACGTTTGCTAAAAACTGAATACTCCATGTGGAAGGAAAAGAGTAAACAGTATGTTTGGTTCGTGAAACCTGTACACACCTATAGGAGGTGTGCACCAGGAGGCAAACAACAAAGCAAGTCTCAATCTTTCTTTATCTTTAGAATTTTGGTGGTGGTAGCTCAGTTCGAAGAGTAATGGATTTGGAACCAGAAGGTTGCAAGTTAGAATCCAACCAAAAAAGGCTGGTGGACGTTAAATCTGCAGTGGCCCCAGATGTCCTCATGTTGGTGTGGTATGGAAATTTGAAGAGTGGGATGCTAGATCAGGATGTTGCTTCGCCATCTGACCATGGTTCAAAATTTACGTGGTGTAGTCCTCGATCTTTCCCTTCAGAAAGGATCCCTGACTGTCGTCAATAGCCTGTTGTGTTACTCCAGTGCAACATTAATTAAAAATACCATACCATGATTTAGAATTGTGAGTTTGCCATGGTTCTACATCTGCTCACATAATAAATAAATTTCCAGCCAGACGATAAATCTTTTAACTGAAGTCAGTTCTTTTTCCTATCTCCTTGACTTAAAGATAGAGTAAAAATTTTCAGTTTATATTGATACCTAAAAATATGATTTTCTTTAATTGAATATATCTTCACCGGATTTGAAATCTGCGGAAAATTTTACACCAGATTACTACCTCACACCACGGGCACGGGCAATGCCTGGCTAGCCATGCATTGACTAGTTTTAACCAAAACAAATATTTGGCGCTCGGACTGTCACAAGATTTCCAAGTAGTGTAGCATTGCTTTTACACTATGCAGTTGATGGCTAAATAACCCCACCTATTTATTGGTTGAAAATTTTTTAGGAAAGATGCTGTTGTTCAGGAAAACTGATCAGAAGTCTTGCAAAACAGACAAAAGGGTCTGATCTCTCTCTCTGCCCACAAGATTGGGAAAAAGGTTTAGGCATCGGAACCAAGACAAAGTGTGGGTTCATGCAAATCAAACCCTTGTGATGGTCACTGAAATCGGATATTGGTGTGTATGTAGAAACTTCATTTAAGCTATGCAAACTTAAGCCCAAGACAGGCTATAAATGGAAGGACGAATAGATAGAGATAAGACTATCCATCCCCCAATGTAAAGAACACCAATTAGGGTTGTAAGGTTGACCTGAAGGGTACCTACCTTCGGTCTTGTAAGAACATAGGTGACAAGGTCTTGCCAATCTCTATGGTTAATAAGCTAAGCTCTAAGTTAAGTTTTCACACTCTATGAAAACAATTTTTGTATTAAACGGGGGAACAGGAACCAAAACGGGACAAACTTTGATGCAAAAGTTTGTCCCGTTTGGGCTGTAAATGGCATTCCATCACAAAAGCTATTGGGAACGATTTAGTAGATCGTAATCCAACAAGCAGTATATGATGCAACATTGTGTCCCAGCACACAACTAGTTTTTCTATAAAGTTAACTTAAAGAAGGTTGACCAAACAAACTTAAATAAAATAAAGTTTTTATTATACTTTACACTAAAAACATATAATAAAAGAAAGTTTTTATTAAACTTTACACTAAAAACATATAATAAAATAAAGAACGTTTTTGTCCTACCAGACTGGGATAATGTGCATTAAGTATCAACAACCAGATCTCTGTCTCTACAGCAGATCCACTTGTCTGCATATCTATAGGTTAAGTAATTTGAATAATCATACATCTTCAACTTCCAATCCGACAATCACAAAAATATCCTGAATTGAAATAGAAGTGAAAGAGTTGGAGTGTATGTTTGATTGTATCAATGACTTAACCAATCGAAGAATAGAGTTGTTAAACTTAAAATTATTACCGCTAAATACTTGCAGTTAAGTTTTAAATTTAAATGCCTAAAAATGTATACAGCTGACGAGGTATGAAAATTTAGAGGAGGTGGCGAGAAATTAGCACTTTGCCGTAAAATGGCACCAACTTCTAACAAAAGCAAAGTATTATCTACTTCACACGCATGTATATAGTTTTGATGTTTGAAAGGAGGAATTTCAGCGAGTACTTGGGAAAAAATTTGTTATTGTGTTGTGGTTTTGTAATTTTTTTAAGCATTTTCAACATACTTTTTGTGTTTGTAAAAAGGCAGCAAACTTAAAAAGAAGATATGTGTTGTGCAGGGTAAGGGTGCAGTCTACGATTCTATGTGCCGTAATTGGTTCTGAAAGTTTTGTCACCTTCCTTGACCAGTTCTTCAGCCAGATACCTCAGAAGTTCATAAGCACAGGATTGTGCAGCTACTTTAGACATGGAGAAGAGTCATCGAACAAAATGGCAAATACTATATTGATTAAATGTAATTTTTAATAAATAAAATTATTTTCCTTCAATTTTTGTCGAAATAACAGGACAAACTTCTGCATCGAACTAATTCTTATTCATCGAGACCTATGCCAGAACTCCTTGCTGCCTTCCCTATATCTCTAGTGAATTCAGCTAGTTGGAAAGGAGAGGGCTGCTCCTTCTACTTTGAGGAAGATGGAATCTCAGAGTGTTAATAATTTAAAGTATAATTTGTGCATTTACATTTCTTTTAAGCAAATTTTTCGTGGCTCTTTATGTATTGCTCTCCTAGATATATCACTCCTTTTTCTTGTTCCCTATGTAGAAGAATATATTGAAGGGTTACTGTATTTACTTTTTGTTTCATTTTAGTTTTAGAATAAATTATACACTACCCTACAATAATGAACTAGACAGCAAGATGTGATGGTATAAGGGAAAGAATACATGCTTTAATAGGGGATGTTCCCCCACTTGCTGCAATTACTCTAGCAACCCTTATGAGCATACTTTCAACAAGGTTTTGATACAACCTTGTTGACTACTGCAAGAATGTCATCAGCTCAGTTGAAGATTTCGGACGTGGTTCCCTGGTCCGTAAGCGTCGCTCCAACTTGTCCTACATATGTTCTATGGGGGTTTAGGTCGGGACTCTGAGCAGGCCAAGAAAGACGTTTCACATGTATATCTTGATACCACTGCTTGAGAGGCTGCAACATGACATGGAGCGTTGTCATCTTGGAAGTAACATTCGCCCATTCCATAAAATTGCCAGAGCGTAGGAAGAACCTGATTGTCCAAAATGTTAATGTAGGCATTGGCATTCAATTCACCAGGAACAACATGCAAATGTTTCAGGCCATACCATGAAAAACACTCCTAACAAGTAGTCGGATTTTATGCAAATCCGCTGGCGTCGAGTCCATTATTGTAAAGTAGTGTATATACAGGGTGGTCATAAAAAAACTTGGCCGACATATGGACCTCTAGCGGCCGTTCCGTTCAACCGATCGAGATGAGATTTCAGATATAGTTATTCAGAGGTATGAGCTCGGGATTCTGCGAACGACAACAAAGTGGCACTCACAGTTACGGTTATAGGTAGAGAAACTCGAAAATTTCGAATGGCAACACCCACTTTTTTCTGTCTCAAAATGCTTAGCGCATGCGAAAACCCTAAATAGCGTTGGAACGGTACGTGTATCACAAAAAACGGAAGCGTTATGCACTCACAAAAAACAGCTCTGCGAACGTGCAACAAAACCACGATCGAGGCACACGAAAGAAATTTGCATATGTTGGAGGCAAGACACCAACCACAGAACGCCTTTCGCCAAATATTCAGCCAGATCTTCAGTCGGGAGCTCGTACATGCCAACGAAATGACTCTGTCAGCGAAAGTTAATGGAAAATTGGTAAAATTCTATTATTAAAATGGGATGAATGCCGTGGAAGGGACCTTGCGTGTTTACTGTCGAAACCATCGCCACATACGAGGCCCATGTATCTGGCGAAAAGCGTTCTGTGGTTGGTGTCTTGCCTCTGTTATATGCAAATTTTCTCCGTGCGCCCAGAACGTGGTTTTGTTGGCCGTTCGCAGAACTGTTTTTTGTGCGTGCATAACGCGTCCGTGTTTTGTGATACACGCACCGTTTCAACGCTCTTTAGGCGCTGAGCATTTTGAGAATGGAAAAAGTGGTCGTTGCCATTCGAAAATTTCGAGTTTCTCTACTTATAACTGTAACCGTGAGTGCCACTTTGTTGTCGTTCACAGAATCCCGAGCTCATACCTCTGAATAACTATATCTGAAATCTCATCTCGATCGGTTGAACGGAACAACCGCTAGAGGTCCATATATCGGCCAAGTTTTTTTATGACCACCCTGTATTTATTACTCTAGTTCTAAAATGAAATAAAATTCAAACACATAAGTTCATATTACTGCACTGGTTGAACTCTTACCTAATTATACTTTTATTGATCAAGGCTTCGATTTACATGTCTTAATTTTTTTTTTTTCAGTGGAGAGATATAAGTGAGCTGAATAAACTTGCAAATTTAAGAAGTTTGATGGTTAATAAAAACCCTATCATTCATTCTGCGAGTCCAGAAACTGCTCGGCAATTGATTTTAGCGAAAATTCAAAGTTTGGAAAAATTAAATCGAACTGTGGTAATTTTTGCTTCATTATGTTTTAGCTATAGCAAACGTTTTTTTATAAATAATTTATTGAATCTTTACCAAAAATGTATTCATCACATTTAATTCTTTCAAAATTTTACTATAACATTATACACTCTTGAGCCAAGAAATAATATACTCATATATGAAAGTAAAGTGATGTATTTGATATATTTTGTAGAGAATTCACTGGAATACCCGTCCCCGCTCATATTGAATTAATTCTACATGTATAAAAGTGTGTGTGATCAGAAATTTACTTCTCACTTTCATAGTAAATATTGTAGTGTTTGGGAAGTAATTTTTATTTTTATATTATTTGCTGAGGTTTTGTAATTAACTCTTGATATGGAAATATATCCCCTTTATCCACTAATATATAATATGTTTCTGTATATATTTCTAAATTTCTCTTTGGGACCACAGTAGACTCGGTGGAAGAGTAAATGAGTAGCAACTGGAGAGTTGAAAATTCATAACTTGATCCAACCAAAGACTCGTGTTCATGGGGGCTGGTGCATATTAATACTGTTGTGTCCTCAAATATCCTCATGTTGACATGGTAAGGAAGTTTGGAAAGTTGTGTGGCAGCTAAGGTGGTGACATTGTGATCTGACAGTAGTTAAAAATTATGAAGTTCTGTAATCGGATCTTTTCATTTGGGATTCACCCCGGACAGTCACCAATAACCTGTTGTTGTTGTTCCAGTGTGATGTTAATTCAAATACCTACCTCTACATTTCAATGTTCGTATGGAGGGATCAGTGTGTTCCACCTGTTAGTGACAACTGCCTTTCTTTAGAAATGAGTGAATGCAGTGCTGTTCTCCCTGAGAGGGGAGTGTTAACTACTGTGGGTAGTTAGCAAGGGGTGCTCACTCCACACATGAAAGACATGAGAATCAAATTGAGTTTTGTTTTTGTTATGTTAACGAGCTAAAAATCTAGCAGAGGTGAGAAGTGCTGGATGCATAATATATCACAGTTTAGTAATAGACAGCCACGGTGAGATTTAAAAGTTTAATAAAAATATAAGACTTTACAGATAAAATAACAACTCATAAAAGAACATACAAACATCCAGTATTTGCATCCGTGAGAGCAGAAAATAAACCGACTTCGTTTATATATAACTCTGACTAAATCAAATGGCGTTTCATATGCAAATCTAGCCTGATTTGCATACGATGGATTTGCACATATTTAAACAGTTAAGAACAGGAGAATATCCAACAGTTTTCTTAATTTAAGTTTGGATTTTGTTTTCATTTATGTTTCCTCAGTTATGAGTTTTGCCATTTTTAATAAAAATTTCTTTTTAATTTTAAATTGGATATTTGATATTTAAAAGTTATATTACAATCAAGAAAGTTTCCTGAAGTTCACACTTCTATGCTGAGACATGGCCAGTATTTTCATTATAAATAAATAATTTTAAATGATGAATTTCACTCCCCAATAAGTTTCTCCATTAGTCTTATGCTCTCATGGGGCACATCCGTAGGGGTGTAGGGCAGGGTGTTAAGATTTAAATCACTTGATTTAAATCAGTGATTAAAATCAGAATTTAAACCAAATTTTTTATTAATCATTGATTTAAATTATATGGACTATAGTGATTTAAATTACAACCAACCTCACATTTTTATAACTAAGTAAATACACCCTAGTAAAAACACAGGACTCGTCAGATGCTTTAAACCTTCTGCACTCATGGTGATTTCAGCACTAATGGCTACTCCCAGTACTGATCAGCTTTTGAAAAAAATGTTTAGCACTGGACACTTGCAAATAATCTGAGGTGTCTATAGGCTAAGTAATCTGTTGAGTGATGAGTCAGGGATTCTGCCAAACAAAACAAATGTTTTATCTTTTGCTTTTATTTTGAAAATTCATTTTTTAAATATATTACCATGTCACAAATTCTGATAGTTTACTTAAAATAAATATTGGTTTAAATGTCAAAACTCAATTTTTTACTGAACAAATTAAAATATAATTATTATAAAAAATAGTGTATATGGCCAACAGAAATTTAAATAAAAAAATGTGAATTAAATTTTTAAAATGTGATTTAAATTTTTTTAAATCAGATTTAAATGAAAAAAAAATCATGATTTTTTTTACACCCTGGTGTATGTTTATCACAACCACTAAGGTACCCTCGTGATCTGTCCTCTCTTCTATTTTCCACTCACCTATCATTCTTGTTACTTTTATCTTCCATCTTTGTAGTTTTTGTAGCTTAGCCAAATATGGCCCTTTTTGCATCATAAAACCCCCAAACCAACCAACCAACCATTAGTTTCTTGTGGCTCAGTGAATTTGCCCACTGTTCTAACAGCATGCAAGCTGTTAGTGGCACAGTCTGGATTCCTGTAACTATCTCTTCAAACTATGCATATCTCTGACAGTTTTTGCTGCTTCTTAACTGGCATAACTTTTCATGTACTTGGGGAGCACCAAGAACATTGAAAACTTCTCAGTTGGGCCCGATCTCTTGGCTCGATATGACGTAAAAGACAGCGTTCTGTTCCAGGAACCACCATCTTGGATAGTACAACTCTTCTATATTTAGGATAGTACAGGAATCAACGTGAATTAACATGATTACAGTCCACTAAAGTTTGTTTTTGATTGAACCCTGATGCTACCCTTGATTTATTTTCTCTTCTGTTTCAGTAAAACTTTTTGTGTGTGTGTCCATTTACTTGATAAAAAAAACTGTACATTAGTGTGTTACATATTAGTACACTGCCAGGTGTGGCACGTACAAATTAAATTATTTTTAATTAGTTTTGTAGCAGTATACAAGTACACCTAATTCTGTTTTTGCACAAATTTGATTCAACATGAATTAGAAATAAATATTTTATTCTCTTTTTACGCGAGTCATTTTCATTTAAGACAAGTAGGCCAAGACAATTTTTTTTTGCCTAAATTCTAAGAGATATTTTTTTTTGTGGTATTGTAGTATCATTTCTATATTACATGTACTGATAGATTGCTTTGAACTGAAGTTCTTGGTAGCCTCTTACAGAGAATGATGTTATGGCCTAACCAAAACACAAACACAACGATTAGAACCTAATTCGTTCGTGAAACCAGTGAAACATTGCCACCAGAGGGGACACATGCTGATTTTGCTCAAGAGATCACAAAAAGAAATCCATTAATGGAAGAAGAAGACAATGTACACAGCATTTCTAGTGATAGCAATGATATTCCAATCGCAGGAAAATGCTTGTGCCGTTTATTGTCAGAAAGTGAAAATGGATAAAATCTTGTGTAACATGAATTTTTTTGTTCTTGAAGAATTTTTTTCATTTCAAATACAAATTTACTTTGATACATTTTCATTACATGTGTATTTTGTTAAAATAAAATAATGAGCTTAAAAGAAATATTTTCATATTTTTTAAATATTATTTTTATTGATTTTTAGATCCGGAGCCAATCTTCTTTTCTTCCATAGATACAATGTCTCTTTTACATGTATTCTTCAGGAACGTGTCTATCATCTAAAAACTGAATTTAATGTATTCAGTTTGTTCTTTTTGCAGTTAGAGAGGTCTGAGAGAAGAGGTGCAGAAGTGGACTACTTGAAGAGATATCGTAAGGAGTGGATTGAAAGTGGAGGGTCTATGAACATCAGCCAGAGTAACCCTTCGGAATCCTTTTTAGCTGAACACCCCACATACCTCTCCTTGCTCCAAAGTAAGTTTTATCTGAGCTCTAAAACTAGACAACTTGATGAAATTTATTGTAGTATCATTCTGGTAAGGAGGCAGATGATCTGACAGAGTCCATTTACAAAAAGGTAGTGAGGTAGCTTGGGAAAGGGCTACAAAATTATGTGTCGATCTTCATAGGGAATTATTTGTTTCCCACTCATAATCACTGCTATTTCTTCTCGCAGATAACAATAACAGTCATTAAATATGACAATTGTTGCCTGCTCTCCTAATTTAATGAACAAATTTTCTCAAAGCCATGTGACTGACTCAAATGCTATCTTGCCATTGCTGAACTATAATACTCTGCTATGAATTAATTGTTTTATCCAGACTTCTCCATCGTTTCCTACTGCACAATTGCCGACCAACCGGTATAGTGTTTAAGGTGTTAGCCTCTGTATCCTGGTTCTTGGTTCGAATCCGTGTCCGGGGGGGCATGGATGTTTATAAGCGTATGGTGTGGAGGTGGCTGGTGCACCTTAAAATTGTCGTGGCAGAAAGTCCTCACGTTGGGTTGATGTGGAAGTTTTGGAGAGTGGGGTGCCAGCTCAGGTGTTGCTTCGTCATCTGACCGTGGTTCAAAATTACGAGGTGTTGTCCTCGGGTCTTTCCCTTAAGGGACTGATCCCGGACTGTCGTCAATAGCCCGTTGTGTTGCTCTAGTACAACGTTAACAAAAATTACCATTACCTACTGCACAATGTTTTAGCACTAGTTGGGTGTTTGTATGTATTAATTCTCCTGTATCAGTGATAAAGTAACAGCTTAAAACACATAAAAATCACTTGGATATAATAAACTCAATTTTCTTTTCTTCATACTGTGTAATTCAGCATGTAAGCTGAGATTTCCTTATCAAATCAACATAAAAAATTAAAATTAAATGAATTTTTGTTACTTTCTAAACACTTTTCTCTTCATATATTTCTCATAAAATTTAAAGAACAATTTAAATTATTTTAACAAATTTTGGACAGTTTTAAGGGTTGGTAAAGCATTGTTGTATATTATTTGGCTGTGTTGCTTACTAACACAATGAGCAATCTGTTAAAAATTCAGTCTGTTAAGACCTTAAAATAGTTTATGAACACAATTAAAGTTTATTCCAGCAAACTCCTATTTTACAGAACTACCAAATTAGACGAAATCTCATCAAGTTCCTACTGTAATTGAACCAATTTTAATTCTCTTTTAAAGAATTTTCTATTGTTCAGGGGTTGGGAGAAATGTAAACTCAAGTCTAACAGTAACTAAGAATTTAATCAACTAGAAAAGGGCATACATGTGCCATGCACGAATATCAGACAGAAGTTCTTTTAGCTGCATCCAAGGTGAGAGGCATTCATATTCTAGCCCGAGATTGAATAAATATCGGTGCAAAACCATGCCTTCCACTTTTTTGTAACAACTTATTTCCGGGAGAAAGACCCTCATTCCGGTTTTAGGTCATTTTCTGTGAGCTACAGGAAACACATGCAAACGATTCCATCGAAATAAATCAAAGAAAATAAAAATATTGTATTTGTACGTGTGCTCCAACATCTATTTTTATTGACTTTTCCCAAGTTCCTTGGTTTTATAAACAGGAGTTTGTTATGTATAAAAATTCACATCAGGGTGCTGTACTTCATGAATGCTGCAGGTCAGATTGTGGAGAAAGCAAACCACATGTGAGAAAGGGAAGGATTTATCAACCAAAATCCATCTTTTAGGAAGAATCACTTATCAAACAGCAATAAATTATAATTTTTTTCATGGACTACAAGACTTGTTGCTGGGATATAATCCTGTATTAGAAATCCTTAAGATATTACTAAATTCTCAATTTTTGATTAGTCTACAATTTACCGTTATTTTAATTCATAATTTGAAAAGTTTTTTCACCAAATATGATTGATTCCAAATATGCTTAACATTTTTTAGGCAGTCGCTATCAAAATTTTAAACTCTCTTCCAGCCGTTTGTAAAATTCAACTGAGTAAAATTCTCTAAATTTTTACTCATGTCTTTGAAAATTAAAGATAAATTTCTCCAGATAAAGATCACTGCACACCTGGTTTTAGAAATGCTAGTTCCTAGTCCTAGAAAAATAAACTGCTTTCTCGGGCATATAATCTAATGCAATGTCTGCATATTAAACTCAATCTTACACCTTTTATTTCACTGTCATTCTTATATCTACCTTTAAGAAAAGTTAGCACTGAAGTTTTTTGAACAACATTTAAAATTTAAATAAATTTATCTACTAATTAAGTAGTTTAAAAGTCTTGACTAATCAAGACCTTTGTTGGCCATATGACAGCAACTCATGAGCCATGTACATTAAGATTTTAAAATAATTTCATCAATCGTTTTCTTTCTTTCAGCAGTCTAAGAAACCGTAATCGAGTTTGTAAATGGTTAAACCAATAGGATCAGCAGATATGTTTATTTTGTGTTTCATATATTTTGAACTAAAGATGGTATGTAATTCTGAACTAAAATGTTACATTCTTCTGCAGAACATGGTGCTGCTGATGAAAATGAAGTCAAAACTCAAAGTACTCTTATCAAGGACAACTTGATTTGTATCCTTTATATTTTAAAGATAGCACCTGGATTTTATTATTATTTTCTACTGATTAACACTAAATGTGTACTTTTTGTATGAATATGTATTGGTAAATCACAGAAGTTTGATATAAATGTAATTTTCCTCAACCAGCTCTTAGGTGTGAAAATATTTAGTCCATTAATGCCGGACAAGCCTATATTAACGAGGAAATTACCAAGTATTTGGATCAAGCATTGCATGTTTTTATGAATTGCCCGATTGTCATTTTTTGGAGGCAGAAGTTATTCCACTTTAAAATTTGTTAACTGAACAAGTCTAAAATCTTTGAAATCTGTTCATTTTATAATTTTTTAAAATTTTATTTATTATAGCTATTCTGTCTAAATAGTCTTTGATAAAGCATCAATAAATTTCCGTTAGCCAAGAATCCTGTTTACAGAATTTGTAAAATGCATTTTAATTTCATAATCCTTGAAAATTCTATATTTATAAAGTCTATAAAGATAAACTGCGTTCACAAGCATTAAACTTGTAATGGTAAATTTGCTATAGTATCAGCAATGAATTTCCAAGAAATTTCAATTACCTACTTTGAATGAAAAATAAACTATTATGTTGTCCAAATGCAAGACTTTCTTGGATTGTTTTCATTCTCTACCAAGATCTCTTAAAGATTTTTTTTATTTTTGATGAAAGTAGAGATGTTTTATTCCTCCAACTGTAATATAAGAGTTTAATTACGTAGTCAAAAAAGCATGTTACCTTTATTTTATCACCTGTTTTTTTTTGTAAGCTCAATAAATATCGTTAATCTTTTATATATTGTTTACAAATATTGTTTACGGAATTTTTACTAATAAATAGCTAAAAATTTTAACAAATTATAAAAATAATTAAAATGTATGTATTTATTTTTGTTCAATTTATCAAAAAAATTAGAAAATTAACAACATTTAAATACTTTTAGTTTATTACAAAATAATTTTTAAAGTAGCTGTGTTAAGCAAGCATTAATTTTAATTGTTTTTAAATCATAGTAAATGCTTATAAATTGTAAAAATAGTTTTGGCAGTTGTAAAATTTACCCTGATAGAAATTTTTTCATCCATCTAAAAATTTTTAAGAAAGTATATAACTATGTGATAGCTGTGACTAAAAGATTTTTAATTAAATCCTCACATAACGGTTCTCAAATGCTCTTAGCAAATTAGATTAATCTTAAAATTTCTGGTAAAATTAAATGCATTTCATTGAGAAACAAAATAAGGCAACTTCTCTTATACAACAGTTTTGTGCAATATTCTTTTTTGTGTTTCTAAATTTAAAAGTTGCAAAAAAAGCATTTTTTCACTGTAAACTTCTAATACAATAATTCACTAAAAAGAGTACTAAACTTTTTCTGTTATAGATATTTGAATGTTTTCTTATAATAGTTATCTCTTATACTCTTGGAAATATATTCTGTTTACTTTATATTAATGCTGAATTTATTTCCAGCTGAGATGACTGTTGGCAAACTGAAAGCCCTTGTACAAAGAATATTTAAAGTTGCTGCCCATGAAGTCACATTAACTCGTTTATTTAATGAAGTAAGAACAAATTGTGTTATAAAAAAATGGCTCATAAATGAAGATTCTTGATAAATTTAGCTGAAGAATTTCTCTAAATTGATTTACACACAAGAAACGTCTGCTGTGTGCTTATCAAGTAAAGTGGTTAAAAACCACAATAAAATGTAAAAATCTGATGAAAAAATGCAAAAGAGACAGCAACGAACATGTTCCTGTATCGAAATGACCTCAATAGATGTTTTAATTAAAAATACAAGACCTTCGAAGTCTAGATAAGAGTAGCTCATTGCCTGGATCCCATACACAGGCTATATATTGTGCACCTCTGTTGTATAACCTTTGTATCAAATACGTTTTAGTCCAATTTTTTTCAAGGCATAGTTTTAGTGTTTGTATTATTTATTTCAGGATGAATCGCAGAAAACAGAAATGGATAACAATCTCCGCCAGCTGTCATTTTACTCTCTTTCTGATCAAGACAAAATTTGTGTCGAATGGTGATATTTATTGTAAGTGCTTTATTGTTGAATTACTGAACACTTAATTTACCCTTCAATTTTATACTGATCTTTCTCCATCTAACTACCAATATAAAAAATTTTGAAGTTAGTTCATTACAATTTTTGGCTACCAATCATATGTTACTGCTTTGAAAATAATCGTTAGATTAATTAGACTTGTTAGTAGAGTAAACTAATCACTATTCAAATAGTTCTTCAAACATTAACATGTTATATAATTGTATTTATTCTTATAACGAACCAACACATTACCAAATAATAATACTGATTTAAATGGGTATTTTTTTATTTTTAGGTACTGAAGGCTGTTTTATAATTTACTACATGATTTGCAAAACACGCTGCTTTGTGTCTACTGCCAGCCATGTATATTTTATTTATTATTTTTTTATTGTTGCTATTAAATTCTGTTTTTATTTTTATAGATTTCATTTTTTTCCTTTCAATAATGTGCAACATTACAAAATTGCTTTTGTCTATAACATGGAGAGGAAATACGATTTGTACTGAGTTATAACAGTGGTTTTCAAACTTTGTTCCCTTTCCAGTGTCATGCTCTCCAATTTCCTGTTATGTATTATTTTTTTAAATCCTAATTTTTTTATAAACAAATATTTTGCAAATGTGAATTGCTTCCTTAGACCAGGTGAGTGATTAAGTAGAAACTAAATTTCTTCCATTTCATCCGCAGATCAATTGTCTTAAAAATTAGAAAACATCAAAAATATTTTACAAATTCATTATCCACATCTCTAGCTTTATCATGAATACAACAACTTCATCTCGGTATTAATGTGTAAATTTAAGCTTCGTATCAACTATGAAAAGTAGTTTTCAAAATTATAGCCTATATGCAGGTTTCAGAAGGAAGTTTGTGTCGTGAAATAGTTTGTTTCATGTTTTTTATTATCTCTGAGAAACACGATTTATTTCACCTTGTGACGCCTGGTGACAGGGACGTACAGAAATACACTCATCGAAAGATGTCAGATTTATTGGTATCCTTATGCTATGAGTTTCTATGCCGCAACGCAAATGCGCCTATCTGCCAATACTGGTTACAGGTAAAACAGACATCCTAAATATGACTGGGGTGGTTGTCCGGTAGCACAGGACTTTGTACCTAACGAAAAGTATAGGCCGCAAAAGATCTGTGCTTATCTGCCAATACTGGCATCAGGTAGGACAGATGTCCTTAATCTGACTGGGGTGGTCGTCTGGTAGCACAGGACTCTGTATCTACCAAAAAGTATATTCCGCAAAGGATCTGTGCTTATCTGCCAATACTGGCTACAGGTAGGACAGATGTCCTAAATCTGACTGGGGTGGTCGTCTGGTAGCACAGGACTCTGTATCTACCAAAAAGTATATTCCGCAAATGATCTGTGCTTATCTGCCAATACTGGCTACAGGTAGGACAGATGTCCTAAATCTGACTGGGATTGTCGTCTGGTAGCACAGGACTCTGTATCTACCGAAAAGTATATTCCGCAAAGGATCTGCGCTTATCTGCCAATACTGGCTACAGGTACGACAGATCTCCTAAATCTGACTGGGGTGGTCGTCTGGTAGCACAGGACTCTGTATCTACCAAAAAGTATATTCCGCAAATGATCTGTGCTTATCTGCCAATACTGGCTACAGGTAGGACAGATGTCCTAAATCTGACTGGGATTGTCGTCTGGTAGCACAGGACTCTGTATCTACCGAAAAGTATATTCCGCAAAGGATCTGCGCTTATCTGCCAATACTGGCTACAGGTACGACAGATCTCCTAAATCTGACTGGGGTGGTCGTCTGGTAGCACAGGACTCTGTATCTACCAAAAAGTGTATTCCGCAAAGGATCTGTGCTTATCTGCCAATACTGGCTACAGGTACGACAGATCTCCTAAATCTGACTGGGGTGGTCGTCTGGTAGCACAGGACTCTGTATCTACCAAAAAGTATATTCCGCAAAGGATCTGTGCTTATCTGCCAATACTGGCTATAGGTAGGACAGATGTCCTAAATCTGACTGGGGTGGTCGTCTGGTAGCTGGCCGCAAAGAATTTGCGCGTATCTGCCGCTAATGGCAAAGTTTGCCTCTACTTGAGGCTTCCTGATTTTCGCTTCCGAACAGGGCGTTCCGATCAGGTCCACGCATTCGAAGTTCTTAGTAAGAAATCACTCGATGGATGGTGGTTAATCTTCTTTGTCGGTTCGGCTTCATGTAAGGCAAATCTGTTTACCACCATGTCCAATGACACGCTGGCATTATCTCTGTTGGAATCCATCTATTATCCTCTGACCCGCCCTCCAAGCAGAACAGGTCCACAAAGAGAATGTGGGTGGTTAAATGTCACAACCTTTACAATTTTTAAAGTGTTTTGGCACTAGAAGGTCAGAATACTCTAGTTCTGCCCAGGAGCACACTTGTGGATGGGGCTTAAACGCCTCTCCTAGACTATATAAAAAACATAAATATCCCTATATAATTAATTTATTGTGACTTTACAAACTGTGTTTTTTTTAGACTTACAGTCAACTAGTATTCATTGCTTTCAGCCCGTTTTCAAAAGTTAAAAGTGATCCCTTTCTTATTTACTGGTTTTAGATAAAAACTAGCAGCCAGCATGGCATTGCCCGTGACAGTTCTTTTCGTGTCCTTGCTGATACTGATAGCATTAAAAAGAAAAAATAACAATTTTTTAAGAAGGAATGCCACCTTCACCCTACATGACACAGGTTACAATTAAAAATTTATTTAAAGAATATCACATTTAAGGTAAAAATCTGGTGTAAAATTTATGCAGATTTCAAATACACTCTATAACAAAAAAAAAATCGACGCACCAAGAAGGAATCATCTGATTGCTTTGAAATTTCGTATGCAAAAATGTTTTGACCAAATATGCAAATGATTAAAATTTGGTGTCCAATGAATGAATAGTGCGATCTCCAGTGCATCGTAACTGCGCATCCAGCAGATGTATGTAAGGAGTAGTTCTTGAACTGTTGTTAAAATTTTCTGCTGCATTGCGATTTAGGATACCTTTCAACGACTGAAAAAATGCCTCGCCGCAGGATTCGAGCTCATTACGAGCAACTTTCAGAGTTTGAAAGAGGTCGTATCATTGGATTGAAAGAGGCAGGTTGGGCAAATCGGAGAATCGCTCGTCATGTGAGTCGAAGCGATGCGGCGATTAGAAGATGCTGGCAAGAGTGGGTGGACAATGGCAGATTTCAGCGTCATGATGGTAGCGGTCGACGTAGGGCCACAACAGATCGCGAGGACAGAGTGATTGTCAGATCAGCTGTCACAGTACCTGATTCATCGATATCAACCATCAGTCGTGCAACCCACATACGAGTGTCCACCATGACCATTCACAGACGGCTGAGAGAGTGAAATCTATGCTCGTACCGACCGTTACGCCACCTGCCACTCACGCCTGCACACTGTCGAACCAGATTACAGTGGTGCTTGGCTCGATCAAGCTGGAATGATGCTGACTGGGGACGTATAGTCTTTAGCGACGAATCCCGCTTCCAACTGTGTCCTGACGATTATCGAAGACCATTTGGAGACGCCCAGGGCTGCGTGCCGATCCTGCTTTCACTATTGCACGCCACACGGGCCCGCAACAAGGAGTTATGGTGTGGGGTGCCATTTCCCTTGATAGCCGTACCCCTTTGGTCGTCATTAGAGGTACACTTACTGCACAGCGGTACGTTGACGACATTCTGAGACCTGTTTTGCTACCGTTCCTTTCGCAGTACCCTGGGTTTATTTTTCAGCAAGACAGTGCCAGACCACATACGGCACGTGTTGCTATAAACTGTCTTCAAGCTTGTCAAACACTTCCTTGGCCAGCCAGATCACCAGATCTCTCTCCCATCGAGAATGTCTGGGATATGATAAGAAGGCAACTGCATCCGGTAGGGAATGCTGATGAAGTAGCCCGACAACTGGAGCAAATTTGGCAAGAAATACCGCAGGAGGCCACCCGGGAGCTTTATCGGTCTATGCCACGCCGTGTGGCAGCTTTCATCCAGGCTAGAGGCGGGTCAACACCTTACTGTTACTGTAACTCTGAAATAAATCATTCAATTGTTCTGAAATTTTAATCATTTTCTATTCTGTACATAATTTTCCTATCCACCAATTTTTGTCTCCATCGGACAACTCCTTGGTGCGTCGATTTTTTTGTTATAGAGTGTACATTGAAATTTTCACTATCTTAAACGATCGCAAAGATAGAAAACCTTAAATGGTCCAGGCCCGTGATAAAGTTAAAATGGATAGCAAGAAAGTTATGTGCTAATCAACAACGTAAATCAAAACACGCTAGAATCGGAAATCCTTTAAGAAAAAACAAGCTGTTTTTTTCTCTCGAAACAGTAAGTCATAACTTAGTACAGTTCCAAAGGACGAAAAACGCAACATCCTTTGCTTTCTTCAATTGAGAAGCTGACATCATAACTTGGCACAGTTCTAAAAGACAAAAAACCCCAAATCATTTTCTTTCTTCAATTGGGGAGCGGTGATGTCAACTCCATGAAAAAAATGAACGGAGGGGAAAAAAACTAACAAATTAATTTTTAAATGTTCTAGATTAAATTTTAAAATTCGGGCTGGACATAACATTAAAAAAAAATTAGGACTATGTTTGCCAAATTTCATTATTGTAAGTACCATAGATTTGTCAGGACACTGCACAGAGATAGACACACACAAACACTTCCTTTTACAATAGTAGACGATTGGGAATTTTAATATTGTTCATTAAAACGTTTGACACCTTTTCCCTTCAATACAGCTTCTATTGGTCTTAGACACACTCCGTTAAGAGAAAAATAAGCTGTTTTTCTCTCTCAAAACGTGACGTCATGAAATTAGTCTCTTGGTTACACATTCCGAAACTAGTCTAGGTAAGACACTCTGAAATTAATATCTAGACAACACACGCCAATACTAGTCTCTTGGTAACAACTCCAAAACTAGTCTGATTACTCAAACTATTTTATGTGTCAGACATTTTAAAATCACCCTCTAAATAAAGAGCTTTAAATGAAAATGTAGCTTCCAAAACTTAATTGATATCCTGGGTGTGCCCACTTCGCATAATTTTGCAAAGCTTTCCTTTTAAAGGACAAAAAATATTATAATATGCAGTTCGTCCCCTCCTATTTATACAAATAGCTTGCTTTTTGATACATGCATGCTATGTACACTGATTTGCGTTTTGTTTATGGAAATATTTTGCACAGACCTCTTGTAATAATAATCTCATACTTACATAGGGGACATCCCACTAAGTTGTGAGACTACATTTCCTTTCTTTTAAAATACAATTGACTCTTGTGTTCTCCTATAACACGGATTTGTATAATCTAATGAAAAAATTGAAACTACTCATGGTGATGAACCTACTGATCTCTCTATTAAAGACTGACTGCAGAAATAAATTTCAGCATGTACCTCATTGGAATGTTTGACAGTTCCCAGGGTTCGATACAATGGTATCCCAGATACTCAAATCGTTGGGCAGAGTAATAATCACAATCAACACAGATCATGTATAGGACTCCTACCCCTCAACAGCCTCTTCATAATGGGTCCTCTATAACATCTATAAGGTTGAGGTGTCTGATATATCAGGTTAGATAAATTTGCATTTGAACACATTTTTAGGGTAAGCAATTTTTTATCTATGTATGCATAAAGTTATTTTAGTTATAAAAGGGTTCACCTCACAAGAAATTAACTCACGTTTTAAGATCAAACAAAAAATAGTTATAAAAATAACGCTTACTAAAAATACATTTGATAACATGGAAATAAATTGTTTTGCAACTTATAAAAAAATTCTGCTTTTTTCTTAAAATTTTTTAAGTTTTAGAGGAAATTTAGTCTAAACTTGAAATTAGATTCAAAATCATTGCTTAATTTTGGTTGCTTCTCTTTAGAAGTATGCAATCAGTGCATAGCTGACTTTGAACTTGCAGACACCTTAGTTTTTTATGCAATACTGTAAAAATGTCTCATCACATTCAGTCTAAATGCAGGTGTTGGACAAAATAATGTGAACAATCATTGCTCATAGAATTCAATTTTACTTTTGCTAAGTGCACAGAGGAATAAATACCCATAACTTTTTGTTTGCATAGATTTTCAAGGTCCACTTTAGTGCATTCAGAGTTGGCTTACAAGAATGTAGCTGATACCATGCAAACTGGCTGAAAAACTAAGGAAAATACAAGTGTTGGAACCGAAATTTTTTTTTTAAATTTTTTATGCCAACTTAAGTTTTAATTTTACTTCCATTGTATCTGAATGCAAATACAACTATAATTTTCACAACTTTCTTGTTACCATACAAGAAATCAGCAAATTGATGCTTTTAAGAAACTTGACTACACATAACAAAATCAATGCATTTATTATAGTAAAAATATGTACAAAGGTCTTAATTAACGTAGATTATTTTACACTTCTAATCAGAGTCACTGTCACTACCAAAGATTTCTTCCTTGTCTTTTTTGTGATCATCTGCTTCAGCTTCGCTCTCACTGGACGATGATGATGATGAGGAGGAAGACGATGAGCTTGATGAAGATGATGATTTAGAGCTAGCAGATGACGCAGAACGTGTTTCTTTCTTTTCATTCTCTTCCACCTCTTCCTTCTGAGTTTCTTCTTCGGCTTCACTCGCACTGGAAGCAGATGCTTCTACAAAAGAAAAGCGAAATGGTCAATTTCCAGGAAACGCAATTATCAATAAACTCGTCTACAGAGCACAAATGAACCACTTGCTCTTTAAATTTAAATGCACTCCTAAAGATCAGATAACCCCAAAAGTGAAACAAAATATGATTACCATTAATTATGTATTCAGGACAGGATACAAATTTGCTAATATGTTTTTGTTTTTCATGTTTATTTATTCCACTCTCTGTCATCACTTCCTTTTATCAGATAAAACATACTTTCTCAGGAAATCCTTTCCACATTAATCTTTAGGTAATTGGTAATTTTTAGTTAACGTCGTACTAGAGCAACACAACGGGCTATTGACGACAGTCCGGGATCAATCCCTTCAGGGAAAGATCCAAGGCCAACGCCTCGTAATTTTGAACCACGGTCAGATGACGAAACAACACCTGAGCTGGAACCCCACTCTCCAAACTTCCACGCCAACGTGAGGACTTTCGGCCACGACAGATTTAAGGTGCACCAGCCGCCTCTACACCATACGCTTACAAACATCCATGCCCGGACCCGGATTCGAACCAGGAATCTTCCGATCTAGAGGCTATTGATCTTTAGGAAAATGAAACATAGGCCAATTTCTAGGAAACCTAATTATCATTAAACTTGTTTATAGAGAGCATAAATGGTTGACTCGTGGGTTAATTTACGCAAAGCTTTACACAGAGGCAAACATTTGGAGAATGCCTCTTGCACATGACTTGCATCAAGGACATTGTCCTAGTGCAACCCTCGAGATGTCTGGACAGAGTGGAACCAACTTTTTAAGATTCAGAAAAGGGCATTTAACCCTCCTGGTGGGTATCTTGATAAGGCATCTCATCATTAGCAAAACTAACTAGATCTTGATGGATGAGATATCATCTCGTCGTCTCTTGAAAACTGACCATCTACAAAGAAAGATCTTGATCTCATCATTGGTCAGATCTTGATGGACAAGATATCTCATCGAAACCACTTGGAGAGTTAAAGCACATTAAGTTAGTACAGGGAATAAAGAATTTTACACTTTGTATCCAATGCACCGCCACTCCTGTACCTTTCCTGTATTATGGTGTATAAAACACCACTTTTTATCTGCATTCATATCAATGAGTAGGTCAATGGAGGTTTCGTTTGAAATTAATCACCCTTCTCACAATTCTTATCTGCTTCATTGTTTTAACCAGCTACTGCAATACATCGCAAGTCAGAATCACGTCATCGGTCGAAAGACGCAGTTCTCGAACTCGGAATCACTTAAAATAGAATTAAAAGCACAGCACAAAATATTTTTCAAGGTACCTTTCTCTTCAGCCTCCTCGGCTTCGTTTTCTTCTTCCGCTTCCATTTCCTCTTCACCTTCATTCTCCTCCTCTGCCTCATTCTCCTTCTCTTCAGTTTCCTGAGTTTCTTCTTCTTCTTCCTCCTCTGGAGGTGCCTCCAAGTTCAGCATTCGAGCTTCCTGCAAAATGCAAGTCACAACATTAGCTTATTCAGGTAGCCTGCATAAAGTAATTTGTTAACATCACATAATTATCAACTACATTTTAGGTAAGTTGGTTTGGGGGCGTATTGCGGGTCAACTAAAAAATGCCATGAATAGGAAAAAAGAGGGACTGGGTAAAAAGCAGAGAAGGATCGCTTGGGTATCCAGGGAGTGTGACTCCCGTGTTTACTAAAGACAGTAAACCCCATGGAAAAGAAAAGATCACAGATTACCTTGGGTCAGTGAAGCCCGTACACCTGAAGATGTACCCTCAGAGGATCATTTTAAGAAGTTTTATATCATATATTAGCTAAAAAAAAAACAGTGTTGCTCGGGTAACAAATATCACCATGACAGCTAAAATATGACCACATTTCCCAGTGTTGACTCATGCACAAACCCCGTAAAATGTGTTTTCTTATCCATGTCCATTTATTGCAGGAAAACAAACTTTAGATTTTAAAATTGAGGCTTGGAGGGGCACTTTGAGGACTACCTGTGTTCCAATTTTCATGGCTACAGATTGGTCTGAAGACAGGAAAGAAACAGCCGATGTTTTCCGCAGTCTTCTGAAGTATAAGTGCACCAAATTTGGTGTGGATTGGTCAAACGGTGTAGATTTGCATAGAGAATATATACCCACACCTACATACTTTTATACATATGTATTGGGACATCAGGAAAGTTCTGTGCGTTTTCAAATTGAAGCTAGCTTTGTTCTTATTAATTTGCTACTGCTGACAAGGAGTGACCTTGACTGAAGCAGATGTTTAAATTCAGTCTTTTCTGCTTACGCTGCATACTTAGAGCATGTGTTGTGGTATAAATTTTGTTTCACTGCAGTGCTAAGAATGGAGAACCAGAAAGTTCATTTTCGTCACATTATGCTCTTTTATTTTAAGAAAGGAAAAAATGTTAGTCAGACTGCTCATAAAATGTGTGCTGTACATGGACATAGTAATGTTTCTAAGGCCACAGTTTGAAGGTGGTTTGTTAAATTTAAGCATGGAAATTTCAGCCTCGAAGATGATGCCCGCTCCGGACTGCATCCCAAAAAAGCAAAGCTTTCTGTAGGGTGGGACTACAAAGGAATTGTTTATTATGAATTGTAACCACAAAATCAGACCATAAATTCGGGAAAATACTGTTCTCAAATGACAGTATTAAAAGCAGAAATCAAAGCAGAGGCCAGAACTGACCAATCATCACGGTGTTGTCTTCCAGCATGACAATGCTCGGCCCCACATTTCCCTGAATGTCATACAAAGACTTATTGAGTATGGCTGGGATGTTTTGTTCCCCCCCCCCCCATATTCATCAGATCTTGCCCAATCAGATTTTCACCTCTTCAGAGAGAGAGGTCACATCAAAATTCTTCGAACGGCCAGGAGTTCCAATTCTTTGGAGACTGTCAAACAGCACCTCAATAACTTCTTTACAAATAAGCCTAATAATTTTTTTTTTTTGAAGGAATTTTCCAGCTGCCAGAAAGATGGCAAAAAGTCATAGAACAAAATGGGGCTTATGTGATTCAATAACATTTTCTTATGTTTTTGTACTGCTTTGTTGGTATTTATCTTAAAAAACGCGTAGGACTTTCCGGATGACTCAATAGATACATGTCCCACCTATAGGGTGTTTTCATCCACTGCCTCCGTTAAATCTTGTGACGTCACTCTAAAAGATAGCCAATGATAGTTTGGTTCTTCGCTCTAGTCCTTTTTTGTTAATTTCACTGCACAAAAATTTGTAATGGGTGCCTATTTGACCCCTGAAAGAAAATTTATTGCTTCTTGTCAGATTCCATAAATTTAATTTAACTGTATTGTTCGACAAGCTTCAGTTTTTCTATCCTGTGTACAGGTTAGTCAGCGACTGCTCGGACTTGGCTCCACACTGAACAGTTTTAGGGGGTTTCACAGCAGCAAAACCAGAGCAGGAAATCAAATGGAGGGTTTCACGCACAGTTCATTCCGGCCAGTGTTGAACTCAACAAATTGAATGCAAGAATCTTTTTATCATGTTGGTGATTGGTACACCTTGATTGCCCAGCACCTGTCATTACCTGTTTTAACTACTTATGGTGCCAAAGTTCTAGATAGTTTAAATAAATTAGTTATTATAACCATCTCATTGCTTGTGTGTCTGAAAATCTTTTCTTTATTTAGAATAAATAAAAAAATAAGCTCCTTGATTATAGACCAATTCGCTTAATGACCTAGTCTTAAGTTCATTGTTTTGGAGTTTTATGGCGCAAAGACCATATTGGGTCAAGATGTGGCAAATACAAGACAGTTGTGAAAAATGTCGTGAAAGAGGAATTGGGGACAGAGAATAAAGCAAAAAACGGTTGCTTGGTTATCCTGGGAGCAAGATCTCACTGTTACGAAAGGTATTTTTTAAAAAATAACATCACACTGGAAGAACACAACGGGTTATTGGTGACAGTCAGGGATCAACCCATGTAGGAGAAGATACGAGGACAAACAACATCACGTAATTTTGAACCACGGTCAGATGACAAGGTCACACCTGATCTGGCAACTCACAATCCAAACTTCCACACCAACATGAGGACATTTGAGGCCACACCAGATTTAACATGCTCCAGCACCCTTTGAACATGACAGTATTAGGTTGGATTCGAACTTGCAACCCTCTGGTTGATAATCAGTTGCTCTTCCAACCAGGCTACAGTGGCCTGATGATACGAAAGGAAACAAAACTCAAGATATCCTCAAATTTCTAACGCTGGTGTCTACCTTAGATTATTTCAACAAGGATCTGAACCAAAAGCAGTTTTCTATAAAATATTCTCACCTCCAAAATGCCATGCAATATTAAATGTTTTCACAGCAATAAACCCAAATTCCTGATTACATAAATTTTTTTATTTTAAATAACAGAATACGAAATCTGCGACTCCTCTGATAGAAAGCTGCAGCTCATTTGAGAGCTGTGCAGTTTGAAAGCCACGAAAAACTATCAAAATGAACTTCTTTTAAACATATACGGTGACATACCTGCGTCTTGAATTCTGGTTCATTCAAAGATCGATGCCTCACAACTAATTTGGAATTGGAATTAGCTTGGACACCAGGCTTTAATCGTCTCTTATTCAAACGCACCCTAAAAATAAATAAACATTTAATAGATTTTGCCACATTTAATACTTCTATCAACATAACTGGATTGATAAGGCATTTATAATACTGACTTGTTTGTGTCAGCAGCTTAGACCTACCTTGTTTCTAATTCATTATAATACATGCAGCCATCTCTGTACACAAAGAAGTAGTTTTCCTCATAACCTTTGGTGGCTTTATTTTTGACGTTCCAGTTGTACTCTCTAGCCATCTTGTATTCGTAGCTGAAAGAACAAATAAAGCACAGAAAATTTAAAAGCTATTTTTAATTTTAAGGGTCACTCTGCCAAATGACAAATAAGAAATGAGTAATAAAACTTAAAACAATTAATTTAAAGCAAAACGAAGAAAATTCAAGTTAGTTTTATTTATAATTGACAAACAACGGCTAATACAACTAGAAAATTATTTTGGGGTAAAGTAAAGCAAATTATTTTGGGGTAAAGCAAAGAAAATTCTAACCTTAATTTCAATACATAGCACAACTCTTGCAAGTTGGCATTGGAGTCACATGCTTTTGAATGAGTTTGTGTCAATTAAGAGACATATTAAACATAAGCAATGTGTTCACACAATTAGCATCTTAGTATGGATTTAGCATCCAAGTTTATCCTTTGGTGTTGGAAGCAATAACAGTGATTACCATGTACTAGTTGCACCATGAACACCCCAAGAGAGAATTTAGACAACAGCCAGTACATCAGTTGTACCTTAAAAGTTATAAGAATCGTGCCAAGAAAGAATTTAGAATTAGATAATTTAGACTACAGCTGTTACAACAGTTGTACTTGAAAAGTTATAAGAATTATAAGAATCGCGCTTGTTATATCTATATCATAGTCAAAAGGTTAAATTCAAATTTTATAGGGTTAAAATTTATTTTTATTATCTATATCCTTAGAAGTAAATGCACCATTTTACTTACTTGTCTTCATCATCATATTCCACACTATTTTCTGCATCACGCTTCCTTTTCTTCATAGTTTCTTCAGTAGGTAGGAAATAGGCAACAAACTGTTCACCTGAGTCATCAACTACACCTCTGAAATTGAAAAGTGCAATAATGTAATGGCATTGATCATTTCCTACCAGTGGACCTACAAACCCTGACAATTTTAATTCATTTTTTAGAGTCGGTTTCAATTTTGATTTCTTTAATTTATAAATTGGATGTGCAAACTTATTGTTTTTTTCATCATTCATTTTTCTAAATGCTAACAAACAGACCAACACTGGCATATTTCAATATATTTCGAAGATCGTTATTGACTGAACAACTACATAGAAGGAACACAACACCAGCTGATTGAATCTTCTATTTGGTGGGTTAACCACATGTAAATGAACTGTGATATAAATACCAAATTTGTATTCACATGCTATGCTTATCAGTCCTGTATTTGTAATGTACACAAGGTGCCAATATGTTGACTCTTGTATATTTGTGAATAACAAATAGCGTATAATCCAATAAATACATTAAGAATTTGTGACAATTTAAACTGACTGCACTTTTAATTCATTCACAATGGCCAAACACTTGAAATTTTTTTTCTGCAATTTGACTTTTGAGACCAGTATTAAGCATCAAAGAATCTACAACATATTCAAATTTATTATCCTGGAAAGCATTTTTACAACTTAGTGCCAAGGAGTCACATTATTTCAGATGTAAACACTTAGATTTCAAAAATATTTATTAAAGGGGGGGGGGGAGAAATGATTATTTAACTAATTTACATATTAAATTTGACAATTTTTGAGGCACATGAAGAAACAATTATTGTCAATACTTTCTGTGTTTTTGTCACAAGCAATTTCCACATTCTCACTGCACAAAAGAAAAACTAATACACAGTATAGTTCAGGCCTCGAAATAGATTTTTTAATACAGGTGCACAAGGTGCACCTAAGTTTTTAAATTAGGTGCACAAGGTGCACTGCATGCACCTAGTGGGAAAAAATTAGGTGCACAATTATATTTTCATGTGCACAGTGCACCCGGGTATTTCGAGCCCTGGTATAGTTAATTATATAAGAGAAAATAAAATACCAAAAATCGTGTGTAAATAGTGCATTGGAAAAATAAATAAAATAAAATTTCAAGTATGTGTTAAAACATACATACCTGATCATGGCTTGAGACATTTCTTCTGTTCTGTTGCCAGCAACAGGTTCAGCATCAAATATGACCTGAGCAAATGGATATCGCCATAACTGAAAAGAAAATCTCAACATTACTATTTGACATGAACATACCCAGATAAGAAAATACATCAATTAAGCAGGTTGTATTAACTAACTGTTAACAGCTCACCTCTACATCATAATAAAAGAATTTTATAGAATTAAATTAAATTTCAATACTAGAGGGAAGTTAAAGGTGTGTGTCAGTTAGCAATCATGAGAAAACTAGTGTGCTTGACCATTAGGAAGGGTCACTCAGAAATTCGGACTGCATATAAATGAATTTCACTGGAAAAAGAGGAAAAACAATTTGAGGATTTTTAGAATGTCGATTATATTCTGATTTGTCATTGTTTGGTGCCATCTGCTGTTCTTTCATCATGCACATTACAGGAACTTGAGAAGAACAGGTGAAATAGAACATCTTCTGCAGAGATGGTGTTCGTTTGGATGATCTGATTGGTTTTCAACTTTTACCATTAACGTTCAATTCGAACTGTGGACAGAGCACATTAGAGAGCAGAGGGTGACTCTTGGTCACCATGCTGGACTGTGATGATACATACTTTCATAAATTGGTGTAATGTTAATGTGATGATATAAATACTATATATTTTTTTAATGTTCTTGGAATGATAAGAACTAAAATATCTTGGCTGTTGCATATCTTCTCTTAGTGTACGATTAGTACTGCTTTCACGCTATCGTTTTGGGACGACGACATCAGTGTCAAAAAACAATATAAAAAGGAAAAGGAATGGGAGAAACGATACAATTTTTAGTAACTGATGCCTTTTGGGGTCCTATTCACATTCTACAGGTGAACAAGATTCAGACAATCAGATCCGAGAAAGGGGTGGGTAAAGAGCAGTGGTGATAATTTTGGAAGAAAAATTAAAACAAATAAAAACTTGATGATTGGTTGGGGATTGATGAGATTACCAACAGAATCTCTGAATAACCAATGCCATTTAGGGTGTTGTATGAGGGTAGCGTAATTATTATCAAGAGATCTGGTTTTTTTTCCAGACTTAATTGTTTTTGGATCATAGGAGAGATATTTTGGAGTTTCATTAGGGACTTGGAAGGGGTTGTTAAAAAAAATTTAATAGAAAGGTCTTTAATGAATTTAGCTATTACTCAATTTTTAGGTTGGTAGAAGATAATTTCCAAAATCGATCATAAGGACTGGTGCAGTTAAAAAAAGTTAAGTTGAGCGCAGGTAGTGCTGCTTGACGGATTTCAAACCCTGCGATTGCTGCAGTCCGTAGCATTTTTTTGCTTTACAATTTTATCAGTTAATTTGGGATGGCTGTTTTTTTCCTCGTTTGCTACTAAATACATTATATGAATGTTGAACGAATAGATTTAAGACTTTTCAAATTTGAAGTATGAAGGGACTAAAAATGTGTTTGAAAGCTGGATCAATTAATCACCAGTGTTATTGGGGCTATTAAAGAAGTTTATTCGCTGTCTGAACAATATAAGGAATGTTAGGAAACTTACTATCTTTTGTATGAATTATTACTTAAAATTATGCCTTTGCAACATATTATCACTCAAAGTGCAAAAGGTTGGATGTCTAAAAGCTGCATTTTTGAGGAGAGCAAAAAAACTAATAGTTTTCCTTATGATTTGATTCTATTTCGTTATATACATTTGGTTGTAACTTTTATTGGATCAGCTGATGACGTAAGCAATTTTTGACATGTGGCCTTTTGCACTTTTTTTAGTGAAAAAATATTCAAGTTTTCACAGTCAGTTTTCAGTTTGAGTGTAACTTGTTATGTTATCAGCATTGCAACAAATAACGATTTTTTGCGAATGATTTTTCTTTTACGAAACTGCCAACATTTTTATGTTTATTTGTACATTTGGCGACAAGAACTTCAAAAGCGTGCCAACTTGCACTATTAAATAGAATTTTACCTAACTTCTATTTAGAATTATCAATTATCCAAAGAAAAAGTGATAATTTTATACCTGAAAGTCAGGGAAGACAGGGAGCTCTTCAACTGCATACACATTGGGTTTGCTGTAGTGGTTTTCAATCTGTAACAATCAGCAGTCATGAGATAAAAACATTCAACACAAATAAAGAACATTAAATTTAGAGTTTTGGTAAAAGTCATTTGACAATAACTCATGGGCCGTGGAACACTTGATAATTACAAAGAACCAAACTATAATTTAACAGAATATTTTTATTTCAGCTTATTCCATTCAGCTTAATGCTACTTAATTTTAACAAATGACTGAAAATAATTAGAACATGATATACTATCTTGTTTCTTACACTATTCAAATGTTCGAAAAGTCATAATAGTTTTATTGTGTGAAGAATTCTAAACACACAAGTGTCATAACTATTTAATAGAAATAACGATAAGCAAGTAAAACAGCTTTATGTTATAATTAAGTGTAGAAGATCATCATGATATACATACTGGAACTTTGACATCAGAGAACGTTTTGTTGATGGCCGATATTTGACTTTCTCGGTCCATGTACATGTTCTCTTCCTTAAACATCTTTTTGACATTGTAACCAACTCTGAAATAATTAAAAATAATAATCAATTACTCAAATAAATATTCTTTTTAATTAAAAGAAAATATGAAATTTCCATTATTCCTTGCAAAAGGTATGGGGAGAAATTATAACTATTTGATTTATGTCAATCTAACAAACATGCTTAATTCTATGATTACTGTGAAGCTCATCTGAATCAAACTCTTTTTAAAACAAAGTATTGTATGAAGTTCTTTAAAAGGCATTCACTGAACAAAATTTCTCATACAGCTAATTTTTAGTGTTCAGAGCAATATTAATTTCAAGAATAATTTTAAACTTTTTTTTTTCTCATTTGTTTCTTTATATTAAACATGGGAGAAATATATGGAATTTTAAGGTTCAAATCTGAATTCAAAAATTGATTATAAAAAAACTATGCTGATGTTATATACTATCATAAAATAAAGCAAAATTTTAAGACTTTTTCAACTGAGGGTAAAGCTTATCAAGTTAAATAAAACAAATAAAGGCAAGCCTAAATAATTCCAACTTGTATTTTGAAAAGAAATATTTTCTATGAAACATTGGATGTGAAATGTGCTGAAACAAGCTTTCCTTCTCCTACACAGAATCAAAATGACAAGATTTTTTTTCGAAGGGTTACAGAATGCAATGCCTGTCTCCAGAGCTCCAGTATCTAATAAGCTCTTTGTAAATTCACCCTTCAATAAATCTTGCTGCAGTTAGTTGGTCACTTTATTCAGGTTCTACACTTTTTTATATCCAAGTACTTTACAAGAAAAAAATTAAAATTCTTTACAAGAACTTTATTCTGCTAATGACAAAAATTCATTTTATTTAATAAAAATGGAAACATTGAGTAAGTTAAAAAAAACAGTACTAAACGTTTTTAAATAAATAATTCAAATCTGTTATTAGTAATAATAAATAATAAGAAACATGTAACACCAGGAGCTTAATATATTTATACGAAACAAAATGCAGCATAAATTTAAGTTTTACCAATATGCACAGCCATACACAATTAAACAAAATTATTAAATCAATTTGCAGTACACAAATAGAAAAGGACAGGGTGATATATACAGGTGAAAAATGAATGAACTGGAAAAGTTTTAGGTTGAGGGGAGATTTTGTTTAATATAAGGTTTGGGTAATATTCAGGACTTGATGAAATATTGATATTTTCAATGACTTTTCAGGGCTGTGAAATAAAAATATAAAATTAAAGTACTTTTCAAAAGCCATAGGAAACACACTTTCTTGTTGATTCATATCCAACTGCTTTTATGGTATTGAGCCTCTTCAGAGAATGCAGATATGGTCAGTGCACCAATAACAATAAGTGAATGGGGTTTAAAATGTATACATCTGATGGTCTACTTACTGTCTTCGAGTTTGCATTAGCAGTCATTAGTACCCATAAATTTCAGTTTGAGGATTGCACTTTTGAACCCTAACCTTCATTTTTTTATATACAACTTCTGAATTCTTCTGTTTATACAACATGCTTTTAAAATTATCCATAAAACCTCGAAAGAAAATAAGCCCCCATTAAAAATCATTTTCAAAGGTGAAGAAATACCCCATCATAACTGGATAACAATGTACTTTGTTCCAGATGACAAGTAATATTGAATGTTTATACTTTCGTTGTCTGCCAATCCTGATCGAGTTGAAGATAACAATTCATAAGCATAATCAAAACTTTTATTGTTTGCATGTTTTACTTTTATTTTTAAAAATGAAACACAAAACTGATGGTAAACAGCAAAGACCCTCCCTCCAAATACAAATAGTCATCATCCAGACCCTAGTCATTAATTACATTGTGTGTTTATCACATTCATGTGAATTTAATGAATTTGAAATTGCACCAAAGTAGAATATCTGGAACCCTGGGAACTGTCAAACATTCCAATCAGGTACATGCTGAAATTTATTTCGGCAATCGGTCTTTAGTGGATCAGTAGGGGTCTCAGTTCAACAGACTATTAGTCGCTGTGCTGGCACTCTTCAGAGTCACCCCTTTACCAAGTCATAAGGACATCTGGACAATGGATTAAAAATATTTAGATGCTAATCCAATGACGAGACTTAGTGCTCTAAATTTCTAACCTCGCACTGTCAAACTGCTGAAAAATGTTGCAAGTCTTATCGCAGCAACTTAATAGCAGGTAGTTTACTGCAATAACATTTGAAAAAGGAATTCCTTGACAAAACGAAAGATTTACGCAGTAGAAAGTATTCACAAAATAGGAATAAGCTGGGTTAAATAATAGAATTTCATGTAAATGTTTGAGAATTTCACAGAATTTTCAAAAGATATGCACTTACTAAAAAGAATGTACTTATATATGACTGAAAATATTACATAACATTCCTTATATAAGTAGTATATCACATCAACATACTTCGTTTCTGTTTTTTCACTGCTGTGGCCATATCTGTTGAATTCATTAGAGATATACTCAGTTTTCTTCAGCCATGGGACGGCCTTGTTATGATGCCGAGATCTATAAAAGCATTTACAATGTACACTTAAAAATCATGCTACAAAAGATTCAAATATTAACCATACTTACTACAAAGAGCAAGAAATAACACACAAAAACAAATAGCAAGAAATAACACACAAAAACAAATAGCAAGAAATAACACACAAAAACAAATATAACAGCATTACTGAGGCTCCAATTTTATAGTATGCAATCATAGAAACATTAAAGTAACTGTAAATGTCTCTGGCTTGTTCATTTTATGACTTTGATTAAAATTCCGATTAAACAAAAAGTATACTTCTGATGGCTGAATATCACATGGTTAAAAATTAATGCATGGTTCACACACCTTTATTCAAAAAAAGTTCAAGGACTTTTCAAAACCCAAAAAATATTTTTCAAGGACATACATTTTTTTATAACGACCTAAAACAAGTGATACGCAAAAGTTGTCAATTAAAAAGAAAAATGTGAAAATATTAAAAAATATATATATATGTTATTTCTTACTTCATTTTTTAAACTACTGATAGTCAAAAAAAGAAAAGTTATTATCAATTTTGGTAACAATTTGGATTTTCTTTCTCACAGAACCTGTAATTTTTTTTGTTGCAAAGTGGACTTCGCGTCTCAATGGTAACTATAAGGCTACTTGCACAAATATCGATTTTGGACGTGCGATTAAATATTGTACGATAAATTCTTTTGGTGGCACAAAGAGTATGGGAGCTTGCATCCTGTGTCCTTGCAGAATCTCCATTTTGCTGTCGTTCACTGCCTCTACAACAGACGGCTGTCGTGGTTTATTTTGTTTGAGAAGCAAAACAAATAAAAAGTTTTGATGATATATCTTTGCGATCATTAAAGATAGAGCGACAATTTCAACAGATTTGAAATATGCAGAAAATTTTACACCTAAAAGCTATCTTATAAGTGATTTTCTCAATTTTGTTTTTTAATTGTAACTTTTATTTTTTTGCAATAAGAATTGGGCTTAATTTCTTTGGACACGTGCCAAGTTTCCAATGACGTCCTGATGCGGTGGGCATAAAAAGGTGGCCATCTAAACGGAGACCAGAGGTGTCAACTTAGACGGACAGAATATGAGGGAGAATGAAATGGACAATCTAGACATAGCATTATTAGCATATCATGTGGTGTCAAAGTGCAAAACACCGGTTTCATTCAGAATGACGCTAAAATGGCGCACCTGCACCATTTGAGCTAGTACTAGTCTGAAGAAAGGAGGAAACTAGTCTGGACAAATTCAAATGCAAGACGAAATTACACAATTATCTACCTTAAAAAAAATCAAGTACTTTCAAGGACTTTTCACCAAGTTACGTAATTTTCAAGGGCCCCTAGTTTGGAAAAAAAAATTCAAGGACTTTTCAAGGACCGTGGGAACCCTGTAATGGTTGTTATTCATATATTGCAGCTATAAATTTGGATTTGACAGGCAAGTTTTTGGATCCAGCCACCATTACCATAGCAAACAATATCAAGCAGTGGACACACACAAGGAAAGTTTACTAACACAGAAAATATTAATACAGGCAGGAAGGGAATGGACCCTGACAGGAATCAAACTTCTACCACCAACTTTCAGTTTACAAGAACAGTAGGTTGACCCATTGAGCCCCTCCCCCATCCACAGCGACTTCATTATATACTAATAATACTAATACTAATGTCTACTACTAATGAAAAGAAATACTAATGTCTCTTAAAATCAAATGAAAGAAATTTCACAAAATCCCATTACCTCTTGGAATCTTTTACTGTTAAAGTATCTTCTTCTAGAAGTCTTTCATCATCCAAATGAAGAGATGCTATTTAAACAAAAATTAGATAATTATAAAAAGAAAATCAAGAACCCACCATACAAACCGTAAAACAACCAATAAAAGTTTTAGTAGTTTTTAAAAGCATATTTAAAGGCATTTATATTTAATTCACTTCTTTTTAAAAACTAAAAAAATCCCAATAGAATGTGTTTACAAATTGATCATCTTTTCATGGGTTAATCAAAGAAATATGCACGAATTTGTTTGACCTAATGTATATTCTTTTGTATTCCATAATGAAAAAATTTCATCAAAAATGATATTCAATTGCATGCACCAATTAAATCAACACTAGCCCCATTTTTGGTTCTATAAATGAAAATCCGGCAAACTATAAATGTCTAAGCAAAGTTTGCATATAAGAAATTTACATGATCATTGAAATCTTATAAAATAATCTTAAACAAGCTATTGTGATGTCTTTAAATCAAAGTATGGGAAAATATATTTTCTTCCGGACAAAGGTTTCGGGTGTGGCATCACAAATACAGTTCCAGCCAATCCTTATCCAATACAAATCCCCTAGGTATATCCTTTTCTTTTTAGCTAAACAACCAGAAATAAATGGAAAATGTTACATTATTAATTGTGTAGTTTTTCTTCAATGGTAATTGATTACACCTGAAAATGAACGGGCACAGATTGAAATTGAACGGAAACTCGTGGTGCTTGTTCATGTGTGCAGTAATATTTTCTTTTTCTTTCGCTCTGAATTAATTTTGCACTGCTAAATTTTGTACACATATAAGTTGTAAGTTGTGGCAACTGTGGGAGTCCAAGAGAAAAAAATATCACAAATTAATATCATTAAAACAACTTATTTCCTGATAACTTTTATTTTGCTGGTAAGTCAGAATAAAGTAAATTTTAAGTGCAATTATGCTGTCAGTGAAAGAATAATAACATTAAAAAATCTGAACTAGAGCGCTTCAAACATTAAAAAATTCTTCATCATAATGGCAGGAGAAGATAGCAAAATTCGACAATGTCACAGATGCCTGATTCAAGAGTGTAACAAATAAAAAAATTATGTTTCATTGACTATGAGAGCAGGAGCACTGGCCGTAAATTTGCTATTTTTATTAATTGAACTGAACATGAAAAGAACTTAAGAAAGGGAATTTCAAATCTCTCTAAATCGTCTTTTGTAATAGTAACCTTAGTGTCACCTTTCATCATTTTGTAGCTTTGTCATACAGTAAGGGTGGGATGTATGTGAATGTATTACATGAATGGATATGCATGTGTAGGATTTGTGTCTAAAGTAAGTTGTAGAAATTATAAAGATGGCGAAAGGTGTAAGATATAATTTTATTCTATGAAAGACAAAAGTGATTATATATTTTGATCATCTCTTTAATCAATGCAAACTGAGTATGTTTGGGTATTTTGCTAGTATTAAAATATTGCCGTATTTCATTACTGTTCAGACAGACAGGTGCCCCAGAGGTAATAACGTGAGCTGCAGAGCACTGGGTCTTCAATTTGAAACCCACTGACAGCTATTGCAAGTTTTTAATTTCTTTTAAATCGGCTCTCTGGCAGTTTCCAGAAAGTTTGAGGTTATTGAGAAAGTTAAAGTTAATTTGAATGTTTCTAGAATATTCTAGATATATTGTATGTACCTATATAAGCTGCTGCCCTCGAACTGAGAGTCAGTTCTGATGTACGATCAGTTAGATCGCTGCACACTCCATTGCTGTGAATAAATAGTTTCAACTGGTTAATGGCTGCGTTATTTGTCATCAATTTTCACAGAAAACTGCTTAACTCAATCAAAAACTACTAGCTTCAGTTATTAACTGTTGACTAAGCTGTTACTATTAACAGTTAATAGAAACGACTATTGCAAGTTAGCAATAATCATTAGGACTACTATAATAAAACTAGGGGGCCCGCCCCCTGCTCGCTAACACTCGCCAACCCCCGGAGGATTGCTTCGCAATTATCATTGGTTCGCTGTGCAACCCTATGCTCGCTTCGCTCGCATCAATGAAGACACGTGTCCTAGCAGAAGGGATTGATTACAAAATATGATATTCCAAAAAAATATTTTTCAAATCTAAATTTGTTGTATTACATAAAAGATATATACAGTACCTCTGGAATCAGAATTTAAATGAAAACTTTGAGCAAATTTTTACTTGCAATGTGAGCGCTGCTTTGGAAATTGAATACCCAGCATGTTGTTTGTGTGTACATTTCCCCAGTACTCGAGTCACCCATACACTTTTTGACTGAGTTTACTGTCGAAAGTTGTAGTGCACGCGTCTTGTTGTACTATAATTGTTAGCCTTGAAAAGGACCGTTTTTTAAATAGCCCTGAAAAGATCCTCCGCTTTCTGAGATTTCTATTACAAACCGCAACAGCTCGTCTAAAATTCATTTTTTTCCCAATATAATTTCATCCGATAACGCTATAGATTCAAACGAAGCGCGAGGCTCCTAGTAAACAAACAATCGCACAATGTTGCCAAAACGCGGTAACAAATAACGTCTTTTTTGCGTGCCACGTTAGAGAAATATTTATATAGATAACAGTTTTGCCCATTTTTATCATTTCATTGATCAATCACTAACTATTAGAATTCATCTGTAACCCTCATAACTGGTTAAAGGCAATGTTTTTTAGATTGCATATATGACACTTCCAAACATTCAAAAAAATTTTAACGTTTCTTAGAGATTATTGCTCAAGTTAGTCATGTTTTTAAAATTTCCAATAACCCTAAAAAATTGTAGTAGTGATGAAAAGTTAATGTAGCGAAAAAGCAATTCAGTGGAATGAGCTGAAATCTTGTATTGTTTTATTAAAAGGTCATTTGAATCGATTTCTATTAAAATATATTGAGGTTCCAATTCATAACTCTTTCAAATATTAATTCAATTAATATTTTATACAAAAAATTATTTTTTAAATAAAACAGGTGGATTATGTTAGGTCTTTTTTAATAGTAACATGGTACAAAATATCAGAACTATAGAAATATTATTTCAGAAGATATTAATAAAAGTCTAGAAAACTGATTTAGGAGCTTTAAACTTACAATACTCCATAACATCTGAATTGAATGACAGTAAATTTGAAGTTAAATTTTGAGATTCAAATATTTGTCAAAATAGGGGGGGGGGTATTGAAATTATGAAGTCATGTTTAATTTTACAGTACAATGACCCTTTAAAAAATTTATGACTTTCAATTCAGAAAAATCGTATTCCATGTGAAATACATCTTTGAATTCACTGTTTTTAAAATTGCTGGATTGAAGAGGGATTGTTCGTTTTTTACCTGGACTGTTCCTAAGTCCGTATTGTATGGATCCTGACTGAGATCAATGATAAACTTCTGTCTTTTCCTTTTTTGAGGGGGGGAGGAGGCTTTCTCTTTCTTTCTATTTTGCTTGAAAAAATGAAATTTCACAAAGAGGGATGTTGTTCCAGTTGATTAACATTTTAAAGATATCTACTATTCTGCAGATTTTTAGCTGCAAAGAACCTGCAAATTCATGTATTTCTGTTAATAAATGTTGCTCTTTAATACCTAAATCCTAACCAAACCCTTGTATCTTTTACTAGAATATTGTTAAATACTGCTTGGTGTTGAAAAGGAGCCCACTGATCCTCCTCATGCTTGCAGAAGAACTACTTGAATATCCCTAGACCTGCCTTAAGCTCTTGCTTATAGGCTGAGTCATATGTAAAAAAACGGATTCAGGTATGTTAAGCACAGCTGGGCCAAATATGACACTTGTGACATAAAACCGAACCAAAGGGTTCAGACCTTTTCACAGTTTAAGGATAACAAAATCCTTCTATTGTGAATTATAAAATTATTTCCATAACCGCTGTAGTAGGTACCTGATGGATCAACAGCATATGTCTCAGGGTTGATGAGGTCAATAGTAACACCAAGGTCATGTTCTGTGAGAAGGTCATGCTTGTAATTCCGTTCCAAAGATGTAGGTTTGTAGTCGACAAATCTGAAATTTACATAAAAATGCTTAAATTTCAAAATTACTAATGGGGGCAACTGCATTGAAACAAAAAAACTATAATCATTGTATAAGCATAAAATCTAAGACCTACTTACCGATTTGATGAAAATGGATAAGTGATAAATTTGGGGTCAAAAGGTATATCAGGAAGAGTGTTACAGTACTTCACTCTGCAAACTAAGTCAGATCTGCAAAAAATTAAAAATAATTTGTAATCAAACATACAGATTAGATACGATTGTATATCATTGTCTGTCATTACCAATTGATAATAAACCAGGAAAGATTGGCATTAATGCCAGCATTTGGCTGTTATTTAACTCCACTATAGAAAGAAAAATATTGAAAAGTTTAATGCAAAACAAATAAACTGTGGTAAAATACAGTTTGATATTACTAATAATAAAAATTCAAACAAAAGTACAGACAAGGGCCAATAATTGGTCAATTAGTGCACATTGTTTGTACAAAAATTTCCATATAACTAATTTGCAAATGTTTTTGACAAATTTTTGTATTTAGTCTCATAAACATACCATTTTTGTTATGCGATCTTTACAAGAATTTCATGCTTCAAATTCAGAGCAGTAATCTGACCAATAATGGATCAACATACAGTAAAATTTACCACATACCTGCCACTAACTGACCAATTCAGGGTCAGGTGGGAACAAAAAACAGTGTTTTTAATTTCAAAGTACAATTTAACTATGATGTGCTTCAAAAAAAGTTATGTTTCTTAGCATTTTCATACAATGCATTGTTCAAGAACATAATGCACATTTTTTTAAAATCTAAATCAATATTTTTAGTTGTGTGGACATTTTTTCCGACTTCATTCCATGGTATGAGGAATATTGGGTAGCATGTAGGGTAAAGTAAGTAATTCATAGAAATTAAATATTATTAAACGGTGGAAACAATTAACAATGTACTAACAGATAAATGTGGTAAAAGAAATTTTTGTTCAATGAGCTATTTTAGTTCTCTTCTAAATGTCCAACTTTATATAACAATAAATATGCAAATAATATTTTTGAATTCTGGAGCTCAAGATGGACTTGAACAATGTTTGAATGTTTATTTCATCATAGAAAGAAGTCAAAGAGTGTACAATACAAAACTTATATGTTCATATGAATTTTTAGAAAGACATAACAGATACATATCAAAACTGTCATCAACATTTGAAGCCATAACAGATTCAATGTGCACAGCCCTCATGTACATGATGATCTTTGGCAGATTCCAAGTTTCAAACTGTCCTCTCCCCCCCCTCCCCCCCTGGTTGTTAATACATCGCTCATTCAACAAAGCATTGATCCTCTGCTAATTTTAAGTCAAGTGCAACTTTTAGATTTTGGAAATCATAAAAAACCTTACAAGACTTGTATCATAAAATGTTTGTCCAGTTCCCTCTCCCACCCTAGAGGTATTATGCTCCTTCCTTATATCTCTGTTTCTCCTACTGCCATGGTGAACAGACCTGAATTGAAAGCACCTGTGCTGGAAGTCTGTGGCAATTCTTCTATTAGCGGACTCCATTTGCGCTTATGCGGGAGAATGAGTAACCAAGTAACGGTAACTCGATTATCAGTTTACGTCGACAATGCTTGGAGTCCCTAGGTTGATGATTAGATGGTTCCAAGGAATGAAGAGTGGCGGCTCCCTCCACTCGGACCGCGGTTCCTTCACAAGATACCAAAGGGACCCCATAACTTCGCAGATCATGGGTCTATCCATGTAGGAGGAATACGTCAATCTCTAACGTGGTGAAACCGCTCTAGCCAGCAGGCTATCGGTTTGGATTGCAGGAACTGGCACAGGACAATGCCGCCATTCCTGCGATTAAGTTGTGACAGGAACCTCCTTAGGTGCCACACGGAAACTAGCGGTGTCAGGATCACTCCCCGGCTGCCCTAAGCTAATACCTGTACGCTAACGAATGAAGACTATCTGGTGGACGGAAATGGTCTGCAAAACTCCAAAGATGATGGTGCCTGCACTGTCCACGGTACTGGATTAACAAGGAAGTGGTGGCAGCCTGCTGTTCCACTGGGCTGCTCAGGGACATTGATAGGTTCCTAGGAGATGCCTGTGTGCACGACCTGAGGCATCCGTGAACACGAATCAATGAAAACTCTAATGGCTCAAACTCATGACTTAGGTTGATTGATATTAATGAGCTGGACCACTTAATCGTCACGCACACCACCTTGGTCCACTCAACGTCGCACTTGTCCCAGGTGGACGAGGGCTTTTCGGACGGTGAGTCCTAGGGCCTTCCTCTCTCTCAAGTTTCATATTAGAGGTTCTCCATAGCCGTTGGCTAATCCGCTGTGGGTTTTAAATAACATGGTGCGGAGGGGTCTGCTTCCACTCGAGAGAGAGATATTGAAAATAGAATTCTTAAATGTTCTCTAAGCCAGGGCTCAAAATACCCGGGTGCACAGGTGCACGTGAAAATAAAATTTTGCACCTAATTTTTCCCCGCTAGGCGCACCTGTGCACCTAATTTAAAAACTTAGGTGCACCTTGTGCACCTGTATTAAAAAATATATTTCGAGGCCTGCTCTAAGCAATGACTAATGTCATCAGCATGGAATAGAGTCAAGTAGATCATTCAGCATTGCTTCACTAAAGCTTGGTTGGTTGCCTTTCCCAGCGAACATGTTTTTCTGTAAAGCAATATATAGATGGTGCTATTGATGATGCTTCCACTTCTTTCTCAAGTTTGGGTGGAGTGGTCGTTCGCGGTAAGACGTTTGTCGCCAACTAATTTTTGTCGCCAAATCAAGATGGTGGCCGAATTCCGTAACATCAGATAGGGTTGCCATAACAAAAACGGCAGATCTGAAGAAAATACGCAAAAGGTGAAGGTTACCATATTTGGCGACAAATCGCATTCTTACCGTGAACGACCACTCCACCCAAGTTTGTTTAAGATAGATTTGTTTCAGGAGGCTACATGGCAAACTAGTACAACTGATTTTATTCAGTTCTTTTCAGATAAAAATAATTTTAACTTTTAATGAAACATTTTTATTACTGTGAGTAATAACGAAAGTTGAAAATTTTCTCTGCAAGTAAATATTTTATGCATGCAAAAGTTGAAAAAGTATGATTAATAATATTTATAAAGATCTTTCATACTTCGATTCTTAGCAGACAGGCATCTGCCAGAAACTTTCATTGTTTCGAATGTATGTCTTTTTTATACGATCCCTTCAGACATAAACACCCTTCAGTCATATTACTGTAGTAAGAACATACCTTGCATGCAAGTCAAAACATGACTAACAGCTGTCAATTTGTTCTCTGTACTTCAAGATCTAAATGCAATAATGTTCTCAGATATAATACGATCAATTACGTAGAAATAAAATTATTGTTTCAACCACCATTCAATAAATAGTCCAGCTCTAACAATTGAAATATTCTGAAGGTAACATATCTTGCACTTACTTTTTTTCGCCGGGTCTTTGCTTGCGATCACGATCAGCGGCAGAATTACTTGTCTGCACTGTGGGTGGCATCGTAATAAAGATGCCCACAAAGCTTCAGCAAAAAAGTTTCTTTTGTTTTGAAAACAAATAAATAATGTGTCGATTCTTTACAGAAATTTGGTGCACATAAACAAACAACGTTGAGATGTTAAGAAAGTTGAACGAGTTGAGACGCTGCCACCGGAGATTTAAAATTCGAAAAGAAAATAATGATATTTTCAAAACTACTCTACAATTTATTGGATTGACACAAAAAATAACAAAGATGATCGAAATAGTTTGGGTGAAATATTACTTTATGACCGAATAAATTAAACAGAGATATAAATAATGCTAGTTATCAATCTATAGTTTGAAACGAAACCATAACAAAGTATCTGGCATGTTTACCAGCTGATGCTTTCTCCTTTAAGAAAACATTTGTCATTGCTGGTTCAAGATGTCATTTTTACGTTATAAAGTTTTGTGAACAATATTTTCTAAAAACACAGTTGCAACAAAAAATTATTCATTTCTGTTTGTCAGAAAACAGATTTATCGAATTTCATATAAACCTTTAGCAATGCATTACTCAAATAGAAACAAGACAATAGTGGAATGCAGCCGTCAAAAAAAATTTACTATAGGTTTTTTAAATGTTGATTGTTGAAGTGTAAAATTATAAAATGGCACGTGAACCCGTAATTTTGAATGTTTATGACATGGTAAGTGTTCGACAGGTGTTTCTTGAATCATAATTGTTTAAACCTTTATCGAAAAGTAGAAAGATTGGGTTGAAAAGAGAATGTATGACTCACAAAATTTTCAATTCAAACAATTTGTTTCTGATAAGTTTGGTTTTGATTGTGTAAAAATATCAAAAACACAATAAACTTATTCCAAATGCAATAGAAATAAGCTTAAATTAATGGCATTTTGAATGCAATTCAGTTACTAGGAAATATAATTGCACCCCATTTTTGTGTTATCATCATTCTTGAAAGTACTCTCGGGCTCTGCATGCCCACTGTGCAGACAAGCTGCAAGTTGTGGTGGGTTTAGGTTTGATTCCAGAAACACATCCAGAGAGGAATCTCTGAATGTGTTTCTGTCTTCTCTGTCAGCAAAACTTTCCTTTGTATTTGGCATAGCATGCCCAAATATGGACCTTTCACCATAACCCACCAACACAGATGTACTCGCAATAACGACAGCCAATATCTAAGAAAGCAGGGCTCTCCTATATAGAGAGGTTACCTGTATCAGACCCCCAGGTATAAAGGGCCCTGTGATTGACCTTCCAAATTACAAATATTTTCATTATGTTTATGAGGATCACAAGTGTTCAAATCTATGAAGGAAAAAAAGAAATAGACACATCTGCAAAAGATCTATTATACATATTTTTATTTTCACGGGATAAGAGTGTCATCATACTAGTCCCCCATCCAACTGAGGCCCACTATAGATATGTTGCATGAAATTATAAGGATTGATGTAGTTTTGGCATGATTTCAATGTTTAGTTGTCAAATGGTAATGTTTAGCATTCTTGATACAACACGAACTTATACTGGAACCAGGCTGACAGTGGTGTAATTAAATTGCTGGATATTGAAAGGAGGCACTTTTAAATCTATGAGATACATGCTATGTTCCAAATTGATTCTTGTGTTCTGCAAGAAAATTCCAGTTATTCTATAATATAAAAAAGGGTGAAATGTTAACTTGTAGCTCTGTTGCATCCATCAAAAGCAGAAGCTCAGGTGTTGCTTCGTCATTTGACCGTGGTTCAAAATTACGAGGTGTTGTCCTCGTATCTCTCCTTTAAAAGATTGATCCTGGACCGTCGTCAATAGCCTGTTTTGTTGCTCTAGTACGACGTTAACTAAAATTACCGTTACCATCAAAAGCAGAAAAAGATTTCATAAAACAGAAACATCTTAAAAGTTCATAACCTATTTCAGTGCTTCAGTCGCTACTTTTCATCTTCATAAAAGTAAATATTAGTTGATTATGTTTCCCAGAATCCAATATCTTTATATTGAATTCAAAATTGCCTTTGCAATAGCCAAAAAATCTCTTAGATGTTACATTTGTCTCACAAAGCTATAAAATAGTAACTTTTATTAATACAGTGCAAAATCCGGAATCCTCCGGACCTTGGCAGTTTCGGATTAATTGAATTTTTTGTTAAAAAAAACCTTAACTGAACCCACACCATCGCGTGAATTTTACGATTGCAATAATAAAATAGCAGATATATAAATAGGAAATTTTTTTAATACAATGCAACACATTTTACTTGCAAATCTTCTAATTTTTTTGTATGGTATTTACTCTGAACATGTCCATTATTCTGTGTTGTTTCATAAATTAGGTTCAGGTTTAACTCCCTGTTCCTTAAAGGATGGTCGGAAAAATGTAAAAAAGTGAGAAGAACAAAAAAATGCTGGTTAGCAAAATGGCCGAACAATTCCGAATTTTAGTCATCCGGATTTGGAACTCTGTGCTGTATAATAATTGTTATTAACAGTTATTTGAATTTTGCATCAATGAATTGTTATGTCCTCAATTGACACTTCACCCTCTTCGTTTTTGTCATTCAGCGACAAGAATCCTTTAAAATGCTGTTGGTTTTTTTTCTCAGCGCTTTGGAAAACTGCAGTTCGAATAATTGGAGTTCTACTGTACTTTAAATTCATTTGCTCAATAATAAGAACAAAATTTTACTAAGCAGTTTATTATATTGTGTTTTTTTCTTTCAGTATTGGATAAATGATTACACCTCTCCTTTTGGTATTGGTGTTTTTCATTCTGGAGTTGAAGTATATGGTGCTGGTATGTTTGTATAAAATTGATTCTAATGAAATTGTTTTATTTGTTTTCAAACTAATAAATCAACAATTTAATCTGTTTTGTTTAATTAAAACAATTGTATTTTCTAACATATTAGCTGACCCTTTCAGTTTTCAAAGTTTTGATAAGAAACGATATTTCTAATTTTTGCATTTTATGTAATTTTGTGATTGTTGAATCAATAAAATATAATTATATTTTGCATAATTTCCCCTTAATCATAGTCTCTTTTCATATGAATAAAATATATTATTGACTTTCATTACTAAAACTACACTTTTCTCCATTCATTATTCAAAAAATATTCGGGATTAATTTAATTAAGTGTTGATACAGCTCTGATATAAAGACTTTTTTTGGTGATGCTTTTAATGATGCCAAGAAAGAATTTCTTTAAAAAGAATACCGTTTAGGCTTTTACCATAAAAAAATTTTTAAAGGAGCAAAAATAATTAAAAAAAAACAGAAAAGAATCCATGCAGCTGATTTTCGATTTTAAAGTTTTTTGATTATCTTATAAAAGATAATAATTTACAAAAATTGATAACAGCATTAATAAAAGATAAAGCAGGTAATGATTTAAAGAAATTAGCTTAAGATTCAAATAAAAGCAGAAAACAATACAACCTGAGACTAATGAACTTTGCCACATTTAAAATACAATCTCAAACTTCAAATTTGCAGGAAATGGAAAATAATTGAAAAGTACCATTAAAATCATAGGATGTTATAATATGAAAAAAAATGGAAAATATTTTTTAAAGACCACTGAAATGAAAAGACAATCAAACAAAAATTAAACGAACATTCCAAAATATTCAAGAATGAAAAGGGACAAAAATAAAAATTTTAAATTCATGAGGTAACCATAATCCTAATAAACCAGCATTGCCATTATCTGCCACAACTCCTAGTCTGAATCACGTAAAATTGTTATGCGAGAAATTGTTATAACTTCTATCTCTTAATAAATCTAAGTTTGCTATATAGTTTTTCTGAAAAATTTTTTGATCTCAAGAGAGAGAGAGAGAGAGAGAGAATTATATGAGGTATTGATAATAAAATGACAGTATACTTGCATACCATCTCTTTGAAGTTTGCATTAACATGATGTCTTCCATGTAAATTTATTCTTTTTGCTGCTTTGTTCATCATGATAGTGTATTTTTTAGAATTCGCCTATGGTGGTCATCCTTTTAACTTCTCTGGGATTTTCGAAATACTTCCTCGAGATGCTGGTGATTTAGGAGATCATTTTAGGTTCAGGTATGCTGGAGTATTTATAATAATTTAATCTACTATTCATATTGAATACTTATAATCAACTAATCTTAATTGCAGTAAAAAAATTCCCAATAAATATCCATTTATCCAGAACTCAAAGTGTATGACATGGAAACGAACTTGACCTACAATTCTATCTCTAGAAACACCAGAAATTTTGATTCCTAGAACCACTTAAGGTACCAAAACCCGAACCCTTCCTATTGTTTTCAGGCTAGAACCTATTTAAATACATACATGCACATGATAGTTAGCAAATAAAGGTATTGTGTATAAGATAATTATTAACAACAAGCAGACCTGTGCATAGCATTATTGCTGAGGTTTCTTAATTGCTAATAACTATATATGGTATTGTCATTAGTCACATATTATACCTCATGTAAATCCAGTTACAATGAATGTAAGTATATAGAAATATAATTTGTCACAAATTATTTTCTTGTTTGCTAATTTCTATTTTCCAGATTTCGCATTCTTTCTATAATTAGACTGCTTAAAGACTTTCATGAAAGCAGCAAGAGCTCTTCCATACAATTCTAGCAATATTATGCAGCTCCTAGTTCAAATGAAGCATATTTAAACTTTGTGGCAATATTGACGAACTAATCTGATAACAGTTATTGTTTATCCATTTGTTGCCATTTGCCAATACACAAATAATACTGATTTCTATACCACATATGATACAGTACTATGTCTCAAATCCGGACGTTTTTGCTTACCGGTGGTTTTTTCTCTAACTTTTTTCTATCTTTCCACCTCTTTTAAGAACAATTTTTAAAGAACTAGGCATTCAACCTGGACCAAATTGATGAAACATTGCAAAAAACGAACATTTTCACTGTTCAGAGTAAATACCACACAGAAAAATTAGGAGATCTGTAAGAAAATTTGTTGCATTGCATTAAAAAGTTTTTTTTTCCTTTTTAAAAATTATTCCTATTTAAATTTCTGCTATTTTAGTAGTACAAACGTGTTCCTGACGTAAATAAAGAGCGGAAAAATTTGCACGGGGAGAGGGTTAGATTAGGGCTCTTTGATTAAAAAAAATACACAAAATCCGGAATGACCAAAGTCTGGAGGATTCCGGTTTTTGGATTTTGTACTGTAGTAAAATATGTTTATAGATTGCAAAAGACTTTCCATTTCCACAGGAGGATACTCTAACCTTGCTGTCTCCCCAGATATTTATCTTCATTACTGTCCCTGTATATACTATTTTAAAGAAAATTCTACATGTTTCTTTTGCACTATGTCATTTGGCAATATGTTCAGACTAGGCATTTAGTATTTTCTCATCTATGTTTGAATGCTCGTTTTCTCATTTGTATCATCAGCTTTAAGCAGAAACCCAATCACTGCATTTTTCTGAAGTGTGTTTTATGACTCTAAATGCTTGTTCTCATGATGAGAAATACATTGTCATCTGTTCGAAATACAATGTAACACTATCAAATTGCTTATCATTTTTGCTTATGTGTAAGTTAGTCTTAAAACGACTTCTTTAAAGGTTCCTTGGCAGTTAATGAGTTTCTGCTCTAAGCCGATGAGATGGTCCACTCAGAAATCTTTTGTGTTATTTAGTTCTTTATCCTTATTTTTACTCTAGGGATAGTTTTCAAAATTAACCATGCATTTACTCGTATTGATATTGTATATTATAAAATATGTACTCATTTTCAACTTGATCGACCTTTTACTGCATATTTACAGCATACTACAGCAAACACATAGACTTGTCTCACCTGATGCCAAACTGTCTAAACATTATTCTCAGGAATCAGGAAGCAAAAGTTATGCACACACCTGATGCATTGCAATTTACAGTGAAGTTCCAAAGAACAAATAAAAAGTGCATGCACTTGAAATTACCACCTAAAGCACTACAGAGGTCAAAAAGACACCTTTTGCTCTAGGTAGACAATAAAATATCTTCTAAAATTTGAATATTAAATGAACAAAATTGTTTGTGAGGCATATCTGCTTTTTAAGAAAAGTCACAAAACCACTTTAATCATTGCATAATAAAATATCTAGAAGAAATTTTCAAACCTGCCCATTTGGCCATCGTGATAAAATCAATAAGTAGGAAAAGAAGTAACAAATAAACCAATTAAAGTTAGAGAAATGTTTATTAAATGGGGGAATGCATTTGAAAATGAATAACTGAAATTAAGTTGTAATAAGTCAGTCACTTGTTCAGAAAATAATTTCAGGGATTGCTCAGATTCCCCCATGCAATATGTTTTACTTGTTGGTTTACATAACTACTTCAATCTACTCTACTTAAACTGATTTCAGTGTGTATTTTGATTTGTTTTGTGAAATAAAGTGTATTTCGGAGAAAGCTCGATTGGCACTCGCTTCCTTTTGAAAATGTATTGGCAATTGGCCCAAAAGCCACATATGGAGCTGTTTTTTGACATATTCTTCATTTGCTTCAGCAGATTGAATTGCTACATTGCTAAGTGGGCATTTTATTTGTTGATGAATTTGGATATTTTCTGACCTGCTTAAAGTTTTTCTGTTTATGGTTTTAACAAAACATTGATTTACATAGATTAAGCTAATTTCAGCACATGTTTTTTGAATCGGGCCCCTCTGAATTTCTCCCTGGAGGAAGTATGTCTACTTGTTTGTCTTTTGTAGCATATGTACCCAAATGTTTACATTTGCTTTCAGTGAATTTTTTTCATTCAGTGAGTTTGTTTGTAATATTCTTGCTTGTTTATTTTAAAATTTAAATCTTTTCCTTGTAGAGAAGCAATGTTAATTGGATACACAGATTTCACTGAGCAAGAAGTACGTCGTGTTGTTGAAGAACTTGGAAAAGATTTTAAAGGAGAAAGTTACCATCTTATGAGCAAAAACTGCAATAACTTTTCAGGGAGCTTTACTAAGGTATCTTTACTAGGGTATTTTCTAGGGTATCCATAATATTTTATTGTGCCATAATTAAATATTAAGTACAGAAACATAACGTTATGAAGGTATATTAAATTGACGTAAAATGTGTCTAAAATCTTATTATTGTCTCTGCATACTCAGTACTATTTTTTATCTAATTTGAATTTGTATAAGGCTGCACACTTAATCTTATTTATTGCTTAGAATTTTATTTCAAAAGTTGTGCAGAATTTTGTATAGAGAGAAATTTGTAGTACTGTGATGAAATAACTAAGTGTGTATCATTTGCTTTACAAAAACTCAACCTATAAACCTGAAATTTTGAACAAAAGGTAGCTTACATATAGAGGATGTGCTTAGAGGCTTTGATTTTATATGAAAAAAGGAATGAAAAACATACTGTTTGTGTATGTTGGTAATAGAAATGAGCAGTTTCTCCAAGGTAATGAGACAACAGCCACATTCATTTTGCATTATCAGAATTACTGGATAAACATTTAAAAAAAAAATAATAATTTTTGCAATTCAAACTGCCAATTTTTTTGTTTAATCTTTTTTTTTTTTTTTTTTTGAATTTCATTCCAAAAACTAAATTTCCAAATATTAGAGAGATTTAAAAATAAAACCATTAAAAAAATTGTTGACATTTTAATAGTGGATATTAATTTTTAAGGTCAAATTTTACCACAATTAAATTTGAAGAGTTGACTAACTTTTGTAAGAAACTAATCTTTATTTGAGAAGGAAAGCACACACACACCTCTTTAGAAAATCGTATTGATAAAAGTTTATTTAGCTTCTCTGTAGTTGGCTGTGTTTTATTTTAATTCTAGTTAATGCATTTAAGACTGCAAAATGTGTTCATTTTTGAGCATTTCTAGGTATTATGACAATGTGTTCTTTTTGTAAATAAACCTTTTTTATCTGCATTTTATTCAGTGTATTTTGTGGCATTCAATATTCTTGAGTAGATCTAAAGGTGAAATTATATGTTTGCATCTTTTTTTTTTTTTTAATGATTGAAGTTTTGTTGCTGTTTGTTAAGCTACTACCACTGCATTTATGTGTTCCATTATTTGATGTGTTGTAAGTAAATTATTTAGGAGTTAGATTAGATTGCAACCAATTATTTATTTTGCGTCCGATATTGCTTTAGATGCAAGTTTATTGCTTGATGGTATGTGTGTATTTCAAACAACTTTGTTCAGAAATCCTTGCTTTAATGTATATGATTATGGATTCCTGTTTCATAAAAAGCAATAAAATATGCGAAGTAAAACCCCTTTGAAAAGAAGACCGTCAGCTAAATGTACAGCAATTAAGAGTTTTTAAATTTAGATAGTTTTCCTTTACTTAGTAAAATACTGTACTGGCTTGAAATACTTTTTCATTTTGAATAAAAAAAAGTTAATTTATTCTTCTTAAATGTTAATATATTCACATATTTATGTGTCCTATCTCAGTGATACAGAAGTGAAGGTTTGAATAGTTGCTTAATGCAACCAGTAATGAAAGTCATTTCTCATTTGTGTACTTAGGTCAAACTAGATATCTCACTTTTTATGTGTTACATAATCTATTTGAAGTTTATGTTCTTGGTAACCCCCAAACCAACAAACTTTTCTATCTTTTTATGTCCAATAAATTAGTTTAAAAGTTCCGTCAAGATACTGCAAGGGCAGATTTGTGAACCACTGCAATATCTTAGTGCACTACCGTGGGTGGAATCATTTGACACCATCATATTCTCATCATGTATTCTAGGCACAACCTTTTTAGACAATGGCTGCACATTCATTCAGAACCGTGGACGTGATAGCTTGTTTGGAAATGTCGCAGATTAGCAAATTGAAAGTTTAAAACTCAACCTCACCAGACTGTTATGTTTGTGGGGGCTGGTGCTTATTATGAGGTGTTGTCCCAGTATCTTTCCCTTTGGGATGGATTTGGATTGTCCCCAATAGCCCATTGTATTGCTCCAGTGCAACAATAATTTTCAACTTTCCACCTAATTCAGAACAGACAAACATCTATGCCTCTTCCTTGTTTTGAACCTAGGACATTTCAATACAGAATGCCACTGGACTGATTGGTCAGAACAGATACCTTTTTAAATGTGATAAACTCTTTGCTTTGAATATAAAATTTCCCTTTTCTTTTGCCCTCTCCCCACCTTGCGCCATAAAATCCCATATTCCAATCCAATCTTTTGCCCTCTCCCCCTAAAATAAAATCCAAGCTATATATCATTAGGTTGATCTCACACATGTATTTTGTTTGCAATACTTTTGGTCATACTAAACATTTCCTCTTTCCTACCTAGATTCTTTGTGGCCTAGATATACCATCATGGGTTAACAGATTAGCCTACTTCAGTTCCTGCATTCCTTTCTTGCAACAATGTCTGCCTCGCGAATGGCTCACTCCTATAGCTCTGCAAGCTTCCATCAGGGACAGCATGGATTCCTCTCTTCTCACGCCCTCTCAGCAACAGCAGCAGCAACAACCCAGAGGAAGCCTCTGACAAACAGGGCCTTCTAGTCCCCTGTGCTTTAAACTTTCTGTGATTTTATAATGTGCTCATTGTGTCATTCAGGTGCAGTTCACTCATTGTATCGATTGGTTATTTTAAGATTTATTATATTCCATATATTTATTCATTTTAGCATTGTTTGGAAGGTTGTATTGTAGTTTAGAAAAATATAGTTTGTTTTATACATTGTTTGATAGATGGTGTTTCTTTTACAATAAAATTATAACTGCCCCTATGATGGGCTTTGTGAAATGTTCTGTGTTGTTGACGAGATGCAATTTCTGGTTGTTTACTGTTTCTTTATTGCGTAACACCAGTATTTTTCATGTCTTCCTGTTTTGCATTAAAAATACTGGACAGTTTTATTTTAACATTGCCTGAATGTGAAAAGAATATTAAGAAATATTTTGAATCCATATATTTTTTTGTACCATGTTCGAATCTCCCAAATGTACTACTGTATCTACCACGAGAACTGCTCATGCCATTAAGTCTTTGTTTGTCACCATAGCAACAGACTTTATCCAATTTTCCATATGGCGAAGTGATGAAATGCATTCAAGTTTGACACAGTTTGTATTGGAAATTAGTATGTTGTCAAGTTAGAAATATCTTCGTTAAGATTTTTACTTGTTGCTGAGAATAGCTATACAGTAGCACAGCTTTGTAAAGAAGGTTGGAGGCCTTCAGGTAGTTCATTTATGCTAAGGTGGTTTAATTTCGGTGAAGGTCTGCCATTTACAAAACCATTAATAATGACCACCAGAGGTGATTATTAATTTCAGCAACTCGTAATGCAGTCCAGCTTCAATGACAAGGCAGTTGGCCTTTGACCAGTTGATTTTTGAGTATGAAGGGTCATTAAAAGGAGGGCTGCCATACTCAAAAGCATGAATGGTGATCATCGTAGGTGGTTTGTCTGTCTGCCACCTCATAATCACTAATTGCTTATGGTATCCAATGATAAGCTTAAAACCAGAATCGGCATTAAAGATGCCAGTTGTGTAAGCATTTTGTTTACGTTCCATCATATCTTATTTAACAGATAGACTCTTCCAAATCTCGACTCAACATCCTTAGGAGCCTGACTATAACTGCTATTGCCTCCAGCAGCAAACAATAAACTTGGAGCCAATGCCGTGCTAAAAATGACAATTGTAAAAATGCATTGTTTGCATTTAATCTGTCCCTCATTTAACAAAATGGCTCATTGAAAACTAACAAACATTCTTTCCAACACCAACTGTCATCAAAAATACAAGGCATTGTCCTCAGATCTTTTCCTTTGCTGTTGGTGCTGGAGCCCTACCAATAGCCTGTTTTATTGCTCACCTATGCAATGTTAATTAACTATCGACATTGCTCACCTGTGTAGTGTTAATTAACTACCTACATTCACTAAAAACAAAATTTGACGTCCATTATCCTTATTATTCAAAATGAAGAAACTGTTCCCATTTTAAATGCCCCACCCAGATTTGGTGACAGGATCAATTTTCCTGGTACACATACTACTTATGCAGAATAAAATCCTAATCCCAAACTTACTGCTCATGTATTCAAATATTACTTGACTGGACACCTAATGCAAAAGGAAGATAATCTCAACCCCATGGGGGCACTAAAAAGACCAATATTTTTTTCTGGATTAAAAATACTGTGCTAACCTTATGCATATAAAATTATGGACTCTCAGCTATTAATCACTGCAATATTTTAGTTAGAAGCACTGGATCTGATATAGCAGAACCAGTAATAAGAATATTGTCTCAAATTAATTCATGATCCAAACTTGATAGAATTCATATTAAGCAACAATTGCTATCTGAGTGACTTAGTGCATTGAATTTGGCATTGTGGGTGATTCTTAGGAAATTGGTTTTCTCGTTTTGTTCAAGTGTCGAGAAAGTTCAAATTGCATCATGATTTTTAGTGTATAAATGATTACTTGGGGTTCAGTTCAAGCATACCATCTTTGGCCTCAGTTGTTAGCCACAGAATATCCTTGTTAAGATTATTTTCTAGTGATAATTTGGGCACCGTTCAATACATGAAAATTATAGCCTTCAATGTTAAATTTTCTGAAATGCTATGTTTTTACTGTGATCATTATTCATGATAATTGTTCTTGTGTTCAAAAAGAACTCAAAATGAAACTTGGTAAAACTGCCTGTGTTTAAATACAAAGATGACCAGACACCAGCTGCACCATTTTTCTAATCAGAAGAGCCTAGAACAGAAATTTGTTTTGGCACTGATAGCTAAATATTTTAAATATAATTTTAGGTGTAAGTCAAGAATTATGAATTAGTTCATTGCGATACCATTTGATAAAAACATATGCAAATACAAATATTGACGACCAGCTACAGGCTCAAGCCCAACAAGGCTGGTCCTTTGTTTATAAATTCTCCAATTTCCACTGACTATCCAATTGTGTCTTAAATTTGTACACTCCCTTTGAATTAACTATATTTTCTGGCAACGCGTTCCAACTGTCTATTACCCTATTAAAGTAGTAGTTTTTCCTTAAATCCCGATTAAAATGTGTCTTATTCAATTTATACCCATGGCCCCTTGTTCTGTTATCCCTATTGAAATTTAAGCCCTCTGTGTCCCCTTGTTTTACAAACTTGAAAAGCTGAATCAAATCCCCCCTCCTTCTTCTTTCCAGTGTATACATGTTTAGCTTACTTAAACGTTCATTATAGTCGAAATTATTTTTGTAGCTCTATGCTGAACCCTTTCAATTGATTCGATGTTCTTTCTCATATATGGAGCCCAGAATTGTACAGCATATTCTAGATGTGGTCTTACTAAACCCTTATATAACGGCAAGATTATATTCTTATCCCTTGAAGTTACAGTTTTTAATATGACCGCTGTAAGTAATTTAAGACTGGCAGATGAACTCATTTTTATCAGATTGGAAATTGTAGATGCATAGTATAGGTTATAACCTACAAGCCACAAAAGAGTAAGCTTCGAAGGTTTTTGGGTATCAAACGAAATTTTTTTAAACGTTTAAAAGATTGATGGTGTAATAGTTTGTCACCTTTCGAAAGGTAGAAATTTAAGGGTTTTTTTAAAAGGGGAACATAACATTCTTGCTGCTTTACCACCAATTCATTTTAGTAAAAGAAAATCATTGACTTTTCCCCTTGTTTAACGAGATCTCGTATGATGGCAGAATATATTGGTATCGTCCACTTCTGTGTCAGGTTCTACGCCGACATCGGCTTCCGGCAGCGATCTTGCCCAAGCCCGTTGTGTTGCTCGCTCCAGTGTGATGTTAATTAAAATACCTGACAACAAAATCTAAAAGAATCTTAAAATCACGACTCGATATCAATTTTATGGAGCAGATGTTGCACAGACACTTGCTTTCAAATTAACTTGTTGAAAAAAGTTGGATATTTTAATTAGCGTCGCACTAGAGCAAGACAACGAGCTCTTTGGTGACGGTACCGATCAAATCCGAAGGGTAAGGTAATTTTAAATAACGTACCAGAGCAACACAAAGGGGTATTGCCGACGCTCCGGGATCAATCACGTAAGGGAAAGACCCGAGGACAACACCACGGTCAGAAGACGAGGCAACACCTGAGCTGGCACCTCACTCTCCAAACTTCCACATCAACACAACGTGAGGACTTTCGGCCACGACAGATTATAAGGTGCTCCAGCCGCCTCTACACTATACGCTTACAAATATCCGTGCAATGACCCGGATTCAAATCAGGAACCTTCCTATCTAGAGTCCTTTACCATCAGACCCAAATCCGAAGGGAAATATCCCAGCGTCAATACCTCGTGATTTTGAGTAATGGTCATCTGACCAATGACCATTGTTCAAAAGGTCACACGTGAGTCGGTACCCCACTCTCCAAGCTTCCATACCACACCAACGTGAGGGCATTTGAAGTCATGACAGATTTAACGTGCCGCAGCTCCATTTGTAGGTAGGTAGGTTTTAACTAACGTCCAACTGGAGCAGCACAACGGGGTATTGTTGACGGTCCGGGATAAACATCCAAAGGAATAGATCGGACGATCACACCACGGTATATGGAACCAGTCTTATTACTAGGTCACACATGAGCCGGCACCCCACTCTCCAATTTTCCACGCCAACGTGAGGACATTTGAGCCTACGACAGGTTTAATGTGAACAAGCCTTTTGTACTAGACACTAGACGATCTTTGGTTAGATTTGAACTCGCAACTCTCTGGCTGCTAAACCAGAACTCTTCCAACCGGACTTCAGCCCCAGTTGAAAAGAGTTTTCAAGTAACAGTTCACAAATTTTACAGGTACAAAATACACAGATTTTATCTCATCATCTGATGGTAGTTAAAAATTACGTCAGCTGTCTTTACGTCCTCGGATCTGTCCCTTGGGGGTTGGACACTCCTGTATGGTGGGACCGTCATCAATAGCCCCATTTGTTTTGTTACAATAAATTTTAATTCAAATACCTTCCTATCGTCCACGGTGTGATTCCCTTTAGTTTAAGCCGACCAACCGGTATAGTGGTTAAGGTGTAGCCTCTAGATCGGAAGGTTCCTGGTTCGAATCCGGGTACGGGAATGGATGTTTGTAAGCGTATGGTGTAGAGGCGGCTGGTGCACCTTAAATCTGTTGTGGCCGAAAGTCCTCACGTTGGGTTGGCGTGGAAGTTTGGAGAGTGGGGTGCCAGCTCAGGTGTTGCTTCGTCATCTGACCGTGGTTCAAAATTACGAGGTGTTGTCCTCAAATCTTTCCCTTAAGGGACTGATCCCGGACCGTCGTCAATGGCCCGTTGTGTTGCTCTAGTACGACGTTAATTTGACTAAAAAATTACCAAAATTAGTTTATATTTTATTTTTCACACCTTTAATCTGGCAACATTAAAAACTTGTTTTCCGATTTGAATGTCTAGTTTTGATTTGATTTTGAAACTTTGTGTACTATCAAGTACTATGCCGTGTTTGCGCTAAATTTTATATTTCTTTTACAAAATTGAACAATGAATGAGCGCTCTGAATCTTTTCAAACGTTCCAAAACTAAAAGTTTGAATGATTCACCTTTGATTAAACTATTCTAAATGGAGGTGGTAGACAATGATGGGAAGTTTGAGAAAGGAGCTATCCTCATTCAAAAAGCCGGTAATTAAGTTTATTATCAGAAAATATTTTCAACAACACTTTGAAAGTTGTAGTTTGTTTCAGAATTCATTTATTTCCATGGCCTCAAAAGATTGTTTTCTGGATATACACGGTGAATCCCAAATGGAAACCTGACAAAGTGAAATTCAACGCATTTTAAACACAAAGTGACAAAAAACTGTTTTGAAACCAAATACGTGATCTCCAAGTCATTAAATTGTGTTAAATCAACTTATTTTTCCTTCGATTTTGATTCACATTTTGGACCGCGCGCCTTAAAACCCCATGTACATCAGGTGCTATTTTGATAGTTTAATCAAATGTGATACTCTCAAACTTTGTTACAGAAATGGTTCGAAAGCGTTTTTAAAAAAAAAGTGGGTTTTTAAATGGTTCCTTAGATATTTACCTCAAAGACAAAAGTTTGATTGATGTGGCAGAGAGCAAGTTCTGGCAATTGTGCTCTAACAAAAAGCAATGTCACATTGAGTTCTATTGCATATGCCAAGTATTAAACTGAACACTGAATGTTCTTTCATTCTTGATGAACTTTGAGCTCGCATATCCACTGAATATAAAGCTACTGAGGCTCCAGAGTTTATTAACCTGATGAAACTCAAGAATGCTATTAGCCATTGTCAAATTGGCAAATAAAAACAGACTCCCCCAGCTGACATGATTTTTAAAGCATTGGTGTGGATTCTCGAGACCTTTTTGAGAATCCTTTTGTAGGATATTATCCTCTCGACACCAGCCCCCTCTGTTGTGTGTAGCGACTGGCTTGTCTGGTGAGACGCACTCCCTGGTGTTATGACGTGATCTTCTGACATATTACACTGATGTCTTGTGCTGATGTAATTAAATCTTAAAAAACATATTTAGTTTTTCAATCTCTCTCAGTATGGATAGATAGAACCCCTAGACTCACACACTTTGATGGTTTTTGACTTTTAAAAACCTTTTTTTACCTTCTCTTTCTCTGTTAAGCTGCTTTCTCAGTCCATTCTTGAACTGTCTTCACGCTCTGTTAAACTGTTTTCAAGTGAACAAACTCCCAGAATTTTGATGAATTTTAGAAGATGAGTGTACGAAATGACAGTATTTTCATATCTCAATTGATATGATCAAGACATTTAGATGGAGTAAGAAGCCCCAAATTTGTTACAGCTTTTGGCTGTCACGTTTATTAATGCTATTTCAGGATAGGTTCTCCAAATTCTTGTCTAATACAAGACTAATATTTTCGATATGCTGCCCTCTTTGAAATTTGCACTCAGAGCAATTGCCCGTCTCCCCTGTAGCTATGCCTTTGGCATTTAATATCTACTTGTTTTATTATATGTTTAGTATAAACCAGTTTAGAACAAATTTTTTTACAAAAATGCCCGTCCAATTTGAGATTCATTATAGCATTACAAGGACAGATTTGAGAACCACTGTTACCCTGGTCACCAAGGGGGATTCATATTACATGCCACATACATTCTAGGCACAGTCATTTATGGAGTAACCAGTCATTCCAAATGGACAAACATTCAAGCCTTACCCCAAATTCAAACCAGGAACCTTTTGATCCAGAAGCCAACAACCTGACCACTAGATCAATTGGTCAGTTGATAACAGTAATTGAGGTATAAGTATCTAATATTATAAAAGGAAGTGTGTTTTTTTTTCGCAGCCGCAAAATCCTGACGATTCTATGGCAGTTACAGCAATGAGATTTGGCACACAGGTAGTCCAAATTTTTTGCAATTTTTGTGTCGCTGCAAATTTTAAAATTCAATCTAGAAGATTTTTAAATGAATTTAATAATTTTATTCTCTACCTGGTTCTTCAAGCGCGTTTCTTCCGGAGAAAAGAAGAAACACTTGAATCTGGACTTTTTCTACCCACATGACCTTGGCGTCAGCGTTTGGAATCATGGCAAGTTTTTTTCATCCGACAGAATGCTGAGAAATTAATTTTTTTCGTTTCCACTTTGATTTTGCATGGAGGAATGATTTTCCAGCCAGACGATAAAAGAAACAGATTACCTTTCCTGTCCTATTCCATTTCAGGGAATGAGAGCAAAAAATAAAAAAACATTTTGACTGGGATTGTTAATTCTTTTTCGTGAAATCGGAATCGCTAAAGATAGATTGAAATCTACGGAAAATTTTACACCAGGTTAATAACTTGCATCATGCAGTGGCTAGTGTTATAATAAACATCTTATTTTATGTCTTATATATAAAACTAGATCTATTTATCTATAACTGCAAAGCACTTGTGTTTTATTAAATAAATTGAACTTTATAATTTTTGTTTCTGTTAGACTTTTCTAAAAGTTAAGGGAATAAAACTTTTAAAAGTTAAAAATGGTTATGTGAAGGGTACATATCATTTGAAAACCTCTGAAGTTATCAATTTTCATTTAATTTGTTTTTAATAGGATAACCTATTCTACAAGCGAAGTACATTTATGTAGGATATTATTAAACTTCTGATATAGGTTTACTTTGTTTGTACTTACAAATAATTTCATTTTGTAAATTTATTAATATGCTGAATATTAGAATTCCCACGGTCCTTGAATTTTTTTTCCTAACTAGTGGCTCTTAAAAGTCCTTGAAAATTAGGGAACTTGGTGGAAAGTACTTGATTTTTTAAAAACTAGTACATAATTGTATAATTTCATCTTGCATTGGAACTTGTCCAGACTAGTTTCCTCCACAGCAGGTGCGCCATTTGATCGTCATTCTGAATGAAACCGGTGTTTCCCGCTTTGACACTACAAGATATACTAGTAATGCTACGTCTAGATCATCCATTTTCCACAGTATTCTGTCTGTCTACACATCTGGTTCTGTTGACACATCTGGTCTACGTTAAGACAGCCGTCTTGTTATGCTTGCCACATCATGACGTATCACTTTCGCTAGATAACAGCACTGCTTACTTAGGAAACCGTAGCTTTAGCAGTCAGGACGTCATTGGAAACCTGTCACACATCCAAAGAAATGAAGCCAAATTCTTATTGCAAAAATATAAAAGTTACAATTGAAAAAAAAAAATTTTTAAAGAAAATCACATTAAAGATTCTTTTTGTTGTAAAATTTTCTGCAGATTTCAAATTCGTTGAAATTTTCCCTCTATCTTTAACGATTACAAAGATTGAAACACAGCCAAGATAATAAAAAAGCCCTAACACCAGTCAAAACTTTTGATTTATTTTGTTACTCAAACAAAATAAACCATGTCATCCGTCTGTTGTAGGCAGTGGACAACAGGAAAATATAGATTATGTCATGTAGATTGAACCGTGTGTGCAAGCTCCCTTACTCTTCTTTGTGCGACTAAAATAATTTATCGTACAATATTTTATCGCACGACCGAAATTGATATGTGTGCAAGTAGCCTGATAGCATTGAGACAAAAATTAAAAAAAGAAAGTCCAAAATTGATGATAAACTTTCTTTTCTTAACTATCAGTAGTTTAAAAAAATTGTCCTTTCTTTACATTCACATTTTTCTTTTTAACTGACAACTTTTGTGTATGCCTTGTTTTAGGTCATTATAAAAAATTTTAGGTCCTTAAAAAATTTGTTTTGGGTTTTGAAAAGTCCTTGAATTTTTTTTGGATAAAGGTGTGGGAACCATGAATATGTAAGTAGTGATTAGAGTGCCTATATAATAAGAGTGGCGACATATGGGAAACACTTTCTGATTGGCTTAGAGACCTTTTCTACCACCCGAGGCGGTCTTTTCCTAGCTCCCGTAGACTTAACATGGGAACTTATTGTGTGTTCGAGAAAAACGTGTGTATATTAAATTAAAAAGAAAATATAGCTTATTCATGTTCCATTTCGTGTTCTAGAATGTTTATTTATTATTATTTTAGTGTTTTGTCAGTATAAATTTGAAGACTTTTTAAGTAAATAGCTGTTTTTTGAACAACATGGTGTTTCCCGCAATCTAAGTTAGCGCGTGTGCAATCCATCTCATCAATTACGCATGTAATTGAGCGTTTATATGATTCATTTAAAGCGAATATATACATATTATAACAATCATATGCTTTTTGTTCTCCTTGAAATGATATATTAATTCGCCCAGCAACATTCTTTGAGACGATTCTGGTAGAAAAATGGCTGCCGAGCATGTGCATTGGGCCAAATTTGGTCCCTTGTCGCCACTCTTATTATATAGGCACTCTAGTAGTAATAACTGCATAAATTTGTAAAACAGCCTTACCTGCTCAAATGGTTAATTCTTGTTTGAACTGATAAAGCAGGGCACTTTGTAGAGTTTTTCTTGTAAAATTCCTTCTGTTATGCTTTTAAAAATTTATAATTTTTACAACTTAAATATTTTTTTATGCTATATCAACCAGCATTCAGTACTCTGACCACAACCTGTTATTTTTATCACAAAATATTCTTTTACAGGAAATAAGCTTGGCTGTTCCTGTATAGTTATAGCAAAAGCCTTGATGATTTACCACCATTTTCGACGTGTAACTGCAGAAATTGAGTATAGTGATTTTGTAAGTTTGGCAGATGTTCTTTTTCTTATAAAGAGAGAGAGAGAGAGAGAGAGAGATACTTAAACTTTTAAGTCAAAAAGCAATCCTGATTGTACTACCTTATATCATTATTAAAAAGAACCTATCTGCTAAGTAAGCACCACCAAACTTGAGTAGTTCTGTAAAACCTAATTTCAGGATCTGAATCATCTTAAATTGGAAGAAATTGTTTTATTTCTTATGCTCCAAACCAATATTACAGAAAATTTTATTAGACTAGAGGTGTGTAAAATTCTCTAAAATCCAGAACATGAAATTCAATTTTAATTTTTTTAATTTCCAATGGCAAGGCAGTACAATTGCGAAGACAAATACAATGCAATACAGAGTTGACCGAGGTCATTTTAGCCTTATACAAGGACAGAAGTGATGTTCACTTGTGAAGGGACATCCAGTGGGTGGACCATCGTTGTCCCTAACAAAGGACAGCACAATTTACATCCATGCCCTAACCCCGGATTCGAACCAGGAACCTTCCAATCCAGAGGCCAATACCTTGACCAATAGACCGGTTGGTTGGCTATTCAATTTTAATTAAGCTATGGAATTTTTACATTGTATGTATAATATAATGTACCTAAACCTTTCTGTCGATCTTTTTCTGCCAGAGAGAGATTGGTAATAACTTTTTGTGTATTAATACCATTAAAATTTTTAAAGTTAAATTATGCTAATAAAGGATGTAAATTTTGACATTGTTTCTCTAGTGTTTATTAATAAAATCATAGTACCACCTGACTTTAACCTTTAATTTTTTTTAATGCTTTTTAAACTGAAAATAATTATATCATTAGATGATTTTATTTCAAATTAGAATATTTAAAAAAAATATTTTATTCATTGAATTTTAGTTGTCTTTTTTTGGAAATTAAAGTTTTTTTTTATGCATCTTTCAGACTATTGCTGCTGCTGTTCTTGATACAAGTATATTTAAGAACACTGGAAAAAATGAGTTTAAAGACGTTGTTCTGACCTTTCATGAGTAAATATATATATTTTTAATTTTAATAAAATATCAAGTATATTAATGATTCTAAAATTATTCAATTAACTTGATATATTTATACTTGCAATGCTTCACATGGTTACTTATGGTACATGTTTTCTTTTTTAATTATTTAACACAGAAATGTATTTTCCCATCACTTAAGGTTTAGAAATCGATTTTTACATTGAAACATTTCCTCAATTGCACTGTCTAAAAATTAGTAATGTCTGTAAAATAGATTTCATTTGCATGAAGTCATCATTGATATTACATAAAACAGGGTTAACACAAGTCTTAGAAAGTGCTTATTTTGACCTTCAATTTCTAAAAGCCCTTAGAAGTACTTATTTTTCATCAATAGTCCTTGGAAAGAAATGTTTTTCTTTAAAAACAAAATTCAGTTTTCAAATGACAAAATTTTTTACAATTAGGGTGCTTTGCCTCCTGCTCACCAATCCCTGGTGATTGCTACGCAAGCATCTTTCTGTGTCATGACATCACAGCGAGTTTCACGAGGTCAGCTAGAATGGTCCAACGTTTCATCTCAGCGAGGAAAAATTTGTACACTATAGCGAAATTATACTTTTCATCGCATAAAGTTTATTTATGAACCAATTATTAAAATAATTATACCATTAGAAAGAGTGCATTCTAAGCTTTTTCGTGGTATTTTCAAATTTTAAAACTAATAGTATCAAGCTATAGATATGACAGTTTTAGTTTTGTATCGGAAATTACGATTTGAAAATTCCGAAATTTGTACGACCAACTTTTAATTGCATCGAATTTATTTATTAACCAATTTCAAACATAATTGTATTATAAGAAAGAGTACGTTCTAAGGTTTGAAGTTATGTTTTCAAATTAAAAAAATATTAGTATTAAGCTATAGATATGACAGTTTTTACTAAAAGTAACAAAAATTTCACAATATTCCGAAATTTGTAAAACCAACTTTCAATTGCATTGCATTTATTTGTTAACGAATTTCAAAAATAATTATGCCGTAAAGAAGTGGACATTCTAAGGTTTCCTGTGATGTTTTCGAGTTTAAAAACTAATAGTAATAAGATATAGATACAACAGTTTTAACAAAAAAATAACAAAAATGTCCTGATTTTTCCCCAATTAAAAAAAAATATCAGGATCCAAGTTGAAATTTCTAAAACAATTCGACAAGCTGCAAAAATTCACGTTTAGAGGGGCTAAAAAAATTCACGGCTGGAGACTAAAAATTTGTTTGTATTTTGCTCACTCGAGGTAGAAATTTCGCTCTTTCAACTTTGACACTTAATAAACCCTAAACTAATAGAAAATCGGGAAAAGAAATCTCATTCGTCTTATTCCCTGTACAATTTTGAACAAACCATGTCAATTTTGTATTTTTCTGATCCGTACTTTCTCGTGAAACCATCTAAGAATCGAGGAAAATTAGAAGTTTTCAATCCGGCGACAGTAACTTTTTTTTAATATAGAGAGATAAACTCTTATAAAGGGAGAAATAAAATATATGTTACTTAAATTAGTCTATATTTCATGCTATGTTTTGTTTTTCTCCGACCCTGATTTAACGTTATCCAGCATATAATGTTATTTCTTTCTGGTCCCTTGAAATTTGTTAAATCAGGGTTTCACTGTATATCCAAATTAAGAAAGACAGCAGAGCAGGGGATAGTTACACAGCAATGAATTGATCACCAAAAGTTGAGCACCTTTGGTCGTGGGCAGTACTTTGCAGGGGTGCAGAATATGTCCGAATGCGCAAACGATGTTCGGTGGAAATTCAGTCAGCTGTGGAGAAATTTTGCCCAAGTTTGTGTATAAAATATATATACAGGGTGGTCCCGAATTCATGGTACAAACTTTAATGGTAGGTACAGGACATTGTAACAATGATTTATTGTATAGGAATGTATAGTCGCAAGTGACGCGGTGAGGCGAAAACAGGGGAAATAACGGCCGAAAGGAAAAACAAAGATTTTATTGAAAGCGTTGTTGACAAGTGTCATGTTTACAGTAATTGTTCAAAATTGCGTCCACCAGTATCGATACATGCTTGACAGCGTCGGTGGAGCGATTGGCGTACACGTTCAAAGATGCCTGGTATTTCACGCACACCTGCAGCAGCTACAGATAAGCGAGCGACGAGATCCTCATCTGAGTCAACTGGAGTCTCATAAACAAGATGCTTTAGATGTCCCCATAAAAAGTAATCAAGGCTCGATAAATCGGGAGATCGGGGTGGCCAAGGGACTGGTCCACCACGCCCAATCTATAGAGTACCAAACGTGGCATTCAGGTAATTCCGTACATCAATGCTGAACTGTGCTGGCGCCCCATCGTGCTGAAACCACATGCGGTTACGAATGGCGATCGGAACATCATGCAGCAGTTGTGGTAACACTTCTTTCAGAAAAATAAGATAGCTTCCGCCAGTGAGCCGCGTGGGTAGTAAGTGTTAGAGTATGTTTATAAACAAGAACTAATATGCAAATCAATCGTATCACGTTTAGTCCCGCCCACTTCAGGCTGATTGGTTAATACGTTATCTATCCCTATTTGAAATGTGTGTATATATATATAGGATGACAGTGTGATTGATATATGCTCAATCCTCTCTTTTTCTAAAGCCTATGGGTAAGGTGAAGTTCACCTGTTTGTTACTTTTAATAATTTATACTATGTAAATTATATATTTTACTTAAATAAATGAAGATCATTTTTTTAAATGCTGTATCCGGCTTTTATTTCGACCGTAACTCCAACACGGTTATGGGCCCAGATCAATTTACCGATATACCCGAGTTACCTCCAGTCTCTGCCGATTGATCTCGAGTTACCGCCAGTTACCGGAACCATCAGATTTATTCGATGGGGGCCGAATAAATAGCCACTGATCAGCAAAGTAACCTTTTACAAAGGTGCAAGTGCTTAAGTGACCGTGCAATCAAATTCCAGCATGGAATTTTTTCGAACGGATTTACTAATCGAACAATTGAATGCCAGCAATTATTCAACGTGGCAGAAAGAGGCCAAAATGATTTTGGTGGACCGCGGACTCTGGTCATTCATTGACGACTCGGAACCTGATCTACCAAAGGAATGTTCGCGTAAAGAAACCCAAGATTTCAACCAAAGAAAAGGTCGAGCCTACTCTACAATCTACCTTTGCATCTCACAGGACTTTCGATGTCTAATTGAAGACACGGACGTTGCCGCTATAGCATGGAAGATTCTTAAAGACCATTTTGCACCAACCTCCCGAGTAACTACGATCCAGCTACTAGATGAACTTCATAATCACCGATACCTGGAAAATGAAGATATTGGGATTTTTGCCTCCAGAGTCAGATCTACTATCACGAAATTAAAAGAAGCCGGTGAAAAAGTGAGTGACTTACAACAGTCTTATTTACTTATTAGATACCTGCCAGAAAACTTTCAGAATGTAGTTTAAAATATTTATAGATGGACTGATACTAAATTTAAATTTGAAAATGTTTTAACTGAATTAATTGCCGAACAAAATCGTCTGAAATTGTTAAAATTGGATACTTTGAATTCGAATGATACTAGTAATGTATTTACTGTTAAATCTAAAATTCACAAAGATCCGAATTTAAATTTTTATTGTAAAGATGTTAAAACTAAAGTTCAGAAACAAATCGGCCCACGTGTGTGCTATAAATGTAATAAAATTGGACATCTTGCTTCTGAATGCAAAACTAAATTTCTGAATTCTAAAGTTAATTTTTGTGATGTGTCTGAACATAAAAATGTTGAACTAAACTGTAATTCTTTAAATGAAAGTTCACATTGGTTGTTCGACACGGCTGCATCAAATCACTTTTGCAATAATCTGGACTTGTTTATAGATTTCAAACCCGTTAAAAATAAAGTTATGATGTTAGCTATAGGCAACATAGAAAGCCCGGTGGAAGGTGTAGGAAGTGTAGTGTTCTACGTTAAATATAATAAACAAAAACCAGTTCGTATAGTTTTAAAAGATGTGATGTACTCTTCAAAATTACGGCGAAATTTAATTTCGGGACCACTTTTGGAAAAAGAAGGGTTAACTTTTATAGGTAAAAATGGTAGAGTAACTATTCATGACAAATCTGGTAAAAGTTTATTTTATGCTAAACGTATAAACGGGCTATATTTTTGTAAACCCTATTTTTATAAAAGATCTGAACGCAAGAATTCTAGTAAAGTGTATAATGTAAACTCTAAGGATTTAAGCCCTACATCCATGTGCGAAGAATCTGGAAGTTTGTGTGATCTGGAATTATGGCACAATAGATACTGTCATATTAACTCTGATTACATTTTGAGCACTAGCAATAATTTAAGCGTCAGGGGCTTACCAAAATTTAAATCTACAAGAATAAATTGTGAACCATGTAAATTGGGTAAAGCTAAGCGTACGTCATTTAAACTACTTGGAAAGATCAGATCATCCAGACCTTTAGAGCTTTTACATATGGATGTAGGTGGACCAATGCCAGTAAAATCTCTCACAGGAGGTGTGTATTATTTAACCATTACTGATGACTTTTCACGTAGAGTTTCTGTTTATATAATGTCAAATAAGTCTGATGTATTCAAGTGTTTTGAAAAATATCAGAAACGTGCTGAGCGATACCTTAACCTAAAAATTATCAATATAAGAACTGATAACGGGATGGAATTTATTCATAATCAATTTAAAAGTTTTTTGGAAGAACAAGGTATTCATGCTGAACGTACTAACTTTTATACACCGGAACAAAACCCAGTTAGTGAAAGGTTTAATTCGACACTTTTGAACGGGATCCGAGCAATGCTAGAATCCAGTAGATTAGGTCAGGAATTTTGGGCTGAGGCCGCATTGACTTTCACTTATGCATGGAACCGAATTTGTCATAAATATAGTGAGAAAACACCTTTTGAACTTTTTGGTGGTCTCAAACCTTCTGTTTCCCATTTAAGAATTTTTGGCAGTAAAGCATACGTAGGAATACCGAAGCAGTTGCGACGAAAACTCGTTAATCGTGCCAAAATAGGTATTTTAGTTGGATATTCTTCATCCACTAGAGGATACAGAATTTGGGTTAAAGATTCGAGAAAAATAATTGAAACAATTAATGTAAAAATTGAGGAAAGTATAAAAAATAGGGAAGCTGTGCTGGACCCTAATACGACGAGATACATAACCTTACCAAATTACGATTTTGATAATACCTCGGACGAACCTGTTGCCGGATCTGATAATGAGTCAGACTTACTTCCTTGTAACAGTATTTCATGGACTCGAAAAGCTGTACCAAGAAAGGATGGCACAAGGACTGATATTTATTATAGCATTGAAGGGACACAAACACGTTTTAGATCTCGTAATGATATTCAAAAATATTGTACAGCAAAAAAGATTAATTTTGATAACTCTTTATTCAACTTTTGCGGCAAAGACAATTTTTCGGGAAAAATTTCGGATCTTGATCAATCTTCAAATCCTGAAATAAATAATATTGAGATAAAAATACCTAAAAATTATAATGAAACCTTAAGAACACCAGAGCATAAAAAATGGTTAGAAGCCATGTCTGACGAAATGGATACCATTGAATCACGGAATGTATGGGAATTAGTTCCACACCCAAAAGATAAGCCTGTGATCGGTAGTAGATGGGTATACAATTTAAAACGTGATGAAAATAATAAAATTGTTAGGTATAAAGCCAGACTGGTTGCACAAGGTTTTAGGCAATTAAAAGGGGAATCGTATGAGGAAACTTTTAGCCCTGTGGTAAATTTTTCGATCATAAGATTTTTCTTTTCAATATTGGTATGTCTTTGTAAATGGTATCACTGTCAAATTGATGTAAAGTGTGCTTACCTATATGCTGATTTAGATACAGATGTATACATGACTCAACCGCAAGGTTTCCGTAATGTGAGTTTTCCAAAACATGTTTGTAAGCTCAAAAAGGCCTTGTATGGACTTCATCAATCTGGCCGTATGTGGTATTTTAATTTAGATAGCGTTTTGGAGTCCTTGGGATTTAGTCATGTAGAATCTTGTAACTGTGTTTATATATATAAAAATTCAGTGATTTTATTAATCTATGTTGATGATATAATTCTTTTTGGTAAAACTCGGAATGATATTGATACTGTATTAAAATTGTTGAAAAATGAATTTGACCTTAAGGTATTAGGTAGAACAAAGAAACTATTAGGTGTTGATTTTTTAGAAGAAAATGGATGTCTTTATATTCATCAAAGTGCCTATATCGCAAAAATCTGTGAATTATATAAGATATTTAAATTCCCAATTTCTTCATTGCCTATTTCTAAGAATGTTATTCTATCCAAAAATGACTGTCCAAAAACGGAAGCTGAAATGAATGAAATGAAACGGCTACCATATCGTAATGTCCTCGGAAGTATTTCATACCTAGCGAATAGGACCCGACCGGACATATGTTATGCTGTGAACATGTTAGCCCAATTTCAAGAGAATCCAGGTAAAAACATTGGCATACACTTTTGAAACTACTAGGTTACTTAAAATATACTGAAAACCATAAACTTAATTTATCCAATGTAAATAAAATGGAGATTAATTGCTTTAGCGATTCAGACTTTGCAGGTAACAGAGATGATCGAATCTCTATGGGTGGTATTTTACTTTTTGTTGACCAAGTACCTGTAGTGTGGAAGACATTTAAACACAAATGTGTCAGTCTTTCCACAATGGAATCTGAATATATCACTTTAACAGAAGCTGCTAAGGAATTAATTTGGATTAAAAGGATAATTAACGAATGTTTTCAATTGGGTTTAAAAGGTTTAAAATTAAACAAAAGTACAATTTTTTGTGATAATCAAGCAGCAATCGCGTTTTCAAATTCACCAATTGAGAATAGTAAATCAAAACACATCGATGTTAGGTATCATTTTTTGAGGAACCTAATATTTGAAAATTGTTTTAAATTAAAATATATAAATACTAAAAATAATTTAGCAGACCCTTTTACAAAAGCTATGACAAAGGAAGGTCTTTTGAAATTTTGTAACGAACTATTTTGTTAGGGAATTTGGCTTGTTATTTAAATTTTTCTTCAGGATGTGTAATTAAAGAGAAATAATTTTTTTCCCCAGAGAGGAACTTTTCAGCATTACTTCCTAGATTGGAGAATGCAGTTTAAATAATTTACCTCACGAGAGTAGTCAGGGATTTTGTTTTTCAATTTTGTGATATTTTATGGAAACTTGTATGTCTACTGTATATTTCTTATCTCTAAAAGTATAAGCTAATTTATTGTACCAATAGGGTTACAATATAATTTTGTCTTTTCTACAAGTTTTTGGATATGGTTACGAAAATTCCTTGTATGTATTTTTCAATGTAATTTGTAAAGATATTTTAGAAAAATTTATCATACGCCGAAGTGGGTGAGAGGGGGCCGATTGTTAGAGTATGTTTATAAACAAGAACTAATATGCAAATCAATCGTATCACGTTTAGTCCCGCCCACTTCAGGCTGATTGGTTAATACGTTATCTATCCCTATTTGAAATGTGTGTATATATATATAGGATGACAGTGTGATTGATATATGCTCAATCCTCTCTTTTTCTAAAGCCTATGGGTAAGGTGAAGTTCACCTGTTTGTTACTTTTAATAATTTATACTATGTAAATTATATATTTTACTTAAATAAATGAAGATCATTTTTTTAAATGCTGTATCCGGCTTTTATTTCGACCGTAACTCCAACAGTAAGTATGGGCCAATCAAAAAGTCGTTCACAATACCAGCCCACACATTAATACTGAAACGTTGTTGAAACGCATGTCGACGCGTTGCATGTGGATTATCGGTTGCCCACACATGGGAATTGTGCGCATTAAAGACACCCTCGCGTGAAAATGTCGCTTCATCTGTAAATAGCACATAATCTACGAAATCCGGCTGCAACGCACATTGCTGCATCACCCACAGGCAGAAGTTCACGCGGCGAGGATAATCTGCCGGATTCAATGCTTGTACTTTCTGAAAATGGAAGGGGTGTAAGCGATTTTCGTTTAACACTCTGCATACAGTCTGATGACTCACACCTACGTCACGCGCAACAGTTCTTGTGCTTGACTCGGGTCTATCAGCCACAATGTTCAAGATGCTTTCTTCCAGCCTTGGAGTGCGTACAGCTCTTACTCGACCAGCGCCATGTCTGTTGACGTCGAACACACCTGTTTCACAAAGTTGACGATGTAACCGTTGAAAAATTCTATGATCCGGCATTCGTCGATCAGGATACTCCGCGCGATACATTCGTAACGCAGCTTTGCCGTTACCATTTGCACGGCCGTACATGTAATGCATGTCTGCTTTTTCTGCATACGTAAAGTCACCCATCGTCTACGGCAGCACAATTGTGAATGGCGCTTTTCCCTATTGCGATGCATCATGTTCAACAGCGGCTAGACATCTACTGCCCTCTACCGGCAATGATACCAACCGATCACTCCATTTCTCTTTCCTTTTATTTCCCCTGTTTACGCCTCACCGCGTCACTTGCGACTATACATTCCTATACAATAAATCATTGTTACAATGTCCTGTACCTACCATTAAAGTTTGTACCATGAATTCGGGACCACCCTGTATATATATATATATTAGTGTTTTTTTAATTTGTAAGTTATAGTCAAAAGAAGAGTTCTTAATCATCAACATTGTACTCTAATAGTTGCTTAAACTGAAATGAAAATACAAGGATGTTTTCATGGAAATTTCAGACAAAAGAAATTGTGTTCTGGGGAAATATTAGGCCCTGAAACATTTTCTGCTCCCCTGGTACTTTGGAGGGTCACCTCTTGAGTAACTGTCTCAATGCAGAAGTTAACTTCAACTTTTGTAATGCTGATCAATTTATGCTATCCTGCCTTCTCATAAAATGTGCTCCAAAATTAAAATTTTTATGCACATGATTTTATGTTTGACTTTTTACTCTGTTGTTGTTGTTGTTTCTAATGCCTACACTGGCAGACCAGAGGAGTGCCAGGCCTGTCGAAGACGGCAAGAGGCGAGGGGGTGCGCCTTCCATGTTATTGAGCCCCATTGGGAGGAAGTCCGACTTTGCTCGGCATACATGACACATCCGTTTTACAGGAAGGTCCCTTTCATACATCCATTCACTCACACATATCGTAATTTAGATACCAATCAGAGGCCGATAACCCTCTGATCAGATACCCCCAGAGGTATTGATTTGGTATGGGAACATGAGGGACTTTGTGACCACGACCTATTTAACGTGCCCCAGTCACCATTAGTGAACACGACGGTCTTTAGCCAGATCGAAGCGCCGATCTCACAATCATCAGAATTGCAGGCTCCGCCGAGGACAGAACCCACAACCCTTCTGATGCGAGCCCGACGCTCTACTGACTGAGCTACCGCGGCTCACTTTTTACTCTGATGAGATTAACTGCTAAAGCTACAGCTGCTCTGTTAAGTGCTATATCCAGCCCACTGTTGTAGTTTTATAATAAATGAAAGATATTTTGATGCTGGAAAAAATTTATTTAGGCTTTGTATCGATGTTTGCAAGCCAGTTATCTTATGAGGAATTGCATTTGTTATAAACCTCAGAATCCACTTTAAAAAACTGTCGAAATTTCAGACAAAACCCCCACTGACTAAAGAACTGACTTGTAGAAGTTCCCATGCCTGACTAGATGTACAGCTGAGGGGGGCAAAAATCATGATTCCTAGGAGAGCAAATTTAATCTCAGCATCGCAGTTGTGAATGTTACACAGCTGCAGACCAAGCCTACAAAGTTTGACCAAATAGTTATTTTGCCTGTAAAGAATGTTGTTATTATTGACATTTAATCATAAACATTTTCAGATTTATGTGTAAAGAAAAGCCTGATCAAAATAAAGATAAACCTTCCGAGGAGGAAATATTGGCTATGAAGGATAACTTTACAATAGTTCAATTTTTTGTAATGGAAACTCTGGAATTCAACATTGATTATGTTGTAGCTCATTCAGTAAGAAGTATTTTATTCTCTTTTCATTTTAATAGTTGCCAGTTTTGTGGATATATTCAGACCTTGTTTATCAGTTCCTAGATTAGTCCTAGTATACTGTTTTTTATTTTTAATTGAAGCATCCTGTGGTGAAATAATTGATTTTACAGTGAAATGATAAGTCTATTAGGACTGTCGTTAGTTTTGTCAATACAAAATCAGAAAATAAACTCGGAATGTGATTACTGTCTGTCTTTTACAAGAACTGCTTGTGGCAGTCGCTATAGGAACAGTGCTTGTTCATTTTGAGTAGAGGTCAATCTCAGGAATATTTAATTATATTTTGTTTTCTGTGAATGTTGGCAATGGAATGGTAATTTTCAAGAAACGATTTCAGTAAAAAGTAAACATCCCCAAACGAAACGGATTGGTGTGTTTTGATTGGATTGATAAGACAGGAGCAGAATTTATATTTGGAGCAATTATTGTTGTAAAAGACAGCAAAATTATTTATTAAATTTTGACTGATTTTTATTTGATAAGATTTTAACATTAATTTTTTTTTTAAACTCTAGAAATTTAAATTGAGGATTATGAGGTTGGTGTTACGCAGTATTTTTATTTATTCTTGTAATTGAATGATGCATTTTTCATGTGCATGAGCACTAAAATGCCCATTTTTTGTGCTCATGCACATATATGTATGAGAATAAGTTTAGGAGTTAGCCAAGATGTTAGTTTAACAGTTACACTTTTTTAGTAAAACAAAAAAAAACATTGCTACTTGTGAAATAAACAATACATAGATGTTTGTGTGGAAGAACGTAACAAATGAGAAACAATAGCTCATTGTTTTTTTGTGGTAGCTGTAATGCAATTTTCAATTTTGATTGAAAAGTAGACAACATGTTACAAATTTGTTGCAAAATAAAGAATTTTAGTTTTACAGATTGTAATGCTTTAAATAATACATTCCCAGAGATGTGTTGTTCTAGGGGGGGGGGGGTAGTTTACAAAGAGTGAACCGTAAGAAGCTTTACTGTACTAAAAACATAGAAGTAAACATTTATGCTCTTTCCGAGCAAAATTTCTGCATACAAGCCATATTATATGCTGAAATGAAACAATTTCATTTATGTAAAATATTTTTATCATGCTAGTATTTGAAGCCTGTACTTTATACATATTAATATTATATAATTATGTTAAATGCATTTAAGTAAAGTCAAGAAGGGTAGCTTTTAATAGTAGTTTTTCCCTTAAACGTTTTCCAGATTCTGCAAATTTATTACCATTACCATAATTGTACCATCAAAATTCATGAGGACTAAACAATATGTAGCAGATGCCAACCATTCTGGAATGTTTACAAATTTTCTCCATTAATTTCGGCAAGTAGTGAAATTAGCACAGAGAATCTCACTACATAGAAATTACAACGTTGTAACTTTCAGGGTTCCCACAGTCCTTGAAATTGGTTTTCCTAACCAGGGGCCTTTGAAAGTCCTTGGATATAACTGTGTAATTTCGTCTTGCATTGGAACTTGTCCAGACTAGTTTCCTCCACAGCAGGTGTGCCATTTGAGCGTCTTTCTGAATGAAACCGATCTTCTGCTCTTTGAGACTATGTGATATAATGCTATGTCTAGATAGTCCATTTTCCACAGTATTCTGTCCGTCTAAGTTGACACCTCTGGTCTCCGTTAAGACAGCCACCTTTTTATGACCGCCACATCATGACGTATTACGGCCGCTAGATAACAGCACCACTTTCTTAGAAAACCGTAGCTTAGCAGTCAGGACATCATTGGAAACCTGGCTAGAAATAAAGCCAAATTCTTATTGCAAAAATATAAAAGTTACAATTGAAAAAAAAAATTTAAGAAAATCACATATAAGATATTTTTCTGTTGTAAAATTTTCTGCAGATTTCAAATCCGTTGAAATTTTTACTCTGTCTTTAACAATTTCAAAGATAGAAACTTGACTAGAGAGTAAAAAAAGCCCTAACACCAGTTAAAACTTTTGATTTGTTTTGTTTCTCAAACAAAATAAACCATGACAGCCGTCTGTGGCAGGCAGTGTACTACAGTAAAATGGAGATTGTGTTGTATAGATCGAATCATGTGCAAGATCCCATACTCACCAAAAGAATTTATCATATGATATTTTATTGCAAGACCGAAATCGATATGTGTGCAAGTAGCCTGATAATTAGTATTAAGACAAGAAGCCCACTTTGCAAAAAAAAATCACAGGTTCTGTGAGAAAAGTAAATCCAAATAATAACCAAAATTGATGATAACCTTATCTTTTTTTGACCGTTGTTTAAAAGAAATTGTCTTTTTTTATATTTTTCACATTTTTTTTTTATTTGACAACTTTTGTGTATGCCTTGTTTTAGGTTGTTATAAAAAAATTTCGGTCCTTAAAAAATTTTTAGTTTTGAAAAGTCTTTGGTTTTTTTTTTGTTGGATAAAGATGTGGTTACCATGCCTTTTTGCAAATGATTTTTTCCCCAGTTACTACATATAGCAATTACCAATGTACCTATAAACAACATTTTGCCTTATTTAGGCAGTTTTATGATTTTATTATTTCAATGATAATATTTGTATGCAATATGATGTCTAAAAAAGATGTAGCTATTTGCAGAAATGAAAATATATTTGTTTTTAAAGAGAAGCTGTACTTTCTGTGAAACCCTACCTACTGTGAAAAAAACTGACTACTTCTAAAAATGTTTTCAGAAGTGAAAGAATATTGTAATTTTATTTAACAAATGATTTAATTTTGACATGAGAATCTTAAGCAGAATCAATGCAACCAAGAAAGCCATAAACTTAAGAATGTGGTAAGGCTTATTGTTTATATAGTTAATATGCATCCTTAATATAAATTGATTAAAATGCCATACTTTTTTATACTGGAAGCCTTATGTTAAATGCATAATGATTCTTGCATGGCTAAGTAGGTTTTAATTCTCAAAGTCATGAAGATGTTGACATGTTCAATAAATAACATGCAGGTGAAAAAAGTAACTTGAATTCAGGGTGTCAAAAAAATCATGATTAAAAAAAAATCAATTAATCAGATTTATTTGATTTAAATCGGATTTATTTGATTTAAGTCAGATTTATTTGATTTAAATTTCTGTAGGGCCTATAAATTTGTTAAATAAAAAATTGAGTTTCTGACATGAAATGTAAACCAATATTTATTTAAGCAAACAATCAGAATTTGTAATATGGTAAATTAATATTTGTTTTACTAAAAATCGTAGTGTGTTTGTTACATGGTAATACATTTAAAAAATGAATGTTTAAAACTAGAGCAAAAGGTAAAACATTTGTTTAACTTTAAAACACAGGTTGACATCCTACATAGTTTTTGTTGAGTAAATTAACATCATCATGTCAACAAATATAACAGTAAGTGTAAGTGAGACCTAAATTAGTCTGATTAAATAAATATTTGTTATGAGTCACTACTCTTAAAGTGAAAGGTGACTGTTTCAGGGTGCATTTTGCAAAATAAAAGATATCCATAGTGTTTACACTTTCATCCTTTCAAATAGAAAGCTCAGTTGAATTTTTTATTTAATAAATTATTAATCACATTAATTGTGTTATTTTGTATTTATGTCTCAATTAAAAAAAAGTAATTGTGAAAAATCACTATAGCTAAGCCATTGGTCAATCAATTAAAGGGGTAACAAGTAATTTAGGCCTACTTTGTGAGGATTTTCTTTGGCTGTCTTGACATTTACGTAGAAGTAGGCCTGCTGCTTTATTGTTTGTAACATAAAATTATGTATGAACATTGTCAAAACTTTCAAAGAGATGTCAACTTATTTTTTACTTTACTGTTTGCCAGAATCTCTGCAGGGCGGCAACAAAATCCTTGAAAAAAAGTTCCCTGATATTTCCATGATTTCCCTGAGAGTCTCACAAAAATTTCCCTGATTTACAAATTGCCTTAAGAAATGTTGTGATCCGTGATTGGTATCGCTGTACAGTATCCACACAACACTGTTTTTAAATATTTAGGGTCAGAGGGTGTAAATAGATCATTCTCCACAAATATTTTGTATTTTTCCTCTACAGATATTTTAATTGTTATTGTAAGGGTTGGAACCCTTAATGGAGCTCTTATAATTGCAATTGAAAAAACTGGAGAAAAAATGCAAAATATTTTGATTTTGAACTTTTTATATCTGACCCTACATTGTCACACTATTCATCGAAACCAAATGCAAATATACATAAAAAATTCTACAAAAATGTAATTGCAAACAAAAATAATTAATTTAATACACAAAAAAACATAATTTGTTTCACTAATTGCAAATTGTATCCCACAAGTTGTAGCGCTAGCCCTACGGCGACAAGATGCTGCAGCCGCGAAAAAAACGGCAGCGGGGTTTTTTGCGGTGTTAAAAAATTACGATGCAAGGGTTCTTTATTCTAATTACAATTTATTCGATTCTCAAAAGTACTCTTAATTGTGCATCTCTAAATAGAACAAACCTTAATAGTTACCATTTAAACTGTCAAAATTTCCCTGATTTTTTTGTAAAATTTCCAAATTTTCCCTGATTTTTCCAGAAATAAAAAGTTTCCTGAGAATTCCCTGATTTCCCGGTTTTTCAGGTTCTGTTACCACCCTCCTCAGACTCAACAGATTACCTAGTCCATAGACACCTCAGATTATTTGCAAGTGCCCAGTGCCAAACATTTTTTTAAAAGCTCATCAGTACGAGTTATAGCCATTAGTGCTGAAATCACCCCGAGTGCAGAATCTTCAAAGCATTTGACAAATTCTCTGATTTTTCTAGTTTGTATTTACTTAGTAAAAAATGTAAGATTGGTTATGATTTAAATCAATGATTTAAAAAAAAAATCATTTGATTGAAATCATGATTTTAATTGTTGATTTAAATCTTGACACCCTGCTTGAATTAGAATTCATCAAAAATTAAATAAACGTAATAAGACTGGCTTGTCTACCAGCATAGTTTCTTTCTTCAAAATAAAAGGCTTAAAATGGAGATAATGTATCTCAATAGTCGTTTTTTGATGCATTGTAAAGATTTGTAATTTGCATCCACGACCAAGAAAAAACCAATTTAACATGATCTATTTACTGCCGGAACTACATGATTTATTTTCATAAATAGACTTATGCCACGATTTCTGAACTATCTAAGAGGTTAGCATAAAAGAAATTGCTGATAACATTGAAAATGCACATTTTTGTCAAACCCTATCTGGATTACAATTTCTCTTTTCTAGTTTGCAGGGCGATATCTAACAATTCTTCATGAAAGGCCAGAATTGAACGATATTTGGGAGCATTTCTTGGAATTTGTGTGGAAATTCATAAGCCAATTCTATTTGAGTAAAAGGTAATTTGATTTGTTTTCACCCTTTTAATGAAATGACATTTTGCTATCTTTAAACCGGCTTCTAATTTTTTTGTTTATGAACAGGTGCCTCCAGTATTCTGCTCAAGAAATTGCCTTTGGGTGCATTACTTTTGCAGCAAAAGTTCTTATAGTCGACTTATCAGCTATACCAAATTGGACTCAAGTATGAATTACTTCTCTAAATATCCTTTCACCAGACCCATCATGTGCACATCTTCCTTAGACGATCAATTTTATTATCAATGGAATTGTTGGTTTCGATTGATAGGTGCTTCAATATAGCTTCAATCAACCCGTCAATCTCATTCGGTCAATGTTTTTCTAAGAGACCCAACATGTTTTATTTTTGAGTTTCAAAATGGTTTTCAATTCTGATTTGGGTATTCTTGCTTTGCTTTGGCTGTCTGCAGTAAAAAAAAAAAATAGGAAAAGACGCTAGTCCAAAGAGTGGTAAAAGCTGAGAAGCCCCTTTATACACAAACATTTATTAAACTTTCTACGAGTTACTGAATCGTATGCAGAATATTAATTTTTCCTCAGTATAATTGATTTGTATTGTTTTAACACATTAACTATTTTTTTGCAAGGCAATATTTCCTTTGTTTTTGTTTAAATATTAATTTGACTTTGCTTTCCTCAATTCAGGATAGTTACGATAATTAAAAGCGTCACAAACTCCTACTCCCAGACAGAATCACTTCTTGTTAGGCTCGATGCATCTGCCATGTCTGCACTTTGAGCGAAACTGCCGAACGATCAACAGTTATGTATTTTAATTATTGGGCCGAGTGTGCCTATCAACACAACAAAACAGCCTAGTTTACAGTTTTAACTTGCATTTATTTTGCAAAAAAAAACAATATATACGCTTTGTTAGGTAAGCTGAATTAAATCGATAGCTTGATTCTAGATTCTTCGGAATGGCCTTCAAATCGACCACTAATTACAACTGTTCTGACGTTCCGATCAGAGCTTCGAAAGTTCTTGTGAGCTACAAACATGCAAAAATTAAGAAATAAAGAATTACGTTAAATTCTTGTTGATGTAAATAAGCTAATTTCTGGAATTGTAAATATGTTATAGTAAAAAAAGTAAGTTTTATACTACTAAAAATCTGATGCAGAAATTCGAAAACACTTTTATGTTACCTAAATACAAGATATTCATTTATTAATTTACACCTCAAAAAAATGCAAACTGACATTAATTATTTTACCCAATTTGATTCAAGTGTTAAACACCACTTGTTTAGTTAAAAATATTTTTTCTACAAATACTGAACTAGCTCTGACAGTAATTCTTATTTCTAATGCAGCACTTGCAAAAAAAAGTGCAGTTATGTTACTACAATTAGCTTCTGAATGTTCAGTTCAATTGCATTCATTCACTTGCTTTTTGCTATCATTTACATTTTCTTTTCTACACTGAAGAATTTCATTAGAGCGAAAAGTTCTTCATTGTAGTTTTAGTAATGGTATGGAACTCCATAGTCAAATCAAGCATATCTAAACTTTTGAAACTTTTTTGTTGGATTGATGCAAAAGTTTCTCCTGTGTTGTTGTTTGGACAAAAATTGAAAAATGTTTATTTGGTTTACTAAGAATTACATTTAATCAATATTGTATGTGCTGTTCTGTTCAGTGACCTATATCCATCTATCAGGTAGTTGCATAATCCTGCGCTCATAGAAATTCTGTGGTTTCTGGTTAAAGAACTGGTCCAGGTGACGAAACTTTCTGAATCACTTACGGCACATGGAATCATCATCAACCTCACCATGCTGAACACATCTTTTGCGTCTACAAAGCATTGTGCCTTTTTGGGAAATAAAAAAAAAGCATGTTATGTCGACAATGCGCCTTATTTTCTGCATATTTTAATGCTTAACAAAATTTAAAAAACACAACCCAATAACACAATTTTTTACTTAAGTACTCGCTGAAGTTCCTTTTTTCAAACATCAAACCTTTACTTTTGTGAAGTAGATAATGCTTCGGTTTTTCGATGCCATCTAGTGCCAAAAAAGGAACAAACTTTTACAATGACCCAATATAAGCAACACAGTTAACAAATGAATCCTGAAGCTGGTTTTCCCCAATCTCTTTTTTTAAAAAAGAAGTGTCTGTGTGCGTGCAGTGTCCAGACGAATATATAGCACTTGCAGTAATAAAATTTGGCACACAGGTAGTCCTAATTTTATGCAAATTTTGTGCAAAGCCCGAATTTTAAAATTTAATTTTTTGTCACAGACAATTCCAGCAAAACAAAAGAAATAAAAAATTTTGACTGGCGTTTATTTCTTTTTTATTTTTTAGTTTAAGTATCTGTCTTCACGATCATTAAAGACAGAGTAAAAATTGATGCTGAAAATTTTACACCAGATCGATACTTTAAATGTGATTATTTTTAAATAAGTAATTTTTCAATTGTAACTTTTATATTTCCGCAGTACGAATTTGATGAATATATTCATCATGAACACAAATAGGACTATTTGAGGTTTTCTATCTTTAAGATTGTTAAAGATAGAGTTAAAATTTCAATGGATTTGAAATCTGCAGAAAATTTTACACCAGATCTATACCTTGGGTAGTCCAAATTTTGAATACATTTTTGGGAAATGAAAAGAACTGTCGTGGGCAATGCTGTGCTGGCCTGCTAGTATTGAAATATTGTTTTAATAGATTACTTATCTTCCAGGTCTTTTTACTTTTCTAAGTTAAAAAAAAGTACTAGTTTGAGAGACAGTGCCATATAGTTTCAGTATCTATATATATATATTGATAGCTTCAAAAATATTGAAAAAGACGTATCACTAACACTAACTAAAATTGTACTACCAGCTTAGAATTTTAGAGAATTGAAATAACTGTCTACCGAAATGACTGCATTGTGAGCTTATTTTGGGTTCATTTGTGTTACCAAAATTTAAATTCGATTTGTGTGTAAAGATTTTTTAGATTGTTCAACTTTGCTTTTTAAATATACTAATATATTTCTCTGGTAAATCCAGGAAATTGATTTGAAAGTATATTTATTTTGATTAGTGTATCTGCATGACAGTAAATTGTTTTTAATTTATCTCTTTTTTTTTTTTTTGCCTTCCAGGAGTTAGCTGTTCATATGGATAATAAGAAACAGCAAGACATCTTTGATGATTTGCTTTATGTTTTAGACATATTAACGTAACCTAAAAGCATTTGTGACAATCTGTTTTTTATCTGATGTCACATTTAATTTTTTCTTATGTTCCTTGTGTTTTTTATGGACTACTAGTATCAGCTGGAAGTTGTCCTGTATTGTATATTTGAACTGTGCATTTTGTTTGTCCTATATTTCTCAACATTTCAGGTAAAACAGTTTTAAATTTGATTCTAACAAAAAACCCAATGCAGGGTATCCAAAACTATTCTTATTATAAACTCTTATTTATTTACCTAACTGTTGAAAATTGAAAGTTTAGTGCTTATATGGGGGGGGGGACTCACATGGCATTGAAAATGCAGCTTTAGATGGTATGTATTTTGGATTATTCTTCATCGAGGTGGTTCAGTGATTTTAAGATGCATGGGCAATAAATAATTTGAGCAGGAACAGGTTTAATATTCTAGTATTTAATGAGTACTATAATTACATATTTACAAACGAACAATTAGGTAAAAGTAAGGGGACATCCCCTAAATTCAGCACGAAGCTGATCGTTATCGAATCAATCATACAATTTCTGATACTCAAATCGTTCTGAAGATTTCAGATAAAAGGAGACAACAAGCAGCGCCATCTGCGCGTTTTGATTGGTTGCTCATGTTTCACAACACTCCCCACCTGGACTCTATTAAGAGTACACAATTATACAGTTTTAACCATATTTCAAAACATTGCAATACTTGAATTTGAAGTCAAATTACAATACAAAATTCAAATTAACAGTTGCAAACTTAATTAAATCACAATTAGAATAAACTGAAATAAAAAAAGGTAAACATAAACACTTCAACAATTCAAAGTAAACGAAAGAATTATATATACCATTTAGATTTTACTATTAAAAATAATTCAATTCTAGAAACTTAATTCGTTCAAATAAATTCCAGACATTTTTACATTCAAACTAAATATGTAAGTATATTCAACTGTGAAGAGACAATACAGATAATTGGAAAAATTAATAGTATTAAATGTCAATAATGTTTTTAACACTAATAATAAAATATGAATATATGTGTGTAACATAAAGAAAAGCAATCACATGATATTTGTTTAAGACATTTTGAATCCAAAAACGTGTTATACGTAATTAATTATACAATATTTTCAATTTCTAAAGGATACAGCAGTTGAACTGGTTTCCGGAATAGTCCTTTAGCAGTTTTTACAACACAAGCACGAATGAGTTTATCTCTGCCATGTATTACTTCCTTCACAATTCCCATATCCCATAACAATTTTGATTTATTAGTCCCATCTACTAAAACAACATCCCCAATTTGGAGATTTCTATGCCGTTCAGGTGTTAGGAAATGATGGGCAGAATTGAGGTGAAGCAAATACTGTTCCTTCCACTTAAGCCATAACTGTTTTAACAGTCTGGTTTGGTACATCTTTCTCTTGATCAATATGTCCTTGTTAGAAAGTTTGTTCTCCAGTTCAGCAAAGTGAAGAGGATAGCTGAAATCATTCCTTCCGAATTGAAGAAAGTGAACAGGTGCAAGTGGCTCTGGATCGCCGAAATCACTTGTGGTGTAAGTCAGCGGACGCATATTCACGACGGCTTCAATTTCACTCAAGATGGTTGTTAGTTCTTCAAATGTGAGGAGGGCTTTTCCTAGGATTTTTCGTAGTGGATCCTTGACGCTTTTCACTAAACGTTCGTAAAATCCTCCCCACCATGGAGCGTGTTCAATAATATTTTTCCAGGTTATTCCTTTGTTTGAGATGAAATCCTGTAGATCTTGATCCTTTAAAATACTTGCTAAACGTTGTAATTCTTTGTCAGCTGCCTTGAAACTCTTTGCATTGTCGGAATAGACAATTTTGCAAGTTCCACGTCTCGAAAGAAATCTCCGAAAAGCTAGAAGGAAGGATTTAGTAGACATATCTGTCACTAATTCTAAGTGGATAGCACGAGTAACAGCACATGTGAAGAGTGCAATGTATGCCTTTGAAGAGTCATTTTTATCAGTTCTAACGAAGACAGGTCCCGCGAAATCTACTCCGATTATGTTAAACGGAGGTGCTTCAGAAATTCTATCTCTAGGAAGTTGTCCTGTCAATTGCCTTGCTGGTCTTAACATATATTTTTTACAAATTAAGCATTTGTTGATGGTTCTTTTTACTAACTGTCTTCCCTTTGGTATCCAAAATTCTCTTCTTATCTGCGTGAGTGTCAGCGACACTCCGCTGTGCATCACTCTTTCGTGTTCTCTCTTTATCAACAGTTCAGTGAATAATTCATTCTTCGGTAGAAGAACAGGATTGATCTCGTTGGGGTTGAAGTCGGCTTGATTGAGTCTGCTTCCAATTCGCAATAAGTTTTCTTCATCTAGATATGGACACAAACTGTAAATTTTAGATTTCTTTCCAATCTGGGATTTCTCTTTCAATGCCTTTATTTCATCTCCGTAATTCTTCTTTTGCACTTCTCTAACAAGATGCATTTCGGCTTCTCGTAATTCCTCAGCAGATAAACAAACTTCTCATTTGTGTTTCACAGGTATCATAAAGACGCCGCAAGGCTTTTGTATTATTAGAATTCTTACAGGGTTCTATGTTTAACAACTTACTCATCAACGAATTAACTACTAAATCTCTCCGGCCAAACCGATCCTTTAATAAATTTATGGCGGAGTCATAATTATCAGCATTAAGCGAAAACCCAGAAACAGCATTTTGTGCAACGCCACCCAAATAAGACTTTAAATAACTGAATTTCTGCACGTTCGTCAATCTATCATTACTGTGAATAGCAGCATCGAATTGTTGCCAGAATTCCAACCAACAGGCTGGATCACCGAAATATTTAACAATTTCGAGCTTCGGCAAACGAATAATATTAGAGTGCGAGTCATAATGATCTCTACATCCCAGCAAACCGCTCCCCTCAGAAAAAGCACCTTCTGTCACTTCAAGAGTACGTAAATCCCTTGTTTCGTTTGATGCAGTTTCCTGCTTACGGATCTCACTCATTTTTCTGCTGATCTTTTGTTTGCATGATATAATTTTGTCTTTATATTCTTCAGAAGTAATAATTTCTGCCTCGTATTCTTCGATATTATCGATACTTATTAAATTCTCTATTCTATCATTAAGTGAATTAAGTACTATGCTTTTTTCCATTAATTGTGCTCGAGTTTCATCCAATTCTTCCCACAAAGTCAAATTAGCTTCAGCATCTAAATTAGTAGCGACAGCAGTTTCTATTTTCTTAATTAATTTTGTACATAGCTGTCTCAAAGTAGAACGTTTCTGTTTCAGTTTTCCTAAATCTTGCGCCATTTGCGCATTCCGGTCTGGTATTTCTGCAGTACTCATTGTTTCGTTTTGTTCAAAGTCAGTATTCAAATAAAGAAAATTTCGCTTACCCGCTTCCAGCTCAATCGATCTTACCCTTCAAGTAATCCAAATAATTCACTTCGGGAACACAAACTTCACTTCCCGGCCGATGCACCAGATTTTGGATTATTCTTCATCGAGGTGGTTCAGTGATTTTAAGATGCATGGGCAATAAATAATTTGAGCAGGAACAGGTTTAATATTCTAGTATTTAATGAGTACTATAATTACATATTTACAAACGAACAATTAGGTAAAAGTAAGGGGACATCCCCTAAATTCAGCACGAAGCTGATCGTTATCGAATCAATCATACAATTTCTGATACTCAAATCGTTCTGAAGATTTCAGATAAAAGGAGACAACAAGCAGCGCCATCTGCGCGTTTTGATTGGTTGCTCATGTTTCACAACAATGTAAGAAAGGTGGCCAATTTTTCAATGAGCTATTTCGTTTAGTTTTGTTTCTCACTTTCAGATATTAATACTGTATAATCTACATGCACATTGTACACATTTATGATCATGTCAAATCAGATTTCATAATACAGAATTCTTCTAAAGATGTTGCTAAAACTGGATTGTATTAGTTTTCCATGTTGGAATGTCAAAAATATCAATTCTTTTTTATACTTCTAAACTTCCTCTGTTCATTTTATTTGCAGTTAATATATTTATCTGAGAGATTAAGCTGTTCTAACATCAGGATCAGGGAAATGTACTTGCTTATTACAGACAACTGTTATGTAAAAATTCAGAGCTTTACAAAAAATATTTGCGATGTTCTTCTCTTTCAATAACCAAGCATGAGGTTATAAAAATAACAATTTAATTAAATGATAAAAAGCCATACTAAAACGAACATCATTTCATCCGGTGCAGTACATTGCACCTCAAAAACAACCTCTCTCAGCAGAGCTAGTATCCGACTGCCTTTTTCTCTATGGCAACCCTTCCATGTAAGAGGCGTGTCGCCAAGAACCCTCCTAAAATGATCACCAACAGCAGACATATCACAGTATTCATTTTTTGATATTAGTTTAAGATTTAATTGAAAATTTGTGTTATTTTATAATGTTTATATTGTATCTTAATTCAATATTTTCCTGGAATAAGAAATCTTAAAGTTTATTTCTAATTATTTTTTAAACAAACCTCAAATCATGTGTTTAAAAATTTCAGTGCATTTTTTAAGTTGCAGAAAGATAAGCATTCAAGTAACAGAAAGATAACATTTATTCTGTAAAAGTTACTAATAGTTTTGGTGTGGGGAAGTTTTAAATAGAATAAAGGTGACCAACCTTGATGTCATTAGTATTCATGTCTATGTGCATGACATAAGAAATAATCAGGTAAAGAACAACCATTTTCTTGATAAATTCATCGGATATGTGACAAGAGAATGCATTGTTTCTTTGCTGGAAACATATTGGCACTAAGCCTATTTACTATTGTGAGACTGATAGACCAATGTTTGGTTTGCCTCAAAAATACTGCATATCTTCCAACGTAAAAACAATGGATATTCTGTAGTAATCATAAAAGAACAACATAAGAGTCGATAGTTGCTAGATTGACATTAAAACCCTTGGCACTAATTTTCAAAAAAATCTTGTTCGTATATCTCTAAAACATTTAATAAAAAGTTTTAATTGTTCAGATTTGAATGTATTTTGTGTGTAAAAAACTATCGCCAAATCGTTAATGCCAAGTTTGAACTGCTATCAAGATTATTACAGTAGCAGCGAGCTGGGTTACCCTTTCGGTTTTGGAATTGTCTTCTTGCAGCCCATTTTGGCACGTGTTCTAATTTGGCACTTAATTATTTTTAAGCAATTTTTTGTTCTGCACGTCGTCTTTTTATGTCTAAAATCTTTCAGATTTTTTAACTTGGAGGTTGCCAAGTATGCTTCATGTGTGGCAAGGTTCAGAATATTAACAGAACTTTAAAAAAATTATCAGCGGTAGATTCAGAGAATAGTCTAAGGGATTTTGTTAGGCGGTTTTTAAAAATGTCTGACACTGATTAAATTCATTGGTAATGTTTGTGTGATAGCGTAGTTATACTTCAAAATGGTACACTCAAACATTACTTTTGGAAATAATTTTGATATTCAAATTGTGTGAAGCTTCATGTTATTCTGAAGTATCTCAGCATTTTGTATTGGTGCTATCACATGTAAGATGTGTTGATGTTTTTACATGCATATATTTCTAGAAACTTACAAATTCAATGTGGAATGTAATAAAAGATTTATTTCATATTAAAGAAATTTTTTACAATATAGAATTACAAAATCTTTTTATCTTGAATATCAATCTCAATATGCATGTTACTGCAAAACTTTTCATGGCAATTATCCTTGTGAAGTTAATCTCCCTTTCCCATCAAAAGAAATTAAAAAAACAATTGCTCATTAATTCTTTTGTTAAGCAACAGCCATTAGATATTTTTTGTTACCATTGGCTGCCTATCAAGTCCATTTCAGATTCTCAAAGTCCTCAGTTCCAGCAAATAAAATATGTAAGCCAAAATTTACAGAGGATGTCTCCTAGTTCTGTGTCGTCTCCTGACCGTGGTTTAAAAGTATGTGGTGTTATCCTCTGTTATCTCTTTAATTGCTTACTTTTCTGCATTGAAAATATATTTGTCTTGTGGGAGAAAATTTTCAAGTGATGACAATTTTGGAGTTTGGCACGTGAAAGAAAACTATCGGAATCAGGATTTGCTAGATTGTAAAAAAACTTTTTTGACTAATATACAGGATAAAACCACAAATGCACTGCAAAGCCATATGAATAATTGTTCACTTTAAAGAATATTTGACGTCACACGTTAAAATATTGCTGAATCGGTTACTCAACTTGGAACTACTGCATAGCATAACAGCAATGGAGAGCAGGATTTTTACCAGAGCTAGGTACTGTATGTATTTTAACTAACGTTGCAATGGAGGCAACATTATGGCTATTGCTGACAGTCCGAGATCAAATAGGAAGGGAAAGATCCGAGTACAGCACCACATAATTTTGAATTTGGTCAGATGACGAGGTGTACAGCTGAGCTGACACCTCAATCTCCAAACATCCACAACATGAGGACATTTGAGGCCATGGCAGATTTAACTTGCACCAGCATCCTTTGTACACAATGGTCTTTGGTTGGGTTTGAGCTCACAACCCTCCTGTTACCTACCTTAGAAGAAATAGACTTGTACTAAAAAGAAAAAGGGCACCACAGTACCATGGGTATAGTTAATTCCATGTGTTGTGGGGAACAGACAGCATTATCAAGGTTTCACTTTGGTGATCACACTAAAACTCAGTCCAATCACACCACAGGAAAACCACCTGTCCGTACTTATAAAGCAATTGCGCACATCATCTCCAGTACCATTTCATCAATGGTGCCTCAGTAATAAACCAGGAGAGCTGCTTGCCTTAGATTTGACCCTGAAAACTATACGTGCCAGGCTCCTATCTGGCCATTTGGAAAAAAGATTCATTGATGGCCAGAAATCTTTTCCCTCTACAAAGTGCAACCGGTATAGTGGTTAAGGCTAGATCTAGGTATAGTGTTAGCTTCTAGATCGAATACGGGTCCTTATGTTTGTAAGCGTATGGTGTAGAGGCGGCTGGTGCACTTAAAATCTGTCGTAACGGAAAGTCCTTACATTGGGTTGGTGTGGATGTTTGGAGAGTGGGGTGCCAGCTCAGGTGTTGCTTCGTCATCTGACCGTGGTTCAAAATTACGAGGTGGTGTCCTCGGATCTTTCCGGAAAGGGATTGATCCCGGACCGTCGTCAATTGCCCGTTGTGTTGCTCTAGAACGACGTTAATTAAAAATTACCTATACAAATTGCAGCTTATTACCAGTTTCTCCCTCACACATAATAAATTGCATTGAGCCATATATTAAGACAGTTTAGGTATGACCTCGTCATCTGATCGTGGTTCAAAATTACGTGGTGTTGGATTTGGATCTCACTTTTCGAGGGTTGATTGTGGACCGTCGCCAGTAGCGTTGCGTTGCTCTATTACAGTGGTGACGAACCTATGATACGCGAAGACATTTTAGGGGACACGCATCGTTTACAGACGGTATTCGCCCTAGAACAGTCTGCGCACGCTGAGCAAACTGAAATAATGTCCATGCATTTAAAGTACCAGCATATTTATTATTTAAATAGTTAATTATTTGTAAAAAGAAAATCACATTTAAGGTATCGATCTGGTGGAAAATTTTCCGCGGACTTCAAATCCGTTGAAATTTTCAATCTCTCTTTAATGATTCCAATTTTACAAAAACGAACTATTCAATGCCAGTCAAAATTTTTTGATTTGCTTCCTTCCGCTCGAATTGTTTGGCACAGGAAATGAAATGTTGCTGCTACAAGAGAAAAAACGTTCCATAACTGTTTGAGACCGCTCTGACGATCGTGATACAAATGGCTCCGCTAATTTTCGTTACGCTCACAAACGACGCTCTCTAGAAAACCAACGCCATCTGTTTGTATAAACGACGTTTTAGTGACGTTATCCACAGCTACATTACGGCTGCTAGATAACGGCTCCTCTTTCTTAGGAAACCATAGCTTAAATGTAAATTCGGTGTCTATTGGATAACAGCCATCACGGCGTTGCATAGGCAATCGGCGTAACGTCATAATTTCTTGCGAAAATATAAATATTTAATTGAAAAATTATTCATCAAAAAAAAAAATCAAATGTATGAGGTATCTATCTGGTGTAAAATTTTCCGCGATTTCAAATTCGTTGAAATTTTAAACTATCCCGATTTTAGAAAAAACTAAATAATACAAGTCAAAATGTTTTTATTTTTTTTATTACCCATGGTCAAATGGGTTTTGTTCTCGGAGAGGGTTTTCAAGTCGTCCGGTGTAAGAAAAAAATATATAAAGATGTAGGAATACTAAACAACGGTAGTTGTCTACTAGTCTGGAAAGAACTCATTATAAGAGCAACGAGACTGGTAGGAGTCAGTTGCATTGTAGTAGGAATGCAAGGCAAGACTGTCACGAGCCAGTCACATTCCGGTATTCAGTTACGAGTACAGCTATCAGTTCATGTATCACAACGTCCAATCCCTCCAAGCGCATCATGAAGACATTGCCTGTGATCATAGTTTCATGCATAGCGATTTTCTATTGTTGGCCGAAACGTGGACGATTCCAACCGATCGCTTCAAGTTTCAAGACTTTAAATTGTGCATCGAGATTCATTCGAGCCAAAGTCGCACGAGAAGGCACAGCGGTGTTGCCATTTACGCCAAGAATAATATTGAAACACAGGAAGCTCTACAGTTCCCAAATTATGACACGGGAGTTCACATTGTTGTCGTCTATTTAAAAAACAATGTTCGTTTGGCCTTACTATATGCCAAGCCAGGTTCGAGTACAGATGACATTTTAGAAGCGATCTCAGAAGCATTGGGCACAGATTGTGACGAGTATAAATCAGTCTTGGCTGGAGACTTTAATATCAACATGAGCACTGAAGATGGGAAAGAATTCTGCGAAGTGTTGAGAGAAGTCTATTGGTTGGATCTAAAGACAAATCCTAAATATTGGACAACGAGAGGCAGAACTTCGATTGATGCAATCTTTTCCACGCACGATTTGAAATGTTGTGGAGTTTACGAGAGTACGTTTAGCTATCATGTTCCGCTTTACGGAAGACTAACATAAAAATTTAAGCAACTAGTTATATATCTATTATAAAAAAAAAAAAAAAACATTTGACCATGGGTAACTTGTAATTGGCTTTCAAGACAATTACAGATAAAGTTTTTTTTTTTATTATTTGTTTTGCTTTCATTCGCAGTAGAATCGACTGAGCGCAGGAAATACAATCTGTGATATCTCGAATCTAACGAAGGACATTCTTCACGGCTGCGCGTTGTTCGTATTGCAAAAAATATAAAAGTTACAATTTAAAAATTATTTATTTTAAGAAAATTATATTTTTAGGTATCAATCTAATGTGTAATCTGATACAATTGCCAACAAGAATTTAATCTATTTTTCTTGTCAAAACAGTTACTGTGTTTGAAAAATGGTTCAAAAGTTCAGGTTTCATTTCTCGTAAGCTAAGATTGCTTGTTATTAGCACACCCATAACAATGCTTTATCTCATAATCAGTGTTCGAAACCAGATCAAACTAACAATTCATTTTCTTATGACAGAAATTTTGCGATTTCTTATACGACTTTGTGAAGAAGTTAAATATGGATACATCTTCGGTTATTGGATGGTTATGCGTATGTCCTTGGGTTTTGGAAATCTTCGAAATTATCGTCATCCGTAACGTAGCTTTTATTTTACCGCCCTACTTTATATTGATCATGGCTTTTATTAATGAATGGACAGATACAGGCTCAATCGATAAGGAGGTGAAGACACAATGAAAGACATCTTAAAAGTGAACAGGTCCGTTCAAGTTGAGAACGAAAACTTTAAAATTACACTATCGACCGCAAAAATACCTACATTTCCAAATGAGAATGCGAACACTTCCAAAGAACAGGCAAAAGCAGAAAATTTCGCTTGCGGAGATTCATTCAATTCCCCAATGAAATCAGATGAGGGATGAACCTTTGTGCATACTCTTAAAAAAACCTGGAAAAGAAAACAGCTTTGCCTGTGGAGATTCGTCAAATGCTTTTGTTGAACAAAACGGGATAGTGGAAACTTTCAAAGGACCGAAAAGATTTGTTCGATTTGCAAGTGGAAATTCTCTCATTGCATCTACGAAACAAGGTACACAAATTACGAAATATATTCAGCCAAGAAAGCAAAGAACACCTGCGTGTATAGGCATAGAAGAGCAGAGCTGAAACATTTGTGGACCGCTGAGGGCGTTGAAGTCGTAACTGGACCAGATTTCTTCTCGAACAACTGGCACTTTTACTCTCAACAATGCTCGAAATGGCGTAATCATAGGAAAAAATGAAATATTTTCCTAGTTTGAGACGCATTGAAGAAGGAAATGAAGCTGAAGATAGTCATTCTACCGACGTTGAAGCCATTAGATGTGACTCAAATTTCCCGTACAGAGCAGAGATTTTAACACCTCCATCGAGTAATGAAAATGGACGCAAATTGAAAAAGGATAAACTGTTCAAAAGAATCAAGAAAACACTTTTTAAAAACAAATACAGTTGTTTTCGTTAGTAGTAACTTATCTGACCTTAACTATGAATGACACCATATAAAAACGGCCCTTTTCAGGGCCATTATATTAAAAAAACGGTCTTTTTTAGGGCCATTGTATTAAAAAACAAGGCCCTTTTCTGGGCCATCATATTAGAAACACGGCCGTTTTCTGGGCCATCAATTTAAATAACGGCCCTTTTTAGGGCTATCATTTAAATAATGGTCGTTTTAAAAGCCATCAAATAAAATAGGTCCTTTTCAGAACCCTCATAATAATTTCAAAAATATAAATTATCATACATATAAAAGCGTGCATACTTACACATGAATAACATGCATGGGCACAGCTACAGTCTACGTTTAAAGCGGTGGCAACGCCCTTAGCGGATTTTTTTTTGGCGCACTTCTAAAGTTGTCAAAGAAATAATTATTTCAAAAATCGCATTATCTTTTAAATATTTCTCTTTTTACAACGGAAAATGAAAGCTTGAAAACACATTTGAGAACTTTTTGAAAATTATATTTTTAAAAACCTTTTACAAAAGTTATACCCTTAAACACATTTGTGAACCAGCAGAAGAACTATGCTGCGAATGTTGGGTAAGAATACCCTGAAACTTATCAATTACACTAAATACAATAAGCATGTTGAAAAAGAAAAAGATTTATAAAAGAAAAAAAAAGCAAGAAAGAATACAACCTGATACGTCAGAACTGTTCCGGAAAATTTATTGATAAAGAAAATTCCACAGTGGCTAAAAAACAATAAATGTTATAACGCTATCGTAAAAAAAATTATAAAATAAAATTCCACAACTGCCGAAAAATCATTAAATAAACCAATGAAATTAAATAAGAAAAATTTGAAAAACCAAACGATTTTAACGGATTTTGAAAGAATTTTCTAGAATAATGAAAATAAAAATTGGAAGTTTTTCCGTTTTGCGAGGTTGCCATAAAAACGACAATAACCTTAAAAACAGATGGGTTGCCTTAACCTATCTTCCAAATCTGAATTATTTTCTGACAATTCTAAAGCTCGAAAAATCAGTAAATTGATAATGAATTCTAATTAGATTTTTTTTTAATCTAAAATTCAATAGGATTGTAATCTGATTTTAAATCTGTTGTCCTGTAATGTAAAGAACAGTTTATAATGAGACGAAAAAGAATACAAAATCTAATAATGCAGATGATCACGACTCACAGTTCGATATTTTGATTATCACTGGTAATATCACTTGAATTCAGGAAAAATTCACTTTGACTGGGCAATGTGATGGAAATTTGTGTAAATGGTTCTGATGATGATGCAAGTGGAATTCATAGCAAGTGAAATAAATTGATATCAAACAAAATTATATTTTACTAGGCTTCTACTTGGCCAGTACGGCGTTGCCCGTGACAGTCCTTTTCGTGAAGTCTGGTGTGACCACTGCTCGCTAACCCCCGATAATTGCTACGAATTCACATTTGGTTTGCTTGGCAAATCAAATGGGAATTCGTAGCCTATTGAATAACAGCCCGTGATTATGGCCTCGTCATTGTCAAATGAGGCCAAATTCGAATTGTGCAGAGATCCAATCGACGTGACGTCACAATCTCTTGCGAGAATATAAATATTTAATTGAACAGTTATTTTTCAAAAGAAAATCAAACGTATAGGGTTTATCAATCTGGTGTAGAATTTTCCGTAGATTTCAAATCCATTGAAATTTTTACTCCATCTTTAACGATCTAGGAGATGGAAAAAAGAACTACATAACTCCAGTTAAAATTTTTTTTTCTTTTTTTCATCGGCTGTAATTTTTTTTTTTTTTTTTTTGCAAAATCAAACGGAAGCAAGGGAAAAAAAATTTAAAATCTGTCATCTCTTTATGCGCTTGCCATTCTAAAAAAAAAAAAATAATAATAATAATAATAAAATTCCATTGGATCCATTTTAAAATGTTCTAGATAGAATTTTAAAATTCAGGTTTCGTACAAAAATTGAAAAAAATTCAGACTACCAGTGTGCTGAATCCCATTACTGTAAATGCCATAGATTCGTCAGGAACATGAACAAAACAAACAAACACTTCTTTTTATATAGGTCGACCAACCGGTATAGTGGTTAAGGTGTTAGCCTCAAGATAGGAAGATTCCTGCTTCGAATCCTGGTCCGGGCATTTATGTTTGAAAGCGTATGGTGTAGTGGCAGCTGGTGCACCTTAAAACTATCGTGGCCGAAAGTCCTCACGATGGGTTTGTGGAAGTTTCGAGAGTGGGGTGCCAGCTGAGGTGTTGTCTCGTCATCTGACCGTGTTGCAAAATTACGAAATGTTTTCCTCGGATCTTTATTGATCCCGGACCGTCGTCAATAGACCGTTGTGTTGCTCTAGTACGCCGTTAATTAAAAATTACTATTACCTTTTATAATAGTAGAGACTAGTATCAGGTGGATGGGGTCCTCTATTGTATATTTGAACTGCAACATTTACGAATATTCCCTTTAATTCATTTTCAGTAAAAATAGCGAATTTTTGGTGAATAGTCTTGCACTTAGTTTTCTTATGAATATGTTTTACTTGAGCCATTCTTGCACCTAGTATGCGATATTTTCGAATTTCATCCTCTATATGAGAGGATGGTAAGTTAAATTGTTACGGCATTCGTGACTAATTTAGTTTGAAGCACACAGACGCAATTTTTCTTGAAAATTCCATTCAGCGGCAGGTGGAATAACGGAACTTCTGTTAGATATATAAAGCAGATTTGACGTTTGTCTGTTCTCTATACCAATCCACCTTTTGATCAATCTACATCACATTTAGTACACTTATATTTTAAAACCCTGTGAGTCATTATCTGCTACACCGTTTGATGACTGAGCCCAACTTCAACGGATAATTCCTGGACTGTCCATCGACCGTCTATGGTAAGGAGACCACTGACTATGTCAACGTGATGTTGAGGAACGGATGGCCGACCTGGGCGGTGAGAATCCGCAGTCCCAGTTCGATCTGCACTAAACGCTTTGACCCATCGTGCAACCGTCCTGTACGGTAACGCATTCTCGCCACAGGCTTCAGATAATCTTTGATAACATTGCGATGCATTTTTGCCACGGGCAACCCCGATTTTAATCCATGACCGCTGATCACTTTTTGTAATAATTATTTAGATCGGTAGAAACGAAACTGTCCACTTCAATGCCAAGCAGCAACTACCCCTTCTACTAGATCGACGGTTTTATGTACTTTACACATAGACAACAGTGTCACCTCACTGCTCCGATGTCCTGTTTGCTTATGCCCGATGTTCTGCGACTTTCTGGGCTATTTGCCACAACTTCATTTACAACCCTCGTATTTGAGCTACAACGTTGACTACCCATTTCAATTTAACGTAACCCATCTTATCTTAAAGTTATTTATTTAAAATTTACTTGTTATTTTAAAATAAGAAATTACACGCTTAAAAAAATATTTTGATGTGTATACTTTATTTATTTTATGATACAGCAATCTGCACACCATTACGTATATAACCAAAGATGTAAAGAAAGTTGGTCGAAATATACATATATCTCCAAGAAATTATCAATGTCTATTGATAGTTTGCACGAAATAAATAAATCATTAAAATCTAACTCGCAAAAAGAATCCTCAAATATGACCGCAACATCTCGCTGTTAACTCATACCAAACAAAGAATTCTAAATTAAATTAAAAAATGAAACATTAATTCTGACGTTGCCAGATACCGAAAAGCAAAATTACACTTTTATGATCAATGAGTATTTCTTTTAGGCTTTCGTATGTTCCATTACACGAAATGTTAGCTATGTAAAATTAAATGCTTTAAATATTTTTTCTTCGTCAATCAAATATTTATAAAAAAAATTTTCATCATGGGAAGAAGTAAAAAGTCAACACTGGTAAAGCAATCTGAGCTGCGTACAGCAAATCTGAATTTTTATATATATAGATATAAAAATTTTTTAAATTCCACTTTCTAGCAAAGTTGTGTAATTGTCGTTTGACCGTGACTCAAATTTACGTCGTGTTGTAATCGAATCTTTCCCTTCGGGTTTGATCCAGGACCGTCGCCAATAGCCCGTCAATAGTTGCGTCCTTAATTAAAAATATCTACAGATACCGGTAAGGTAATTTTAATTAACGTAGTTCTAGAGCAACACAACGGGCTATTGACAAATACCTGTATATATCCAGCATAAATGGTAGGTGTGATTGCATATCGTTACCACCACACAAAAGGCACGAATCTGCAAAATAAGTTTACAAAAACGCGTTCAAAGTTTTAATGCTTCGCGAAAAATCGAGTTACGACACTCACAATGGTAGTTTTCTCTTGAAAAATAGGCATTTACTATAACAATCCAGATTATTCGCGGCCTTGTCATAGTTTTAAAAACACGAAATGGTGACTCGAAAAATGTAGATTTGTGCCTGTAGAAGCAAAACTACACCCAGACGGGTTCCCGCGAGCTACGAACTTATGCAAAAATTAAGAATAATAAGAAAAGAATGTTCGTTTTGAGTTTTAGATTTATTCTAAATTTCTGTCTCGCAGACTTCGGACGCGCTGACTGAGGAATTGCGTTAAATTCTTGTTGATTTAAATAGGCTAATTTCTGGAGTTGTAAATATGTTATAGTAAAGTAAGTTTTATTCATTCTGATGTTATGTCTACATAATTTCAGTTCTTACGCTAATTTAAAATTGAACTTCAAAGTAACTGGCGTCTGGTACAAACTAACCACCAGATGCCTTTTGCATAGTGTTTACGATATCATTCTTTGTAAATGAATCAAAATTATACTGATTATATTTTTGTCGGATCGGCAAAAATTATGATTTTTAGTATACCACATAGTTTCAGTAATTAGTTTATGTGTGCCAAAAGATAACAAAGGGTTGAAAATCGCTGCTTCATATTCTGGGACCCAAGCTTTGGGTGCAACAGAAAAGGTATTGTCCATATAGCTTTGAACTTTGCAGAAACCGCTCGTAAGTTATTTTTAACTAATGCTGAATTTCATTTGAAGCAAAATGACAACAATCATAAATCAATAATCCCCGTCGCTGGTCCTCCAGGCGTTTCTGACATCCTCAAAATAGAAAGTTTGTCCACGATAATCTCCCGATACGCATTATTAATTTTGAAGGTCGACCACTGAGGCATCGTCGCAATTTTCCGCTATTCCCTCCCTTCCGAGAGACTTCTTGGAGCAACTTCGGTAATGAATTCGCTTCTATTGTGTGTATTCAAGGTTCAAAGAACCAGGTAAAAGTATCCCGAAGCAAGGGATACTCTAAATTGTTCACTGGAAGATAATTGGAGTCATATAATTCTTAATACCCTTGCAAATTTCATTGAGGTGTTAATTTTTATTTTTTAAAGAGGTGTTGCTTGGAGCGCGTCACGCAAGAGGACGACACTCTTCGAAGGAAAAGGATTCTGCTATAAATAGTTTGATCGATTTTGGAGTTTTATATGGAATTCGATATAGCGTTGCTACAAATAGGATCGATGATTACCAGTTGCGTAAAAACCTATTTTGTGTTTCTTGGGTAAATGTGCTCGAGTCGTTTTAGTTCAACTACCGAAATAACATTCAACTCTTATCCGAACATCATTTGTATGAAATGTGAGTGCAGTGGACTTAGTCGTCTGCTTCCATGCTGGGGTAAAGTATACGATCAAATAACAACGAACAAGCTAAGATATTTCCTGGAAACAAGAAAAATTTAACGAAAGGCAATTTGGCTTCAGAAGATTCAGATCAACCACAGACGCCATCAAAAACATACTTAATACCATTGACGTTGCTACAACCAATAAAGAAATAATATGCGTCATATCCCTGGACATGGAGAGTGCATTCCATAGCGTAGACTGGGAAATCATGAAGAATAAAATAGATAATCTGGACATATCCCCCATTCCTTAAAAACATCATAGCTTCTTGAACAACAGAACTGCAACAATAGAAGATGAAAAGAAAACTTATAATCAAGGCGTTCCACAGGGGTCGAGTTTGGCTCCCCTACTTTGGAACATATATATCAATGATACACTCGACCTGGATCTGGGGACAAATACCACTACACAAGCATTCGCCGACGACATTATCATAACGATAAAAGAAACCACAACTTACAAATTTACATCCTCGGCCAATGACGCCCTTCATAAAATTAACATGTGGATCGCCGAAAATAAATTAAAAATAAACAGAGACAAAAGCATATTCACAATACTTTCCAAGAAGAATTACACCCACATTCCGCGTATTAAAATAGATGGAGAAAACATCAAATATAAAAAAGAGCACTTGGGAATCGTCATTGAAAAGAACTTATCATTTATACCACACCTCAAATATATCCTTGAAAGAATTATAAAGATACAAGGCAAACTTAATAGAATATCTAGAGCCACTTGAGGCTTGAACCCTGAGGTCAAAAAGGCCATCTACCTTAAGGCACTAGAGAAAACTATTTCCTATGGAGCGGAAGTATGGTTTAAAAATCAAGTCAAACAGAACATCAAGATTCTACAAATTCAGAGAAGCTGTCTCATTGCCGTTACTAAGTGCTATAGAACCGTCCCCACCGAAGCATTACAGATTCTAGCTTATTACGTCCCGATTGACCTTAAATTGAAAAGTCGTCAAAATAGACAGGTTAATAAAGAATAAGGAAAACCAAATTATTAACGGAATAAATATCATGGCAACTGATGTAAAGACAGAAAATATTACCATCCCCCACCATGGGAAGCAAGCAAAATACCCTGGAGATGTTACGATGGAGAGGAGGGTGAAATTACCATCTATGCCGACGGGTCAAAAATGAGCAACAGAATGAATGGGCTGCGGCTTTGCGGTGTACGAGAAAGGAAGGGAAGCCCAATATCAAGAAATAAGGTTTAGTGACCATGTCACCGTATATATTGCGGTACTTATAGCAATCATCAAGGCACTCAATACTATAAAAGTTAACAACTATAGAAAAGCAAAGATAATAACAGATTCAAGATCGGTACTCATGGACCCTGTTGTACACAACTAAGGAAAGCAATATCTGATCACCAGAGAGAAATAGAGCTCATCTGGATCAAAGCGCACGCCGGTTATCTCGGAAACGAACGCGCGGACTAGATAGCAAAAGAGACCACTCAACGTTCGAACACAGACATGCTAATTAAGAGACCCAGAGAAAACATCAAGGGACTCTTGAAGAAAAGGAACAGGACAGATAAAGGAAAGATAAAGGAATGACAGTCGCGCAGGGACAACTCAACTAAGGGAAGAGCGGTGTATCATTTATACGACAGTCTCAATTAAGATACTCCAGGGCTCTTTTGTAATTAACCAACTGATTACGGGGCATGGAGCCCTGGGAGAGTATCATGTTTGGAAAAACAATGATGTAATAATGTTGTTTTAAAAATAATGTTGTGAGATTTTTTGGAAAAACAAATATGCGTAAATGCGGCCGAGAGGAGGAATCGGTGGAACACATAATCTATAGATGCGGACAGTGGGACGACATTAGAGTGAAGTTTTTTCCTAGGAACTATAAACAATCTGACAGAAAATTACTGCTCTCTGAAAAAAGAACTAGAGAAGGAATTAAAAACATAATGAGAGGAATCCTGGACAACAGGATAAAGGAAATGGATGAGATATGACGATCTGGCTTGTAAACTGAGACTTGACCAGTGGGTTTGGACATTGGACTCCGAGATTGAACTTCAAAAAAGGTCTAAAAAAGATATAAAAAACGGCACATTCTAGATTACAGCTTGTTCTCTTCTGTACTAAAAATGTAATTTTATTATCTTCCAATAAAACACAGTGGAGTAGAGTTGCTATCGCAACACCAAACATAACGTATGCCTATGGGCGGGGCGGTATCCCATTGAACATCATCATCATTTTCTTCTGTGACCTGACCGTGGCCCAAAATTACGTGGTCAGTCCATAACGGGCAAAACGTGGGCAAGTCCTCAGATCTTTCCTTTGGGGGACCGTAGTCAATAGCCCGTTGTGTTCCTCCAGTAATTCATCAATTAAATTCATACTTACCTACCTCTTCTATGTTAGAAAAACTTAAGTGTGCGCGTATGTCCATTATTTGATATTGAGGCCAATCAACCGGTCTGGTGGTTAAGGTGCTAGCCTCTAGATCGGATGGTTCCTGGTTTTAATCCGTGTCAGTGCATTTATATTTGTAGGGCGTATGGTGTAGAGGTGGCTGGTGCACCTTAAATATGTCGTGGCCGACAGTCCTCACGTTGGATTGGCGTGAAAGTTTGGATGGTTTTTGGTGGGGTGCCAACTCAGGTGTTGTCTTGTCATCTGATCGTGGTTCAAAATTACGTGGTTTTGTCATCGGATCGTTTCTGGACCGTTGTCAAGAGCTCGTTGTGTTGCTCTAATACGACGTTAATTAAAAATTACCTTACCTTAACTATTTGTATGTCGTGTCTGGTGCAGAATGGTAATGATAATTTTAATTATCGTCGTACTAGAGCAACACAACGAGCTCTTGACAACGGTCCGGGATGCTTTCGCGGAATCCCTCACGCTTTCAGCACTCCTTGGCGAGTTGGCGAAAGCCGGCTGTATCGCCAACTGCGAGAACTATATCGGGACACACAATACAATATTTTCATATACCCTCTTGTGGCCATCTGTTGACTCAAAAAAGAAATATTTTTATTACAAGTTTTTTTTCTGTTTTAAATGTTTTACCTCAGCTACAAATATATATTAAATACATAAAATAATATATGTTTTTGTGACACACCCTAATATCTTAAACAAGAAATATGAAATAAAACAACTTTAATTTTTTTTCCTTTGAGAATACATGTATAAAAAATTTCTGTCTCCTTAACAGCCCAAATGCAAATGCTATAATTATAGGATATGAGTTAGAAAAAACTTTGTTTCGAAGAAAATTATTGAAAACAGAAAAAAATAGAATATTTTTTCAATTTAAATTTTGTAATCTTGAGCTCAAATGAGTAAAACTAATCTAGAAGTGTATTTGTTTACACAAAATTACTTTAGTTAAATCTTAATGCTTATTATTGATAACTGCTTTTACTAATATAAAAAATATCTACTACTAGTTGTCTCCCCAAACAGTGGCGGGGGTATAGTGGTTAAGGTGTTAGCCTCTAGATCGGAAGGTTCCTGGTTCGAATCCGGGTGCGGGCGTGGATGTTTGTAAACGTATGGTGTAGAGGCGGCTGGTGCACCTTAAATCTGTCGTGGCCGAAAGTCCTCACGTTGGGTTGGCGTGGAAGTTTGGAGAGTGGGGTGCCAGCTCAGGTGTTGCTTCGTCATCTGACCGTGGTTCAAAATTACGAGGTGTTGTCCTCGAATCTTTCCCTTAAGGGACTGATTCCGGACCGTCGTCAATAGCCCGTTGTGTTGCTCTAGTACGACGTTAACTAAAAATTACCATTACCATTACCAAACAGTGGCGGGATTATATTAAGTATGCGATCAAACAAGAGATTTGATTCGTAAGAAAGTATATTATGAAAATGAAAACACTGGGTTATAAAGGCGAATAAGTTCCACAATAAATAACGTAATTGATATATCTGCCTCCCCAATCGCATCTTAAACAAATACATTTTCATCAACTCTTTCTATTTGACGAGTTTTAGAGAAAGTGATCATTTTATATTGTAAAAATCATAACGAAACGCAATTGATTGACTAAATTTCAAATAAATGTAAACATATACAATTTGTTTACATGGGGTACTTCTTATACCGCCTGCTTCTTATATCAACCAATATGACGAAGTAGTTACAATAGAGATAGATAAAGTAAAACAAAAATAATCATGTTATATCTTGAATGTCAACATAATATATATAGAATATCCCAAAAAAAAAAAATCAGACTGAAAATCATAGCACTCAGCGAGAAAAAAATGGCGATCTTCTAAACAACTTGGTAGGGTTGCTCGAGAAATTGCGAAGGATTGCCAATTTCCCCAGCTTTCGGTTATCAAAGTGCTTTATATCGCCAACTCGCCAAGGAGTGCTCAAAGCGTGAGGGTTTCCGCGATAGCGTCCGGCTTCAGTTCCTTAAGGGACCAAGGACAATACCTCGTAATCTTGAACCACGGTCAGATGACGAAGCAACACCTGAGCTGGCACCCTACTCTCCAAACTTCCACACCAACCCAACGTGAGGACTTTCGGTCACGACAGATTTAAGGTGCACCAGCCGCCTCTACACTATACGCTTACAAACATCCATGCACGGACACGGATTCGAACTAGGAACTTTTCGATCTAGAGGCTAACACATTAACCACTATACTGGTTGGTTGGCTCAGATGCAGAATGACCAAATATGGCCCTTGCGCCATAAAAACACTAAATCATGCAACCGACTACGGAGTAGGAAGTTAATTAACGTCGCACCGAAGCAACACAACGGGCTATTGGTGACGGTCCGAGATCCTTCCCGAAGGGAAAGATCCGAGGGCATAACGTCGTCATTTTGAACCACTGTCGGATGACGAGGTCAACACCTGAGATGGAAAAGCACTCTCCAAACTTCAACACATATTTACAGCGTGAGGGCATTTGACACTATGACAGATTTAACGTGTACCAAGACCCACTAACACGACTGTCTTTGGCTGGACCTACTTTCTTACTAGCCAGTCTCCGGTTGTTAATTTGTTACTCTTCCAAATGGGCCACCGAGGTCCCTGAGCAGTTCATAGGCGTACCCTGGTTCAGTACTTTATAGACGACGTAAACTGACTTTGCTCAAAGGTTGCTTACAAGTTAAATCTGTAAATTAATTTACAAATTGCTAGGTGCACTGAACCAATGACGTATGCAAGGGGGTGGCTGATAGGCTTCAACCAACCCCTTGTAGTGCACGAATTTCGTTGGTATTTGAATTAACGTCGTACAGGAGCAACACAACGGGCTACTGGCAACGATCCTAGATCAATTCTCGAAGAGAAAGACCGAGGAGAGCAACACGGTAATTTTGAGCCTCGGTCAGCCTGCGCTGGCATCCAACTTCAAACTTTCACACTTCGCCGACGTGAGGACATTTGAGGCCATGACAAATTTAACGTGCACCAAGACGACGGTCTTAGGATGAATTCCCTTCGGTTGCTAGTCCGTTACTCTTTCATCCGGGTTTTTTACCATGGCCTCTTATGATTACGAAGCAGTATACCATAGGAATACATATCATTGTACAAGTAATAAATATTTTATGACATCTCGCCCCAGAAGACACTGGCATTTGGGGCCGCTGCCTCTGTCACACCACTTTAGTTACGTCTCCGGTTTTGGGGACTCGGACCACAAGCATAAAAATATTAGAAGTGCCCCTAATGATAAAAGTAGTTCGAATTATCGTTTGCACATTAGTTACTGTTATATTTCCGTATTATCGTTCGTACCCTAATTACTGTTATATTTTCGTATTATCGTTTGCGCACTATTTATTATGATATTTTCGTGTAATTCCAAAAGAGAATGCCTGATAATAGGGACTATGCACTATGTCACAAAACATCCTAAAATGGTACTTATGTTATAAATTCGATCATGAACAATCCGAAAATCAACTTTAAAAATCCCAAAAAGTTTTAGTTTAAGCGTTATAAGCGACTAAAAAACGCGTCAAGGTCACGTGACAGAAAACGGGGTGGAGCTTGGTGTGACGTCATAGTACATGAAATTTCTCGCTACATTCGCCGGCTGCATGTTATTTCAAGTTGCTTTCATTGATTTTACGCAAATTTTATTTTTCAAATAATTGTGTTGAATTATAGTCTTTACATTATTATTATTATACAGATTTCTTCTTTAAAAATGACGACTGTAGAACAAGGCTTTGTAAAAGGCCAGTCGGATAATCTACCTAAATTGGATGGTATATCCTTGTTTTCTTTTCTGGGAAACCATCTAAATTTTATGGGAGTAGAAATGAAAGGCGTAAAAGCGAAGAGTTAGATAATATTTTGTACAACATATTTATTTTAAAAAAATGTATTTTTATATGGCTTTCAAAGAGTACTATTATGGGAGTAGTGCTATTATCAAAAAGTTGAACTTAAGAAAATAGAATATTAATAGTTGTTCTCTTTTACTTAATAAGTAACACAATTCATTCTGAAATAGAATTTTTTACATAGATAAGTAGAATAGTATATCAAATAAGAGCTTTATATTAGGAAAATAATTTCAAAGTAGATTAAAATTGTAGGGGTAACAAAATAGTGAATTCTGAAAGCGAACTTAAAATTAATTTTCTACGTTAATTTTTTAGCAAAATTATTTTTGCTAGTTAATGAACAATAATTTTTAAAACATATTTATACGGCAAAACGTAATGTACTAAAGGATGATCCAAAAATAACACGTGTAGAGAAACTTGTTGCGAGAATTGCAACTGCATTAAATATTGAACACAACATTTGGTAGTCCAACATTTTAAACCATGAAGAAGGTAGTGTGATAATCTGATTGAAATTGCAAGAATTTGAAGCCTTGTAGTTTTATACAATTATGCAAATTTAAAACAAAATTCGTAATTGTTTAAAAATATTAGTTTTAATGCTAAACAAATGAGGTGAAAGCTATGTTGCTTCGTACTGCAAGAGAGACGATACTCCCAGTAGTTTTCCATGTCATTCTCCAACCATAAATAAAGTAATATATAAATTAAAAAATTTCACTTTTAGCACTATTTATCAAAATTTGTTAACACTAGTTTTTAACTTTCATTTCTTATTTTTAATAGAAATATTTGTGCAATGCTTTTTTTTTAATAAATTAATTTTACGTTTATTCTAACTTTTCACTTTTAAAATAATTATGTTTACATACATTTATGTAATGTAAAAAAATATTAAAGTTTTAAATTTCAAATTTAGAAGAATTATTTTTAAATTATAAATCTTAATTCTAATGACACTTATTCTATAATACTTATCATTCAGTTTAAAGAAGAAATACGACACAGTTTTACCAAGTGTATGAATAAATGCAAATTAACTATCATGAGTATAATAATTCAATGTTTATTGATGTTAGCTCCCTCGATATTTTTTAATAAGTTTTGATTTATAAATATATAGTATTCCTATATTTATTTATTAAATTCTTTTTCAAGAAACAAGAAATTCTGCATTATGGGTGACTTGATACAGAAAGAATGTTTTCGTTTTAGCAAACACACTAGTGGTCATCCACACGATTAAATCACACAATTCTTATTTAAAAACAATTAAAAATACAAATAATTTTTGGTATTTTAAACTTACCGAAAAATGATATTCACAACAATGCAAGCAAGAAGTAGATGATAGCTTTTTGTTTTTCTTTTCATCTCTTTTCATAACACTGTACCATCTTCTACGAACTTGTTCATATTTTGGTACAACAAAAAATACTTTTTTGGTGTTTTAATCATTGAATTATGACACAAACGGAACAATACAATATTTGTAATTCTTCTTTTTAACTACTTTCGAATCTTCCATTGCTGAATTAATCAAAAATCTGTAAAAATATGACTACTAAAAAGATGCCCATAGAGACAACACAGTTCAAGGAACGCTCGATGGGAAAATCGTCTACGATGACGTCACAGGCAAGAATCGTCAGCGACGGCAGTTTTTCGTTGAAAGTGACGTCAGAGCAATTTCAAAATCGTTTTAAATATAATTCATGTCGTCAGATTATAGTTTAAGTAACATTTTTCTACATAGTTTTTCGTGCTCTTTCATTTTAAAATGAATTTGAAAAACATGCATATTGTCCATTGGGCCGTGTAAATACTGCTATATTATATGGAGTCGGATAAAATAAAGTGTATTTAGTAGAGAACGATTGAATATTTTTATTTCAAGGAGAGTCTCGTAACACCTAACACTTGGCTTCCCTATGTGAATGTTTTTTGTAACCCTCTGCGTGGTTCAAAAGAGACATCTCGTCCATCAAGATGTGAACACTCTTGCTAATACCTCGTCATCAAGGTATTGCCGATTTTTGATGGTGGCGATATCAGAATCTGATCAGTAGGGCAAATTTTTGCAACAAATGCAACTTTTTTTCACACGTTCTACGCATCATGTGAAGTACTAAAAACAAAGTTCCTCCTTCATGGGGTGTATTGTAAGTGAGTTATAACCGCAACATAAATGCAACTTTTTGCATAGTTGCAACTTTTTACAATTTAGCTTAAAATTAATTCATATGAAATTACTATTTTATTTTTTGCCCTCTGAATCAACCCTTCAATCACGTGTGTCTGATCTTGCGAACGCCGAAGTATTGCGGGTCAAACAAGAAGTTCATGGAAAGAAGGTATTCGTCCTAACAGACGAAAGTGAAATAAATAGCAAGAAATACTTTAACACATTGGTTGGCACACATGATAATCCAGAGCAATCTTGCGTAATCGACTGCAGAGTTTGTGAGGTGAGTGTCGATCATCAATATGTTGTTTCATTGTATTAGGTGTAGTAAGAAGTTTTAAAGCGAGTTTTGTATGACGTCTACTGCAAAATTGCATACCAATCAGTTCACCGTGTTTGTGTCATGTGATAGAAACCAGATTAGAGACATCAAACCGACGCAGAAGCTAGGGATAAAGTGAACATAAAGTTGAAATTTTGAAGGTGAAAGATGTCATACGATAAGACATTTATTCGTTACGAATTTCACCAGCACAAAAGTGCTCCTTAAGCATGTCAATCAATTTCTTCTGATTTAGGGGTGAATATCGTATCGAAAAGCACATGTGAGTATTGGTTTCGACGTTTTAAAGATAGCGATTTTGAGTTTAGCGATCGACAACGTAGCGGCGCTCCACTGAAAGCTATCCATGACGATTTGCAAACACTTCTCGACAAAGATGCATCTCAAACGTAAAATGAACTTGCTGAACAGTTAGGAGTATCACAAAAAACGATTTCCAATCGTTTACTTGCAATGGAAAAAATTCAGAAGGCAGGAAAATGGGTGACACATGCATTGAGTATGGCCGTGACTTGAAGTGCATGAATCTGCTAAACAGGCAACATAGAAAATCTTTCTTGGGGAAAATTGTGACAGGAGATGAAAAATTGATCGGTTATGACATTCCGAAACGCATAAAATATTGGGTGAATCCCGGTGAAGCAACAACATGAACGCCGAAAAGAGACATTCACTGCAAAAAAGTTCTCCTATGCATCTGGTGGGATATGAAGTCTATTACAAATTGCTGAAGTCGGGTGTAAGTGTAACTGCTGAACGCTATAAACAACAATTGCTGCGATTACTACAGGAAATCGATCGAAAACGTCCGTTTACTGGCAAAGGTTTGAGGCCCGTCAAATTGCTCCATGACAATGCACGGCCGCATGTTGCAAAAGTGGTCAAGTACACGTTAGTAACACTTGACTGGGAAGTTTTGGAACACCCGGGATTGGATTGGATTGGATATGATTTTGTGGCATTGGGTCCTCTTGGGACATATTATGCCAAACTCAAGATAAAAATCAGATACATAACATAATAATGAAATGAGATGAGTCAAAACATAATGAGTAAATACTATATGAAATTATATGTGATGGATAAAACCAATGTCATGTAAAAAGCTAAAAATATTTGGATAAGGATTCTCCCCAACCATGTCTTCTAAAGTCAAGTTATAAGAATTAAAATATTTAAGACGTTGATAATTAAAATGAGAACACTCTATTAAAATGTGTTGTACAGTTAGTGGGCAAATGCAGTAATTACAAATGGGATGGTCTTCTCCGAGGAGGAGGTGTCTGTGTGTTATCCGCGTATGTCCAATACGGAGACGTGTAAGTACTACCTGCTGTCTTCTTAAAGGTGGTGACTGCCATTGAGTTATACTTGGTTTTAAAAGGCGGAGTTTGTTTTCGGTTTGATCATTCCATTGGTTCTGCCATTTTTCCTCCAAAAAATTGTAAATTAATGATTTTAAGTCGCGATAAGGAATGGTATGATTAATATGATTTACTGCCGACGTATAGCCCCGACATAGCCCCTTCGGACTGTTATTTGTTTCGGTCTATGCAGAATGCCTTGTCTTCTGTAAACTTCCGTACAGTGGACAATGGGTTGACGACTTCATTGTGTCAACAGAGGAATCTTTCTACACTGCTGGCATCCGTGAACTAAATGACCGATGGCAGAAGGTATTATATAATGATGGAGATTTTTTTGATGAATAAAAGTATTATTATCAGCTCTAAATTACATATTCATTTCTTTGACACATGCTTTAAAACTTCTTACTACACCTGATAGCTGACGTTTTAAAATCTCTGAATGTTGAGCGAAAGGATTTTGCACTTCTGCTACCCGATACAGTATATTATATGAATCACACTCAAGGTGCTTTTTCAGCGATTGCTCCAAGTTACTTGCGTGGTACACTTGTTTCACAACTGCAGAAAAAGTCTAATGCAACAATGTCAGGCAACATCAGTCTCTGTCGAGCGCAGTTTTTGAATGTTAAAGATATTACTAACCAAGGATAGGCCATTTAACGACTTCAACGTTATTCTGTATTTAATAATGTACAAATAAATTTTGAATTTTCTCTCTTTTTTTTACAAATAGTTTTAGTGTATTAAAAATAATTGCAACATTATTTTCATAAATGCAACTTTAGGGAATGATAAATGCAACTTTTCCCATTTTTACTGCAACAAAAAAGTTGCCCTACTGATCAGTTAAGTTTTCTTCCAAGAGATCAAGATCTGGTCAGTTAAGTTTTCTTCCAAGGAGAGATCAAAATCTGATCAGAGTAATTTTTTTCCAATGACGAAATCAGGGTCTGGTCATTTAGTTTTCTTCTAATGATGAGATATGTCTTCCATCATCTGATAAGTTTTGATAAGGATGAGGTACTTCATCAAGACATCCACCAGTAGAATTATTCAACTTTTACTCATTGGTGCTATTTTTGCCGAGAGGTCGGCACCCTCTATAAAATTATAGAGGAAAGGGGCTCGAACCCCTAGGAGTTGGCACCAGCGGTTCTCAACAAGGGGTAGAACCGAAGATGCTAAAAGAGCGATGCCATTCACATCAGCCATACAAATTACCTATTCTTCTAGTGATGCCCATCATTAAAAACGAAGTCAACAACTGCGAACAGAACATAAATTTTGTCCCTACCAGAAGGAAACTCGGATCGAAAAGTGAAAGGTATCAAAATCACATGTTCTCACAAGCTTTGTTTGTGTTCGAGTTGAGCTGTAAGGCGCCTGTGGCGGTTTTCTTTGCTCAACCACCTGTGGCGGAGTAGCAATGAACTATCGTACGCCGTGGAGTACTTCCTTGAGAACGAAAAGTGAAAGCGATCATCCCCTTGTGTCATCGCTTGAGCGACCAATCAGGGATGGAACTGTGCTTGAATGCGACTTTCAGGATTCGCAGTCTCAGAAATGAAGCTGTTTAAAATAAAGGGAATTGAGTGAAAAATCTTCAGTCCACTCTCTGGGAATAGGTGAAGTATCTTCCTCCACAGAAAAAGTTGTTTTCTTCTCCAAGACCATGGACTATCAGGTCAGTGGATACTATTTTGCATTAGAATCAAGTTAAATGTTAAACATTTTATCAGATGAGAAACTTGTTCGTTAAATGTTACTCTGAAACCTGAAGATTTAAATATATATATATATTGGTCACTGTTTTTAAGAAAATTAAGAGTACAAAAGTAACGACTTTTCTGTTTTTGAAAAGTACAAAACACCATAATACTAATTAAACAACTGTAAACTTTTGAAGTTGTATTCGTGTGTTTTTAACCATTTAATTGATTTCGGCAAAATATCTCGCCAATAAAGATTTCACCAATTCTGCTAACGATAAAATATCTCGTCATCAGTATATTGCCTATCTTTCGATGTTGACGAGATCAAGATCTGGTGGGTATTTTTATAAGGATGAAATATCTCGTCCCACAATATCTGGTCAGTTTTGTTTCCTTGTTGGGGCAACCATCATAAGTGTTAAAGTATTCGGCGCCTGTCTTACCTTTGATGCTTTAAACCTTTTTATAAGACATGTTTTGCGATTTATTTAGTTATACACGCAACCAATCAACAAATAATAAGGTCAGCAGGTAAAATATATATTTTTTTAATGTCTAAAAACATATCCTTCGATATTTTCTGTACAAGGAGAGAGAATGTTATGCGAGATATATTTTTTGGTAGGACAAAAGCAAGTTTAAGAAAAATTTCTTTTCCATTATTTCCGAAATTTACCCAGTTCTAACTTGAATTAACCATTAATATGGTTCTGACGTAGTAAAGGTTACAAATAGTTTAAAGTAATTTTACAAATTGTTTTTATCAAAAATCTATACTTTAAATTATATTTCTATGAGAAAAAAATACCAAGAATATAATAATTATTTTACCAATCAAAACTTATTCAAAAATAAAAATTATATTCTATATTTTATCAGACGATAATTTTTCATTTAAAGTAATAAATATGATATATGTTTTGCAAACGATATTTTTTGCGATTTAATTTATGTTTTTATCTTTGTTGATATTTTTTTGCAATGTGAGAACAATAAAGAAAAAAAAAATCAATATATCTTTCACAAAAACGGCAAGACGAAAAGCTTGTAATTTGTTAATATGGTTATTCATGGTTAAAAATAAATATGAAACCCTTATCACGCTTTCCTGTTTCATTGCCAAAGAAATATATACACACAAGGACCTACTTACCGATAATTTTTCTTGACATAGGGCATCTTCCTTAGTTACACCACTGACTACACCGCTGCTTTATTCACTGAATTGTTGAAATTTTGGGTTTATTTTATCTTGAAATAAGCACAGAACCTTTTACACTAACTCAATCTTGAGCAAATTGTCCCTTTATGATTATAATTTCATGAGAATTATGATGTATTTTGATACTTGTAGGAAAAGTGATTAAAAACTAATTAGCTTTTATAAAATTTGGACACCACAAATAATTTTAGAATATTATAGGTGAAATTTCGATACTAATACTTTTGTTCACAAATACTTTAACCTTTCAGTAGATCCAATAGAAATATGACACGATTAGACGAAATGTATATCGCACCCCGAGAGTAGTGACACAACTCACAATTGCATAATTTGAGAAACATGAACTTAAAGGACATTATAAAACTTATATTGAAATAGTATATGCTTCCTTTAAATTTCAGGTAAGTATTTATGGTGATAATTTCTATTATATTCTCAGAGTACAGCTACACTCTACGTTTATGAGCGGTGGCAACGGCTTGGCAATTGTTTTGACGCACTTCTATTAGCGAGTTACGATAAATTAAGGCAACCCATTTGTCTTTACGGTTATTGTGGTTTTCATGGCAACCTCAACAAACGGAAACCTTCAATTTTCATTTTGAATATTCTAGAAAGTTTTTCTAAAATCCGTTAAAGTCGTTTGATTTCATTTGTTCGTTTGGAATTTTTTCTTTGCTCCCATTGGTTATTTTGATTTAAAAATATCCTTTGATTGCATTGGTCCTTTTAAATCTTTTTCTGTGATACCATTGGTCCATTTATTTGTATTTCTACAGTTGCGGAATTTTTATTTTCACGAAACAATTATAATAAGAGTTTTTTTTTTACCATTTTTGTTTTGATTATTTTTTCACCGCAAGAGTTCTGACGTTATCAGGCTGTATTATTTCTTGTTTTTTTTCTTTTGTAAATATTTTTCTTTTTCAACATACCCACTGTATTTAGTGGTCGAAGTTTAGTTCTGCTGGAACACAATTGTGTTTTGAAATGTGTTTAAACTTATTACTTTTTGTGAAATTAAAAAAATTTATACTTTTCAAAACGTTTTCAAGCTTTCATTTTTCGTTGTGAAAAATGTTTTTGAAAGAAAAAGATTTTGAAATAATTCTTTCTTGGCGACTTTAGAAGTGCGTCAAAAAAATCATCAAGGCCGTTGCCACCACTCATGAACTTAGAGTGTAGCTGTACATTCTATAGAATAGTAATATAACACCCTGGGGCACCTCAAACATATTTTTCAACGACAAAACATCAAAATTTTTATTTTTTGACTTATGTCACTTTTCTTGCCAGGTGATATGAGAAAATAGTCGCTTTATTTATCCAATCAAACACTAACAAATCTCAAGAATTAAAATGGATTCAAAATATTACCCATACACTTATTGAATTTCTAATATATTTCAATAATTTAAGCATCATTTACTTATGAAACTATTAGGTAACAAGATTAAAAAAATACGTTATCTGACAAAAAATAATAAAATAAAAAGTTTAAAAAAAAAAAAATATTTAAATTAAAAGCAACTTAAAAATCCTTATGCTGCGCTCAAGACGATTATTTGGGAAAAAAACGATATCGAGAAGTTGCGTGGTGATCCGAGTCTAATTTCCCTTGGAGATACAAAATAACTCTTTTCACTTTTTGGATCATTAGAATAATGGTTCGATTGCATTAAAGCATTGTAGATAAGATTTTGGTTGCATACATAGAGGAACGAACGCATATTAAACACTTATCAAGGAAGCGAAAGACGATACAAAATTGCAAAGAATAACGAGCAACTCTCTTTTTCACACTCCTAAATTCCAAACTAATTTTTTATCACTTTCCAAATCATGATAACGCGTGCATAATTAAAAATTACAATTACAATATCATCTTTTGCACCTGCATAATTAAAAATTACAATTACAATATCATCGCTTGCGCCTGCATAGTTAAAAATGCATTTACTAATCTATATATATAATTCTCTTACGTGGCTCACGAAAAAGACGTTATTTGTTATCGCGTTTTGGCAACGCTGCACGATTGTTTGTTTATCGCGAAGTCTCGCGCATCGATTGAATTTATAGCGTTATCAGATGAAATTTTATTGGAAAAAAAAAAAAAAGAAAAAAAAAAGGGAAATTTTAATGAGCTGTTGCAGTTAGTTTATAATAGAAATCAAAGAAAGCGGAGGATCTTTTCAGGGCCATTTAAAAAACGGTCCTTTTCAGGGCCAACAATTATAGTTCAACAAGACGCTTGCACTACAACTTTCGGCAACAAACTCAATGAAAAAGTGTGGGTCGTTTGAATGCTGGGAAAATGTACACACAAATCTATATATATAATTCTCTTACGTGGCTCACGAAAAAGACGTTATTTGTTATCGCGTTTTGGCAACGCTGCACGATTGTTTGTTTATCGCGAAGTCTCGCGCATCGATTGAATTTATAGCGTTATCAGATGAAATTTTATTGGAAAAAAAAAAAAAAAAAAAAAAAAAGGGAAATTTTAATGAGCTGTTGCAGTTAGTTTATAATAGAAATCAAAGAAAGCGGAGGATCTTTTCAGGGCCATTTAAAAAACGGTCCTTTTCAGGGCCAACAATTATAGTTCAACAAGACGCTTGCACTACAACTTTCGGCAACAAACTCAATGAAAAAGTGTGGGTCGTTTGAATGCTGGGAAAATGTACACACAAACAACATGCTGGGTATTCAATTTCCAAAGCAACGCTCACATTTCGAGTCAAAATTTGCACAAAGTTTTCATTTGAATTCTGATTTTAGAGATACTGTATATATTTTTTCTGTAATACAGCAAATTTAGATTTGAAAAACATTTTTTTGGTAATATATTTTGTAAACAATCCCTTCTGCTAGGACACATGTCTTCATTGAGGCGAGCGAAGCGAGCATAGGTTCGCGCAGCGAACCAGTGAGGATTCATAAGCAATCCTCCGGGGGTTGGCGTGCGTTAGCGAGCAAGGGGCAGGCCCCCTAGTATTATAGATTGCAATTGATTAAAAAATATAATAACGTTTACAAATGCTAGTAGCTTCTTCTAAATTCCAGATTAATTTTTTATGATTACAGTTTGCGTGCACATAGTATACGATGATGATATGATAGCAAACGATGATGTTGTAAATATAGTTAAAAATATATTTACAACATCATCGTTTGCGCGTGTATGATTAAAAATATATTTACTTACACGTAACTTAATAAATATAATAACATATACAAATATGCTAGTAGTTTCTTCTAAATTAAAAATTAATTTTTTATGGTTAGTTTGCGCGTGCATAGTTAAAAAATACATTCACAATATATCGTCGTCTACACGTGAATAATTAAAAATACATTTACCAAAAAGTATTATAGTTTACCCGCACTCACAAACTACATTTTAAGAACAATGTCATTACAGCAGATTGCTTCAGTGTGACGTTAATTAAAACACCTACCTACACTTTGTACTCCAACTGCCGTTTTTCAAATTGGGAAACTACAGAAGTTATCAACCAAAATACTTCCAGTTTTAAAGCGAAAAACCTTAATACAGGGAAGAAACAAGACAAGTAACAGTAGGGAAACACTACAGGGAAGTACAATTGAAACCACTCTGACGGTCCATAAATGCTTATGTGCATTAAGCTGCGTTAAGCTGTTCTGGTCTTGACAATTACGAAGTTTAAGAAGAAAAAAAACTAATTTTGGGTGATTGTATTTTTATTTTCAGCATAAATTCTTGTCCAGTATTCTGATTTGCACTACAAAAAGTTGTTTTTAAAACAGATTCCCAAAAAAATCTAATTATTTTCACACATAAAAAGATAATTAAAATAAGTTAATAAACATGTAATTAATTAATATAGAATGCTGTCAATATAGCATTTATGTGACAATAGGAGAGGAGTAGGTAGTAGGCATTATTTTTTATTTTAAGTTGAAGAAATTTGCTCTCGTATGATGAAATGAGTCTAAATTTTGAAATTCAGTTCCTAAACAATTTAGTTTTTTGGACTTGGTTCTTCCCCTTTACCCTTCCTCTATGTTTATTTGATTAGAAAATGTTTCTACGCTCATTTTACTGTATTAGGAAACGTTTATGTTTATTTCATAAGAAAAGTACTTTACGTGTGTATTTATATTTTATTTCTAGAGATATATTTAAGAGTTTCTTTCGGTAGAGAACTAGGTCCCCAGAATCCCTTTCTGGTTACTTCACTGCCCAGCGCAATCAAGCGTTATGCGATGATTACCTCATGATTTTTATTACTTTGTGTTTCAGATTTTACTCCTGTTGATGGCTTTCGTGCAAAGCGTTTTCTCTGAGAAGCTTCCTCAATTAAGGAACGTTGAAACAAGGGTAAGGTTTTTATATTTATATAAATTATATTTGTTACAAGATTTTGTTCCTTACGGGCCTTAATCATATTTCAATCGTCTGTCGTGTCTTCAATCATCAACGTCTTAATTTGTTTTCAGGTACAATTTTGAATTTGTGGTAGGTAGGTAACTAGCGCAGATTCAAAATTGGTAATATAATAGGTAGGTATTTACCTACCTATTTGATAACAAAAAGCAAAATCCCCCTTTTCATGCATTATCTCCCTATTTTATCTAATGCTGTTTAAATCTGTGCCTTGGAACTTAAAGGGAGGGTCAATGTCCAATTTGTAGGAAACTCCAAATTAATTTTTTTAATTTCTAAAACCCAATCATCAACGTCTTAATTTTTTTTCAGGTACAATTTTGAATTTGTGGTAGGTAGGTAACTAGCACAGATTCAAAATTGGTAATCTAATAGGTAGGTACTTACCTACCTATTTGATAACAAAAAGCAAAATCCCCCTTTTCATGCATTATCTCCCTATTTTATCTAATGTTGTTTAAATCTGTGCCTTGGAACTTAAAGGGAGGGTCAATGTCCAATTTGTAGGAAACTCCAAATTAATTTTTTTAATTTCTAAAACCCAATCATCAACGTCTTAATTTTTTTTCAGGTACAATTTTGAATTTGTGGTAGGTAGGTAACTAGCACAGATTCAAAATTGGTAATCTAATAGGTAGGTACTTACCTACCTATTTGATAACAAAAAGCAAAATCCCCCTTTTCATGCATTATCTCCCTATTTTATCTAATGTTGTTTAAATCTGTGCCTTGGAACTTAAAGGGAGGGTCAATGTCCAATTTGTAGGAAACTCCAAATTAATTTTTTTAATTTCTAAAACCCAATCATCAACGTCTTAATTTTTTTTCAGGTACAATTTTGAATTTGTGGTAGGTAGGTAACTAGCACAGATTCAAAATTGGTAATCTAATAGGTAGGTACTTACCTATTTGATAACAAAAAGCAAAATCCCCCTTTTCAAGCATTATCTCCCTATTTTATCTAATGTTGTTTAAATCTGTGCCTTGGAACTTAAAGGGAGGGTCAATGTCCAATTTGTAGGAAACTCCAAATTAATTTTTTTAATTTCTAAAACCCAATCATCAACGTCTTAATTTTTTTTCAGGTACAATTTTGAATTTAACTAGCACAGATTCAAAATTGGTAATCTAATAGGTAGGTATTTACCTACCTATTTGATAACAAAATGCAAAATCCCCCTTTTCATGCATTATCTCCCTATTTTATCTCATGCTGTTTAAATCTGTGGATCTGTGGAATAAATCTAAAATCTTGGAACTTAAAGGGAGGGTCAATGTCCAATTTGTAGGAAACTCCATATTAATTTTTTTAATTTCTAAAACCCAATCATCAACGTCTTAATTTTTTTTCAGGTACAATTTTGAATTTAACTAGCACAGATTCAAAATTGGTAATCTAATAGGTAGGTATTTACCTACCTATTTGATAACAAAAAGCAAAATCCCCCTTTTCATGCATTATCTCCCTATTTTATCTCATGCTGTTTAAATCTGTGGATCTGTGGAATAAATCTAAAATCTTGGAACTTAAAGGGAGGGTCAATGTCCAATTTGTAGGAAACTCCAAATTAATTTTTTTGATTTCTAAAACCTTACCTTTTCTGGCAACTATATCATATGATTTAACCTTTTAACTACAGCCGGTACAGCAGTTGTACCATGATCGCGCCACGTAAGAATTTAGACTACGTCCGCTACAGCAGTAGTACCTTGAACGATATAAGAATCGCGCCAAGAATCGCGCTTGTTATATCTATAGCCGTAGTGTAAAGGTTAACTACAGATATAAATATAACAGGCGCAATTCTTTCTTGGTGCGATTCTTGTAACTTTCAAGATACATCTGTTGTACTGGCCGTATTCTAAATTCCTTCTTGGCACGATCAAGATACAACTGCTGTACCGGCCGTAGTCTAAAGATTAATGTAATGTTTACTGATAGTTTGTTGTTGTTGTCGTGTCTATGCATACAGTACTAGTGCAAAAGTTTAGAGTCTTCCAAAAGCCTTGGTGACAAGATCTGCAAGTTCTGGAGCGCGATGGCTATGGAGGATTTCGATTGGGGGTGCTCCAAGTTGAAAGGGGGGACCAATAATGGCCTGGCAGTCGAAAACATGATCTGGAGTTAGTTGCGATTGGGGACAGTACCTGCAGATGGGATAGGATTTTATATTAGTTCGGGAAATCTTCATGCCTTTGAAATGTCCAGTACGTAGCCTAGCTATTGTAGAGGAGAGGTTTCTTGGGCAGTTGCCTTGCTAAAATGCTGGTTTACTGATAGTTTAACAGGATTAAGTTATATTAATTCGGAGCTTCCCACAACTTTAACAGTTGGACATTGGCCCTTTTACCTCCAAGGTACAGATATATACATATGTTAAGACTTCGTAATACTGAATCTTGCGTTTGTCCACTGTTATACTTTGCACCATAAATCCCCAAACCATCCCCATTAACATATAATCTCACTTCCACAGCCTCCTCAGCCGTACTCGTTCGGCTACAAGGTCCATGACAAGGACGGCGACCAATGGCGATCAGAGTACAGCGACGGCATCGGGCACGTCCAGGGCTCGTATGGGTTCGTCGACAACGTGGGCATGCACCGAGAGGTCCAGTACGTGGCCGATGAAGAGGGCTTCAGGGCCCGCATCAAGACCAACGAGCCGGGCATGGACATCCCCAATCCGGCAGACGTCGTCATGGTGGCTGAGCCTTCGTCCGACTACGACGCCGCCATCTTCGGCGTCGAGAACATGCCCCCTGCTGTGAGGTCGAACGCGGTGGACGATTCCATGCGCTCGCAGAAGTTCTATCATTACCAAAAGTTTGCTGAACCCACCTCTCCTCCTATATACGTTGTGGATGGGCATCTTCAGAGTCCATGGTTTCCCATGGACACAATTGCTGTGGTCTGATATCGTGGAATAAGTACCTGAAGTTTGTTCATCGCCATTTTCATTGTCCATGATCCTCTACGGATACAATAGCTGATACCATGTCTGTAGATTGAATAACAAAAAATTGATTTACTGTGGGCTGTTATGTATGTTGTCTGCGGATTAAGTACTATGAGTTTGTCGATGGACATCTTCAGTCCATGATTTCCCATGGACACAGTTGCTGTGGTCTGATATTGCGAATTAAGTATCTGAAGTATGTTCATGGCTACCTTCAGCGTCTATGATTTTCTACAAATACAATAGCTGTTTGATATCATGCCTGTAGATTGAATAACAGGAATTTGATTTCCTGTGGACACAATGGCTGTTATATATATTGTCTGTGGATTAAGTATTTCAAGTTTATGGATGGACATCTTCAGTCCATGATTTCCCATGGACACAGTTGCTGTGGTCTGATATCGTGGACTAACTACCTGAAGTTTGTTAATAGCCATTTTCAGAGTCCATGATTTTCTACGGATGCAATAGCTGTTTGATATAATGTCTGTAGATTACTTAGCAGGAATTTGTCGATAATTTCCCATGGAAACAGTTTGATATGTCTGTATGGATAAGTATCAGAAATTTGTTTATGGCCTCCTTCAGAGTTCTTGATTTTCTACGGATACAATAGTTGTTTGATATCATGGATGTAGATTTCGTCGGAAGGATTTGATGATGGTTTCGTATGAACACGGCTGTTATTCTATATCTTCTATTGCATCTATGTATAATTTTGCTTTTACTTCTATGCCATTTAGTTCAAATACGCTCAAAACGCCTTGAAGACAAAAAATTAGTCCGTCTATCAATTTTCTCTCACCATTAAAAAAAATTTTAATTAACATTTTAAGCAATCTGACAAACTCTGAAAACTTACTATCGTTTCTTAATCCACCAAATTCTCTAAATATTTATCTCTATCGTTCTAGTATACGCAACTGTTAGGTCATCGAAAAGGCTTAATTTGATTCGTTCCCATGTTAATTCTTAAGTTTCGCTTATCTTTTTTCGAGTTAAATGTTTTGTGGCTAATTTATAATACTCATCAATTTATAACACGTATTTGTGTTACTGTAATTTACCCGATGGATTCTATCCTCTATTAGTTTGAAATCATGTGAGATTCTAGTCATAGAAGTAACTGTGTGTATATCTTTATAATAATCTTTACAGTGGTCGTTGGAAATCGAAATCGTAAATACTAAACGGCTAAAATCTACTTCTGTTTTAAAAAGCTCACTCAGTCATGGTTTAATTGTCGCCGAGAAATTTAAAATAGTGAAAAAGGTAAATGGCGAAATGTTATTGCCTTTAAATCAATAGCTTCGACATTTTAAGCTTTAAGAGGATTAGATTGGATTTTAAGGGTTTTATGGGGCAAGGTTAAGTTTTAAGAGGAGTTTAAACTACCTTCATAGATAAAAATAACAGAAGAAAAGAAACGATCACGACCCAGTTGTGATTCCAAGTTCTCCTCTCGTAAAGTATTTAACAGAATCAAAATTTGGAACTTATTTCACTTGGGATGATTTTCCTAGTGAATAAAAAAAAATACCGTTGTCTTTCTCTTGAAAAATATTAATCCAATCAAAGTTAAGGCATATAAATGTATACGTACTTTTTTGCATTTGCTATGTATAATCAGTGTAAATATTTCATTTGACGATTCTCCTCATTGTACATTTCATCATCAAATGTATACTTGTTTTATTGTGATAATAAATGAATTTATTTTAAATATTTGTGACTGCCTTCTTTGAAATATTTATACATACCCCCACGTTGTGAGGACTCAAAACTATTAACTTTGATTTTGAAACTCAAACACGAAATTTCAGCTTTTCTTCTTAAATTGTTAAAAATGTCACTATTACAGTAAAACGTGTTAATGAATTAAAACTCAAGCGTTCGTTTTCTGAAGTCGCTTAATTTGAGTTTTATTAACACTCAAAGTGGTTGAACATTAGTTTGCACCTTTCACAATTTCTGTGTCAACCTTATCATCTGACCATGGTTCAAAATTACGAGGTGTGTCCTCGGTAGGTATTTAAATTATAGGCTGGTGCACTTTAAATCTGTCGTGGCCTCAAATGTCCTCGCGTTGGCGAGGTGTGGAAATTTGGAGAGCGGGGTGCCAGCTCAAGTATTGACCTCGTCATCTACTCGTGGTTCAATATCACTAGATGTGTTTAAATCTTTCTCTTTGGGATTTCTGTATTTTTCTGAATGATGAAAAATAATTTATTTTGTTTTTCTATATTTCTTTGGGAGTTCAAAATTACGTGGTGTTGTCCTCGGATCTATTCCTTTGGGAACCAAAGACCGTCGTGTACAAAGGGGGCTGGTGCACTTTAAATCTGTCGTGGTCTCAAATGACCTCACGTTGGTGTGGTGTGGGAGTATGGAGTGCTTGTTCAGGTGTTCCCTTGTCATCTGACCGTGGTTCAAAATTACGTGGCGTTTCCTCGGATCGTCTGCCTAAGGTGATTGATCCCGGACCGTCGTCGATAGCCCGTCCTGGTGCTCCAGTACGACGTTTATTAAAATACCTAAGCCTTGGGGGATTGATTCAGGACCATTTATTTAACTAAATAACTTTGTGTTAAAATTGTATAATAACTAAATGTATGCAATACATTTTATATTCATTACATAATTTTACTACTTTTTCAGTACGTTCTTAATTGATTTTATAGTGTTTATATCGAATCGTCTGTTTCTTCGGATAGTAATTTTTTTTTTTGCATGAAAAGAAAAAAGTCAAAGAACAAAATGCTTAACAAATTTAGAACAAAAGAAAATTTTAAAGGAAAAACAAATGTATATCTTCCGAAATCTGCAAATTCTTTGCTTTGTTTCCAGAACTGTATTTTTCCGTAACTTGCGAAATATCACTGTTATTAACGAAACATGTTTCAAATATAATTAATACTTGCAACTGCGTGTCCAGCACGACGTTTCCCGTGACAGTTCTTTTCGTGGGGTCAGGTGTGACCACTGCTCGCTAACTCCCGGTGATTGCTACGTATTCGCAAACCAAATGGGAATTTGTAGCCTATTGGATAACAGCCACCACGGCGTTGCCACGGGCAACGCTCATTGTCAAATGCTGCCAAAGTCTAATTGCTAAGAGATCCAATCGGCGTGACGTCACAATCTCTTGTGAAAATATAAATATTAAATTGAAAAATTATTTGTTTAAAGAAAATCAAATGTATTTCAAATCCGTTGAAATTTTCATTCTTTTATCTATAACGATCCCGATTTTACAAAAAAAGAACTAAACAATGCCAGTAAATTTTTTTATTTGTTTGTCTTTCCATGGCTGGAATCGTTTGAGCGCACGAAATGGCTTTCTCGAACCCGAAGGATGGCGTGACATCAAAATCTCTTGCGAAAACATAAAATATATTCAATTTAAAAATTATTCATTTAAAGAAAATCATATTTTTAGGTAAAGATCTAATGTGAAGTTTTACGCAGATTTCAAATCCGTTGAAATTTTCCCCCTATCCTTAACGATCTAGGAGATTGAAAAAAGAACTACAGAACTCCAATCAAAAGTTTTTATTTGTTTTGTTCTTCGGCTGAAAGCGCGTTCAAACGGAAACACGGAAAAAATAAATTTAGTATCTGTCATATCTTTATGCTGTTGCTATTCTAAAGCAAATAATAACAATTAAATATGTCATGAAATAAATTTTAAAATGTCCTAGATTGAATTTTAAAATTCGGGTTCGTATAAAAATTGCAAAAAATTAGGACAACCAGTGTTCCGATTCCCAGTTCTGAAACTGCCTTAGGGTACGTCCAAAGTGCACCGCTTCCAGCTTCCTGCTTTACCGCTAAAACCGCGGCAGTTCCAAACAGCGTTGTAAAACCGCGCGATTCTAGCAGGGGGTGGTTATAGTGCAACGCGCGTTGAACCGCCTGTCAGTTTGCAACATGAGCTATCACATGAGGATCTATTGCAGGGATGGCGAACCTATGACCCGCGGGTCACACTGGCCCACGCAGGCTTTTTAAATGACACACGCGTTATTTTTATAAACTTATCATTTCATCAAAAACATAAATTTTTGATATTTTTCGAACCCTTCTTTTAAAAAATGTGAAGAAAATATCAGTGTTAATAAAAACATAAAATTGAAAAAAAATGCACAAAGGATTTTTGTAAAATGTTTTAGACAGGGTGTAAGAAAATCACGATTAAAAAATAAATCAATTGGAATTTTTTATTTAAATCGGATTTTTTTTATGAAAATCAGATTTTTTAAATTTAAATTTCTGTAGTTTCTCAACTGTTTTTACAAAAAAATGTATGAATTTTTTAAATAAAAAATTGAGTTTGTGACTTGGTAAATCAATATTTACTTAACATTTGTTTAACTTTGAAACACAAGTTGACATCCTACATAGTTTTTCTTGAGTAAATTACATCATCGTGTTAACAAATTTATCAGTAAGAGTAAGTGACAGACCTGAACTACAGTGTGAGAAGTAGAATAGAGGACAGAGAAATAATCAGACAATAGTAAATTCTAATAATAAAACTGCCGAGCAGCAATAATAAATGAATTTTCACTTTTAATTCATATTGGATCTTTCTTTCTTATTGCTGACATTTCAATGGCTGTGTGAATATGTATATTTCTACTCTTTAATCTCTATTGCACACCACAAGAATAAGCTGAGCCTTAAAAAACTTTACTTCGAACTGTTTTTTGTTTTGTTTTTAGTTCATGAAATCAGTCACCCCTTTAGTTTATAATTTTGAATCAAACTGTTACGTACTTCCTTTAAGTGTTTATATTATGAGTGTTGTTAATCAGGAATGTTTATACATTACTCTTCCTGGCATTTAGATTTATGATGTCATGTGTATTTACATTACTGTTTCCAGTATATAGTATATTCTAAGTTACAACTGGATGTTGCAATCTTTTATAATATGCAGTAATTGACCCAGTTCCCTCTTTGCTGGGTGTAGCCATTAGTGCTGAAATCACCATGAGTGAAGAAAGATTAAAGCATTTGACCGCTTCTGTGATTATTCTGTGGTGCATTTACTTAGTTATAAAAATGTGTGTTTAGTTGTGATTTAAATCAGTGATTAAAAAAAATCATTTGATTAAAATCAGTGATTTAAAAAAAATCCTTTGATTAAAATCATGATTTTAATTGTTGATTTAAGTATAGTTATTTAGATCTTGACACCCTGGTTTTAGATTTATTGATTATACATACATAATGCTGTTTTAAAATTTATGTGAATGCCTATTGAGTAGAATATGTAAATTTATAAAATACCGTTTGTGAGAATGAACACATATGGTAAATACTAATAATAAAGACATTTATTAAGACCGTTCATATGAGGCGCGTAAAACGCGCGTTTGGCGACAACATTTTGACATACAACAATGTTCGATGGCTCAGTTCGGGTCAAGTTCTTAATCGGTTTGTCATTTAATAAGAAGAAATTGCGCTCTTTTTGAATGAAAAAAACAATAATTTTGACGAATTTTCAAATATAGATTAGTTAAATGATTTTATGTTTTTATGCGACATCACACTCAGCATTTTAATGAAGTAAATAAAAAAACTTCAAGGAAATGGACAAATTGTTTTAATGACGTTTGAAAATATTAGAAAATATTTATGACGACACTTGACATTTTTACTTGGGATTTGGAAATGAAAATCATGAAATATTTTCCTCAGTTACAAAAACATTTTCAAAACACAATAACAATGGAAAATACGTTTGACATTTAAGAAAATACAATAAAAAAATATTTAATGATTATATACAGTAAATAAAGCAAGGCCTTTGAAGATATATTTAATCAATTTAAAAATATGGAAAATGCATTTCGCTTTATTTTATATCCATACAAAACGAAATTCGAAACAATGGAGTAAAACGAATTTAAGTGGCTGAGTATCCATGATTTAGAAATGGAATTAGTTGAATTTCAGAGCAGTATAGTTTGGAAAAATATATTTGATAACTTGATTTCCGAAGTAGAAGCGAAAATATCTGAAATTAGTGCAAATTAGAATGAACCCGCACTAATATATTAAACGTATGGGATTCTTTACAAAATAATTTATATCAATGAAGAAAGTTGCAAATGCTCTTTTAACGATGTTTGGATCCACATAATCACGTAAAAAATATTTTGTCCCAAATTACACTTTTTAGAAACACTTGGAAATTAAAACATCTTTGTCTGCTTCCGTTTTGTTCCAACAACCAAAGAGCGTAGAAGTGCAGAACGGAATAACACAACAAACTAAACGAGCGAGTCAAGCGGGTAAGCGGTTCAAGCGGGAAAAAGAATTAATAATTCATTCCGGAAAAAGCGGGTGGAAGCGGGTACAGCAGGCGGAAGCACTATAACCGGCAGGTGCACTATAACCGCACCAATACAGTTTACGCTACTTTTCCTCCCCGCTCAACTGCCGCGATAAAGCCGGAAGCTGGAAGCGGTGCACTATGGACGTAGCCTTAGATTCGTTAGGAACTTACACATAACAAACAAACAAACGAATACTTCCTTTTATGATACAGTAGCGTGACTAGCCCGGCGTTGCGCGTGCCCGTGGTGTTGGTTTGCTCCTTAAACCAACACCATGGGCAACGCCGTGATGTAAGGTACTAATCTGGTGTAAAATTTTCAGCAGATTTCAAATCCGTTGAAGATATATATTCAATTAAAAAATTATTTATTAAAAGAAAATCATATTTTTATGTAACAATCCAAACTGAAATTTTCCGCAGTTTTCAAATCCGTTGAAATTTTTACTCTATCTTGAACTGTTTAGGGGATAGAAAAAATAACTGAGTTCAGTTAAAAGATGTATTGTCTGACTGGAAATTTATTCGTTCGCGCAAAATCAAAGCGGAAATGAAAAAACAAAGTTTTTTATTCGTCGTTCTCCGGATTTAAAAAACGTGGCATGTTTCCAAACCCTGACTGCAAGGTCAAACGGGAAGAAAGAGTTCTCCGTATTTGAAAAAGCGATGGAGATTATTAAATTCATTTAAAAATCTTCTGGATTGAATTTTAAATTTCGCCGCGACCCAAAAATTGCAAATAACTCGGACTACCTGTGTGCCAAATCTCATTGTTGTAAGTGCCTTAAAATCGTCAGGTTTTTTCGGCCCCAAACAGACGAACAAACACTTCCTTTTATATTAGAGAAGAGATATAACTAGCCACTTCGTGGCTAGCCCGGCGTTGCCCATGCCAGTAGCTTTTGTGGGATCATTGGTTTGCTAATTCGTAACCTATTGAATAACAGCCATCACGGAGTGGCCCGTGGTGTTGGTTTTCTTCGCAATCCAAATAGGAATTTGTAGCCTATTTGATAACAGCCTCAATGGAGATGCCCGTGGTGTTGCTTTCCTTCGCAAACCAAATGGGAATTCAGCGTTACGTCACAATCTCTTGCGAAAATATAAATATTTAACTGACAAATTATTAATTAGAAGAAAATCAAATGTATAAGGAATCTAATTGGTGTCAAATTTTCCGCAGATTTCATATCCGCTGAAATTTTCAATCTATTTTCAACGATTCCGATTTTTCAAAAAAGAAATTAACAATGCCAGTCAAAATGTTTATTATTATTTTTTTTTTGCTCTTCTTCGCTGAAATAGTAAGAGCTCGGAAAATGTAATCTGTTGGAACGCGAAAGTAGACAATCTTGCGAAAATATAAATTTTTTTGATTTATTTGAAGAAAATCATATTTTTAGGAATCGATAAAATTTGAAATTTTCTGCAGATTTCAAATCCGTTAAAATTTTTACTATATAATTTACGGTCTAGTAAATAGAAAAATAATTAGAAAAAACGAAAAAAATTAATTTAGAATCTGTGATCTTCTATGCTGTTGCATTCAATAATGATTAAATTTCATTACATTCATTTTAAAATGCACTAGATTGAATTTTAAAATTAGCCCCTATCCAAATACAGTAAAACCTCGATTATCCGAGCCCCGATTATCCGAATTTCCGCTTTAACCAAGCTATCAAATATTTCTAGAATTTTTTTTTTTGGTCCTACATTTTCCATTTTTAAAAGTACCCAACAAAATTCTGAACTTGATCTCATTAACTCTCGAGTAAACGAAGTCCAACAACACTATCACCTTTACTTTTCATTGTATCACGCACTAAAAGCTATCGAAAGTGCTATTGAATATATAGAAAAAGAAGAAGCGAAACCAGCAATCCTATTAACCTTAAAAAAATGTCGGCACATTGCTGAAGAAAAACGCCAAAGTAATGTAAAACAAAAACAATTAAGGACTTTTTAAGTTCTCTTTAATTATCTGTTAATTATCGTAAAAGTATTGTCTTAATTATCGGTTCTCTTTAACTATCGTAAAAATATAAATTGCATGTGGTGTATCTGTATAACTTTTGTATTTGTTAAAATATACATTTAACCTACACGATTTATTTTATTTACAATTTTCACTTGGATAATCGGGACTCTACTGTAAGTGTCATAGATTTGTCAGGACTTTGAGTGCAGAAAACAAACAGATAGACAGACAAACAAACACTTCCTTTTATAATAGAGATTAATATTCCCAATAATAAGTATTCTATTAGTTACTGCACTAGGTAGTAATATAAAAGATAAGTTTAAAAAAATTAAATTTGATTTTTTTAAATTGAGAATGCCTTGATACTTGTCCATTAATAGATTTGGCATTTAGGCTCTCATTCCATTTTAATTGATTCCTTTTTGTTTCTAATCTTTATTTTTATGGAAATTTTAATGGTAAAATAGAACAAATTAATTTCGAAAGAATCTTTCATAATGTCGATTGTGTCGCCATCTATAAGTAAAATGTGAAATAATAGCCAAAGATATTTTTAGTGATTTTCTATCTTCTATTCTCTCACATAAGCAATTTTCCAACTTCGAATATTTTATTCCAAGAAATCAGAAGTATGGAGTGATGGGAATATTTTTGGATGGATTACGAATTATAAAATATATGGTTTCATTGATATTTTAACAAGCAGTTTTGCGGAAATATCAATAAGATAAGTGAAGACAAGATAAGTGAAACAAATTTCTATGTGAGAAATTAGCAGTTAAAACAGCATATAAATGCACTGAACTAACTTGAGACTACCAGTAAAACGCAAATATACTTTTTACAGTAAAGTCGTTGCAGTAATATTACAAAGAGTTGTCATTTATTTGGAATATAAGTTGCAAAAAACTGTTTCTAACAAAATTACATTTGTCTCTGTATTTAATAAACAAATTATTAAAATAGAATATTTGTTGTTGTTTTTTTAGCCAGAAAAAGGGAAGAATTTTAACAAGAGAATATTTGAGGAATTTCCCTCAAGCTTGTGAAATTTATCATATTAATCAAATCTTCCAATAAACAATTATCAAATAGAAATAAAATAAACGAAATCAGCATGTATCGAAAACTATAAAATAAATTAAATCATGAAACTAAGTAATGTTTCTAAATGATAATATGACAAGTGAAATCACCCACTTGCATAAGGGGAACATTTTTTTAAACTGAGAACTACTGAAGAAACAAGTACGTACTACTTTTGAGAAGCTAATACTGGGTCTGCCCACATGTGGTATATGGTGATCGTGATGTATTAACAATACTTATTGTAAAACCATATGAAGTTTTATTTTCACAAAGACGAACATCATGAAATTCCAAATTATTTACTAAATATGTAGTAGCGCTCTTATTTGTAAATTTATCATAAGGAAAATAAATATTATTTTTATCTACTTCATTTTCCCTCTTAAAACCAGCTACTAACTACACATACTTTCCATAGATGGCAGCAGCATCAATTTGCTCTGTTCTTATCTACTTTGATTTCCATTCGAAACTCAAGCTTGTATTCAGAGCACGGTAGAACACAATAAAGATAGCCAGTTTTGTTCAGCTTGGAATCAGTTTCAAAATTCTATGTCGCACATGTGGAAAAGTAATTTTTAAACTTAAGATTATTTTTTCTAAAATAGAAAATTGTGGTCTTTCGAAATTTTACATTTAAAATAATTTTTTCGTATCACTTACGAAGAGAAATATTTGCATTTAAAATTATGATGTGGCGTGAATTTTCAAATTAAGTCTGTCCTCAGAAAATTACTAAAGCCTTTTGAATCTACAGGGTTTTATTTTTCTGATTTGCAACTAGTACTTTATTTTCTGTTTAAATATTTAACAAAGATTGGAGAAGCGGATTACTAGGGCAATGATTTTAATAATTTATTTATTTTTATTTGGCAAAACTGAAACATCATGCGAGTGAATGTGAATGTGTTTTGTATAGCCCTAAGCTGTTTTTTAAATGCCTTTGTTGTGCTATTTTAAAAGATTTTTCTGTAAAATCGTATTTATAAGATTTTTAGGTCATTTCAAAGCATTTAAAAAACTTTTTGGAAATATTTATTTTTAGGACAAGAAACTAAGTTCTGAAATCCCATCTTTCATCATTGAAGAAAATCTTCTTTTGGAAATTCTACGAGACTGAATAGTGACGTATGTCACAGATGCACAAACCGCGGCCCTCCGTTTATTTTGTGGCGGCCCGCCTCACCATGTGTTAATTTAGCTCCAACAAGTCAAGTAAAACATCTTTGTGAGGTGTGAAATTAAAGTGTGCAAGCCTCTTTAAATTAGCGTATAAATAAAGCAAACTTTTTCAGTCACGAATATTAACACATGGAAAATAGGAACGGCTTGGCTAGTGAAAATTTAGAATCAATTCTGTGCTTGGCCACTACAAAAATCGAACCAAACATTAAAACAATTGTTAAATCAATGCAATGTCAAAGGCCAAAAGGAATTCGTCATTTTCTTTCTGCTATTTTTCTCTTTCTGTAACAATACATATACACTACCCTACAATAATGGACCGGACGCCAGCGGATATGCATAAAATCCGACTACAGTAAAACTCCCAATTATCCGAACTCCGACTATCCGAATCACTAATTATCCGAATCGCTTTCAGAATTTCAGAAAAAAAATTTTGGTACAGCTACACTCTACGTTTATGAGCGATAACAACGGCCTTGGCGATTATTTTGGCGCACTTCCAAAGTCGCCAAGGAAAGAATTATTTCCTAACTCTTTTCCTGTCACAATTTTTTTTCTTTTTACAACACAGTTTTTAAACACATTTTAGAACGTTTTAAAAAGTATATTTTTAAAAAACTTTCACAAAAAGTAGTAAGCTTAAGCATATATCAAAACACATTTGTGAACCAGCAGAGAAACTAAGCTACGAATGGTAAGAATACCCTGAAACTTATCAATTACACTAAATACAGTAAGCATGTTGAAAAAGAAAAAGATTTACAAAAGAAAAAAAAAGAAATAATACCTGATAACGTCAGAATTCTCTCGTAAAAAATAATGAAAACGAAATTGGTCAAAAAATTAAAACTCTTAATCCTGTCGTGAAAACTATTTACAAAATAAAAATTCCACAACTGTCAAAATACAAATAAATGGACCAATGGTATCACAGAAAACGATTTAAAAGGACCAATGCAATAAAAGGATATTTTAAAAACAAAATAACCAATGGTAGGAAAGAAAAAAATTTCAAACGAATCAATGATATCAAACGATTTGAACGGATTTTGGAAGAACTTTCTTGAATATTCAAAATGAAAATTGAAAGTTTCCGTTTGCCGAGGTTGCCATGAAAACCACAACAACAGCAACGAAAGATGAGTTGCCTTAATTTATCGTAACTCGCTACTAAAAGTGCGCCAAAAAAAATCGCCAAGCCGTTGCCATCACTCATAAACGTAGAATGTAGCTGTACCAAATTTTTTTTAACGGAAACGTACTGCTATTCGTAAAATAATGATTCTGGGTTTCAAATTCTAAATGATGATGAACTTATTGAAAGTGTGAGAGAAGAAAGTGTCGAGGAAGAAGATGACCTTAATGTCGAAGTTGAAGCAGACACGGGACCATATGATAGTGAAGCATTTGCCGGCCTTAAAACTGCATTGAAGTGGATCGAGCGTCAGCCCTAGTGTGACTAGATGCAACTTCTCACTGTCGAGCGGATGCGCGACTTGGCTGCCCGAAAACGGATGGGTACAGCTACACTCTACGTTTATGAGTGATGGCAACGGCTTGGCGATTTTTTTGGCACACTTCTAGTAGCGAGTTACGATAAATTAAGGCAACCCATCTTTCCTTAATGTTGTTGTGGATTTCATGGCAACCTCGGCAAACGGAAGCTTTCAATTTTCATTTTGAAAATTCTAGAAAGTTCTTTCAAAATCGATTAAAGTCGTTTGATTTCATTGATTCGTTTGAAATTTTTTATTTCCTCCCATTGGTTATTTTGTCTACAAAATATCCTTTGATTGCATTGGTCTTTTTAAATCGTTTTCTGTGATACCATTGGTCCATTTATTTGTATTTTGACAGTTGTGGAATTTTTTTATTATTATAATAGTTTTCACGATAGGATTAAGAGTTTTGTTTTTTGACCATTTTCGTTTTCATTATTTTTTTACGAAAGAATTCTGACGTTATCAGGTTGTATTATTTTTTCTTTTGTAAATCTTTTTCTTATTGAACATGCCCACTGTATTTAGTGTAATTGATAAGTTTCAGGGTATTCTTACCCAACATTCGTAGCTTAGTTTCTCTGCTGGTTCACAAATGTGTTTTGATATGTGCTTAAGCTTACTATTTTTTGTGAGAGTTTTTAAAAAATATACTTTTCAAAACGTTCTGAAATGTGTTTAAAAAGTGTGTTGTAAAAAGAAAAAAAAAATTTGTGACAGAAAAAGAGTTAGGAAATAAGTCTTTCCTTGGCAACTTTAGAAGTGCGCCAAAAAAAAGCGCCAAGGCCGTTGCCATTTCTCATAAACGTAGAGTGTAGCTGTACCAACGGATGTAAACAGTCAAACAGCTTACTTTAACCGAGATGTTCAGCAAGCAATAACTTGCATTTACAATACGGTACGTACATACTGTACTAATGTACAGCAATTGTAAGAACGCATGTAAAAGTGTTACCGTTACATTTAAATAATTAAAAGCTCTTTTTCTCTCTTTCAACCCATTTCGCGTTTTCTATCCGTTTTGGATCTTTCTGATGCAAAATACGTGACTGGACTGGAATATCACTTTCGGAGCACCCAAAACCCGTCTCTTCCACGTTTGGTGTCTGTCTGTCCATCTGTCTATTTGCCCATGCTACGTTTAAACGTTTGACTATATTTCCATGAAACTTTGCATACTGTGAATACGTAGATTCATTTTATGACTGAACTTGGTTGCGTTAGTCTATCGGTTTTCCATTTTATGTCTGATTTTCTGTTTGTGTGTTTGTAAAAGTATCACATAAATTTCTTTGAAATAAATTTGAATGCAATGTTTTTTATTTGATACATCATATTTTAGTTTCGTGAATGTTTCTTTGTTTACATGTTTAGATCATTTTCGTGCTGAAGCATCTGAGTAAGTATACTTAAATCAACCATAAGTTGGTACTTTTGGAAATTTGATATTTGTGTATTGAGTATTACGATTATTTGGATTGTTTTACCACAATTGATGAAAAAATAATTTTTTTCCAAAAATTATTTTTTTTAAGCGAAATAACGAACGTGTACGAAACGGAAACTCGTGTTGATTGATCACGTGCAAAGATATTTTCTGTTTCTTTTGCTTAAAATTAACTTCGCCTTTCTAAATTTTGTGCACTTTTTAACTGTAAGTTGTTACAACTGTGCGAGATCAAGAGTTAAAAAATAATCACGAATTAATATCTTTAAAACAACTTTTTCCCGAAACTTTTATGTTGTATTATTTTATTGTTTTCTTTTGTATTTTGTTTTAAATATTTATTATTAATAAATAGCATTTACTTTCCATCTCACGCAAAAACATCACAAAGTATTCGATTTAAAGTGGCAGGTAAGTCGGAATAAAACAAATTTAAAGTGTATTTTTTCCATTATAAATTTTAAGAATAATAATGTTTAAAAAAAATCCGAAATAAAACTTTTGAAATATTAAAAAAAATCTTTGTCATAATAACAGGAGGTCAGAGTAGATTATTTCATGAGTTGAAGCTATAATAAAGCAACGTATTATTACATGTTAAAAGTTTATTGAAAACAATTATTTTCTTTCAGAAAACTATCGAAACAAATCTACCATTTTTTAAATGGTGTTTTACCTTTGTAGTTCTGCACTAAAGACATTCAATTTTAAAACATGTTCGTTTATTATAAAACGTGCCACAAAATGTAATTTTCAAGAAAAAATGTATTCGCCTTAAAAAACTTAGAGATGAATATCTTATCAAATTAATTTGTCATCCTTCCTTTATGGAAAAATTCGACAATGTCGCATGTCTGAAGCAAGAGTACCACAAGTAAAAAAATAATATTGTTTTCTTGATTATGGTGTGAGAGGGCATTCGCTGTAGATTCGATGAGTTGAGTTGAGTTGAGCAATCTGACATGAAAAAACATCACAAAGGGAATTCTAACCCCCTCAAAACCGTTTTTTTATTGTAGTACCGCAATGTCACCTTTCATAGTTTTGGAGCTTTTTCATACAACATGGGTGCGATGTATGTAAAGATGCATTACATGGATATGCAAGTGTAGGCGGAGCCCCCTAGTTATAAATATTAATAAAGACGTGTAGTGGCCGCTGTAGTCAATGACCTGTTGCAGGCGCCTTGGTATGGAGTCCATTAAGATGGTGACAAAGTCAGAATCCGTTCTGATTGAATCCCAGGATCTGTTGGCAGAAATATCTGTTTTCATTTTGTGAACAATCCCCAATAACGATAATAATCATTAGGGCAACATTTTGCAACAAATGCAACTTTTTTTCACGTGTTCTACGCTGCATGTAAAATGCTAAAACCAAAATTCCTCCTACATGAGGTGTATTGTAAGTGAGTTATAACCGGAACATAAATGCAACTTTTTCCATAAATGCAATCACCTGCAACTTTTTAAAATTTAGCTCAAAATTAAATAGGCAACTATTTAATTTTGCAAATTTAGCACAAAATTAAATAGATAACTATTTAATAACTATTTTGCATACAACATGGGTAGTATTTCCGAATATATATGTATACATAAAACCATGCAGATGATTGGAACGCAAAACTTCGTTCACCCAGAGCTGTCAAAACGTTTGCTAAAAATCAAAAGCAGCTATGAACGTTTGATTCGTCTAGTAGAAAAATCGGAATGGAAAACGTACAACATCAAGACAGCGAATGAAAATAACAGTTCGAGGATTTTATTGATATTCCTTGCAACCTTAAAGCGTATCTTAAAAAACGATCGGACAAAAATAACGACCTGGCGGTTATTGCTACACTTTCCAGAGACGATATTCCTCCAAGTGATTATTTTCTACTGCAACAATGCAGGCAACGTCAGTCTCCGTTGAGTGCAGTTTTTCAATGTCAGAGAGATTATTGGCCAAGGATCAGCCATTCAACAGTGTCAATGTCCTTCAGTATTTAATTATGTATAATAATACTTTTGTATGCCACTAAAATTGTCAATAAATTCTGATTTTTTCCTCTTTTTTACGAATAGTTTATTTTAGATTTTAGTGTATAAAAAAAATGCAACTTTATTCCCATAAATGCAACTTTAGAGAATGATAAATGCAACTTTTCCTATTTTTACTGCAACAAAAAAGTTGCCCTAATAATCATCGAATTTTACAAACAGTCTCACTGCGCTACTAATTATGCACGTAATGAGCTGGAATTTGGAATTCCGATGTTTCAGTAACAGTTGAATCACATGGCGTCAAAATTTGCCCATGTTTCTGTTCATAATTTTTATGAATATTAATTTCATAATTGATAAAAAATAGTAAATTTAGTTTGATAGTTAAAATGTTTATAGATTGTGTTTGGGTTTTGGGGTGGCAAAGAATGAAAAAATAATTTCCAAGAAAAAGTAATTTTTGTAGCAAATATAACAAAAAACGTGACACACCAATTTAACATTAGGAGATCTACTTTTCAAACACTTACAAATCGGTGAAAAATACAATACAATTGATGAACTTTTTTTATTTTCCGCCTGAAATTGTGTGTAGAATCCAAATTCGTGATAGTGAGTCATACAGGCTCTTTATGAAGTCCTGAGACAGTCCATCCCACTCTGTTTGAACACTGTCACGTAGTTTCAGTAGATTACGCTGTACCTGTGAAGTGCGACAAATGGTGCGATGATCGAGAGAGATTCCCACTGCCCTTTGGATGTCTACAACAGTGGCTGTTGGATCAGTACACGCATATCTTACAACATGTCGATTCTCTCTCGATCCGGTTTCCCTGAGCCTGGTTGACGCTGGCATGTGCACTTGTTGCATCCACCGCTGCCAACAGCGTGCAACAGTAACATCACTACAATCAATATGTTGCGCGATCCGTCGATTAGACCATCCACCTTCTCGGAGGCCAATGACTCGGCCTCTGACAAACTCTCCCAGTTGCTGAAATTGCTTGCGAAATTTTTTCCGACGCATTACTCAATGAGAAACGATGTAACCAACAAAACAGCATGCAGCGTGTTTAAGAGCTGCCCCTCGCATGGCGCATGCTCAAACGATTCTGAAAATTTGATCATTTGCATCTCCAATGCAGATGTACCACTCCTCCAAATTTCATTTATACCGGTCTATTCCTTCCAGGTACACCTTTTTTTTTTGTCTTATAATGTATAAGTAATAGATATACACAGTCCAGTCACATTAATGTGACCACCGATTGGTACTTTCGACGTCAACGTGAAATAACCAATCACAAAAGTCAGGTGGCAGCACATTGCAGTGGAGTGTATATAAAGGAATGTCCTAGGGCATCGGAAAGCATTTCAATCGTTGGCGTAATGAAGAAACGTAGCGATTTATCCGACGTCCAAAAGGGCATGATTATTGGCTTTCGGGCCTAGGGTGGAAGCATTTCGGAAACGGCTAATTTTGTGAACTGTTCGCGTGCCGCCGTGGTAAAAGTATACGGTGCATGGCAAAATGGCACTATCCAAACTCAGCGGCGTGACATATGTGGTGCACCACGGGCTATATATGACAGAGGCAAACGAAGACTACGAAGATGTGTTCGGGCGAATATACGTGCAACTGTTGAGCAACTGACCGCCCAGATGAACCAAGGGGCTACCAAGAGTGTATCCTCAACAACGGTTCAGCAAACGTTGCTGCTCATGGGTCTCCGCAGCAGACGCCTGGTTAATGCACCTATGCCGACTGCTGTTCATCGGCGACGAAGGCTGGAATTTGCACTCCAGTACCGCAACTGGACGTCCACAGAGTGGCGACAGGTGGCTTTTTCCGATGAATCACGTTTTATGCTCCATCGGACAGATGAACGTTGGATACGGCGTGAAACGTTTGAAAGCAAACACCCTGCAACAATTGCCGGAAGGATCCAGGCTGGAGGAGAGACGTAATCTAGCGCAGCTGGCCACGGCACTGGAGTCGGCATGGCTGAACATCCCAGTGAACAGCTTCAGAAATCTAATTGACTCTCTTCCTGCACGTCTCGCAGCGTTCCTCTCCGCCAAAGGTGGTTATTCTGGCTTTTGACAGGTGGTCACATTAATGTGACTGGACTGTGTAAATAGTACATAATAGAAATGATAGGATCATCAATCAATCATCATCCCTCCCATAAGTCGCAATGAATATAGGTGCCCCACTAGTCTTAACACCGTCTGTGCAGCCCACCTTTATTCGAAGCCTCTTTAGAACGACTGCTTTGTATGATGAAACCGGAATTTTCGACAATAAGCACTGTCAAAAGGTTGTCATTCTAGGTTAGCATTTCGACCTTCAGCTCAGCGTCAGTTTTTGTCGCCAGGTTTGAAAGAACTGGTCACCAACCTAACTTCTGGTAACCCACCTTGAATAAGATAAGAGCGGGCTGATCAAAATTTAGTACATCACTCATACAATCGCCAAAGTAATGCCAAGACCGAACCGTCAACTAGAGTTTAATCTACTGTTCTTGTTAAAACAGTTACTGTGATTGAAAAAAGGTTCAAAAGTTCAAGTTTCATTTCTCGTATTTTCTCTCGTTTATCTCAGCGAAATATGCACACACCCCAACATAATTAAAGAATTCCTTCAATAATAAAACCCAGGTACACCTTTTCATCATCAGGCCCTGCTCCTAACCAATTTTTCAGCCCAATGTGAGGCCCTATCTGCACCGTATATGAGTGTACCATACACGGCACTGATATTTTTTGCATGAAGACTTGTATTATTCTTAGAAATTTTTAAACGCGACGGGACTGAATCGATGTTTTAATTTTAACAATCCACTAACAATTGAATTCAACTATCAATTGTTATCCTGTTTTTATTATTTCTTAAATATCTTTAAAAATGAATGCATCACATTGTTGGGAATAATGAAAAGATATAACAATTAGTACACCCATAACAATGCTTTATCTCATAACCAGTGTTCGAAACCAGATCAGATTAACAATTTATTTTCTTATGACAGCAAATATTGCGATTTCTTATACGACTTTATGAAGAATTAAATATGGATACATCTGCGGTTATTGGATGGTTATGCGTAAGTCCTTGGATTTTAGGACTCTTCGAAGTTATCGTCATCGGTAACGTAGCTTTTATTTTACCGCTGACAGCCTACTTTATGTTGATCATGGCTATTATCAATGAATGGGCAGATACCGACTCAATCGAAAAGAGGGATATTGAAACAACGGCGACGGAAAATGCGATTAAAGACACCAGCACATTGAAAGACATCTTAAAAGTGAACAGGTCCACTCAAGTTGAGAACGAAAACTTTGAAATTACACTATCGACCGTAAAAATACCTACAATTCCAAATGAGAATGCGAACACTTCCAAAGAACAGGCAAAAGAAAAAAATTTCGCTTGCGGAGATTCATTCAATTCCCCAATGAAATCAGATGAGGGAGGAAACTTTGCAGATACTCTTAAAAAACCTGGAAAAGAAAACAGCTTTGCCTGTGGAGATTCGTCAAATGCCTTTGTTGAACAAAGCGGGATAGTGGAAACTTTCAAAGAACCGAAAAGATTTGTTCAATTTGCAAGTGGAAATTCCCTCATTGCATCTACGAAACAAGGTACACAAATTACGAAACATATTCTGCCAAGAAAGCAAAGAACACCTGCGCTTGGATTAGAAGGCTTGTATAGGCATAGAAGAGCAGAGCTGAAACATTTGTGGACCGCTAAGTGCGATGAAGTCGTACCTGGCCCGGATTTCTTCTCGAACAACTGGCACTTTTACGCTCAACAACGCGCGAAATGGCGTAATCGGAAGGAAAAAATGAAATATGTTCCTAGTCTGAGACGCATTGAAGAAGGAAATGAAGATGAATATAGTCATTCTACCGACGTTGAAGCCATTAGATGTGACTTGAATTTCCAGTCCAGAGCAGAGATCTTAACACCTCCATCGAGCAATGGAAATGGACGCAAATTGAAAAAGGATAAACTGTTCAAGAGAATCAAGAAAACACTTTTTAAAAACAAATACAGTTGTTTTCGTTAGTAGTAGCTAATCTGAATGACCTCCATATAAAAACGGCCCTTTTCAGGGCCACCATAAAAAAACCCGGTCCTTTTCAGGGCCATTAATTAAAAAAACGGCCCTTTTCAGGACTATTATATTAAAAAAAAACCGGCCCTTTTCAGGGCCATCATATAAGAAAAACGGCCCTTTTCAGGGCCATCAAATAAAAAAATATATTTTTTTCAGAACATCCATAATAACTCCAAAAACGTAGATAAACCCTTAAAGGCTGTAATCAATTGACTCCATGTCAAAACTCCATGCTTGGAAATCAAAGAGGAACTCCAGGAACTGGGATTTAAAATCCATAGAGTTTAATCAGCTGAAAAAGCTAAAAACTAAACACAAACTACCGATTTTCCAAATACACTTGTACCCTGGAGAAAAATCCAAATAAATTTTTGACATCACCCATTTCTTGTGCCTAATTGTTGTAGTTGAAAAATACATAAACAAAAGAGGTGTACCGCAGTGTTATAATTGCAAAGGATTCAACCATAGCTCGGAAAATTGTAAAATGAAAACTAAATGTGTAATCTGCGGCGAAAGCCACACTTCTGCAAAATGTACTAGTTGGAAAAAAACCTCAATTGTGAAAATTGTAACGAACAGCGCACATATAATTATAAAGAGCACATTAAGTACCCAAAGCCCAGAAATATTCAATCGAAAGCCTTTACAAACTGGGATCTTCTATGCTGATAAGATCAAGACTCCTAACAATCCACCCTCCCAAAATCAATCTATTGGGTCTGTAACCCCTGTCTTAAAAAACCCTGAGCTAGAACCAACTAACATGAATTCCACTGCGCCCTCCCTTGAAAAACTAGACAACATATCTGATCTTATGCATCTCTTTAAAGAGATACAAAAAACCATCTTTACAAACATAAATATTAAAACTCTAACTCAAAACGACTTGCTGACAAATTATTTATTATCCACATCTTAAATGCAAATCAAAGCATTACTGAATAATGGCTAAGCTATTATATCTAGTATATCAAATATCATAGCCTACATCTCAATTTAATTTTATATTAAAATTCTGTTTTTATTTTATTTCCCCCATTTCATCCACATCACTTGATGTCCGAAATCTACTCGGGTACCCAGCAAAAAAAATCAGCATCTTTCCTTCAAAAAAATATCCATTTTGAAGGTTTTTTGCAGGTGAATGCAGGTTTTTTGAAGGCAGTTAGATAAGAGCAGATTTTACGCGGTGAAAATGCAGAGGTTTTGAAGGAATAATGGTTTCCTTCATTAGTACTGCAGTTTTTCGGAAATTAAATTTATAATTTTTCCAAATTAATTTTTACCTTCATAAAATCTGCAGTTTTTATAAAGGAAAAATGCAGTAAAAATGCCTTCATAAAATTCCTTCATAAAAACTGCAGTTTTTATGAAGGAATTTTATAAAAGCATTTTTCCTTCATAAAAACTGCAGTTTTTATGAAAGAATTTTATAAAAGCATATTTCCTTCATAAAAACTGCAGTTTTTTTGAAGGAAAAATAAAGTTTGAAGTTAAAGTTTTGTTTCAGAAAAAATGTAGTTTTTATGAAAACACTTATCAACTATTATGTTTTATTAAAATTTATATATATATATACTATATATATATATATATTCTTAAAAAAAAGTGAAAATTTTCCATAATAAAAAAATTGCATTTATTGTCGATTATTTCATCTTTTAGTCCAATCATAAAATGTAACCTTGTATTTGATACTGCTAGCCAACATTCGATTAAAATCTTTATTTAAACGCATCTAATGTATTTCTCCAACATACCAAATATCTGAATTTGGTCTGTTATATATCACCTGGTTTCTTATTTTGTAAAAGTATTAAATCCCTCCAAACAAAATTTAAGTGGGTCTGGGACACATTGAAAAAAAATTGTTATTAATTAATTTAGAATTTTGATTTTTTGTGTACTGATTACCCATCTAACTAACAAGCGAAATCACAACACAAAATTTTTCCAAAAGTTTTTCTAAAATTTTAAATTAAAATTTCTTGATTGAAAAAAATTGAAATTGAAAAAAAGAGTGGTCATTTTAAATTGTTAAAATTCAAAATATTCTTGTACAATTTTCAAAATTCTCGCAGTAAATTATTCACAAATTTATAAACTTTAATTTTGATTCAACAATTTAAAAAATATTAATTTAATAAAAAATAAAAAATATTTGAATGAAAATTTTGAAAATTTTAAGGTACTTTTTTTTAAAGTTATATTTTTAAAAGTAAATATTTGTTTCTAATTTTCTGAATCAAAATTAAAGTATAATGTTTGAAAAAGATATATTCCAAATTTCAACCTCTAAATTTGATCGGTTTTCGACTTATAGTAATTTGAATATAGGAAATCTTGAAAAAATGTAACATGGAGAAAAACGCATTTAAAGTTTTAAAGACAGATGTTGTTTCCATGACAACAACTGTCAAGAGTGTTAGATTTTCAGAACAAAAAGCACCACAAAAATTATTATATCTCTAGTTCTAATTAAGATAGAAATATGATTTAGACGTCTTTTTAAGCAGAAAAACACAGATAATTTCTTAAAATAATAAAAAGTGTTTCGAAAATTTGACGATTTTTGTGTCTCGGACCCCTTTAAACCATTTTCAATTTATTCATAGTGAAAAAAAACAAAGTCCAAAACAGAGAAAACACAAACACTACATTAATTCACCACACTTGGATATGACTGTTACGGCCTAATGGATGGCGTTGTAACTCGGGGGGGGGGGAGGAGACCTGTACTGTAACGTCTACTGACATTTCCATCATTTTGGAATCGTTGTCAAAGCCTAGAGATGACACTTTGAGCAATTCCAAGTTCCACTGAAACTTCCGTCTGAGTACGCCCACATTCCAGGTGGCCGATAATTCTACCACGTAAAAAATCATCGACATGCGTTCTCTGTGCCATAACTATTCGGTTGTTGCACTGAGCGGCTTACAGAACTCTTGTGAACAATTTTACTTCTTTGCTACCATTCTTTATATACACCCCTCTTACACTCTCGTCAATGTGACGTACTATCGGCGTCATCTGATGGCTTCCTGTAATTTGGATATTATTCTTGATGATGTGTGCGATAATTCTACAGGTGAAATTTTTACTTTAGAGTTCGATTTCCGTGTGATTGTGAATTATCCTTAATTTAAGGACATGAGTGTACATTGCATTGCAGCATTCCATCTCCTGCATTTAGTCAGCTCCAGATACACCAACCAGAATGCCCTGGTACCTCCCCCTATTGTGCACTACCGTATAAATACTTTAGATCTGCAAATCTACTCAGAACTTCGTAGGACTGACTAGGAGACGGAGGGCATGCGGCCCATGAGCTTGCCCACATCCACCCCCTTCCACCAACCCTTCGGGGCATGCTTTTCACAAGTCCTTGTATGACGGCTAGTGGGATTTTCTTTCATTCGGCTTTGTAATGGTAATTTTAGTTAACGTCGTACTAGAGCAACACAACGGGCTATTGACGACGGTCCGGGATCAATCCCTGTTCACTCGGCTTGGAGAAGACATGTAAGTTCCTCCGCCGATTTTGGACTGTTGTTGCACCCTTTAATTCGGCGATCAAACTTGTCCCAGAGGTTCTGGATAAGGTTCAGGTCTGGGCAGGCCAGTCCATTCGGTGAACCCCATTGGAAAGAATTCATGCAGCCTTTTTTTAAAACAGAAAATAATAAGTTTTAACAGAAACTAATTAACGTGAAAAACCCTCGAAAATTTGCCGAGGTAGCTATAAAAAAAGCGGAATAACAGTAATAAAGATGAGGTGCCTTCACCTGCCATAACTCGCTACTAAAAGTGTGCCAAGAGATCTGCCACGAAAACGAACACAGAATGCAGTTGTATACCGCTTTTAATCCATGTTCTATGTGCAGACCACAGAAGGTAGGGTACAGTGCAGTTCCCGAGAGAAGGCAGTTGACCTTGAGGTTGATTTTTAAATATGTGTTAGGAGAAGGCTGCCAAACTCAAAAGCATGAATGTATATCGACATGGATGTTCCCCGTTATCAGTGTTGTGCTTTCAGCTCGGAACAACAAAGAAACAGTCTAAATACGCCAGTTGGGGAAGTGATCTGTTTATGTAACAACCTGTCCCTTAATTTAGCTAATAGAATCGTTTAAAATCAAGTGCCAACTCCTGCAGCATAATACCGTCTTTGAGCTGAAGTTCAACAGTAATTCACAAATTAATTGCTAATTCAAGCAGAACAGAAATTAGCGTCTATTACAGTGATGGCGAACCTTTTGAGTTCGATGTGACAGAAACCGGAAAAAACTTAGCTTTACTAGAATGTCGTGTCACATCTAAAAATATACATACTTTTGTGATGTTGGCAGCCCAAGTAAAAAAACGTTATATTTTTGATATAATTATTTATTAAAAAAGCAAAAACAAATAATTATTTACACTGCTGGCCACCCAAATTGCAACACCAAGGAAGACAAGAGATATCACAACAGAATTTATTTTGTAGATAACATGTTGACCAAGTATCAAATGATTAAATTTATAGACTTCTGTGAAGTGTGGTTCCTGTCAAATTCAGTAGCCAGAGTAGCCGCCATTGTTGTAGATCACCGCTGCCACACGCCTCGGCATTGATTCAAAGAGACTTTGGATGTGGTCTTGGGGTACAGCAGACCAAGCAGCTTCCACACGTTACCAAAATTGATCTGGTGTGGCAGCTGGGGATGTAATCTGGGTCAATCGTTGAGCAACCATGGACCACATGTTTTCTATCGACGAAATATCCGGAGGAAGAGCTGGCCAGGGAAGCAATTCAATCTGGCAGTTGACGAAGAACCCTTGGACAATGCGTGCCACATGTGGTCACGCATTATCCTGTTGAAATATGGCTGTGGGCAAGCCCTGAATGTAAGGAAGGACAACTGGCTCCAACACCTCGGAGATGTAGCGCTGGCTGTTTAAAGTACCGGCAATGCGTACTAGAGGAGTGCGAGAGTGATATCCAATACCGCTCCGTACCATAATACCAGGTGCAGGACCAGTGTGGTGGTGCATAACGCTGTTGTTCAGTATCCTCTCTCCACGGTGTCTCCAGACTCGAATCTGACCATCGTGATGTTGCAGACAGAAGCGTGACTCGTCAGTAAAGACAATTTCATTCCATTCTGCCGTCCACATTCTTCTTTCATCGCACCATTGGCGGCGGAGACGTCTGTGGTTCTGCGTCAAGGGTAGAGAAGCAATGGACGTCTTGCGGACAGACCACTCTGCTGTAAACGGCGTCGAATGGTACGCGCAGACACTAGATAATGCGTTACAGACTGAATGTGCTGTGCTATAGTTCGTGTTGTGGCTGAGCGATCCGTCACTGCCATATGCACAATATGCTTGTCATCACGTGAAGTGGTGCACTGAGGTGGATGCGATCGAACACGTCGGTCCGTCGTACCCTCCTGCATTCAACGGTCACATATCCGCATTACAGTTGTTTGGTTTCGTCCAACACGACTACCGATTTCCCTGAAAGATAATCCACAATCTCGGTAGGCCACTATCCTTCCTCTGTCGAATTCGGATACTTGCTCAAAAGATGATCGCTGTTGTCTACGAGGCATAATTGATCGTTTTTTTGAAAAAACCACAAGAAAAACACAATTGCCGTACTTGAAATCGTCGAAATCTCCAAGCCTTAAATAGCGCTTTGAAGTGGCGCCACAGGCGCGCGTGATGTGCGTCTGCGCTGATATTCTAATCATTTGCATATCTCACCTCCGCTAATGCATGTTGTAAATTTCATATTATTTGCATGCTTCCTTCAGGGTGTTGCATTTACGGTGGCCAGCAGTGTACATTAGTGACTCTTATGTTGCTGAACTACATTTGCTAAATCTTCAATTGAAGGTTGGTATTTCGTGCACTTCAAGCCCAAGCAAGCGCTACCAATTTCATCTGTCCAGACGGTTTCTAAAAATTGGTTTTAATTATTATTTTACACCGAGAATAATGTCTTAACATAGTAAGTAGAGGGGAAAATTGTGGGTAAAGCACTCGCTAAATTTATCAGGGGGCTAAAAGTGCCCTGTAATCGGTTCAAAGCACTCCAAATGTTCTGTTCAAAGTGACACTCTTTAAACGATGTGTTTCCAGATTCTCACGTTTGAACCGCAAGTTGACAGACACTGGAGACCAGATGCTGTCTTAAACTTCGGCAAGTTTTCATATCCAAATCATCAAGTACCTATACATCCATTGGAAACCATTTAATTCCAAACTACTGTAGACTATTACATCATCCGGATATTTAATTATTTCCAATTGTCTGGTTCAGGCTCCAAAATTGATAGAATCTTTCGTCGATTGGGTCAAGTAATGAGTATACAATAATACTGATACTTTAAATACATGGGCTCCATTTCATTTTGCGCATTGTGCGTTGACTGTCCTTGGGCGAAAACCGTCCGTAAATGATGCGTGTCACCTAAAATGTATTGGTGTGTCACCTTTGACAGGCGTATCAAAGGTTCACCATCACTGGTTTATGAGATGCACGGGGAAGAGAGTAAGGATATGTGTTAGGGTTATTGCTCATGACAAACACCACTAACCAATGATATACAGAAATCATTCAACTTCTGAACGATCGAGCACAGTATGGTTCAACTGGAGGGAAATGTATATGTGGGCCAACTTCTCGTAAGTTCTTCAAGAAGGCATGTCCCCCATAATTCGGGGTGGGTGCGATGGGGAGTACTTACCATGGTAACGTAGACTGCCATGTTCTTGTTAATTAGTGCTTAACAATCAAAGTAGCTTCGACGAGATATCTCGTCTATCAAGGTCTGGTCGGTTTTCCTGATGACGGATTGCGTCTTCGAAATCCGAACAGAGGGACGTGCATGAAAAGTCTAGCGTTTAAAAAAAAAAAGCTAAAACCGTTTTATCTTATGAGTTCCGAATTAGAAGAAGCATTCCGAAAATAAATATAGCGTCGTGCAGACAAAGAATGTGACTTGATCTAACTGCCTGATATGACCTTCGGGCCGAGTGCGCAGGCGCAATATGGGATCCCCAATATGTCGAAATTCTACGGTGTTGGGCAAGCTTTGGGCTCGTAATTTTTTTTGGTAATTTTTAATTAATGTCGTACTATATAGAGCAACACAACGGGCTGCTGGCGATACCCCGAGATCAATCCTCTAAGGGAAAACATCCGAGGACAACACCACGTAATTTTGAACCAAGGTCAGATGACGAGACAACACCTGAGCTAGCACTCCACTCTCCAAACTTCCACACCCACCCAACGTGAGGACTTTCGGCCAGGACAGATTTCAGGTGCAACCACCACGTCCCTACACCATGGACTGACCCGGATTGGAACCAAAAACCTTCCGATCTAGAGGCTAACCACCAGCCCGGTTGGTCAGCCCGTTAAAGTGTAAAATAACCGAATAAATAAAGTTCCGAATTCAAAAGACTGTAAAGGGAGAACTACAGGTAAGATATTTTTGTATTTAACTATAATTTGCTGAACTTAATATGATAGAGATTAATGCAGTCGATTATTTTTACCGATGGATTTAACGTGCACCAGCCTCATTTGTACACGACGGTCTTTGGCTGGATTCGAACTCGCAACCTTCAGGTGGCTAATCCGATGCTCTTCCAATCAGGTAATGGTAATGGTAATGGTAATTTTAGTTAACGTCGTACTAGAGCAACACAACGGGCTATTGACGACGGTCCGGAATCAGTCCCTTAAGGGAAAGATTCGAGGACAACACCTTGTAATTTTGAACCACGGTCAGATGACGAAGCAAAACCTGAGCTGGCACCCCACTCTCCAAACTTCCACGCCAACCCAACGTGAGGACTTTTGGCCACGACAGATTTAAGGTGCACCAGCCGCCTCTACACCATACGCTTACAAATATCCATGCCCGAACCCGGATTCGAACCAGGAACCTTCCGATCTAGAGGCTAACACCTTAACCACTATACCGGTTGGTCGGCTCTTCCAATCAGGAAATTGCTGCACGATAGTAATGGTAATGGTAATTTTAGTTAACGTCGTACTAGAGCAACACAACGGGCTATTGACGACGGTCCGGAATCAGTCCCTTAAGGGAAATATTCGAGGACAACACCTCGTAATTTTGAACCACGGTCAGATGACGAAGCAACACCTGAGCTGGCACCCCACTCTCCAAACTTCCACGCCAACCCAACGTGAGGACTTTCGGCCACGACAAATTTAAGGTGCACCAGCCGCCTCTACACCATACGCTTACAAATATCCATGCCCGAACCCGGATTCAAACCAGGAACCTTCCGATCTAGAGGCTAACACCTTAACCACTATACCGGTTGGTCGGCTCTTCCAATCAGGAAATTGCTGCACGAAAATAACTTAGGTAGGTAGGTTTTTAATTAACGTCGCACTGGAACAACACAGCGGGATATTGGCGACGGTCCGAGATCAAACCCGAGAAAATTACAGGGTAAGATTTTAATGCCAGAGCAGAAGTCCCGATTCCGACCGAGCGAAGCGAACGAACTTGAATCAAGCAGCAAGTTTAATGGGTTGGCGAGCAACACCAAACGCGGGCGGAGCTTTCTAGTTCCAAGACGACACAACATTTCAAAGACTTTGTTAGGGAAAATATCAGGTGAAGAGGTACATCTCCTGAAAAAGCCCCCTCAAAACACCACCCGCGTCTTTTGTTTTGACTCGCACAGCGTCCAGCCTCCATCCTCTGCGCACGAACGCACTCGCGTGCCTGCCCTGCTGTTATCAGTTATTAAATTAACTCACCGTGTGGTTATGGCGGCAGGGAGCTGGAACCGTAACTGGTCAATTACCGGCGTTAAACGGCCGTTTCGCCTTTTACAACCCGTCATTTGCTACGCCAGGACAGGTGAGGGGGATATTCCCCTCTTGGCCTTTTTGCCGCTTCTGTTCTCCGGTGGGGGTGTTCAGGTAACATGTGGTTACCACTGCGGGTTTTTTGCGAGGATGGGGAGGCAAGAGTTCTGTTTTGGGTCCCGGACGGCTTTTGATTCTAGCCAATTTTCGGTCTTTTTCGGTTCATTGGGTGTTCGCGTTTTGCTGTTGTTTTCAGGTGGTTCGAACATAAGGGCGACATGTGATAGGTAATAGAGCGTTTTTTTATCTTTTACTTCGGATAATCGAATTTCTACATCAACTAATAACATTATTGATAGTTGACAAACAGATGCAAACTACAGTCTAACTGGTAGGTATCGGTTTTTTTTAATGCAAAATTTCGTTCTGTTTATGGCGTTAGATGGAACTGCATCGCAAAACCGAAGTGTTTCAGATCCTTCACTTCCCGACTCACCCATTAAGGTTTGGAGTCTTTGGTTGGGAGGGGGGAATGACTTCCAGTCCAGGAAGTCAACCCAATGGGGCCCACACCGACCGGACGAGCATTTATTGTGTTTTTAAAATTTACATGGGGCAAAAGGCCCGTTACGTGAATATAAAAGGAGAAGAGTTAAACATTGGGCGACAGGCCCCAATAACAGGTTCGTGGAAACATAAAAGATTGTGACGTAGTGTGACATGAAAATAAAATATTGGTAACTATACATAAATAAACTATGGTGAAGTGTTGAAGTAATAAAAACAGAACAGTAATACAATTTTAAAATTTTAAGAGATTAAGAGGAAGAGGGAACGCTTCGGGAGGTCAACAGTGCTCAGACCACAGTGGTCCCATTAGCCACTACTGCCGCAATGGATATCCATTTTTTAATTCGAAATTTGGAGATCGCATTCTTCATGACAGAAATAAGCCATTTTGGTTCATTCTCATCCGTGGGCCTGCATAGGTGATATCGTGAAGTGAATGCACAGTCAAAAATATAATAATCTGGATCACCCACGGCTCCACAACTGCAAAACTCACTGTCTTTAATATGAAAGCGATGTAAATAAGACAAAAACGGGCCATGACCAGTAAGAAACCATGTCAGGTAGCGATCTGCAACTAAATCCTTTGAGCTGGTCCCCGGCATGAACTCACTCAACAAGAGACCACTCTTAGCATGGTCATGATCGTCCTGCCAATCTATATTCTTTAGGATAGTTATCTGGCGTTTTATGAAGTAGATCGGTGTAGGAATATCTAGAGACTCGCTACACGACGAAGCGAAAAAAAAGTGTTCGAAGTGTTATACACCACCCTACAATAATGGACCGGACCCAGCAGATTTGCATAAAATCCGACTACTTGTTTGGGAGTGTTTTTCGTGGTATTGCCGGGGTCGTTTGCATGGCGTTCCTGGTCAATTGAACGCCGACGCCTACATGAACAATTTGGACCATCGGGTTCTTCCTACGCTCTGGCAATTTTAAGGAATGGACGATGTTACTTCCTGGACGACAAGGCTCCATGTGATGTTGCAGCCTCTGTCAAGCAGTGGTATCAGGATATGGATGTAAAACGTCTTCCCTGTCCTGCTCAGAGTAGTCCTGACCTAAACCCCATGGAACATTTGTGGGACGCGTTAGAGCGACTCATACGGACCAGGGAGATACGTCCGCCCCCTTCGATACACGACAGTCTTAGGTTGGATCGAGTTTTGAACTCAGTTGCAAATCAGAAACAAAATTTCGAATCAGTAACAAACTTTAGGAGCCCCTAATGTTAAATAAGTTTCTTAGACTTTTATGCATATCTTCCTAAATAATATTCCTATATCGCAGATATTTTGTACCACGTTTACTGTTAAATTACCCAAAAAAATCTACTTCATAGTTTATTTAAAAAATAGTTCTTAGTATGTAATAATTAATTATTAAATTAATGTTTGAAAAAATTATAAATAGGAACTTTATTATACCCTACCCTACAGTAATGGTCCGGACGCCAGCGGATTTGCACAAAAAATTCGAATACTTGTTTGGGGGAGTTAATCGTTGTATGGCCTGGGACCTTTGCATGTTGTACCTGGTCAATTGAACGCCGACGACTACATCAACATTTTGGACAATCACGTTCTTAATACGCTCTGGCAATTTTATGGAATGGACGATGTTACTTCCTGGACGACAAGGCTCCATGTCATGTTGCAGCCTCTATCAAGAAGTGGTAACGAGATATGGATGTCGAACGTCTTCCCTGGCCTGAAAACAGTCCCGACCTAAACCCCATAGAACATTTGAGGGACGAGTTGGAGTGACGCTTACGGACCAGGGAACCACGTCCGAACTCTACAGCTGAGCTGGCAACATTCTTGCAGAAGGAATGGAATCAAATACCCATAGCAGTGGATCTAAACCTTGTTGAAAGTATGCCAGGAGGGTTGCTAATGTAATTGCAGCACGTGGAGGACCATACCCCCATTAAAACATGTATTATTTTCCTAATACCATCACATCTTGCTGTCCGGTCCATTATTGTAGGGTAGTGTTTACTTCAAATGTGCAAAGTTTTGTTGTTCGAATGAAGGAATTTCAATAAGTACTTAGGGGGGGGGAAATAGCGATTTTTTAAAAATTTTGTAAAGCGTTAAATTTTAGAAATACGGATATTTTTTGATACATTATGCTTTTTTATTTCCGGATAGTCAAGATTGTTTTGCAGACGCAAAAGAAGATATGTTTTGTGAAGGATAAGGATGTCATTGACCATTCCACATACCCAAGTGGTTCAGAAAGTTTGGACACACCTGGGATCAGTTCTTTAGGTAGAAACCTCGGAACTTGTACGAGTGCAGGGTGATGCAGCTACCGGAAAGATAGAGGAAGGTCATCGAACAGAACGGCACATACTGTACAGCGATTAAATGTAGTTTTTAGTAAATAAAACCATTTTTCCCAAAATAAAACGGGACGAACTTTTGCATCAGCCCTATAAATGCAGTGTGTTAAATAACTAATCAGGTTGTGACTCTTAATCCGATTTCCTCAAATACTCAGAGATGCCAACTACTACGGATTCTCCGTAGTTTCTACGGAAGTGAATCGGGTACTATGGATTGCGGATTCGATGAATTTTTTCTACGGAAAAATTCAATTTTATTTATTTATTTATTTTTTTATTATTATTTTTTTTTTACAAATATCAATGAGCCGCGGTAGCTCAGTCAGTAGAGCGTCGGGCTCGCATCAGAAGGGTTGTGGGTTCTGTCCTCGGCGGAGCCTGCAATTCTGATGATTGTGAGATCGGCGCTTCGACCTGGCTAAAGACCGTCGTCTTCACTAATGGTGACTGGGGCACGTTAAATAGGTCGTGGACACAAAGTCCCCCATGTTCTCATACCAAATCAATACCTCTGGGGGTATCTGATCAGAGGGTTATCGGCCTCTGATTGGTATCTAAATTACGATATGTGTGAGTGAATGGATGTATGAAAGGGATCCTGTAAAACGGATGTGTCATGTATGCCGAGCAAAGTCGGACTTCCTCCCAATGGGGCTCAATAACATGGAAGGCGCACCCCCTCGCCTCTTGCCGTCTTCTACGGGCCTGGCACTCCTCTGGTCTGCCAGTGTAGGCATTAGAAACAACAACAACAAATATCAATTAATTTACTTATTTCTGTATTTTTTCTTGGTAAATGGGAGAAGAGTGCTTATATTTAATTATTAAATGTTTTTTATGAACAAAATGTTCAAATTTTAGTTATATGATAAAATTTTTTCATGCACAGTTGCATGATCTTTCAAATTAGTAATTAAATATTTGAATTAATGATAAATGCGTGGTATTTAAACCGATTTCTTAAAATTTTACTTGACTACAGAAAGATTCTTAAAACTACGGATTTTTCTCTTTGGTACTACTAAAAATTTCCGTCACAAGTTGGCATCTCTGAATACTCAGGGGCCGACCAACCGGTATAGTGGTTAAGGTGTTAGCCTCTAGATCGGAAGGTTCCTGGTTCGAATCCGGGTCCTGGCATGGATGTTTGTAAGCGTATGGTGTAGAGGCGGCTGGTGCACCTTAAATTTGTCGTGGCCGAAAGTCCTCACGTTGGGTTGGCGTGGAAGTTTGGAGAGTGGGGTGCCAGCTCAGGTGTTGCTTCGTCATCTGACCGTGGTTCAAAATTACGAGGTGTTGTCCTCGGATCTTTCCCTAAAGGGACTGATCCCGGACCGTCGTCAATAGCCCGTTGTGTTGCTCTAGTACGACGTTAAACTAAAATTACCAAAAAAATTACCTAAACACTCAGGGGTCTTGAAAAGATGCATTACGACATAATTATGGTGTTAGTATTTTGTACGTGACAGCTTTAATACACACAAAGCGATAACATGTTCATCAATAGGTATACGCTGGATTGGAGTATTTTATTTAAAAATGAGAATATATTGTCAACTCCTCAATCCTAAACTAGGTACGTATTTTTATAAGCGTCCAACTGGAGTAACACAACGGGCAATTGGCAATGGCTCGGGTAATGGTAATTTTAGTTAACGTCGTACTAGAGCTACATAACGGGCTATTGACGACGGTCCGGGTAATTTGGTAATGTTTAGTTAACGTCGTACTAGAGCAACACAACGGGCTATTGACGACGGTCCGGGATCAGTCCCTTAAGGGAAAGATTCGAGGACAACACCTCGTAATTTTGAACCACGGTCAGATGACGAAGCAACACCTGAGCTGGCACCCCACTCTCCAAACTTCCACGCCAACCCAACGTGGGGACTTTTGGGCACGACAGATTTAAGGTGCACCAGCCGCCTCTACACCATACGTTTACAAACATCCATGCCCGAACCCGGATTCGAACCAGGAACCTTCCGATCTAGAGGCTAACACCTTAACCACTATACCGGTTGGTCAGCTGACGACGACGACGGTCCGGGATCAGTCCCTTAAGTGAAAGATCCGAGGACAACACCTCGTAATTTTGAACCACGGTCAGATGACGAGGCAACACCTGAGCTGGCACTCCACTCTCCAAACTTCCACACCAACCCAACGTGAGAACTTTCGGGCACGACAGATTTAAGGTGCACCAGCCGCCTCAACACCATACGCTTACAAACATTCATACCCGGACCCGGATTCGAACCAGAAACCTTCCGATCAGAGGTTAACACCATAACCACTATGCCAGTTGGTCGGCCCATGTCGGTCATGTATGGATTATTAACTTTTAATGCAGAGTTGGTCTGCCTACTTCTCTGTAAACATTATAAATCTACACCGTTTAACGAATTCGGACCAAATTTTGTACAAACACTCTTTGCCGACCAACCGGTATAGTGGTTAAGGTGTTAGCCTCTAGATCGGAAGATTCCTGGTTTGAATCCGGGTCCGAGCATGGATGTTTGTAAGCGTATGGTGTAGAGGCAGCTGGTACACCTTAAATCTGTCGTGGCCGAAAGTCCTCACGTTGGGTTGGCGTGGAAGTTTGGAGAGTGGGGTGCCTGCTCAGGTGTTGCTTCGTCATCTGACCGTGGTTCAAAATTACGAGGTGTTGTCCTCGGATCTTTCTCTCAAGGGACTGATCCCGGACCGTCGTCAATAGCCCGTTGTGTTGCTCTAGTACGACGTTAAAAAAATTACCTACCTTACCTTACTTTACCAAACACTCTTTACAAACCTGCGGAAAACAGGTTGGTTGTATTTTAATATACGTTTGTTTCGTCCTGAGTGTGCAGTGATAAAACATGTATGCAGGTAATTTAATTAACGTTATACTGGAGCAAAAGAACGCGCTATTGACGGAGATCCGGCATGTATCGTAGCTAATAGCCCGGGTTCGGTTCTGTGCATGGATTTTTTTCCCAATGGCGGGCACTTATGAACTCAATCATTGGTCAATATGCCGAAGTGATGTCTACTTGTGAAGTCGCACCCAGTGGAAGAACCATCATTTCTCCTAACAAAGGATAGCACAATTTTACAACCATTCACTGATCCCGGATTCGAACCACGAGCCTTCTGATTCAGAGGCCAACGCCTTAACCACTAGACCGGTTGGTCGGTATGGATGTTTGTAAGTGTATGGTGTAGAGGCGGCTGGTGAATCTTAAATATGTCGTGGTCGAAAGTTCTCACGTTTGGAGAGTGGGTAAAAGCTCAGGTGTTGCCTCGTCATCTGACCGTGGTTCAAAATTACGAGGTGTTGTCCTAGGATCTTTCCCTGAAGGGATTTATCCCGGACCGTCTTCAATAGCCCGTTGTGTAGCTCTAGTACGACGTTAATACAAATTACCTTGCCTTACCAAGGACAACACTACGTAATTTTGAGCCACGGTCAGTTGATGTGATTGAAACAGATTGGAAATCCGTATACGTGTTTCTCTGCGAACAGTTCATTTTATTTATTCTATTAATAATTGTCGAATTAAGGGGTTGTTCAGGTACAAATCGCATGTCACTTCAAATTCTCACCAAAGCTAGACCGAACAATCAAGTACTCTTTTTTTAATTAGTTCCACCAAAACCAGGTACGCAGTGGCTGCCAATTTCTGTTTCCCCTTACAAAAAAACCTTCGCTCCCCGAACAGGTGTGTTACGGCCGGGGTACTCAGAGAAAAAGCGCTAACAGAGCAAGGCAAGTGGAAACGATAGGGGTTGTACAAAGCCTTATGTTCCCCCCCCCCATGGCTATCTATCGTCCCAGTTAGCAGCAAATAGATGTGTCATATGCCCCATCGGCAACCAGAAGGAGAAAACAGATGTGGAATCAGGGATTGTTTCATCTTGAAGGACAGGGATGTGATGCTTTTTGACCTCCACGCCTGTTGCATATGGTTGAGCGAATGGTTTTTTAGCCACCCATGGGGGAAGTTGTATTGTTTGGTATTTTAATTAACGTCGCGCTGAAGCAACACAACGGGCTATTGGTGACAGTCCGAGATCAATCACCAAGATCCAAGGACAAAGTTTCGTAATTTTGAACCACGGTCAGATGACGAGGACAACGCCCGCGCTGGCATCCCTCTCTTTAAATGTCCCCCACACGCCATCGTGAAGACATTTGAGGCCACGGCAAATTTAACGACGATGGGGTTTAGCGCACGTTTAATCTGTCGTGTGGCTTTAAATGTCCCCCATGTTGGCGTGGTGTGGATGTCTGGAGAGTGGGTGCCAGCTCAGATGATGACCTCATTATCTGACCGTCACGTGATGTTGTCTTATGATTTTTCCCTTCGGGTTTGATCCTGAACCGTTCCTCATAGTCCATTGTGTTGCACCAGTGACACATTAATCAAAAAAACCTATCACCAACATTAGAAAATTGGTGTCACGAGAAGGAATTATTGTTTAAAAAAGTATTTAATATTGTTTTACAATACTTTTATTTTTATAAGATGCAGATAAAATAGAGTAATTCAATGTATAATTTAATAGTCCTTTTCTACTAATAAGTAATTTGTTCTCGTCCCCTAGAAGTGTGACGTATCGGGTTTCACAGAAAAGTATCAGATGATGCTCAGATGATGACCTCATTATCTGACCGTCACGTGTTGTTGTCTTATGATCTTTCACTTCGGGTTTGATCCTGAACCGTTCCTCATAGTCCATTGTGTTGCACCAGTGACACATTAATCAAAAAAACCTACCACCAACATTAGAAAATTGGTGTCACGAGAAGGAATTATTGTTTAAAAAAGTATTTAATATTGTTTTACAATACTTTTATTTTTATAAGATGCAGATAAAATAGTGTAATTTAATGTATAATTTAATAGTCCCTTTCTTCTAATAAGTAATTTATTCTCGTCCCCTAGAAGTGTGACGTATCGAGTTTCACAGAAAAGTATTAAGTCCAAAGACTCTTGATGAAATGCAATTGTGTTTTTAAAAACTTAGCCATTAAAATGTTTTTGATGTTTCTAAAAGTATGCGAGAATAAATCTATACGAACATAGAAAGAACAGCTTAAAACGTAACTGCGCATCATTATCAAGTCTTCCAAACGGTTGATTTGATTGAGAAAATAGACAGGAAGCGTATTAATTTAGCCATCTCGAAAAATGAGAATCCAATTTAAATGTATATTAAACGTTCCAACATATGAACATCACCAAATTCACTCGCGTCATTTAATATAAACCGCTTAGAACTTATTTTTAATAAAAATTCTTCATTCAAATAACCTACACCCCATTATAAGTGATAAAGAAACGAATTAAGTGACATCTCGCACCCTTAATGGATACGCGAATTATCAAGAAAGAGTAAAAACAAAAAGAAAAGCGGTCAGATATGGAGAGAAAAAAAAAACCCGTAAAAGATCCGACGAACTAAAGTCATTTGGGTTCATCAATGTTCGCAGAAGAACATAACGAATGTCAATGTCGGTACTTGCCACCGGCGGCGCTGCGTGAAAAAAAAGAGATAATAATAATAGGCGGAATAAAAATCGTTTGCGCGAGGGGAAAAAAAAATCAAAACTCGAAGAACACAGACGTTGAAGAAGAAACACAAAGTGTCAGTACTAACAGCCGTCTAAGCCTCATCGGAGCATGATCCTTTCCGTAGACGCCCTATAAATCACGGTTCCAGTTGTGAAGTATCTTTTAAGTCAATTTTTATTATTTCATTCTCGCTTCGGAGAGAGGCGGCCATCTTTCCTTAAATCACCGGCCTCCCTTCCACCTGCTGTTATTGGCGGATTACGAAGAGCCATTTATTTGATGAATGTTCTCTGGCAGCTCTGAGTTATCGGAATTTAAAACTCGGGTTGTTGCGGATCGGTCACTCATTCAGAAGTAATTATGTATGACTTTTTGTGATTGGACTGCGGGGTTTAATCACTGCTATTAGCGGAAGCCAATAACGAAGTCGTAGTGGTGTTTAAATAGTTGGGGGTCTTAGTCATTACTCAAGACGGGATTCTTTCGGGTCTTAGCCACGGGAAGACAATTGGTGGGGTTTGCGATAATTTATTTTACGTTCTCCTGGAAATGAGTGAATGACATAATTAGAGAGTATTCGTAAAGTGGTAAGTGGCCATCACACTTGTTTGAAAAGGTGCCAGTTTAATGAATTGATGGAAGAACCGTTAGAAATTAGGAAGCGAAGAAGAATGCGTGTTAAATTATAGTAACGGGCAGTTGTTTAGTTGGAGAAGGTTTTGGAGGCAAACAAACTCAAAAAGAAACAGTCGGCTTACAAATAAAACACTAAGATAGAAGTTTTTCAGCTTTTTTTTATGACCAGATTGTGTGTTTCCTACCGCTACAGCTAAAATACGACCGCTACATTTCCCTGTATCAACTCATACACAAACCCTGTAGAACGTGTTTCCTTATTCGTGTCGATTTATAGCAGAAAAACAAACTTTTAGATTTTAAAATTGGGGCTCCGAAGGGCACTTTTAGGACTACCTGTGTGCCAATTTTCATGCCTACAGATTGGTGTGAAGACAGGAAAGAAATAGCCTATATGTATTCTGCAGTGTTCTAAAATATAAGTGTATCAAATTTGGTGTGGATTGGTCAAACGTTGTAGATTTGTATAGAGAATACACACACACATACACGTTCTTTTTTAAAAATACTATATATACATATATATATATATATATATATATATATATATATATATATATATATATATATATATATATATATATATATATATATATATATAAACAGGGTTTGTTGGCTCAACGTTTGTGTATTGCATCAGGTCTATCTCTGAATCACCCAACAGTAATCCGTCTTCGTGCTTAAGATCCAGTGCCCTTGGTACATCCCTTTTTGTCCTTATCTAGGAGGAACTTTCGGCTAGATCCTCTCTCATAGCTCACCTCCTTGAACGAATCCAAGCGTCACGCTCTGTGACGGCCACATCTTCTCTTGACTCTGAATCAGATACAAGATTCAGATTTCAAGATTGCAAAATTTTGGTACAAAAAAGTTTCCATCGTTAGACAAGGTCTTGACGAACTGTTTCACAAGTCTAAGTAAGATATGAAGTGGTGGTAACAGCACTTTGTCTGGGTTAGCTAGGCTTGGCTGTATTTAATTCATGGTTCTAAAACTGAGTCACAAGGTTGAATTCCTTTGAACCCAGTGTATATTCTTTTCTCCAACTCGCAGAATTCGAATACAACTAAAAGCAGCCGTGTACTAAGCGGGCTGTCGATATGTGTCAAGATATGTCGTCATTAGCAAAATTGCTCACACCTTGAAGGACTAGATATGTCGTCATTAGAAACATTGTTTAGATCTTGATGGACTAGATATGTTGCATGAGCAAAATTGCTCACTTCTATGCACGAGACATATCATCATTTGCAAAATTATTCACACCTTGATGGACAGGATATGTAGTAATTAGAAAAATAGTTCAGATCTTGATGTACGAGGTATGGTGTGACTCACAGAATTGTTCACATCTTGATGACCGATATATGTTGTCTTAAGCAAAACTGTTCACATCTTGATGCACGAGATATGTCGTCAGTAGCAAAACTGTTCAGATATTGATGGACGAGATATCTCGTCATTAGCAAAATTGCTCACACCTTGATGGACTAGATATGTCGTCATTAGAAACATTGTTTAGATCTTGATGGACTAGATATGTTGCATGAGCAAAAATTTTCACTTCTATGCACAAGATATATCGTCATTTGCAAAATTATTCACACCTTGATGGACTGGATATGTAGTAATTAGAAAAATTGTTCAGATCTTGATGTACGAGGCATGGTGTGACTCACAGAATTGTTCACATCTTGATGACCGATATATGTTGTCTTAAGCAAAACTGTTCATATCTTGATGGACTGGATATGTAGTAATTAGAAAAATTGTTCACATCTTGATGAACTGGATATGTGGTAATTAGAAAAATTGTTCAGATCTTGATGTACGAGGTATGGTGTGACTCATAGAATTGTTCACATCTTGATGACCGATATATGTTGTCATAAGCAAATCTGTTCACATCTTGATGACCGATATATGTCGTCATTAACAAAATTCTTCACACCTTGATGCACGAGATATGTCGTCATTAGCAAAATTCTTCACAGTTAAATGGACGAGATATGTCGTCATTAGCAAAATTTTTCAGGTGCTGATGGATAGATATCTGGTTGAAACCACTTGGAGAGAGTTAGAGGACAAACGGGGTAAAGTGATCCGATCTCCTCCGCGAGTATAATTCAAATAGAGCATCGTAAAATTCCAAGACAAAAGCAATAAAAACAAAGAACCGAGAGTATGACAAAAATACAAGAGGGCACTCAAATATTATAACAACATCGGCACCTGCTAGCGAGAGAACCGCTCCCAAAGTTTCCGCATTTGTTTGATGCACGCACATTCTCCATACAGTTAAACTTCCGGAAAAACAATAGCGTGACATGGCTTCTTGGGATTCGAATGTTGGAGAGCATCTCTTTCACCGATGGGTTTTGGGGGTGCGAAGTGAGCCTAATATTCCTGAACGGAAAGGGAACGAAGGAACAAATAATAATAACAAAAAATAATAGTAATCTCCTCAAGTTCCATCATCCAAAAAATGGAAGGAGCCATTTTCCTCTCCATAGACTCCAGAACATTCGCGCGTCCAGATATCGTTTTCAGAATGGGGTGGAACGTTCTCGCGAACGAAGTCGCAGTTTATATTTTCACATCGTTTGGTTTTGATTCGATGGTTACTTCTCTACAAATCTGCCAGGTTTGCTGAACGCCTGGAGATTGGTGAATAGGGGATTCTAAAATATCCTATCGATTTTTACGAAATTTTTCAAAAAATTCAGGTAAATTTGATTTGCAATATGACACCCAAAAATTGAATTTATGAGAAACTAAAAATATGGCTCTTAAAAGCAAAATCTTGGAATGGTATATCGTCAGCTTAGAGGAGAAGCTCATTAACTGACATTTTTTCGGATACACTGAATGCTTATTTCCACAATGGTGTAATAAGTTTTAAATTATGAATAAAACTATAAAAAAGTTAGACATTTTTACTTCTTGACCTAAAAACTAATTTATTTTTTAAACAACAATTAATCTTTTTATACAAATAAATTTTTTCTTGACTTTTTGTCGACTTGGATTAGAAACTCTTTGATTGAAGAATAAATGTTCACCTGTAACTATTTATAACTATATTTAATATAAATTTTATAAATGTAATGGTGAATCACAATTCTACTCTTGGAATTTCAGTTAGAATAGTCCAATATTCTGTTAGAATTATCTAGAACTAACTGAAAAACCCGTGTTGCTCGGGTTTGAAATATGACCGCGACATTTTCCTGTGTTAACGCAAATACACAAACCCTGTAGAACGGGTTTCCTTGTCCATGTTCATTTATTGCAGGAAAACAAACTGTAGATTTTAAAATTGGGGCTTCGAAGGGCATTTTTAGGACTACCTGTGTGCCAATTTTTCATGGCTTCAGATTGGACAGGAAAAAATACAGAATATATATATATATATATATATACAGAGAGAGAATTTATATTTGGTGTTCTTGCTAACTATATATGCCTCCACTCTCAAATTCGCAAAAACCTTTTTTGGTTTACATGTTTTTAACTTGTATATATTTTGATTTATTTACAGACATCTGGATATTTGCAACGTGTGACCATGACGAATATCTGTCTTCGAAAATATAAGTTTTTTTTTTGTTTTATTGGTGTACAACAAGTATACGCGTATTTGCATTTCCTCACCAAATAGTTTTGAAGATATATCTCGTTCATCAAGATCTGACAAATTTTGCTAATGACGAGATATCTCGTCATCATGATCTTGCCAGTTTTTGTTGACCATATCAAGATTTGATCAGTTTTCTTCTAATGACGAGATAACTCGTCCATCAAGATCGGGTTAGATTTGTCAACACCCCGAAAAATACCTCGTCGAGACATCCACCAGGAGGGTTAAGAGTAAAATTTAAAGTACAAAAAATTATTGTTTCAATTGGAAGAAATGAAATAAATTAATTTGCTCAAAGCAAATTTGTTTCGTTTCAAATCAGCACACTTTATTTAGTCACACGCATATTTCCGTTTTGAAGTTTTTAGTCTTCACTGCATGACATCTAACAGTTTTGACTATCTAAATCAATGGTTCCCAAACTTAATATGTCCATGGACCCCTTCTTATAGCAAAAACCTGACAAAGAACCCCCAAGTAAAATAACTCTACATAACTGCATAATAGAAAAATCACAAATTTTATTTTCAGATCTTGAATGGTATTATTTATTGAAATATAAATTATATATATTTTTTACTGTAGAATTTATTAAAATAAGTACTTATTGAAAGTAGTTGTATTTACTAAAATACTACTACTATTATAATATATGGTAGTAGTAAAAATAAATAGCAGTAGTAGTAGTATTTTAGTAAATACTACTACTTCTATATATTTACTAAAATACTACACTATCTACCAATAAGTATTTGGACATCTGTGATAGAAAAGAAAAACAAAATTTATTCATATTCACTAGTTGGCAGAGCCTACACGAGAGGCAATTACAGCCTCTACCCTCCGGGGCATGCTTTACACAAGTAATTGTATGACGGCTAGTGGTATTTTCTTCCACCCGGCTTGGAGAAGATATGTAAGTTCCTTTACCGATTTTGGACGGTTGTTGCACCCCTTAATTCGGCGATCCAACTCGTCCCTGGAGGGCTCGATAGAGTTTAGGTCTGGGCTTTGGGCAGGCCAGTCCATTTGGTTAAACCCATCGTCACCATAGCAATCCATGATAGACCTCGCAACATGACAGCTGGCTTTGTCGTCCTGGAAGTAACATGGGTCCAACTCAGTAAAACTGCCACAACGTAGGAAGCACACTGTCATCCAAAATAGCGCAGTAGACCTCGGCGTTGAGCTTACCATGAATTTGGACTAAGGGTCCCAGTCCATACCAGGAGAAACACCCCCAAACCATAATTCCACCTCCACCGAACTTTACTGTGGGCACAATACATTCTGGCAGAAGGCGTTCTTCAGGCGGACGCCAGACTTAGACCCTGCCATCCGAACGGTAAAGGGAGAACCTTGATTAGTCGCTTCAGAGAACCCGTTTCCACTGATCTACGGTCCACTTTCGACGTGCTTTGCACCACATTAATCGAGCAACGCGGTTGGACTTTGTGATCAAAGGGCAGCAAAAACACGACCATGAAAACCAAGCAGATGTGCTTCCTTACGGAGGTTAATCATCGAAACAACACTCATGGATGTCTATTGAAATTCCTGGAGTATGTGGGCCATCGGTTGGTTGCGGTTCTTCCGAATTTCTCTGGGCGTCACCCGTCGGTCTCTATCTCCCAGTTTCGTGGGTCTGCCTACTCGAGACACTTTCCGACAATCACCGCTCACCTTCCACTTCTGAAACCCATAGGCCACTGTCGATTTTGGGCAGTTCAGCTCTCAAGATATATCCCTTAAGGATCGGCAATTTCTATGATATGCCCGACGATTACACCTTTCTCGAAATCAGATAACTGCACTTCGTGGCATCTTGCATGCGACTCATGCCAAAGTTGCTTCCTACAGCTATATTTTACGGCGGTGGGAGTGACGTATATCAGGACGTCATTTGCATGGGTGTCCAAATACTTATTGGTAGATAGTGTAGTAAGTACTATTTATTGAAATAATAACTTTCTCTCTATATTAAAAAAAAGTTACCGCCGCCGCCGCCGCCGAAGAATTGAAATTTTTGTTGTTTAGCTCCATTCTTAGACGGTTTCCCGAGAAAGTACTGATCGGAAAAATATGAAATTAACATGCTTTGTTCTTCATCGTATTCCCTGGATAATTATTAAGATTTTTTTCCGATGCGGCTATTAGTTTAGGTTTTATTAAGTGTTAAAGTTGAAGAAGTGAAATTTCTTCCGCGAGTGAGCAAAACATATTCAAAATTTCAGTCTTTAGTCGTGAGTTTTTTTTTAAGAGTACCTCTCAACGTAAATTTTTGCAGCTCGTCGAGTTTTTTTTTAAATTAAAATTTGGTTCTTGATAATATTTTTTTGAAATTCAGGAAAAATCGGGACATTTTTGTTACTTTTTTTAAAACTGCCATATCTATATCTAATTACTATTAATTTTTAATTTTTAAAATATAGCAGTATACCTCAGAATATACTCTTTCTTACGGTACTATTATTTTTGAAATCGGTTAATAATTAAATTGGATGCGATCAAAAGTTCGTCATACAAAATTCGGAATCTTTGGATATTTTCACTACTTATTGTTAAAACCGTTTTGTCTACGGCAAAAGCCATTATTTTTTAAATTTGAAAACATCACTGAATACATTACATTACACTCTTTCTTATGGTACAATTATTTTTCAAATTGGTTAATAAATAAAATCGATGCAAATAAAAGTGGGTCATACAATTTTCGGAACTTTCAGATCGTAACTTCCGATACAAAACTAAAATGGTCATATCTGTATAGTATTACTGTTAATTTTTAATTTTAAAAATATTGCAGTATACCTCACAATGTACTCTTTCTTACGGTACAATTATTTTTAAAATTGGTTCATAAATAAATTCGATGCAATCAAAAGTTGGTGACACAAATTTCGTATTTTTCAGTTCGCATAGCTGGTTCCGCAAACAGCAGTGGGTTACACTTTTGACTATCGGGTTTGCCAGATATCAAATTTATCGTAGCAACAATTGCCATAAAAACGATTTCTTTTTATTTGGCGAGGAAAAAGGCTCGCTTTTTTCCCTCTGTTCTCAAGACAGTTTACCGACAAAGTACAATCGTAAAGTTTTGATATTAACACTGTTTACTTAAAATTGTACAGGGAACAAGATACAGAAGATTTTTACTGATGCGGCTATTAGTTTAGGGTGCATTAAGTGTTAAAGCAAAAAAAAGTGAAATCAATTGCGAAAGAAGTATTGGTTTGAGAAAGCAAACCAAACGGGATTGCGTAGCAATCCCCGGGGTCGGCGAGCGTAAGCGAGCAGGGCGCGAAGCCCTCGCTGTGACGTCATGTACCGGAAAGTGAAATCAGCATAATACGAATTATTCAGATAGTTTCACTCTGTGAAAGGAATGTTGGTTTGCGAAGCAAACCAAATGACATCTGTGAAAGGAGTGTTGGTTTACGAAGCAAACCAAATGGGATTGCGCAGCAATCCCCGGGGGTTGGCGAGCGTAAGCGAGCAGGGGGCGGAGCCCCCTAGTTATTTTAAAATTCAAAACGTATTTTTTAGAAATGAGAGTGAGATTATTTATGTTAGACTCTTTGTGAGTAACATTCGTAAGTGGTCACGAGCACTAATTTCCTGTCGGTTTCTTTTTATCGTGATGAAGCTCATAGCTGCACTAAATCCACGTTCTACTAAATAGGAAGACAGTAAAGCAATTAACAGCTTCTGTACATTGACCCATAATGCAGGATATAAAAGTATCTGTTTTGTAACCAGGATTTGTGGTATGGCAAAAGGGTGCAACACCCAATCGGGGCTAACTATGTGAAAAATGTCTTCAAATCTTAGGCTGATATCAGAATAAAGAACCGCTAAGTGTTGACACGTCGTTTTTGCAATTTTGAAAGATTTGGAAACTGAGAGCATTCTTCTCTCCCCAAGTTGTATAGAAAACTTTTGTAACAAACGCAGATATTATACTTTTAATTTTGATTAAATTTAATTGATCGCCTTGTAGCTTCAAATTGGTTTCGTTAAATTTGGCAAATAAGTGAGTAATACAAGCTATGTCCTTTTTTGAATTAATTAAATTGAGTTTCAAATCATTTTCTTTACTCCCAAGGAATTCCAAAACTGAATCAAAGAGTGCATAAAATCTATCCAAGCATGCACTTTTGGATAACCAACGAACTTCCTTGCTAAGTAGTAAACTATTATAATCTTCATTATTTTCCAAGCAAAGTTAGGCAAATAATCTCTCATTTAAGGCGTTCCTTTGATTTTATTAACTCCTATAATGAAATAATCTAGTGAGCCATGAAAGCGTTCACTCAGATTTTTGGCGACTAATCGTTGTCGATGAATGACACAATGTACAGATAATACATTCGTATAGCTTGTTTTAAGTATGCCAGAAAGCCTCAGTGTCGTCCTACCATTGCCGGAGCACTGTCATTAGCAACGGAGAGGATATTACTCAAGGATACAGCTTTTAAATAGAAAAATCTTAATAATTCATTAAATATTATTTCACCTTTCGTATCAGTTTCAAAACATTTAATAAAGAACAATATTCTTGGAATTTTTTTCTTTTACAAATCTCACAAAAGCTAAAAGTTAAGCTTCGTTCCCTGGCAAAGTTTCCACGTCAAGCTGTAGTATAGAGAATTCAGATGTTTTTAAGTAATTACATAAAGAATGTTCTACGCACTGAGTCATTTCGTCAATTCTTCTTTGCATTGATAATACTCAGCGAAATTCTTATAATATCGAAAGCTGGTTTATGCAGCACGGTGCGTATTACTTCAATTACAGCTGATGTAATACGTTCTTCACCAATGGTGTCTGGCTTTCGGACTTTGCAATCAGTAAAGAAATGTTATAAGAAGCACGCAGTCCATCGTCGTCTCGCACAGATGTTGTTGCTAAGAGTTGTCGCAATGACGGTGTTTTCAAATGTTTTTATTTGGCTGTTATAAAAAAGTTAAATCTTTATCTTTTTTTGTCGCTATGGACTTTTTGTCAAATGTTACTTAAGCTTAGAAAGTTTCATTCATTCGGTTAACAGTTTTATTGCATAGAAGGCACATAGGTAAAGTACTATTTCCTGAAAACGGAATGAAGCCACATTTTAAATATTCAACACTATATTATCAGTATTTTCTCATCGTCTTACATCATACATACTGTTATCATTAAAAAAGACACAAATTTTAGAAATTAGAAAATAAAACAAATCAGTTCTTTTTTCAGAACGTAAAAATCGCTACCAATTTATTTATTGTTATTTATTTTAACTTTCATAATAATGAAAATGGGTCACAATTATTTTACTTATATTAAACCTTTCGCGGACCCCCCGACGTTGTCCATGCACTCCCAAATTAATTTTAATTTGTCACAGACCTCCTCAGAGGTTTCACTGACCCCTGGGGTTCCGTAGGGACCACTTAGTGAACCACTGATCTAGAGAAATTGAACCTTGTTTGGGAATTCATTCAACCAGTAGATGAGACGATTTAGTTTACGAATTGTGAGGGAAAAGCAATATAATGATAACCGGGAAATCTCGTGATTTTCCGGGTCGGTTGGCATAGTAACGGATGAGCAAAGGGAGGGTTTCGAGTTAGAATCCAATCAAAGACAGTCGAAGACAAGGGGGCTGTTGCACGTTAAATCGTGGCCTCAAATGTTCTCCTCGCGTTGTCGTGGAGTGGAAGTTTGGAGAATGGGGTGCAAGCTGAGGTGTTTCCTCGTCATCTGACCAATAGCTCGTAGTGTTAATTCAGTGTCAGTTTTGGAACCTATTTCATCCTGCTCTGCTTGAAAATAGTTTTTCAGTGACCCTTCACTACTTTTAACTCTCCAAGTGGTTTCGAAGAGATATCTCGTATATTTTGATCTGACTAATTTTACTAATGGTTGGATACTTCGTCATCAAGATATTGAGGGGATTTTTTACGATTACGGGATCAGGGTCTGGTCAGTTTGGTGGACATTTAGTTTCACCGAAATAGCAAATGACGACTTTTTTTAAAAATCTTGTTTCAGTTTTTAGCCTTCAGGGGCACATTGTCTCTTTTTTCATAGTGAATTATGTCTCTTGCGCCAAATAACCAACCATCTTTATTAGTAATTTTTTGATAATTTTCACGTTTGACTACAAACATAAAAATAGTTATAGAATACTTTCAGGACTCAAATTAAAACGATTCGATATTTTAGGACTCACAGTATCAGCAATTCTGAGTATTTAAAAGAATCAGAAGTGGTTGAAAGCGCTGTTTTGTTGAAACAAATATTTTACATTCTCAGTCTTTTTCTTCACTACTAATAATTTCCCCAATTTTTGTGTGCTCTGTATTAACAGAATATACTCGCGTCGAGTCAAGTTAACGACCCTACTTTTTTGTTGTTCTAATGTCGCTTCATTCGAGCAATGGAATGATTTTAATGTTTTTCAGACGATCTCAGGACATTTGTTTTTGTCCAAAAAGTGTTCTTAATTTTTCTCGCCTGCGTCTTTCTGAGAGTTCTTTTTGTCCTTTGATTCCAGTAGTAGATTATTTATGTGATGGAAAAGAAGGGAGAAGATTCTGGAGGGGGGAAGACTACCTCATCCGTGAAAACTTTCATCCACGCGTCGCAGAACCCTCCCCCCCCCTTCCCGACGAAGATCGTTTGTGTCACTTCCGAGTTCATACCACGCAAGAAAATTTAATCATTTTTTTCAACTTCTCACGTCTTTATTTTCTGTTTTAACGCCTTCTTTTCCGAAGAAGATGAACCCCAAAAAGTAATAACGCAAAAGAAGAGAATTTTTCCCCGGAAAAAATAATAAAAACCTGAGGGGAGGGGAATGATTATGAAACAAAAGCGGGAGAAAAGAAATTTAAATCTTTTGCCCCTTTTTTGTCTTCTTTTTGTTATTTTTACTCCCTTTTTGCTCAAACATTCGGAGCAGGAGGAGAGGTTCCGCTAAACTCGCACGGAGTCATCATCATCATCGCGAGAAGAATTAGCGAATCGAAATCGGCGGAGAGGCGTCATTTGTAAAGGAAGGAACGGTTTTTGCAAATGACAGTTAACAACTCGCATGGTCGTTTGCCTTTACGACTTTCCGCACTCTACCTCCCCTTCGATTCCTGTCGTCAACTTCCTCCACCCTCAGCACCCTTTTTTGCGTTCCTTCTTGCCCCTTCTATCTTTTGCTCAAGTAGTGGTTGATGACTTTGCCTTGGAGTGAAGTGATCTATGACCAAATGACGCTAATCTCGTATCGGGATATCGACTTGTGAGTTGCATTATGGACTCCTCAAGAGGCTGCAAACGATAAAACTAAAAAAATAGAACACCAAGAGAGAAAAAATATTTTTTTACCACCAAAGGAGAGAGGATAGGGATTTTTTTTATCTCTGCTGATTATATATATATATATATATATATATATATATATATATATATATACAATTTTTTTTGTCCCTTCAACCCCAGTGTTATTCTTGTTCTCTGAAATGGAATGATTCTTTAAGCCTTTTTAAATGCTGTTCCATTCTTTGATTAAGTGGAATTAATTCATGTCCGCCATTTTTCAATCCATCACGGCTGTTTATTGTTCGATCGCTGATGACAGTGTCTTCATCAGAGAGTGTAATTATTTTAATACGCGATTACCGCATTCGGCAAACACTTTTTCGCAATGATGTAATTATCTTCTCGAAACTTTTCCTTCTTTCTGTCTTTAATAATTCGTCTTCCGTTTGTTTTAACAAACGATAAAGTTATAGTTGTGTGCATTTATTCCAATTAAGTATGGGAAGTATTTGAACATCGTTCGGTCTTTGATTAAGTGAAAATGTGTAAAATGTCTGCAATTTTGCAATTTTTGAAGCATTCAGCGAACATATTTTCTTAATGATGTAGTTGTAATTGTAATTATCTTGAATTTTTTTTTTATCTTTAATAATTTGTTTTCCGTCTATTTTAATAGACGATAAAGTTATAGTTGTGTGTATTTCTTGCAACTAAGTATGGGAAAAACTTGCACATCGTTCCTTCTTTTACTATGTGTAAAATGTCCACCATTTTACAATTTTTGAAGCATTCAGCGAATATTTTATTCAATGATGTAATTATCTTCTTGAAATATTTTCTTCTTTCTGTCTAATGAATTGTTTTCTTTTTATTTTAACAAATGTTAAATCTATGGTTGTGTGTATTTACTCCAATAAAGTATTGGAAAGTATTTGGAAACATCATTCGATCTTTGGTTAAATAAAAATGTGTAAAATGTCCTCCATTTTGCATTTTTTGCCACATTCTGTGAAAAAATATTTCATAATTAAGTATGTATATTCATTCCAATCAACGGGAAAAGTATAGTATTTAACTAGTTACCACCTTCCCAGCCTAAGCCATTCGTGGGGTAAGTATAGTATAATCGTGTTCTTTGAATATAGTTAATTGTTTTATATAATGGAAATATTTAAGATATCCGCCATTTTGCAATGTTCAGCGCATTCAGCAAAAAAGTTTTCGCAATGATGTAATCGTCCTCGGATTTTTCTTTATTTCTGTCTAATTATATTATAAGTAATTTTTCTTCCTTATATTTTAACAAATGCTGAAGTTATAATTAAGTACTTGTTCCAATTAATGCTGAGTATGTAGTTTTTACTATCTTTAGCTCTTAGATGAAAAAGCAACATGTGAAAAGTTAGCAATTTTTCAATTAATACTTAAAGGTAGACCGTTCCCCATATAATCATGATTGATTTTTATGGAATGTTCCGGCCTAACACTGGTTCAAGTTTACAAACGTTTGCTGATTAGATAGTCGTCTATCTGAGTATCCTTCTCGATTTAATTTTACAGCAGCTCCACTTCCTTGAGTAACCCCATGTACAAGGTGCGTGCCACATATCTCGGCATTCGTGAAATCATGCTATGTCTGAAATTACTCGAATTCCGAGAAATTTATTGCTGTTTATTTAACCATCTGAGCATAAAGAAATTTTCGACTAGTGTAATTTTTATATCCCACAACATATCGCACCCCATCAAAAAAAGTGATATCAAATCAAAAAATAAAAATTTTGAGGTTACGTCATTGAAAAATATGTATGAGGTGCCCCAGCGTGTTATATTACTATTCTATAAAATATAATAGATTTTAAAGACATGAATACTTACCTGAAAATTAAAAGAAGCTTTTACTAGTTCAATATAAGTTTTATAGTATTCTTTTAATGTTAATTTTTTCTCAAATGTTGCAATTTTGAGTTGATCACTTTTCTTGCCGGGACGCGATATATAATCAATAACAAACCATATCTACTGATTGAAGCAGTCATTGGAAACCGTTACTGGTCAAAAAGATTTGAACTAGAAGACTGGTTAGAAATCATGCAGGGAAGACAACAAACCTTTAGACTGCTTTTATCTGCCGGGTGGACACGAACATTCATCGATGGATATGTTCCACGAGAAAGAAGAGGATTTTCCATTCATTAAACATCTGACTGGACCGCGTGAAAAGCAGAAAACTTTGTTGATTTCACCATTTATGCTGCCATTCTATTGAAATGCGTTCACACTATCACACGATGTTATATCGCCAAACCTGGCGATAAAGTGCCAAATCGGACAGTCAATTTACCACAGAGCGGTCATGTGACTGCTAGTTGACACGATGCTCACACTTTTTGTGCAGCTCCAAGCAATAGCATTAGTCTTCTTTTTTTCACATGTATGTGTTCGGCACCGAATAATAAATTAGAACCAGAATTCGTGTCAAAGGCGTTTTGTTTACGCTTCAACTTATCACTTAATTTGAAGAATAGATTTGTTCAAAACCACGTGATTCGATTGCCTACTCGTGAGAGCCAGACTACGCAAAATTAGATCCTGGCTACGCTTCTTTGAAGAGCGTTCCAGGAAAACAGAAAGGGTTAGCTAATTTGTGACCATCCACGGAATTCTTCACAGATTGTAAGAAATCGCTCTTTGAGCAGAGAACAGATAAACACCCGTTTCGCTTTTCGAAGACTATTCACTTTGTACTGTTCTTTTAAAAGTTCTTTCCAAAGTGCAAAAATAAACATGAAGCTGCGATTAAAGGAAAGGATATCAAAGCGTCCGTAACAAATTTACGACAGTGAGATTCCAACACGATCTTTGCTCTGTCTCACTTCACCTACCTCTGAACAATCACATCGCAACAAAGTAACTCTTTAAAAATGACCGTAGTCTTAAATTCCGGCGTTAAACGTGGCTCCTCCTACCTTTTCTGCAAACGATTTTTTTATATCTCCTTTTACAGACGAGGATATATTTCAAGTGTGTTTCGCTACGCTCGGAAAATAGCCCGCAAACGACCCTAACACCAACAACAAAAGAGACGTTTTGCCGAGTTCCGAAGGGGGGTAAAACGTCCGCCTACTGCTGCCACGGCAGTAAAGCTTTTTGTGAAATAATGAAGACATAAAAATCACCTCTTGTGCCCTTCCCCTTCACACCTTTTAAAGATTTCGCTTGTGTTGGAAGTCCTTCGCAGCGGGATCCTAAAACACGAAATTTCGGCGTATTTCTTTTCCGCCATTTTGCTTTTTATTATTATTTTCAAATTCTTTTTTCACGAGCGCGCAGACGATCTATCTTGGAGCAGAATAGAACCCCGTATTTTTTGTTGTTATTATTCTCCTAGTAGACGCTACGCAGTCGAACCATTTATCAAGGAACGTGCGAGAAGTTTACAGCGGTCGACTTCAGAGGGCGCCGCGTACCGACTTCGTTGAGTTATGACTGTGGATCTCTAATCTGGACACAAAGGCTGACTAAGAATTTATTTGGAGGATTAGGAAAGTGTAAATGGCAGCGCTGTGAAATGAAAGAGCGACTCTGTGTTAGTGAGTACGCAACAGTCTTTTCATCATTTATTTGCGGGTTTTATTGTTTTCGAATTGCTGAGATGACTTGTTTTGAGACATATTTCTGAAAGGAATTGCGCAATCTACAAGTCTCGATTTTTTGTATCGTATGTCTGTATCCAGCCTATTGGCCATCAATCGACGAGAAGTTCTATAGAGTCCCTGAAGTGAAAAAATAAGGTTAAATGCACTACATAAAATACAATTCTATTGTCAGGAATTTTAGGGTATTCCTTGAGGTCGTCTCAGATTCGCAAAAGGAACAACTAGTTGATTTCACTACTCCAATATGGTGTGACTTTGTAGGTAGTCATGTCCGGTAAGAATTCGAAATAAAACAACTACAGCTCTGGGCAAGGAACCTGGGATACAAGCTTTAATCCACAGTAAAACATTCCAGTTCTTTCCTGTAGACATCTATTTGTAGATTGAGAGTCTGTAGATGAGCAAATGATGTAGAGATGATTTAGGTTGGGGGCAACTGTGCTCTAGTCACGATCAATTGGTCCACCTGTACATTGGTATACCACAGTGACTGGGAATCCACAGTAGGGCAACATTTTTTTTATTAAACTTACCTTCATAAGATATACTAGCACGCCAGCACGGCGTTTCACGTGACAGTTCTTTTCGTTTCAACAATATTCGGACTACCTGAGGTATCGATCGGGTGTAAAATTTTCCGCAGATTTTAAATCTGTTGAAATGTTCACGATTTATCTTTAACGATCGCGAAGTTAGAAACTTGGATTACAGAATAAAAACGTTTTAAAAATAACACCAGTCGAAAAATGTTATTTGTTTTGTTTCGCTTCGCTGGAATCATTTGTGCTCCGGAATGAAATGAAAAAAAAATTGAGAATCTGTGCTATCTTCACACTGTTGCCATTCTAAAGAAAACAAATAATAAATAAATGCCAATGAATAAATTGCAAAATATTCTAGATAAAATTTTAAAATTCGTGCTTCGCACAAATTTTGCATAAAATTAGCCTACCTGTGTGCCATATTTCTTTACAGTAAGTCTTATAGATTCGTCTTGACATCGCACGCACATAGACACTTCCATTTATAATAGTAGAAACGATTCGTCAATTGTAAGTTCTTTGCGGGATACTTACGTATGTTTTTATTTAGCATTTTCAGATTATCTTTTATTTTTTTATCTTAGGAACTAGTATAGGTTCATGGATCACAGTGCCTCAGATGATTCAGATGGCATTGTACAACGGTTTAATTGCATATATCGCTGTAAATACACTTATTAATGTTACGCTGTAAATAAAGCTTATATAATTAAGATACCCCACGGTGAAGCGTCGCTCTCTGGCAGCGTATATAAAAAAGAACCAAACACAGCGTTGTGATAAATCCTGAGGACAACACTTAATAATTTTGAACCACAGTCAGATGACGGGGTCAACACCTGAGCTGGCACCCCCATTCTTCAAACTTCCACACCTCACCCATGGTTCAAAATTACGTGTTGTTGTCCTCGGATTTTTCCCTTCGGGGGTTGACAGTCGCCTACAGCCAGTTGTGTCGCTCCAGTGCGACGTTAATTAAAATACCTATCCATACCACGCCAATGTGAGGATATTGAAGGTTACGACAGATTTAACGGGTACCAGTTGTCACGTACCCTATGGTCGTTGGTAGGATTGTGATATATCAGTTTTAACACCCAATTTCATATTTCTATGCAAATTTAAACTAAGATACAAAATTTAAGCCATTTGACTGTCGTTTTGGTTTGAGTGTGGTATATTTTAAATTAGTTTGGAGCTTTTAATGTTAAATTAAGTTTCCCAGCATTGTTTTCAAAATTTCTCAGTCTGATTTAGCTGATATTTTTAGTGTTACGATTACAAAACTCAAACAAAATATGTGTGATGCTTTGATAACACACCTTTTAATACAATATTTATTAAGAAATTATTATTAAAAATTATATATGAGATAGAGAGAAGAGAGAGTAGCAACCTTGTTACATTTTGTTTGAAATATGTTCGGAAGGATATTTTACATGAGTGCAAAGAATATTTTCCAATCCCGAACCCCGAAACCTCGAATCGTTGTTCGAGCTAACTGACCCTTGCAAAGAAAAGTAAAAATAACCCACTCCCAGTGATGGGACTACCAGTCGAAACGAAGGACTTGTCTTTTCCCAAATTGGAAATGCTCAATTCTGTCCCCAAAATAAAAATTTATATCAAAAGTTAATCACAGGTTCAAGTTTCAAGTCATTTGATCCAGTCGTTCCTGGATTAGGAGTATGGAAAGTTTAGAACTATTATTAAATTAGTCATTATAATTTTATTCATATAATCGGCTTTGAACAGAAATTCATTGATTGAGAAAGAATATTTTACTGCCCCACTGTTTAAAGACCAACTATAAGTTTTTAGCTAAAAAAAACAAAAACCTGTAAGTATTTTGATAGTGCTTTTTATCTTTTAAACATTACAATAGCAGAATGTATTTCTAAACATCATAAAAATAAGCATTTAGTTTTTTCGAAAAAATGTCAGTTAATGATTTCGGCTCTAAGCTAACGAAACGTTTACAATCCAATATAAATGGCGCGCAGACGATAAATAGCAAACTGTGTAGACCACAGAGAAGTAAAAGACAGAGAATTCATTACCATAGGAAGCAATGGACTTCTAAAGAACATTGGAAATCGCATAGACGCTGGCGCCCTCGGTGGGGGTCACTTGACACTACTATAGAGTCGCATCTAGGTCTTGCATAACAACCGAACAAGGTTTCCTTAACAACTATCTCATGCTGTTTTGTTCTACTTGAAACCCCATTTGCATTTTTGATTAAAAGTTAAATTTTTTTTAAATATAAATGCTTTAAAGAAGCAGTTTTTTAATGTCTTCTGAATTTAAAAAGAACTTTAATTTATGAATTATGAAATCTTACTAATGTATGAACTTGTTTCTTTAATTTTAATTTATTCTTTTATGGGAATATATCCTTTTAAAAATATGAAAATATTCAAAAACAAGCCCATTTTGGATTTTTTATTTGGAAATTTGTTGATCTCTGTTGATATAATCTAAAAAATTATTTGACCGAAAAAGTACACAATAACATTTTTTTTTATTTACAAAATCAGCACATCACACATTTTTGAACAAATTATAAATTTGAAAAAGGAATAGAAAGACGGTATTTATGTCTGAAACATGGGAAAGGTATAGTACAGAACAAACAATCATTGTATTTTCACAGAACTGTCCATAAAAGCATATGGAATCAAACTTTTAAAATTCATTTTCTTTTCTCTGTTTTCACAGTGAAAAAGTTTTCTGCAGTATCACTTAAAAGCATTCCAATTTTGAACAAAAATCTTTATAAATGTTGACATAAAACCGGTTATAATTCAGAAAAGGGTCAATTTTAATTGCACAAAAACAGAATGTAAATAATAAAATCAACAAATACACAAAACGCAATATAATAAATAGAGCACAATTATACAGAATTCTGAATACCACATTCCTTGTAAATTTATGAACGATTGATTTTGATTAAATTAAAAATGCACAAACTAACACTGAAAGATTGTTAAAAATTTATTATCTTGGACGAATAGTCTTAATCTCTGTGATTATTAACACTAAATAGAACGATTTCATTTTTTCTTCCTTCAATTGGGATTTAAAATAAAAGAGTAATTAATTTGACTGGATTGTAAAACGATTTTTAAAAGGGCACATAATTCACATTAGTGGTTAAAATATATTACGTTATGAGTATATTTTATGAAAAACAAAAGCAATTTATCTTTCAGCATCAGTGGGAAATTTGAACAACGACTTTTCTGTTGATGGATAAAACAGTTTTAAAATATTATTTAAATGTATGCAAAGAATCTCCAGCTCTTCAAAAAGTCTGCCGATTAGAAAATGCATAATGCTCTGAATGAAACAAGTCAAACTCCGCCCTCAATTAGGGACAGGGACCCCCACCGAGGGCGCTATAAGTCATGCCTTCAGTGAACACAATGTCTTTTATTACTCTGTGGTGTAGACAATAAATATCAGAAAGAGTTCCAGGTTCAAAACTTAAAGAAGTCAAACGATACAGAGCTACGTTCCCAGCAAACCCCCAGAATATCGATTATTCCTATTCAACTTCTGTTATGCTCTTCCTATGTTTCTCACTCCTTCAAATAAATCTTAATAACTTTATTCTTTCAAAATAATGTTATCTCTCTGATACTTTTTTGATATTAGTATTAAAGAACCAAACAAAATTTTTGTAATCTAACATAACTTTTATATACACTATTTATAAAAAATTCGTATTCGAAAAAAATTTGGTCAGAAACATGATACATTTCGTTGGACATTCGTTCTCTCTCTCTTATAAGGCTATGAAATGAATTGCATCGGATCCAAAACTAACTAAGCAAAAATCTGTAATATTTTTATAACATAATTTTTGTATACATTATTTATAAAGAAATTCGTATTAAAGAATATATATGAACAGCAACATTTATACATTTGTTGTACATCAGTTCTCTATCTTTTCAAAGACTATGCAAAGCTTTGTATTCAAACCTCCAAAACCGTGATCAGAGCAGCCGGCCCTTACAAAGAAAAATAGACATAATCCACCTTCAAGAATGAGGCTCTAAAGTCGAAACGGACATCTTCCCTACTAATTGGAAACACCCGATTCTGACACTAAATTAAAAATTCTTAGAACAAATTATTATCAGATTGCAAGTTTCAAGTTATTTGGTACAACTGTTCGTGCAGGAAGAGAGTCAATTAGGTTTCTGAATGTGTTCACTGGGATGTTGAGCCATGCCGACTCCAGTGCCTTGACCAGCTGCGCTAGATTACGTGGTTGAGGATCCATGGCGCGAACAACCCGATCGAGGTGGTTCCACATATTCTCGATTGGGTTTAAATCCGATGAGTTTGATAGCCAGGGGAGTACGGTAAACTGATCATGGTGCTCTTCGAACCACGCACATACACTGCGAGCTGTATGACACCTCGCATTGTCTAGCTGGTAGATGCCATCATTCTGAGGAAAAATAATTCGCACGTAGGGGTGTGAATGGTCCTCAAGGACAGATGCGTACTTGTGCTGATCCATCGTGCCTTCCAAAATGATGAGTGCACCCTGTGAATGCCAGGAGAATATTCCCCAAACCATAATGCTCCCTCCTCCAGCCTGGATCCTTCCAGCAATTGTTGCAGGGTGTTTGCTTTCAGACGTTTCAGGCCGTATACGCCAACGTCCATCTGTCCGATGGAGCATAAAACGTGATTCATCGGAAAAAGCCACCTGTCGCCACTCTGTGGATGTCCAGTTGCGGTACTGGCGTGCAAATTCCAGCCTTCGTCGCCGATGAACAGCAGTCAGCATAGGTGCCTTAACCAGGCGTCTGCTGCGGAGGCCCATGCGCAGCGACGTTCGCGGTACCGTTGTTGAGGATACACTCTTGGTAGCCCCTTGGTTCATCTGGGTGGTCAGTTGCTCAACAGTTGCACGTCTATTCGCCCGAACGCGTCTCCGTACCCTTCGTTCGCCTCTGTCATCTATAGCCCGTGGTGCACCACATGTGCCACGCCGCTGATTTTGGATAGTGCCATTTTGCCATGCACGGTATACTTTTACCATGGCAGCACGCGAACAGTTCACAAAATTAGCCGTTTCCGAAATGCTTCCACCCTTGGCCCGAAAGACAATAATCATGCCCTTTTGGATGTCATATAAATCGCTACGTTTCTACATTACGCCAACGATTGAAATGCTTTCCGATGCCTTACGACATCCGTTATATACACTCCACTGCAATGTGCTGCCACCTGCCTTTTGTGATTGGTTATTTCGATATATATATCTATATAAATAAGAATGGAGTGTTTGTTTGTACATTCAATATTTTCGACGCATTTCAAGTTTTCTATCCGTTTTGGACCCTTCTGATGCCGAATCCGCCTTTTTCTCGTTTGGTGTCTGTCTGTCTGTCTGTCTGTCTGTCTGTCTGTAAGTTGTGCCCTATACACGTCCACGCGGTTTAAGATATTTTCATGGAAATTTGCATACAGAGAGTACTTATCTTGATTTAGTGAGTGGAATTGGTTGCGAAAGTCTGTCTGTCCGTCTTTCTGTTCTATGCTCGATTTTGTGTTTGTGTGTTTGTGTAAGCATCACATGAATTGTATTCCAGATATTTGATTGCATTGTATTTTATTTTATACATTATCTAATAATTTAGTGAATGCAATATTAAACATTTCGTTATTGTTATATTTAGACGAGTTTCATGCTAAAACACCTGAGTAAGTATACTTAAATCAACCATAATTTGGTAGTTTTGGAAAAATAGGAATGTCTATTGAATATTACGATTAATTCGATTGCTTTACCAGTACTGCTGAAAAAGTAATTATTCTTCAAAAAAATATTTTTTTTATGGAATTTCATTTCTGATACGTCATTTATTTCGAGTCTTATTTTTATTCTTTGCGCAAAGAAAACGATTTCCGAAAATTTGGGACAGACGATATTTTTCAATGAAACGAGAATGAACACAATCGCGCGAGCAGTGATATTTTTTCTGGTTCTTTCGCTCTGAATTAATTTCACATTTCTAAATTTTGTACACTTTTAGTTGTAAGTTGTGGCAACTGTGCGAGATCAAGAGATAAATTGAATCACAAATTAATATCTTTGGAACAATTTTTTACGACATCTTTTATTTTGTTTTACTTCGCTGTTTCCTGTTTTAAATATTTATTATTTTAATAAATGTGTTTTCCTTCTCATCACACCCAACAGCACCACAAAGTATTAGACTTGAAAATGTTAGGTAAGTCAGTATAAATTTTCAGTAAATTTTAAGTGTAGTTATGCCGTTATTTAAAGAATAATGCCGTTATTTAAAGAATAATGCCGTTATTTAAAGAATAATGCCGTTATTTAAAGAATAATGCCGTTATTTAAAGAATAATGTCGTTATTGAAATAATAATAATGTTTAAAAATCCAAACTAGAACTTTTTCCAACATTAAAAAATTCGTTGTAGTAATGACAGGAGAAGATTGCAAAATTTCACAATGTCGCATACCGGAGGCAAGAGTGCCACAGGTAAAAAAATATTGTTTTGTTGACTATGAGTGCGAGAGCACTCGCCGTAAATCGTAATTTTAATTAATTGAGTTGCACATGAAAACAACTTAAGAAAGGAAATTCCAAATCTTCCTATAAATCGTCTTTTATAGTAGTAACCTTAGTAACACCTTTCGTCTTTTTGAGCTTTGTAATACAGCAATTGTGCGATGTATGTGAAATGTATTACATGAATGGATATGCATGTGTAGGATTTGTGTCCAAAGTAAGTTGTAGAAAATATAAAGATGGCGAAAGGTGTTAAAATAAATTTTTACTCTACAAAAAACGTAAGTCATTATATATTTTGATTATCTCTTCAATCTAGAGTAAACGAATTCAAACCGAGTAAGGTCGGGTATTTTGCTAGTATATATATATATATATATTCCTTATAATTTTATTCGTATGTTAACAATCTAAAACGAGTGGCATGCAGACGACAATAAATATCAAAATAGACTATGAATAGATGAAAGAGTTCTGGGTTCAAAACTGATATTTGAATTTAATTACAGACGATATATTTTCATATGAATTAAACATTTTATTTTCTAGTCTTTCTAGTTTCATCATATAACTTTTTAGAATCTTCTTGTAGCCAATATTAAAACATCAAACCACTTTCAATATTGTATGTAATGTTGATTATTTTTTATTGATCATTCAAATTCCCCTTCTGTTATGCTTTACTGTATACCTCTCGTTGTTTCAAATAAACCAAAATTATTTCATACTTTCGAAATTTCAATTTTTTTCAATATTTTGAATGCATTAAAAAATTAAATAAAATGTCTATAATGTTTTTATAACATGAATGCACTATGCACAATTTTTTAAGAAATTCTTTTTTGAAAATATATGAGCAGTAACCTTGATACATTTATTGTCACATTAGTTCTCTCTTTTTCATAAGATTGCAAAGAATAACTTCGGATCCAAAACTAACCAATCAAAATATATATAATGTTCTATAAAATAACTTTTATTTTACCCTATTTCTTAAGAAATCTGTGTTAAAAATATATGAACTACAACCTTGATACGTTTTGTTGGACATTTGTTTTCACTTTTTCATAAGATTGCAAAGAATAACTTCGAATCCAAAACTAACTAAACAAAATATATATAATGTTTTTCTAACAACTTTCATACAGACAACTTATTAAAAAAATTTATTAAAAAATATGAACACCAACCTTGATACATTTTATTGGACATTCGTTCCCTCTTTTATAGGAATCTTCGAATAATAGTTTAAAATGTGGAAAACTAACCAAAGTATATGGAATGCCTTTATAAATTAACTTTTTTCGAAAAAATATGAACTGCAGCCTAGAAAGATATTGCTGGTCACTAGTTCTCTCTCTTTGTAAGACTGCGAAGAATAGTTCAAAACCAAACTAACCATGTATTTGGAATGTTTTTATGACTTAACTTTTATCTACACAACTTATTAAGAAATTCTTATTCGTAAAAAGATGAACTGCAACCTTGATACATTTTATTGAACATTAGTACTCTCTTTTTCATAAGATTGCAAAGAATAACTTCAGATCAAAAACTAATCAAACAAAATATATGTAATGTTTTACAACAACTTTTACATAAACTACTTATAAAAATTTGTATTTAAAAATATGAACACCAACCTTGATACATTTTATTGGACATTCGTTCCCTCTTTTATAGGAATTTTCGAATAATAGTTAAGAATATGAAAAACTAACTAAAGTATATATATATATATATATATGGAATACTTTTATAACTTAACTTTTTTCGAAAAAATATGAACTGCAGCATTGAAAGATTTTGTTGCTTACTAGTTCTCTATATAAAAGACTGTAAAGAATAGATTCGGATCCAAAACTAAGCAAACGAAACAAATAGAATTGTTTTTATAACATAATTTTTACGTACTCTATTTATTAAGCAATTCGCGCGTACTCGGTAAAATATCGACAGCAACCTTGAAACATTTTGTTTCCTTTCTCTCTCTATCTTTTATAAAACTACATAGACCGAAACCTCGATCAGAATTTCCGGCCCTCAGAAAGAAAAGTAAACATAACCCACTTTCAGTGATGGGGCTCTAAAGTCGAAAAGAAGCACTTATCTCCCTCCCTCCATCCCTCACTGTCCACTCCCGGGGAAAACTGACCGATTCCCTCTCTCCCGATGCCGCAACAACGGTCCACCTTTTGTTGGTCAATACCCGCGCGGCCGAATTTGGAAAATAACAGCCCTGTTTTTGTTGCCTTCTCCCTCCTCCTCCACCCCCTTAAAAGAGAGAGAGAGCGGGCACTCCAAAACAATGAACTAAAGCTCGCTCTGAATGTTGGAGAAATACTCGCTGTTCTGGGAGGGACGCAGGGTTGCCGGGCCAACTGGACGGCGGTCGAGGTTGGCGAGATTCAGACGGCATCGATCTTCACTCGCCGATGACCGATCCAAGGTCCATGTCTGGGATCGTTTCTGATTTCGAAGATTTGGGTGCGGACGATCCAACATGTCCCGAAATCAAATTGATGATATTGGTTCAAATTACACAGTGTTGTCCTTGGATCTTTCCTGGTTAAGGTGTTAGCCTCAAGATCGGAACCTCCTGGTTCGATTCCGGGTCAGTGCATGGATGTTTGTAAGCGTATGGTGTAGAGGCGACTGGTGCACATTAAATCTGTCGTGGCCGAAAGTCCTCACGTTGGGTTGGTGTGGAAGTTTGGAGAGTGGGGTGCCAGCTCAGGTGTTACCTCGTCATCTGACCGTGGTTCAAAATGACGCGGTGTTGCCCTCAGATCTTTCCCATAGGGGATCGATCCCGGACCGTCGTCAATAGCCCGTTGTGTTGCTCCAGTAAGACGTTAATTAAAATAACTACTTACCTAGTTGAAGATAAAAATTATTAAATTGAATCGAATTTAAGATTTTAAATAAGTGATGGGTGGTCGATCAAGTTTGATGCCAATAGTGGTTTGATGACCAGGATCGCTTGTGATTGGTAGGATTTGGGTTGGTAGATATTTGAATTAACGTCGCACTGGAGCAACTGATCGGGCTATTGTTGACAGTCTGGGGCCAAACTCGAAGGGAGAGTTTCGAGGACAATGCCTTCTGAACCACGGCCAGATGACGGGAGCAACAACTAAGCTGTCACCCTACTCCAAACTTCCACACCCCACCTACATTAGGATATTTGAGGTCACGACGGATTTAAGGTGCAACAGTCCTCTTTGTACACGACGATTTTGGTTGGATTCGAACTCGCAACCCGCCGGTTGGTAATCCGTTAATCTTCCAACCTGGTTGCAGCCGACCAACCGGTATGGTGGTTAAGGTGTTAGCCTCTAGATCGGAAGGTTCCTGGTTCGAATCCGGGTCCGGGCATGGATGTCTGTAAGCGTATGGTGTAGAGGCGGCTGGTGCACCTTAAATCTGTCGTGGCCGAAAGTCCTCACGTTGGGTTGGCGTGGAAGTTTGGAGAGTGGGGTGCCAGTTCAGGTGTTGCTTCGTCATCTGACCGTGGTTCAAAATTACGAGGTGTTGTCCTCGGATCTTTCCCTTAAGGGACTGATCCCGGACCGTCGTCAATAGCCCGTTGTGTTGCTCTAGTACGACGTTAACTAAAATTACCATTACCATTACCAACCTGGTTGCAGTAGGACATTAGTATTTTGGGGTGGATGGTAGAAAAAGTCATGAATATTTATATGATAATTTAAAACTATTAAAATATTGCAAAAAGTGAGTCGAATTTGAAATCATTAAAAATAAAATTATTTTTAGCTGGATGAAATACTTAATCAAAGCCAAGACTAGTATCATATAAGTTAGCAAGCTTATTTGTTACTTCTTGTGGACTCGTAAAAGCCTTGTTTGTTCAATGGCAGAGGGGACATTGGAATATTGAAGACATTTTATTCTTTTTTTGGGAGATAACTTTTGCAGATGACATTTGACGTGATTGGGCAAATCAAATCTATTTCTTTTTCATCAATTCTTGTTTAATAACCATAGGTACTGCGAAATTCCAACTAGCTGCTCTGGTATCCTGAAATGAAAGTGAAAAAGCTAAACCAGTGGAGATTATATTTTGTTATAAATAGAAAACATTTGGAATTTAATAAACAGAACTAAAATATGGTTCTGTAATAAGGCTGCCTCTTTCCGTTGCACCGCGCAAACTTCAAATCAATGTAATTCGGGACTGCGAAATCGGTCTCTAACGAAAGCTAATGTCAAAATGTGACGATTTGAGACCACAGAAGTAATAGCAAAAACGGAATTGGATTAAATCGCACTTTGGGGAGAATCGCAGTCAAAAACTTTTCAAAATTTCACAAAGTCGGCATATACTCATCTAGGAGCCATACAGAAATACACTACACTACAACAATGGACCGGACGCAAGTGGATTTGTATAAAATACGACTACTTGTTTGGTTTTTTTTTTGTGGTATGGACTGAGACATTTGCATGTTGTTCCTGGTCAATTGAACGCCGACACCTGCAAGAACATTTTGGACAATCAGGTTCTTCTACGGTCTGGCAATTTTATGGAATGAACGAATGTTACTTCCTGGATAACAACGCTCCATGTCTTGTTGCAGCCTCTGTCAAGCAGTGGTATCAAGATATGGATGTAAAACGTCTTACCTGGCCCAGAGTCCCGACCTAAGCCCCATAGAACATTTGCGGGACGAATTAGAGCAACGCTTATGGACCAGGGAACCACGTCCGAAATCTACTGCTAAAGCTGGCGATATTCTTGCAGCAGGAATGGACACAAATACCCATAGCTGTGTATCAAAACCTTATTGAAAGTATGCCCAGTAGTGTTACTAGTGTAATTGCAGCAAGTGGGGGATCATTCCCTTATTAAAGCATGTATTTTTTCGCTTATACCATCATATCTTGCTCTCCGGTCCATTATTATAGGATAGTGTACAATGGACCGTTCCACACATCGAATGTAATCTACGCGGAAAAACAACACGTCAGCTTTCGATAGACGACGGAATTTGTCTCTTTCATTTACTTCACCTAAATAAATTCGGCCCGGTTGGATAATGGTAATGGTAATATTTAGTTAACGTCGTACTAGAGCAACACAACGGGCTATTGACGACGGTCCGGGATCAGTCCCTTAAGGGAGAGATCCGAGGACAACACCTCGTAATTTTGAACCAAGGTCAGATGAATAAGCAACACCTGAGCTGGCACCCCACTCTCCAAACTTCCACACCAACCCAACGTGAGGACTTTCGGCCACGACAGATTTAAGGTGCACCAGCCGCCTCTACACCATACTGTTACAAACATCCATGCCCGGACCTGGATTCGAACCAGGAGCCTTCCGATCTAGAGGCTAACACCTTAACCACAACACCGGTTGGTCGGCCGGGCCCGCTTGAAAGAGTTACGGATTAGCAAACAGTGAGTTGCGAGTTCGATTCCAATCAAAGACCGTCGTGTACAAAGGGGGCTGGTGCACGTTAAATCCGTCTAGGCTTCAAATGTCCTCACGTTTACGTCGTGTGGAAGTTTGGAGAGTGGGATGCCAGCTGAGGTGCCACCTCGTCATCTGACCGTGGTTCAAAACTAAGTGGTGTCCTCCTCGGATCCGTACCATCGCCAATAGCCTGTCATGTTGCTTTATTGAAACGTTAATTAAAATATCTGGGGGTACCTGATCAGCGGGTTATCGGCCTCTGATTGGGAACTAAATTACGATATGTGTGAGTGAATGGATGTGTGAAAGGGACCTTCCTGTAAAACGGATGTGTCATGCATGAAGAAGTCCAACCCTCCGGGGCAATGGCACCCCCAATTGGGCCATATATGGCCCGCACGACAACAACATAAGACAAAGAATTGTAATGGTTATTTGCTTTTTTCCGCAATTGGATGTAGAATTTTTGTATTTTTCAACAATCCTGATCCATCTAGTCAAGTCCCAGTTCGTCTTGAGTTTTGCACAATATGTCCCAAGAGGACTCAGTGCCACAAAACCATCCAATCCAAGTGTCCCAGTTTATTACCAATAAATTAAATCGCATTTCAGGCTCAACAAAAGGCAATAAACCGCCAATTCCGGGAACCCCTTCCTCCACATCTTCCCGATCCGATCCCGACGAATGACCGGTGGCATTAGAAGCACTGGGCGGCATCAGAAGGGGGGGGGAAGAGATCACTCCCAAGAATTGATCAGGAGGGGGTGAAGGCAAACAAAAAGGCCATCCATCGAACGCGAGGGCGCCCCGTAATTTGGGCCCCGATAATGGCAGGAACAAAATATGGTCGGCCCCGTGACAACAAGCGATCATGCGTTAGGCCCCGCCGTGATCATAGTGATTTGCCTCCATCCCACGGGAAAGTCCCGTTCTTAGGAGGCGGATAAGTCCTTCTAGCTTGAATAATAATAATGGACTTCTCCCGTTTTCCCGTTTTGTTTCTTTGGCACCGATCCCGACGGAATGAATTTCCAGGATTCCGAGACCCTGCCTGTAATGGCGATGCGGATTATATATCGTTTGGTAGTGGAGGGGGGTGCAGAAAAACAAGCGAATGGGATATCGTTTGGCCCACTCTTAAATGTATGGCCATTCGGGATAAATCATCGCGCAAGGGTGCAAAACACTGGGACGTAATATTCTGGAGCGTGATGGTGGCTGATTTGTAAATTGGCTCTGGATGTTTTGAGTGTGAATGGCCAATGTGTCTGGATCGTTGGCTCGGGTCAGTTAGATAAACGGGGGAAATAATAGATTTTGTACTTTGAGAAGGTGGTTGGTTTGATGCGATTCCGTTCCGTTCCTTCCTCTTGCTAAATAATTGATAATCGTACAAATGCGCTGATAAATCGCTTCGCTGGAAATAAACTGTTTGAAACTGCGATATTTGAATTATTTATTTGAAGCAAATGTTATTTTCATGGTTCAGTTTATGTGTAACACTTTCGTGATGTGTTTTATCAGATAATGTCTTATAAAACGATTAGGGGAGGATGCACAAAGTGAGCATTTGGGACTTTGGTGGGTTTTTTTTTGTGAACCTTGTGTGATACATCGAGATAATTTTCCTAAACCTCCTGGTGGTGGTGGGGGGGGGGGTATCTCGTCATTACTAAAACTGACCAGGTTTTTATGGCCGAGATATCAAATTAAACCACTTGGAGGGTTATCCATGGGGGTTTCCGTGGGTCGGTGGTTTTGAAGCGTCCTGCGAGCTGGTACAAAACCACTGAGCATACCTGTAATTACCCTGGGTGTATTTCTTTCTTCTGTTTTAGTAAGACTTCCCTTATATATCGCCGGAAGGTTAAGAGTTCAATTCCAACCAAAGACCATCGAGTACAAAGGGGGCTGGTGAACGTCAAATCTGTCGTGGCATCAAATGTCCTCATGTTGACGTGATCGGGAAGTTTGGAGAGTTGGGTGACAGCACAGTTGTGACCTCGTCATCGGACCGTGGTTAAAAATTACGTGGTGTTGACTTTAGATCTCTCCATTCGGGTTTGATCCCGCACCGTCGCCAATAGCCCGTTGAGTTGTCACAGTGCGACGTTAATTAATTACCATTAGCTTATATATCGTCGACTTATATAAACTCATTGACTGGCCAAACAAATATTTTATTGCACTACTGCTAAAAGCATGTTACTTTTTAGTTCAAAAATAAAAATTAAAGGTACTTTGGATAGTGTTACATCTCTTCTAAGCAGATAACTAAATGACAATGTATTTTCCATCATCATAAAAAAGTAAACATGAACCGAAAATAATGTCAGTTCATGCGTTTCTGCTCTAAGCCGATGATATGTGTGTATGTTCATTTAGAGCCGCGGTAGCTCAGTCAGTAGAGCGTCAGGCTCGCATCAGAAGTGTTGTGGGTTCTGTCCTCGGCGGAGCCTGCAACTCTGATGATTGCGAGATCGGCGCTTCGACCTGGCTAAAGACCATCGTGTTCACTAATGGTGACTGGGGCACGTTAAATAGATCGTGGTCACAAAGTCAACCATGTTCCCATACCAAATCAATACCTCTGGGGGTACCTGATCAGGGGGTTATCGGCCTCTGATTGGGATCTAAATTACGATATGTGTGAGTGAATGAATGTATGAAAGGGACCTTCCTGTAAAACGGATGTGTCATGTATGTCGAGCAAAGTCGGACTTCCTCCAAATGGGGCTCAATAACATGGAAGGCGCACCCCCTCGCCTCTTGCCGTCTTCGACGGGCCTGGCACTCCTCTGGTCTGCCAGTGTAGACATGAGAAACAACAACAATGTGCATTTACTTGACGATCCCGGACCGCTGTGAATAGCCCGTTGTGTTGATCCAGTACGACGTTAATTAAAATACTTACCTGACCATTTTCTTGACGGAAAAAAACATTGCTTAGTGCAAATTGCCCAGGAAAAAAAACTCCTCAGCACTGCCATTTCAAATTGTGACAAATGTGAGAGAAACAAAGTGAATTGATGCACTGACGACGGACTAAATAAATAATCAAAGCACAATATATCAAGTGGGGTTGACGATTAAAAGGAACAAGCGAAAACTTTAGAAAGTTTAGGAAAGTAAAGTTAAGCGAAAATGAAAAATAACATTTCAAGTTTCAAAACATGAATTTATTTATCTATTCTGAGCGAAAGTCTTTAAGAAATGAAAATATATGACTTTAAAAAAAAACTACTATAAATATAGAAATTTATGCTGAGAGAAGGACAAAATCGAAATATAAGTCTGTCCATTGATTCGAAATAGTACATTTATTTCAGAATGGTTTTTCTATTTCAAATTTTACTCAGCATTTCTAAGGTAACCCGAAGTTTAACTCCATTTATCATTGTTTCCTAAGTTAAAATAAGTTAAGACATACATTTCTTCATAATGTTATAATCATAGATACTATATTTTCCTTCAATGCATTTATTGGATAGTTGTAGTTATTTTAACAGGCTTTTCCAATTAAAATTTTTTTTTTCTGCTGATGTTATTAAAATTTGTGATACAATTACAATTTATTTGGAAAAAGTTTTGGAAATTTGTGATACACTACCAATTTGTTGGGAAAAAAGTTTGAAATACGTGGTAAACTACCAAATATCTTTGAAAACGAGTTTTATACATTAAAAAATGGTGAAACTACATAACGATTCAAGAAATGCATAAATAAATATGAATACAGTTCTTCCAGTGCCAAACATATACTGTCAAAAAGTACTACTGCTGACTTACAAGCTGAAAAAAGCTGACTTTTTTTTCGAAACCTACATTTAAGTTTCGTTGTAAAATAGGAGAATTAATTTTTTTTTTGTCTCTTGAACTAAAAAAATGAACCTTTATTTATTTTGTCAATACACTGAACATAAATAAATTAGAGTGTGAATTTTTTTCACATTAAAAAAAATTGAAGTAAAAACTATAAAGCGAGTCCGAAATTGTCTCGAATTTCTCTAAGAACAGATAGACGTAATTGTAGCTATGAACTTCAATTTTAATTACATTTAAATGAAAGTAGGTCACTGGTTTGTTTCATTGCTTCATACAGCTTGCTTTTTGTATACCGACTTTGATGTTTCATACACATTGGCATTCTATTTTCGTCTATTTTAATGGGGAACCCATTAAAATTCCTATGCACTTATTGATTTGTTAGAATTGAAAGCTTCAAATATAAAAATAGTTTTCACCGAAATTTAACAAACGACACAAAGGAGTTAACATTATTTCATAAAAATTTCTTCAGTAATTGAAGGGTTAAAAATAATAATATATTGGTAATTAGCATTTATCCTCTGTGTGAGAGGGATTTTCAGTATAAACAAACAAACCAGACGGAAAGTGAAGATTTTACTACCTGTTACCCAAACACTCTTACGGGGTGTTGTCCTCGGATCTTTCCCATCAGGAATTGATCCCGGACCATCACCAAATGCCCGTTGTGTTGCTCCACACACACAGTGTGAAATTAATAAAAAAAAAATACCAAATACTCTCGCGTGTTACATATTGGAGTTACTTTAAAGTAGTCTATCGCCATTTTGCGACGTTTGGCGTTTAATCTAATTTGCGTTGACCAATCAACTATTATACATAAATTTGAAATTCATTCTGAGGATTTTCTATTGCTGACGTGCTGAAGTCGTTTTCGATAAGCAAACCAAGTGGCGTCACTTCCTGAAAACGAACAGGAAGCACGTTCTACCACATAAGCACTGGTGACATCTACATTTAGTTAGGTTGTAAAAGCTTTTCGTGTATCATTTTTTTAGAACCTTTTTTTCTCTTAAAGGCCTATAGCCAAATCGTGGCAAGAAGGTGAAACGGGCAGCACAGACGAAGTGCTTCGGGAGTATACACTATATGGACAAAAGTATTTGGACACTGCAGAAATTTTGAGGAAGACCCATCTTAGTGTGAGGTTGTTTTCTTGTTTAAGACTGGACCCATTGCTTTATGTACCTGGTACCATGAACGCTGACGTGTACTTCGACGTTCTGGATCACTAGGCCTTGCCTACACTATGGTAATACTACTTGGGTGGCGGTGATGGTTGCTTCATCCAACTGGATCGAGCTCCATGTCATAATGCAAAACGTGTGCTGGACTGGCTTCGAGGTGAATTTGCTCGACTGGCCTGTTCAGAGCCCCGATTTCAATCCGATCGAGCACTTGCGGTACAAACTGGAGTGAAGAGTACCACACAGCCACGCACGCTCATCTTCACAACAATATCTTCTCGCAGTCTTGCAAGATGCAAGGTCGAGTTATTCCTGCCCAGACTTACAGAGAACTTGTGGAATGTACGCCTCAGCGTATTGCAGCTGTAATACAAGCAATAGGAGGGTTTCTACTCGTTACTAAATAGAATAATAAAGTACTTTTTCTGAAAAACCGGCGGTGTCCAAATACTTTTGTCCATATAGTGTACTGTTACTACCAACACAAGGCGTGAAAGCTGTGCTGCTTCACCTGGGTAACATAGGGAGATGAACAGGTGGCTTAGTTGGACTCTGTCCCAGAGATAACTCCCAGATCTTATGATCAATAGCAGATGCGCTTAACCCATGGCATGGACACGTGTAATCAGTAGGGCAACATTTTTGTTGCAGTAAAAATGGGAAAAGTTGCATTTAAGGAAATAAAGTTGAATTTATTTTTGATACACTAAATTCTAAAATAAATTATTCGTAAAAAGTGAAACAAATTCAAAATATATTGACAATTTTAGTCGTGTACAACAGTATTATAATGCATACTGAAATATAGAAGAACGTTGAATGGGCAACCCTTGGCCAGTAATTTCTTTAACAATGAAAACCTGCGCCAGCCGCAGTCATATAATGTGCTGTTTTGGATAGCAGAAGCGCAAAATCCTTTCGCTCAACATTCAGAGCTTTTAAAATGTCATCTACAAGGCGAACAACATATTGATGATCGACACTCACCTCGCAAACTCTGCTGTCGATTACGCAAGTTTCCTCTGGATTATTAAGAGTGCCAACCAATGTGTTAAAGTACTTGCCATTTATTTCAATTTCGTCTTAGGACGAACACCTTCTTACCATGAGCTCAGGTGTTGCTTCGTCATCTGACCGTGGTTCAAAATTACGAGGTGTTGTCCTCGGATCTTTCCCTTAAAATGGACTGATCCCGGACCGTCGTCAATAGCCCGTTGTGTTGCTCTAGTACGACGTTAACTAAAATTACCATTACCATTACCTTCTTACCATGAACTTGTTTGATCCGCAATACTTTAGCGTTTCGCAAGATCAGACACACGTGATCGAAGGGTTGATTCAGAGAGCAAAAAATGAAATAGTAATTTGATATTAATTAATTTTAAGCTATATTTTAAAAAGTTGCAGGTGATTGCATCTATGCAAAAAGTTACATTTATGTAGAAAGTTGCATTTATGTTGCGGTTATAACTCACTTACTATACCCCCCATGTTGGAGGAATTTTGGTTGTAGTACTTTACACGCAGCGTAGAACGCGTGAAAAAAAGTTTCATTTGTTGCAAAAAGTTGCCTTGGTAAGTTGCCTTGGTAAGTTGCCAGTGCAAATCAGACCACAAAGAAAGTTTTGTGAAAAACAGGCTTAAGGCTATCGGTTTAAACTCTAGCGTCGCTTTGATAAACATTTTTTTTTGGATGTGTGTGCTTTATGCTCATATTTTAAGAAAAGAAATATGTCCGACTGCATGTCACCGTTAAAATATTGGTATTAGGATGTTCCTGTAGGTAGGTATGTTATACTTTTTTAATTAAAGTCGCACAGAAGCAAAATGCAACGGGCTATTGGCGACGGTCCGGGATCAATCCCCCAATAGAAAGATCCGAGGACAACACCGCGTAATTTTGAACCTCGGTCAGATAACGAGGCAACTCCTGAGCTTCGAAGTTCAAGGGGATAATATTAAATTATGGTTTCCTAAATTTTACAACATTAACGCGATATTCGCTAAACAGCAAAAGGCAGCGCAGATGCTCATATAAAAAGCATCGCATGGAGTGGACGAGAAAACCCCTCCGAAGCACTTCGACGTAAACCGTTTCCGATTTTCGTGTCAAGAGAGGAAAAGTCTATGAAAAACGCATCAAAACTTTAAATGGGCAAAAGAAAATCCCGAGCATATCTTGCTTTCGCGTTTGGCATGCATTGAGGGCAGAAAGAGGTACAAACTAGCGCGAAAAATGATCCCCCGAAAAAAAAAACAAGATTAGAAAAGAAAGAGAACGCATATATATCCTCGAGTGTGGAACCCTGGAACTTATGCGAAAATAACACCCCCCGAGTAGAATAAGAGAAGCATCCCAAAGTTTTAACGACCAAAGTTTATTCATATCTGCAGGAGCAGTTTTCCATCCAGTCAAAAAATATGTTCTCCGCGTGGGGGCGGGTGGAGGGGAAGAGAACGCATTTGCGAATTTTCACCATCATTCAAAAAACCCTTCCTCCTCTCCGACGTCATCAGTCAAAAAATGCAGACGATATGTCGAAGGCGAGAACCAATAAAATGAGGTGATGCGCCCTTTTTTTCCGCGCTTCCCCAATTCACCAGGGCGTTCTAAATATTTCCTATTCGTCAATGCCAGATTCCTGGCCTGTCGCATCAGTTTTGCCGCCCTGTTCGCCTCTGCGAGATTGAATGCGCCGCTTGTATTTTTTCGATCGCTCTTATTTCACTGTAACTTTATTCGGATGGGCTCTGCACTAGGTGATGGAAGTTTTCCTTTTTTAATTCCGAATCCGAAGATCGTTCTCAATAAGAAATGCGAAGCTAATGAGAAATACGACGGTTTTTTTTTATAAATAAACGAAACTGTGAGATAGGTACAAGGGACGGAAGTTATAAATTGCTCTGGATGCGTGAAAAAAAAAATATTTTTTAAGTCTGAGTTCTTAAAATTATCCTGTCCGTTTCACGTATTTATCAATTATCCTTGTGGACAGCTCTGAATGATTAAGAAGGAAATTCTACTACATCGACTGTTGATATAATGAGAATTTTAAGCTCTATGTTAATAAAAACGTTTCCTCATCGCATGACCAATTTGATAGAATGTACGTATAAAATAATGGACCGGACGCGAGCGGATTTGCATAAAATCCGCATACTTATTTGGGGTGTTTTTCGTGGTATGGCCTGTGACCTTTGCATGTTATACCTGGTCAATTGAACGCCGACGACTACATGAACATTTTGGACAATCAGGTTCTTCTACGCTCTGGCAATTTTATAGAATGAACGAATGTTACTTCCTGGATAACAATGCTCCATGTCCTGTTGCAGCCTCTGTCAAGCAGTGGTACCAAGATATGGATGTAAAACGTCTTCCCTGGCCTGCTCAGAGTCCCGACCTAAACCCCATAGAACATTTGTGGGACGAATAAGAGCGACGCTTAAGGACCAGGGAACCATGTCCGAAATCTACAGCTTAGCTGGCGACATTCTTGCAGCAGAAATGGACACCAATACCCATAGCTGTGTACAATACCTTGTTGAAAGTATGCCCGGAAGTGTTGCTAGTGTAATTGTAGCATGTGGGGGATCACCCCCCCCCCTGTCAAAGCATGCATTATTTCCCTTATACTATCACATCTTGTTGCCCAGTCCATTATTGTAGGGTAGTGTATATATAAAGCAGTTTTCGATTCATATTAAGAATAAATTCATTACTCTGTATCATAATTTTGAAAGTTAAGATCCTTTTGCTCTTTTCTGTTTCACAACTTCAAATTCTCATCATCAATTCGTAATATGAAGTTTTTAACAGTTCATAACCTGTTATACAGCAGTAATAACCTGTTTAACCTAGATCTAAATATTTTACTACCAATATTATGGATGTAAAACGTCTTCCCTGGCCTGCTCAGAGTCCCGTCCTAAACCCCATACAATATTTGTGGGACGAGTTAGAGCGACGCTTATGGATCAGGGAACCATGTCCGAAATCTACAACTAAGCTGGCGACATTCTTGCAGCAGGAATGGACTCAAATAACCATAGCTGTGTATCTAAACCTTGTTGAAAGTATGCCTAGAAGGGTTGCTAGTGTAAATGGAGAACGTGGGGGGACCACCCCTCTATTAAAGCACGTATTATTTCCCTTATACATCACATCTTGCTGTACGGTAGGGTAGTGTATATTAGTCACTTGTTACATCCCATTCGGTTACCAATATCTATCTTCATATCGTCTCAGATGAAATTATTGTTTGCAAGTAATAGCAGAGAAAATCTTAACCGAATCATTCTAAATAGAAAATTAAAAAGTCTCTTACCCAAAGTTGAATAGGAAAAGCATTTTTGGTGTCTTTCGAGGCACCAAAAATGCATCTCGTAATTTTTGATGCCTCGAAAGCATGAATGTGTGTGCGTATGTGGAAGAAATTAGCGTTTAAAAGCATATTTGATCCCATTTAGTGTCATTAAGCCGCGGTTGCTCAGTTGGTAGAGTTGCGGTTTCTTAAACCGGAAGGTGACGATATTGAAACTCGGTCCAAAGGCCATCGTGTAGGACGGAAGCTGGCACACGTTAGATCTGTTGTGGCCTCGAATGTCCTCCTGTGAGCGTGGTGTGGCAGTTTGGAGAGTAGAATACCATTTGATGTCTTGACCTTGTCATCACACCGTGGTTGTAAATTAAGAGATTCCACGGATTTTTCACTTCGAAACTGATCCGAGATCGTCGCAATAGCCCGTTGTGTTGGCACCAGTTTGACGTAAATTTAACGACTTACCTACTCTTCATAAATAATATCATATAACATAGATTCTACAAAGGACTGTTCGTTATGGATAATCAAAGAGAATTAGAACAATAGAAAACGACATTAAAATATGTACATTCTCACTGTTATTCAGATATTAAATTCATAACAATACATTTACATCGGGAATTCTTAATAAAGTAAGTTTAAAACTGAATTTGTTTCTTTCAAAATATTCAAAATTAAGTATTTTATACTTCAAAAAAGATATATAGAATTATATAAATCCATAGTAGAACGATATTCAATAATCGAAAGGAATCGTCGAAACAAAACAAATGCATTTATTTCGCAAGATCAGGTTCAGTTTTATTAAAACCAAAATAATGATTCCCATGGGAGAGAAAAAATGGTGGAAACTGCCTGTTTATTTACCCATCCGTGAAAATTCCAGATCAACATATTTTCGAATTTTCCCCTTTTCCGGGTCACCATTTATGTTCTTAATGACAGTAAATCGCAGCTACTTCATCTCGGAATCAACAGTAACAAATTGAGTGCAACACAATAATGACGCTACGAAATGAAGAAGCGAAACAACCAAACAAGGCGAAGGAAAAAAGCCCAACTTGTGTGCTGATGCCATCGAAAACGCAATAAAAAATCTCTAAAATAATGACAACAACAATAACGACGCTAAACAAAAGCGCCTGCCCGAGTAAAATGTTATTTTTTCCGCCTTCTAATGGATAAAGGCCCAAAACCCAATCAATAAAGTTGAAGGGAATGAAGTATTTGTTTCCAGTAGCAGCAGTAATTATCTATAATTTAAAGGAGAGCGCCCAGAGAGACAACTCCTTAATATCTCTAAATGCGGCCATTACTCAACGCCATCTGGCGTCCGAACCCTTAACAATTCATTACTAGGCGTATAATTATATTGGCTGCAATTAGTTTCGGGGGATCTGGCAACACGATGGAAGATCGAGGCGGAGCCTGCGCTCGCCGTGTTGTGACTGAGGATGTCATCGAGTTTTCAACTTTAAAGAGCAGTGTGGAATTTCTGTGTCAAAATTGCGGACGTTTTCTGGGGAAGGGAATTTTTGTTTTCTTGGGAAAGGGAATCCGTTATCGGGGGATGGCATTTGTACTTGTCCCCTGTCATCCTGACATTTTCCGAAAATTTGGGAAGTGGGAAGATACTTTCCGTGTTGAAGGTTGGTTTGCAAAGCTCGCTGAGGAGTTTGAGTGAGCTGCAAAACACGGGGCAGTCAAGCCAATCTCACTCATTGTCAATACAAAAAGATTTGTGATTTTTTTTTCATCTCACTGACCATGGTGCGTTTGTATCTTACTTATCAGGATTTAACAAAAAGACATCATTATATATGCCGACCAACCGGTTCGATGGTTAAGGTGTTAGCCTCTTGATCGGAAGATTTCTAGTTCGAATCCGGGTTAGTGCATGGATGTTTGTAAGCGTATGATGTAGAGGCGGATGCTGCACCTTAAATATGTCGTGGCCGAAAGTCGTTGGGTTGGTGTGTAAGTTTGGAGAATGGGGTGCCAGCTCTGGTGTTGCCTCGTCATCTGACCGTGGGTGAAAATTACGTGGTGTTGCCCTCCGATCTTTCCCTTAGGGCAGTGCTCCCCAAACTTTTTATCGCCGCGGACCGGATCAACGTTTGATAATTTTAACGCGGCCCGCTGGGGGGGGGTGAGATACGTTGATTGTTTATATTTTAGATTGTTTTGATTTAATAATTTTAATTTAATTGGATTTAAACATGCCTTCATAATAAAATACGGTTACACCAAAAAATGAATATAAAAATGTGATTTACCATTTAACTCTCACTATAGAACGCTAAATCCATAAAATACTTTCCCAACCACAAAAAACCCACGAAGCGCTCGAACTCTTTTAAAAGCAAAGACAGAGGTGATCGTGCACCAACTAGGAGAATGAATGTTTAGGCACAGTCTCGCCTAAAATCCCCGCTAATGTCTGAAACATGTCCAAAATGCCTCTGTTCACGCGCCGTCCCCACAACTTCAGTTTGGATTTAAATGCAGCTACTTTGTCTGCCAACTTGAAAACAGTTGTCACATTTGTCAAAATTAGAAAATAGAGACATACAGAATTCAGAAATCATAATTGAAGCTCTAGTAACAGAACAAATTTCAAGTTCTGATTTAACTCCTAATTTGAGTGGACATTTCATAGACAAGAACCGCACAAACCCGATATAAATACACCAAAGTAAATAAAATGGAAATAATTTAATATTTCTTGGACGGCCCGGTACCATTTGATTCACGGACCGGTACCGGTCCGCGGCCCGGGGGTTGGGGACCACTGCCTTAGGGGATTGATCCCGGACCGGTCGTCAATAGCCCGCTGTGTTGCTCTAGTGCGACAATAATTAAAAATTACCAATTACCATCATTATGCCCTGGAGGTATAATTTGCGGATCACTATTTTTGTATGCAAATTCACAGAACTTTCGCATTTAACAGAACCTACATATAGTTTGAAACACATGACTGAATAATATTGTACCTTAATCTCTATCTATAGACTGATTAATTATTTGGAATTATGCAAAGATTTCCAAATAATTAACCAAAAAAAAAATGTAGAATTCTTATGGTTATATGTATCTATAACCGCTCTATGTTTACTTTGTAAATTTTATATTCTCTAGTCTCTTCTAGAGGCACAAGGCAAAGCAGCCAAGCCTCAAAAAACCTGCTTTTTCTCCAAAGAAAGAGGATCATCATCATCATTATTCTCTAGTCTCTAAGCAGTTAAGGTTTAATACGGGATTCAGTGTCTATGTAACATTACTTTTGTTCAGTACTGGTATGTGTTCTGTATGAATCTATTGTATTTTGATTGTCTGATTGGTCGAAGAATCTTATGGGACTTGATCAATGTCCGATCGACCGAATCTTGTGTAGTCTTACATCTCCTGGGTAAGCTGGGAGTCGGTTAGGGTCTTAAAAAAAGAACTATAAAACCGTAATGTGACATTATGTCCTATTAAAATTAGATACATTTAATCTAATTTTATCAAATAACTAATATGTTGTTGTAACATATGGCTTTATTGGAATTCAATCCATGAAAATACAGAAATCTCCTCACTGACAAAGGCAAATTAGGCATAAAAGATTCACAACAAACAAAAGAACACAGAGAAAATGACGTCCGTGACAAGCTGTAAGTCACACGTGCCTCCTGGGTAGTGCTAAATGAGTAACGGCGGTTGGCTATGAGATCTCGTCTCAGGCTAATAACTAATATAATTTTCTATATCACGACTCAACTTTTTTAGCAAAATCATAATTATTATCCCTTTTTATTTACATAAATAATATATTATTATAATATTTTTGTTGTAATATATAATATTTACATAATTTCTTACATAAATTGGAAAGATTTTATGCAAGTTAAACGTTGAAATATTTTCCCATTATGTATAGAATAGAAAACTATTCAAAGCTACTAACAGCCACATTCAGAAATCTCAAGTTAATCCACCGATCAGTTAACCCGCGGATTATCCCAGAATCGTATTCATAAACCACGGATTGAGTGATCCACCGATTAAAACTATAAGCTCGCTGTCATTGGCTATTACCGTCTCCTCTCTAGATCACGTGATATTGTTTACATTTCCTACTACGATTCGGGCTTTGCGTCGCCCTAATCTGCATTCATACTGGTCAAATACGCACTTCGCCGACAGAAATGATTCCAATAAAATGGACAAGGTTTTTTTTTTGTTGCCACATATCAATTTAAGTTTGGAAATGGAAACATTCAAAGGTATTTAATTTCAATTTTATTTAAATATTCATATTCTACCGTTCATTCTCTCATAGGCTGATACTCTGGCGAGCCAGAATATAGTTCAAACCAGAACATTACTGTATATATATATATTTAGTAGAAAAAGCCATCACGTTCTTGTTCTGAAACACAAGAACAGTTGATTGCGCGTCGCCGCAAGAATGTTGTAATTTCCCCCAGAATGAAGTGTGTCGTCCATTTTGTTTCGTTTACAATATATCTCGCTTCCTTCGCGAAAAGATAGTACTACGCATGCGTTAACTCTTAACCGAGAGTTCATCCACTGATTTCGGAGGATCAAAATGTACCAACGAAACGGCGGTTTAAACCTAGGATCAGGCATTGTGATCACGGTTTCTTCGATAGTCGGGGATTATCGTTGATCTGTGACAACTCGGACTTCTGAATACGGCCGAAAATGAACTACTGTGAACTGCATCTGGAGCTCAAAGTTTCATCCGTAGATTGAAGTTAGAGCCATTTTATTCACATGGAAATGACGTTCAAAGACATACACATAACAGCATTGTAAGATAATTTATGTATGTATTTTAATTAACGTCGCACTGAGAGCAGCACAAAGGGCTATTGGCGACGGTCCGGGATCAAACCCGAAAGGAAAGATCCGATTACAACTCCACGTAATTTGGAATCATGGTCAGATGACGAGGTCACACCTGAGTAGGCAACTTACTTTCCAAACTTCCACCCCAAGCCAACGTGAGAAATTTGAGGCTATAAAAGATTTAACGTGCACTTATCATTGTCTACTGTCATCAGACGGCTGAAGAATGTCATTGGAGGAACGAGCTCTAATCTTCACGTCGCACTGAAACAAAACAGCGGGCTATTGGCAACCATTCGGGATCAATTCGCAAGTTTGCCTTTTATATTCTAGGATTTTGTTTCCAACAGGAGTAATATATAAATTTAAACCAGCACATGATTGATTCACTCAATTTTTACACTCATCCACAACATCCACTCTGTTCCTCGTGGAAAAAAAGTGAAACCATTGACGAAGGTTCGATACAAAAGACAACGCACACGGTCGTGGGAGACAACTCAACCCGAAGGAACCCCAGCAAATTGTGAGCGATCTCATGCAAATTCAGAGACGCACTATATCATTTGCACTTCCTCCTCTGCGAGACCTGGCGAAGGGATAAGGCCCCGCCGGAATTTCCCCACAAACTCCATATATTGTGCACACAATACCTGAGACCCGTGGCCGGAAATCCCTACGTTCCTGTCCCTCTCCGGAAACTGTTATTCCGCATCAGGCCTCAAAGTTGTCAAGTCGCCTTCAGAGGGTGTCATACGTCATGCAGATGCATACTCTGGATTTCCCTAATAACGCGTTATTTGCGTTGCCTTTTGGATCCGGGATCTGTTGCCAGAGGGAAAAAGACTTGTAGGCAACTCGATGCGGTCTGAAATCTTTTTTTCCACTCCAGTGTAATATTTGAGTGAAAATTTTTCGGGATCTGTTGAGAGATATTGAAGAATATATTTTATGGAAGTTTCGTTTGGGGTTTGTCGGAGGCCGTATTTCTTGATACGCTGAGTGAACTATAAATTCGTTTGAGATTTTGTTTTGGATGGAAAATGTTTATTAACTTTTAGACCCGTTCATTGTATCTGCACTGAAATTTCAAATTGAATCAATTGATGGTACTGTTGTTACTCAATTTCCGTGCCCTATTTAAATCTATTTTGGTAAGGCACGTTTATAATTGATATAAGCTTTGATGTGCTCATTTCACACCTCCAATGGGAATAGAATAAGTTAAGTGGTAATAAAAAGTAGTTCTTATTGCTATACAGTGCGTGGATCCGCTGGTTTCTTTCATTTAGATGTACCATTGGAGCCGCGGTAGCTCAGTGAGTAGAGCGTCGGGCTCGCATCGGAAGGGTTGTGGGTTCTGTCCTCGGCGGAGCCTGCAATTCTGATGGTTGCGAGATCGCCTCTTAGACCTGGCTAAAGACCGTCGTGTTCGCTAATGGTGGCTGGGGCACGTTAAATAGGTCGTGGTCACAAAGTCCCTTATGTTCCCATATCAAATCAATACCTCTGGGGGTACCTGATCAGGGGGTTATCGGCCTCTGTGGGATCTAAAATTACGATATGTGTGAGTGAATGGATGTATGAAAGGGACCTTCCTGTAAAACGGATGTGTCATGTATGAAGAAGTCCAACCCTCCGGGGCAATGGCACCCCCAATTAATTGGGCTATATATGGCCCTCACGACAACAACAACAGATGTATCATTGTTTTCTGTCATGAGACGGATGAAAAAATGTCATTGGAGCAGCGCGTTCTAATCTTTACGTCGCACTGGAGCAAGACAGCGGGCTATTGACGACGATTCGGGTAGATAGGTTTTTAAATTACCGTCGCAATGGATGAACACAGCGGGATATTGGCTACGGTTAGGGATCAATCTTCAAGAGAAAGATTCGAGGACGACACCATGCAATTTTGAACCACGGTCTGAAGACGAGGTCACGCCTGAGAAGGTACCCCACTCTCCAAACTTCCACACCTCGCCAACGTTCAGGCCGAGAGAGATTTAATGTCCACTAGCCCCATTTGTGCACGACGGTCTTTGATTGGATTTGAACTCGCAACCTTAAGGTTGCTAATCCGTTAATCTTCCAACCGGGCTACTGTGTCCTGATGACGACCGACGATTGTGGATCAATTTTCCCAATGGAAAGACATTTCCATTGGGATTAATTGGGATTCCCCGACATATTCCCAAAGGTAATTGGTAATTGGTAATTTTAGTTAACGTCGTACTAGAGCAACACAACGGGCTATTGACGACGGTCCCGGTAATGGTAATTTTAGTTAACGTCGTACTAGAGCAACACAACGGGCTATTGACGACGGTCCGGGATCAGTCCCTTAAGGGAAAGATCCGAGGACAACACTTCGTAATTTTGAACCACGGTCAGCAGCACCAGAGTTTGCACCCCACTCTCCAAACTTCCACACCACGTCAATATTAGGATATTTAAGGCCACGACAGATTTAAGGTGCATCAACCCCCGCGTACACGATGGTCTTGTGTTCGATTAAGTTTCGAACTCACAACCCACCAGCTGCCAATCCGCGATCTTGGGCTACCGTTGACCCTCATTACAATACCAAACAATTTATAAAAATAGCACGTGTTCAATTAAAGTTGAAATCATATACCCTTTTAGCCGCCCCTCTTTTCTTCAGACTACATGCAAGTGCACGCCCCAAAGCACCACTCAGGAACAGCCCCAAAGGTCAAAAACAACCACTAGGGCAGCGAACTTGGTGAACTCAAAATTTTATGCATTAAGGTCATATTCTGTGACTTCCATATATTACTCTAATGGCATTTGCATAATCATTGTCCAGGCAACCCTGTTGAGTACGTCTGGCTGTCCAGGGGGAGGTTAATAGAACGCGCGTAGTTCGATTTCATTGTCCTCTGGACCCTCCCCGATCTTCGTAATTTCCTCCCCACCCCCCACCCCTCTCAAATCGTTTGCGAGACACGTGGAGCGTAATAAAATGATGTCAGAGTTGGGTCTAATGCCCAAATCCTGAGTTACGATACACAGAGAGCAGAAGTCCGCTTAGGGTTATTACCGAAACTCGTCATTATTATCTATCGCTTGCCTCAATTCCGGCCTGGAAGATCCCGGGGTCATTCCTCGTGTGAGCCATTCCCTTGAGGAAGTAGAGGACATGCCTCGGAGACAAGCATTGGGATAAATACCCTGATTTGGAATCGCTTTTTATTATCGGTTTGAAGTGGGAGCTGTGATTGGTCGACGCGTTTTTAAGAATGGAAATGCTATCTATTTGTTGCACTTTGAGAAATGTTATGAGTAGGGTTGGAGTTCTGTGTTGACTATATCTATTATGGAGTAATCCGGAATTCCTTGGCCAAGCTAAATTCAGGCGGGGTTCCCCAAAATAAGCATTTTTTGTCGAAAAATCTATGTCCACAACTGTTGCGAGTAGGCACTAGATGGCGCTGTTTGCGAATCGGCCTATTAAACTTCACCATTCGAGACTACGGATTAGTGATGCGACATCGACAGCAAAACATCGATGTTCAAAATTAAAACATCGATGTTGATAATACATCGCCCCAAAAACATCGATGTTTTTAAAATTCAGTGTATTAAACTTTTTTCCCCATTTCTTAAAACTGGTTTAGCAACTATTGATGCGACATCGACAGCAAAACATCGATGTTGATAATCCATCGCCCCCAAACCATCGATGTTTTTAAAATTCAGTGTATTCAAACTTTTTTCCTCATTTTTTAAAACTGGTTTAGCAACTAGTAATGCGACATCTGCTCCAATACATCGATGTGTTTTATAAAACATCAATGTTTTGAAAACATCGACATCGATGTCGCATCATCTCTACTTTTCAGACCCTTCACCTTTGGACACTTTGGTCTAAAAGTATGTTCAATTAGCTGATTATAAAAACTATGCTACTTGGTTATTTTAAAAAATTTTATAGCGGTACTTTTTTTTATTCAAAAATAAAACATCAACAACGTAAAAACATCGACAAGTATAAACATCGACCCCAATACATCGATGTTTTTTTAAAACATCGTGTTTTGAAAACATCCGCAGCAAAACATCGATGTTCAATATTAAAACATCGATGTTGATAATACATCGCCCAAAAGCCATCGATGATTTTTAAACATCAGTGTGTTTAAACTTTTTCCCCCATTTTTCAAATTTGCTTAGTAACCTCTTTCATTAATGTTCGCTCGAGGGGATAATTTGTCAGTTGCCGTGTTTTAAATTTATGACTAAGATTTTTTAAACTGTGTCAAAAACAAAGTCAAAAAAATTAATAAGAACAATTAACAAATCTTTTGTTTTCAAGTACAAAAGAAAATAATCTTTACAATTTTAAATAGGTGCTACTAACTATAAGTATAAGCAGGTAGGTATATAACAATAATTATCGTTAGTTATTATAATTTTTTCCTCGCAACTTTCCCTTAGGGGATTGATCTCGGATCGTTGTGTTGCTCTAGTACGACGTTAATTAAAATTACCTTACCTTACCTCCAACACAACTTACCAATCCTTTATTAATTCTACTGACAGCACTGATACACACAATGACGTCACAGTTCAGTCTTCTAAAATTTCTCTAAGGGAAGAGTTTTTATCTGATTGGTGTCAATGGTAATGATAATTTTTAATTAACGTCCTACTGGAGTAACACAACAGACTATTGACGACGGTCCAGGATCAATCACCCAAGGGAAAGATTCGAGAACAACACCGCGTTCTTTTTAACCAAGATCAGAAGACGAGGAAACATCGGAAATTATTGAGAAATCTTTATGTTCATGAAAACGAAAAAATATTTAATGTTTAAAAATAAATACAAAAAAATGGTCAAAAATGACTGAAAAAATAAAAATGCCACTTTCGCATAATAACTACGATATATTCCAGAAATTTTCCTAGCAAGGGTACTAAAGTAGCTTAAATGTTTTCGAAATACATGTTTATTTACTCAAAGTTTCAGTCTTGCCGAAATAAGATGCAGAATCAACACGCAAAATCCGAGCCGTTATGACACTTTTCCCGAGTGAAATATGGCGAATAACAGCAAAATAATCTGTTAACGTGTGTTCTTTTCGACTTAGAGAAACTAGTAACGTATCAGTCCTCTGAACTTTAATCTATTCGTTTTCTTAAAACTGACGTGACGCCATTTGAATAGTTTTATTCTTGAAGAAACTTTCACTGGTTGTCGGAAATAAAAAAAGCATGGCTAATTTGTAAAGGATTGATTCAGCTTTTATTTCGTAGTCTTATCTTTGAATCTAATCTAATCTGATCTAATCGATGCATTTGAAGAGCAGTGAGATTCCAGAACGAATCTTCAATCTTGCGATGATCCGTCAATAAGGTTGGTGAAACCCTTATAAATTTGCATTTATGTCTAACTGATTAAGAAGAAATGTAGGCCGACCAACCGGTATAGTGGTTAAGGTGTTAGCCTCTAGATCGGAAGGTTCCTGGTTTGAATCCGGGTCCGGGCATGGATGTTTGTAAGCGTATGGTGTAGAGGCGGCTGGTGCACCTTAAATCTGTCGTGGCTGAAAGTCCTCACGTTGGGTTGGTGTGGAAGTTTGGAGAGTGGGGTGCCAGCTCAGGTGTTGCTTCGTCATCTAACCGTGGTTCAAAATTACGAGGCGTTGTCCTCGGATCTTTCCCTTAAGAGACTGATCCCGGACCGTCGTCAATAGCCCGTTGTGTTGCTTTAGTACGACGTTAACAAAAAAAAATGGTATAGAGGCGGCTGGTGCATATTAAATATGTCATGGCCGAAAGTTCTCATGTTGTGTTGGTGTGGTAGTTTGGTGAGTGGGATGCCAGCTCAGGTGTTGCCTCGTCATCTGACCGTGGTTCATAATTGCGTCGTGTTGTCTTCGGATCTTTCCATTAGGGGATTGATCCCGGACTGTCGTCAATAGCCCATTGTGTTGCTCTAGTACGACGTTAATTAAAAATGACCAATTACTAGTCACTTTTTGGATGTTCAGAAAATCAGTTCGATTGCATTGAGTAATTGTTGATAAACTTTTTGATTGCATATATGCAGACGAACGCTGAGAAAAAAAGAAAGTAAAGATTTATTAAGGAAATTAAAGACTACAAATTTACGAAGATAAACAATCAATTCTCTTTTTCACTTCATCTCGAATTCTTCTAAATTTCAAATTAATTTTTTTCGTATTCCATATCATTTTTACAATTTGCACGTGTATAATTAAAAACATAATTCCAATATTATTTTTTCCACGTGATTAATAAATATAATAATAACGTTTCAAATACGAAAGTAGAAGTTGCAAGCGCGTAATGAAAACAAAATTCTCGGATCTCTTGCACGCTCTTGCAAAATAAAACATATGTCACTCAAAGTTCAAAAGGTCGCATGTCAATAATTCCATTTTTTCTTTTATTAGTGATTGCTACATGTGACATTTTGTGATATTCATCTGGTGGCAAAATGTCTTATGTCATCAGCAAATCCAATAAACTAAGAACAAAACCCAAATTATATAATAGAATCCATTCACAAGGAAAAATAATTATTTATTTGCTCTCCTGAGAAAAATGTAGTCTTTAGACATACGACCTTTTGCACTTTGAGTGACGATATGATGTTACCAAAATTAGGGGAATGATTTTTATATGAATCAAGCACCAAATCACAGTAAAATTAATTAATATTCAATGTGAAGAAATAACGAATAAAAAAGGATTTGTAATTTTCAAGTTTTAAACGGGGTTAAAAAAATTTCAATTCTAAAAATGTCAGAATAGTCGAATTCATAAAATGGCATCTACTATAGAAAATTCTTACGAATTGGACGCAAACACACGAAAAACTTCTATTGAAATGAATATTTATTTCGTCTTAAAATATATGTTGCTCCAGTGCGAGGTTAATTAATTATCTACCTAAAATAACATTTCGAGATTTACTCTTACTTTTAATTGCATTATAGGTTAGAAAAGTTACAGTTGAATAGTTTAGGAATATTTTTTTGCTACGACATTCTGAATTTTCAAATAACTCTCTTCCAATCAATACTAAACCTCTTGATCTATATTGATACTGCATTCTACCAGATTTCTTCTAAACCTTAAGAGATGTAGGTCTCCTACCAAATTTGGGAAATTTACTGATGTCGCTTGTTGAATATTTTTCTCTTGCTAGTTTTTCTTTTCACAGATGCATTTTTATCTTTCATATGTGGAAATAATAATTTTCACAAGAACGCAACACTAAACTGCCTCTAGAAAGTACTGGTTTTCTATAACGCACTAAGGAATCCATGTTAATGAAAGATAAAAGTGTGTATGCCCCCCTTGTGGAGTCTACAGAAGAAATTATTGGACAGAAACTTGAAATATTTCATGGATGTAGTGCTATTTCAACTATACTCTTTTCTCCGAGCTTGGGAACAAGCAACAGATTAGTTATTTTTCAGTAAATTAAAAACTCATTTTACACTGTCTTATAACACGAAAATTATATATATATATATATATATATATATATATATATATATATATATATATATGTCCATACAGTCTGTAAATAGTGCACTGTATAGAAATAAAGGATTTAGGGCGAAATTGCGTTCCTCAGTTTCACCACAGTAATATCTAGTGTACTCTCGACCACAACTATAACACTATCAACATGAGTAAAGTCACATTTCTCCATCAATGTAGACAATTCACAAAGCTTAGCGCAGATGCTTTGTGAGGGTTCCGTTAGCATTGATTTGTTAATTCTCCAAATGGTTTTGGCAAGATATCTTGTCCATCAAGATTTGACCAATTTGCTAATGACGAGATACCTCGCCATCAAGGCATTGTCGATTCTTTTTATGTCCTCGTCCATCAAGATTTGAACAATTTTTGCAAATGACGAGATACCTCATCATCAAAGCATTGTTGATTATTTTATGTCCTCGTGCAACAAGATTTGACCAATTTTGCTAATGACGAGATACTTTGTCATCAAGGTATTGTCGATTCTTTTATGTCCTCATCCATCAAGATTTGATCAATTTTTGCAAATGACGAGATACCTCGTCATATAGGTATTGCCGATTCTTTTTATGTCCTCGTCCATCAAGATTTGATAAATTTTTGCAAATGACGAGATACCTCGTCATATAGGTATTGCCGATTCTTTTTATGTACTCGTCCATCAAGATTTGAACAATTTTTGCAAATGACGAGATACCTCATCATCAAAGCATTGTTGATTATTTTATGTCCTCGTGCAACAAGATTTGACCAATTTTGCTAATGACGAGATACTTTGTCATCAAGGTATTGTCGATTCTTTTATGTCCTCATCCATCAAGATTTGATCAATTTTTGCAAATGACGAGATACCTCGTCATATAGGTATTGCCGATACTTTTTATGTCCTCGTCCATCAAGATTTGACCAATCTTTTGCTAATGGCGAGATACCCCGTCATCAAGGTATTATCGATTCTTTTATGTCCTCGTCCATCAAGATCTGGTCGGTTTTGCAAATAATTTCGATTTTTTTTTCCTCGATTGTATGAGTCGACAACCACGAGGAAGGTTAACTCGTAGTGATATAGCATATCAATGTGACTGGGAACATCACACACAAGAGTCGAACTCTTTCACTCCGAGGGTTCTCACGCAGGGTATCGAGGCTCCTATTTTTGAGAGAGCGTGCCTGACCTCCTCCCCTGGCGAGGTGATGCTCTGACAGAGGCGGGGGAGTGAGATGCTGTCAACCCGTAACTCTCCCGTCCACAGGTGCTAAGAAGGGGCGGCAACCGACACCCGCTGCGGCGGTAGCCCTTGACGATGCCGCTCGGAGTGCGGGGTTCCCTACTTGGCGATGTGATCCCGCTTGGCGAGAGACTTAGGCGAATGTGGGTAAAGGATGGTTTGGATTACTTGAGTATCGAAGCTGATTTGCTTGTATTAGTGTGAATAATTCATTTTTATGCTTCGTACCTTCTCGAGAAAATCAACTACACAATTAAACTGGAGATAATTATGGAAATCGGACCGAGAAATGTGCTACACTCATTTAATAATGAAAGAGTTCTAGGATTCCGTTTACTTTTAATCGGCCGTACTCGCTTTACTCACAGACATCATCCATTAGGAGAGAATGCCCCAGTGTGTAAATCGTGTGTGGTTCCTTTACAATTCATCATATTTTAATCAATTGTCCGAATTTTAACCATCATCGTCGAAACGTATTCAACAATCCAATGTTAAACTTGCAAGACCCGGTGGGAGAAAATTCCCCATCTCAATCTATTTAAATTTTTTATGCCTCATTGGATTTTTTAAACTTTATATACATGTTTTAGTCTATACTTTTTATGCCACCACATTTTATCGGTTGCCATTATTACCTTTGATATGAAACTCATTTTTACCCTTGATATAAAACTCATTTTTACCCTTGATATAAAACTCATTTTTACCCTTTTTAAACAAATTAATTTCTTCATTTTAGTTTCATTGCATTTTAATCTTGGTTGCATTCATTGTATTTTGATCTCAGTTGACTTTTCATATATTTACCGATCTGACAGATATAAATGTTTTAACCTTTTATTTGGGCAACATTGTATCTTTTGCTTGCCACAGATTATCCTTTTCTGGATCTTACGCCATAAAACACATATCAACGAACCAACCAACCGTTTACTTTTCATTTGCCTTGTATTTGACGATTCCAGAACGTGCCTTCGGAACGATTTAGAAGATTGGGTAAAACTACGACCAATGGAATTTAGTATTTTTGTTGAATTTAAACTGCGTTTTGTTTCAGTTGTGTGTAAAGTCCATCAAATCTTGTTATTTTAGATAAATTTTATATTCCACTGTTTCTTGGATTATTCACCTATCTTCTGTAAGCTTCTTGTTGTACTTTTGTAGTGCGAGGAAAGTTTCCTTTTTATTCAATAAAAATTGGAAGACCCTCGGGTAACATAAAAAGCCACTTCTTAAAAATTTCAAACTGCTTTAGTTGAAATATTTAGTATTATTCGCGAATGTTTTAAATACTTTCAAACAATATGCATAAAGTTCTTCACTTTATTCCACATTTCCATCACACACAGGATTCATTCAGCGGAGTTGATCAGTAGAATATTCATCGTCTCACAATTGTCGCCATCATATGTCACCATCATTTCAGAGAAGAGTAGTTTCTGGTTCGAATCCGGGTCAGTGCATGAATGTTTGTAAGCATATGGTGTAGAGGCAGCAGGTGCACCTAAATCTGTCGTGGCCGAAAGTCCTCACGTTGGGTTGGTGTGGAAGTTTGGAGAGTGGGGTGCCAGCTCAGGTGCTGCCTCGTCATCTGACTGTGGTTCAGAATTACGGGGTGTTGTTCTTGGATCTTTCTTTTAGGGGATTGATCCCTGACTGTCGTCAATAGCCCGTTGTGTTGCTCTAATACGACGTTAGTTAAATTTTACAAATTACCAGAGAAGAGTAGCTATTGCCACATCAACTCACATAAAGAAGTTTGGGTCGATTAAGCCTGGTTGGAAGAGTAACGGATTAGCATCCAGAGGGTTGCGAGTTCAAATCCAATCAAAGATCCTCGCGTACAAGGGGGCTTGAGCACGTTAAATCTGTTGTAATCCGTCTAATCTCTCAAATGTGTGGTATAGAAGTTTGCAGAGAAAGATGCCAGTTCAGGTGGGACCTAGTCATCCGATTTTGGGGTACGTGGTACCGTCCTCGGATATTTCCCTTCGGGTTTGATCCCAGACCGTCGCCAATAGCCCGTTCTGTTGCTCCAGTGCGACGTTATTTAAAATACCTACCTACTAAACGCAACTTCAGTGGTCTGATGAAAGGAGGGTAATGATTACATTTCTTAAAAGGTTAAAGTCAATATGAGGAGTTTACTGGATTTCAAGGTGTTGAAAAATAGTTAATAAACTTCAAACGAGTGAACATGGCGCAATTAGGTGGAAATTTCGAGGCATTATTTTATAAACGTGATTATACATTTTGTCATACTTTATATGAGCATGAATTAAACACTTTAAAAAAATACCCATATGCTTTTTGTTTTTGCTTGATAAATTTTTTAGGAAATAGGAGTCTGAAAAAAGTGTACTTGAATCCATTATCAATGGACAAGAGAATTGAATATAGATAATAATGAACTGTCTCTATGTAAGATTTCTATTTCTCTCAAATGATTAATTCACTAACTATTTGATGATTAATTCACTAACTATTTGATGATTAATTCACTATCTCTCATAAGATTTACTGCGATAGCTGGTATTTAGTCATTTTACTGTCAGTTTTTCTCCAAATTACGAAAAAAGGTTCATCATTTGAAAATACTCGTTAATTAAGAATTGTTTTAAAAGTTTTATGCAACAATTAAAGCAAAATGATTCCAGTTAGGAGTGAACGATTTTGACTGTCCAAAACTAAATTGTATAAGAGACATGAAATATGCTTAACTCAATATCTCGTCACAAAAACACTGCCTATTATTTTTATATAAGATCTGATCTCGCCAATAATGCTTTTAATGCCAAAAAGCTTTTTTAATGGCGAAATATCTCGTCCATCAAGAGTTTTGTTAAAGACGAGATAACTCGTATACCTGTACCAGGAGGACTAATAACACTGTTATAGATGCAGAGGATTGACAGATTCTTCAGCGCAAATGCTGTGTGGGTCTATTAGCGATCGCGTAGCGTCCATACAAGACCTGCCGACCAACCGGTATAGTGGTTAAGGTGTTAGCCTCTAGATCGGAAGGTTCCTGGTTCGAATCCGGGCCCGGGCATGGATGTCTGTAAACGTATGGTGTAGAGGCGGCTGGTGCACCTTAAATCTGTCGTGGCCGAAAGTCCTCACGTTGGGTTGGCGTGGAAGTTTGGAGAGTGGGGTGCCAGCTCAGGTGTTGCTTCGTCATCTGACCGTGGTTCAAAATTACGAGGTGTTGTCCTCGGATCTTTCCCTTAAGGGACTGATCCCGGACCGTCGTCAATAGCCCGTTGTGTTGCTCTAGTACGACGTTAACTAAAATTACCATTTTACCATACAAGACCAGCAATCCTGATAAAAATAAATTTGTCCTGTTTAACCTGAAGTAAAAGCGACAATTTTTGTAACGTCAGTCTGAGTGAGGTAATTGGTAATTTTAGTTAACGTCGTACTAGAGCAACACAACGGGCTATTGACGATGGTTCGGGATCACAGTCTGAGTGTGAAAACATTGTTTCTATTTTTTTAACTACCTTCATTTTCATCACATTGGCTGGCTGTGGAAGTTTGGTGAGTGCGGGGTCAGCTGAAGTGTAATCTCGTCATCTGACCGTGGTTTAAAATTACGTGGTGTTGTCCTCGGATCTTTTTCTTGGGGGATTGATCCCGGACCGTCGTCAATAGCCCGTTCTATTGCTCCAGCGTGACGTTAATCAAATACCTACCTTCATTTTCACCCCAAAACTCCAAGCAGAGAATGCGTATCCTCCATCATTAAAGTTACAAAGGGTTTCGTATTATGATTAATAGTTGAATTTACGTTGAATTGTGGAGCAACACAACGGTCTATTGACGACTGTCCGAGATAAATCTCTAATGAAAAGATCCGAAGAGACTCATCGTCATCTGAACCACAATCAGAAGACGAGGTCAACACACGAGCTGGCTCCCCATTCCTCAAACTTCCACGCAACGCCAAATGAGGACATTTGAGATCATAAAAGGTTAATTGGATTTAAATCGCAATGGAGCAAACACAACAGGCTATTGGCGACGATCAGAACGAACCGAGGAAAGCGCCTCGTAATTGTGAATCGCTGTCAAAAGATGAGGTCAACACATGAGTTGGTACCCTCGTTCCCCAAACTACCAAACCTCGTTTACGTGAGGATATACAAGGCCTAGATCGACTTAACGTGCACCAGTCTCCCCGTTGACGACGGAATTTAGTTGCATTGAGTTTTGAACTCGAATCCTTGGTAGCTAAACATACTCTAAAACGTGGCTACCGGTCTTAGTCAGATAGTACTAGTAGTAGGTAGAGTCAGATAGTACAAGTAGTAGGTAGAGTCAGATAATACTAGTAGTAGGTAGAGTCAGATAATACTAGTAGTAGGTAAAGTCAGATAGTATTAGTAGTAGGTAGAGTCAGATAGTGCTATTAGTAGGTGGAGTCAGATAGTACTAGTAGTAGGTAGAGTCAGATAGTACTAGTAGTAGGTAGATAGCACTAGTAGTAGGTAGAGTCAGATAGTAGTCAGATAGTACTAGTCAGTCACTAGTAGTAGTCAGATAGTACTATAGTAGTAACTAGCATCCAGTCCAGATACTACAATCAGTAGGTCTTTCAACATAGTCTATAATTCATGGTATATCTTTGCACATGAAAGACTGCCATCAAGACAGCTTGGAGAATCCACGTTTGAGAGGATTGGGTGTAATTCCACTCTATGCGATACTTTTAACTTATGGTTAAAAACGATTTGTAATTTACTGTATGAGGAAAAATAAAACGCCCTGACTTGTGATGTCATCAATAGCTAGGAATAAGATTTTTGCTCACAATCTAATCTCTGCATCCACGATTATATTATCAACGTTCCGCTACTATACACGGAAGAACAAAAACGTTCGCAAAAGAAAACAAAATGGTCGCAGTGAAATGTTTCGAAGCAAACCTTCCCAAACCTGCATCGTGTCTTGCGAATAAAAACGTTTTCCTGTCACTCCCAAACTCCAAAAGAAAGCATCACCACCCGAAAGCCAACTGGACATCCACCCCGTCCCTTGGCGACCTGTTTTGTTCCTTTTCCTCCCCGACGTCTCAATTCCAGTTGGGCAACCCTGCAACTTAAACCTTCAAATAGACCGCAAACGATCAGTCCATGAGTAGCGCTGACATTAAACTTCACCCGCCTTCTTTCTTCGGACGTCTTTCGGGGCAGTTACAACATAAATAAGAAGACAAAGGGAGATCGCGGTCAGGACTGACCCCCTCCACGAGACCCGGCATCCGGGAGGTCAGCCTGTCTGTCAGGGCATCCCCCTTCTCACCTGTTCGCCTTCTTTGACGGCTGATGTCTCACTTATTGTTGTTTTTGTTTTGAAGAGCGGTTTACGGTTTTTCCGCCCGGCTGAATCTTTCAACAGATCACTGGTCAAAGGATTTTCTTTCTTTTCCTTCCCTGGGTTCGCGATCGTGACCGTTCCGAGCGACGGGGATTGGTCAGGTGGAGAGCGAAGGTGGTTGCTTAAGGGTTTGATGGCGCAAGGTTCCATAAACTTACAAGTCGCGTGAAGACGTAGAATAGTGGATTAATAAAAATTAAAGTAACCTAATGAACTGTGAAGAGTAAATTTTAAAACGTGTTCACGGAGAGATGATATGGATGCTATTTAATCCGTCTGGTGATTTTCTCGATTAGATATCTCGTCATTAGCAAAACTGACGAGATATTTGATCTCGTCAAAAAAAGCAGCGACATCTTGATGACGACACTCGTCAATAGCAAAATCCAACAGATCTTGATGGACGCAATATCTATATACATAAAAAAGGATATAAGTGTGTGTATTCTTTATACAAATCTACACCGTTTGACCAATACACACCAAATTTGGTACACTTATACTATAGGACACTGCGGAAAACATAGGAAACAAACTATTTCTTTCTTGTCTCCAGACCAATCTGTAGCACTTACGGCCATAAAAATTGGCACACAGGTAGTCCTTAAAGTACCCCTTGAAGCCCCAAATTTATAATCTAAAGTTTGTTATTCTGCAATAAATGGACAGGACAAGGAAATACGTTCTACAGCGTTTGTGTATGAGTTAACACAGGGAAATGTCGCGGTCATGTTTGAGCATTACTAAATTTCATAAATCATTATCGTCTTTATCAATGTTTCGAATTGCTCAATTTCAGCTCAGGAAGTCGAAATTGGGCACTTAGCACATCTTTCGTTTTTCAGAATTCTGCATTCTTTCATCGGAATTTCGTTTATGTTTGTATATGTCTTAGTCTTTCGCATATTGCAATATACAATTATTCAGGAATTAAATGTATATATTTGCATCCTAAGTAAATTGTAGAAGCTGTGAAAAACAAAAAAACGAAGTTAAAACGTATTTTCCTCACAACTTAAATTATTGCATTTTTCTATGTAAGGAAAATGATTATTCTAATTCACTTTTCAGCCAACATTTAACCATTTCAACAGGAGCAATGCCGGTTTATTCAGCTTATCTTGTTCATAAAGCTCTAGTCATCACTCTTCCTTTATCTTTCTCTATATAAAGCCGAGTTGTAGTCAGTCTGTCTTCCTGTCTTTTCTCTATGCAAATCTACACCGTTTGACCAATCCACACCAAATTTGGTGCATTTGTACATTGGAATCTCGTGATTAACTCGAATCTCGTGTAACGTTGACTACATATTATTCACAATTCTCATTAACATAGGTGTGCAGAGCTGGTTAAAAATTTCGAAATTTCCATAGAAATTACATTGAGCATTAAAAAGTTGTAGAATGCAGGCTCAGTTTGTTTTACTACTATTGATAGAAAATCAATTTTTCAATAAAATTGTTTTAGGCCCTCCCCCCTCCAATATTGCTAAAAAAAAATATTTTCCGAGACGTATTTTGACCTCTAAAAAATCTGTTCAAACATACTTAGGATTTTAATATCTTTCCATAAAAGAAAATATCTAATTATATAAAATGTTAAGACCTGCTGCGTTTCCGTGACTGTTAAAGTTTTGATTGGTTGTTTAACGTCACAAGTAGGCGGAGTTTATATATATTTTTTTGTTTGGTTGTGTGATGTCACGAGCTCAACGAGATACGAAAAATATCATAAATCATCCTCCGATCATTATTTCAAATTGGATATCACGACCAATGATCACGCACCGTCAGGTTTAAAAGAATATATAAATGAAATTTTATCGAAATAAATAAATTCTGTTACGTAGTCGTATTACGGGCTTTTATTCTAGTATATGAATACTAGCCGGGATGCGTCGGCTAGCGCTCGGCGGTGTGTAATAGTGCTTTTTTTTTAACTTTTTTACACACCGTAATTTAACGTGTTTTGATTTGTTTATTTTATTTATTTTTATGAAACAATTCTTTAAATCATTGCGTATTTAATCAAATATTTAAGGAAAGTTGGTCTAAATATACATATACCGCTACAAAATTACCCATGTCTAGTGATATTTTGTAGGAAATAGACATATCATTAAAATCTAACTCCTAAATAATATTTCTGCAATAGGTAATATACCGGAACACCATAATGCAAAAAAAAAAAAAAAATTCCAATCCTTGAAAAAATGCAAAATTCTGAAAAAAAAAAACCACGTACGTATCTATTCAAACGTGTTGAATTTCGATTTCCTGAATATATTTTGAAATAGAATAATGCGACAAAAGACTTTTCAACGATATTGCCAAAGGCAATAATTATTTATTAACAAAAAGAACACATATTTATAATACTTGGGAATCTTCAAATATGTAGGCAACATCTCGCAGTCAACTCAAATACCCAAACACGGAATTCTAAATCAAATTAAAAAAGTAAACATTAATTCTGACGTGGCCAGATACCGGGTAGCAAAATTACGTTTACATTGCTTTTACATCAAAGGAAGAAATAAAAAGTCAATTCAAACATAAATACTACAATTTAATTCTGAATTTTGCAGAGAAATTGACCTCGGCTAGTTGAAAACAGCAAGAATTCAAAATATCTGGGTTATTTTATTTACGTTGTTTGTTGCCATTCGACGATACACAAATAACGTCGATTTCGGGTCCACGTACGTTAGTGTTTTATATATATAGATTGGAGTGAGAAAATGGATATTTAAAATACTTATTTTTACGCAACTTACATTTTTCAATGGAACACCGAAAAGCCCAAACAAAAAAACTCATTGATCATAAAAGCAAAATTTTTATGCTTGGTGTTGGGCATCTCCAAAATTAGGGTTATTTTATAAATAAGACTTAGAATTCTGTTTTCTTTTACTGAATTTTTCTGACGAAGAAGAAATTAAGCCTTGTCTCCAAATATTTGCATGTAATCTTGGTAATAAAGGTATTGAAAGGAAAGCTGACGGAATTTCTATATCAAGGCAGACTTATGAGATGAGCAACTCTCTCATGATTTATTTCAGCAACTGGAAGACTTTGTCCATTATTTTCTCTAGCTTTGGATGAATCAACGGACATATGTGATGTAGCCCAACTAAGAATTTTTTAAAAGAAGAATCGATGATAATTTTAATGTCTTTGACGAACTTGCCAGTCTGGGGTCATAGCATTGTAAAACAAGAGGATCAGACATATTTGGAAATGTAAAATCATGCATAGAAAACCTAAAATTAGATTATAATAAACTCATCAGGGTGTGTACTCACATAGCACCGTCAATGATAAGTAAAGTCAATGACACTCTACCCTTACTTGAAAATTTTTTTAATCCTCATGTACTAAAATATCACTGCATTGTACACCAAGAGGCACTATGTGGGAAAATTTTAAAAATGCAGCATGTTATGTTAACGGTTGTGTAATATGTGAATAAAATTAGAGCAAGAGCATTAAACAGATGCAGCATGTTATGTTAACGGTTGTGAAATATGTGAATAAAATTAGAGCAAGAGCATTAAACAGATGCAGCATGTTATGTTAACGGTTGTGAAATATGTGAATAAAATTAGAGCAAGAGCATTAAACAGACGAGAATACAATGAATATTGTGAATTGTTAGATTTGGAATATGGTGAACTTATCCATCATTATGAGGTGCTCTGGCTTTCTAGAGGACAAATTATGAGGATATTTTAAAAATTGAAAAATGCAGTACATAAAATTTTAGAACAGGAAAATAAACTAACTGCTGAAAGATCCCTATTATTTGATAACTGGCAATTTGATTTGGCATTTTTAGTTGATGTTCCTAGCCATCTAATAATCTAAATTCGAAATTACAAGGCACGAAATTATTATTTTGTAGCTTGGTAAATAGCATTAATTCATTTGAAATGAAATTATAACTATTCATTTCTCAGTTAGAGAATCAGGATTTGAGCCAATTTCCACACTTGAAAGAGCAGAGTGAATGTGCTAAGGATATTAACAATTTGACCAATTACGTATATTACAAAATCAAGTTATTGCAAGGGTCATTTGAAAGTTATTTTCATGATTTGGCTAAAGAAGAAAACTGCATGCTCGTATTTATAAGCATATTTTCACTTAGTGAACGAAACGTATGAAGATGCCTAGTAAAATATAAATAGAACTTATTGATTTAAAAACAAATTCAGTATTGAAAATTAAATTTGATGAATTTTTTCAGATCGAAATGTTTCTGACATGCTTAATTTCTGGCATTCATTACCCTGTGAACATTTCCCAGAACAAAGGAAATTTGCAAAATATTTTATATGTTGCTTCGGAACAACGTACAGAAGTGAAATAGCATTTTCATCCATGAAATTTATTGCGAATGAATGATTCAGATTTGAAAAAATTTCTGCTGATCTCAGTAACAAATTTAAAACCAAACATTGAAATACTAGTGAATTACAAATACGATAAAAAGTCTTATTAATGGTCAGTATTCTTTACGTGCTGTAATAGATATTGTTTTACATACAATAATTAAATCATTTAAAAATGTCAGTTATGTCCATTAACATGCTTTTAATTAAAAAGGTTATTAAGGATATGCCAGGGGACCATAAACGTAAGAAGGTAGAAAATGTGCTTGAGTTGTATGGCGCATACAATAATTAAATAATTTTAAAATGTCAGTTATGTCCATTAACATACTTTTAATTAAAAAGGTTATTAAGGATATGCCAGTGGACCATAAACGTAAGAAGGTAGAAAATGTGCTTGAGTTGTATGGCGCATACAATAATTAAATCATTTAAAAATGTCAGTTATGTCCATTAACATACTTTTAATTAAAAAGGTAATTAAGGATATGCCAGGGGACCATGAACGTAAGAAGGTAGAAAATGTGCTTGAGTTGTATGGCGCATACAATAATTAATAATTTAAAAATCTCAGTTATGTCCATTAACATACTTTTAATTAAAAAGGTTATTAAGGATATGCCAGTGGGCCATAAACGTAAGAAGGTAGAAAATGTGCTTGAGTTGTATGGCGCATACAATAATTAATCATTTAAAAATCTCAGTTATGTCCATTAACATACTTTTAATTAAAAAGGTTATTAAGGATATGCCAGTGGACCATAAACGTAAGAAGGTAGAAAATGTGCTTGAGTTGTATGGCGCATACAATAATTAAATCATTTAAAAATGTCAGTTATGTCCATTAACATACTTTTAATTAAAAAGGTAATTAAGGATATGCCAGGGGACCATGAACGTAAGAAGGTAGAAAATGTGCTTGAGTTGTATGGCGCATACAATAATTAATAATTTAAAAATCTCAGTTATGTCCATTAACATACTTTTAATTAAAAAGGTTATTAAGGATATGCCAGTGGGCCATAAACGTAAGAAGGTAGAAAATGTGCTTGAGTTGTATGGCGCATACAGTAATTAATCATTTAAAAATCTCAGTTATGTCCATTAACATACTTTTAATTAAAAAGGTTATTAAGGATATGCCAGTGGACCATAAACGTAAGAAGGTAGAAAATGTGCTTGAGTTGTATGGCGCATACAATAATTAAATCATTTAAAAATGTCAGTTATGTCCATTAACATAAATTTAATTAAAAAGGTAATTAAGGATATGCCAGGGGACCATGAACGTAAGAAGGTAGAAAATGTGCTTGAGTTGTATGGCGCATCTGCACTCGTATGGGGGAAAAATTGACGCATGGTATGTAAAAGGTTGGCCACCCCTGCTCTTGTGCGACCATAATTGTATACCTACCAAAATAGGACAACGTGCTTTCTCGCCAATTTAGTCACTGTGTTTTGTGGTAGGTAATTTTGGTAATTTTTGATTAACATTGTACTAGAGCAACACAACGGGCTATTGACGACGGTCCGTGATAAATCCGCTAAGGGAAAGATCCGAGGAAAACATCACGTAATTTTGTACCACGGTCAGATGACGGGGCGACACCTGAGCTGGCACCCCACTCTCCAAACTTCCACACCAACCCAACGTCAGGACTTTCGGCCACGATAGACTTAAGGTGCACCAGTCGCCTCGACACTATACGCTTACAAATATCCATGCCCTGACCCGGATTCGAACCAGGAACCTTCCGATCTAGAGGCTAACACCTTAACCATCATACCGGTTGGTCGGCGTTTTGTGGTAGGATTCCGATATTTAGATTTGAATTCTCACCCATCGAATCCATTTTGATAGATTGGGGTAGTGTGGAAGTTTAGAGAGTGGGGTGCCAGCTCAGGTGTTGCTTCGTCATCTGACCGTGGTTCAAAATTACGAGGTGTTGTCCTCGAATCTTTCCCTTAAGGGACTGATTCCGGACCGTCGTCAATAGCCCGTTGTGTTGCTCTAGTACGACGTTAACTAAAATTACCATTACCATTACCCTTCGGGAGTTGATCCCGGGCCGTCCCCGGTGGCTCATGGTGCAGCTCCGGTGTGACGTTGATTAAAAACACCAATACCAATTTGGTTAGGTATTTTAGGCATTTCAAATAACTTAACACTGGAGCAACACAACGGGTTGAAATGTGAAAATCTGCTTCGCGTTACCACACCATAAAGGGAACTGGATAACAAGTCCCGGGAAGAAAGGCGTAGCTGTTGCCAAAAAATCAGGTTCCAGTGGAATATTATTCTTGCCGCTTTTCCCTAACAGGAATCTATTAGTATGATCGACTGCGCGGCATCGGCATTTATCACACCTTCCAGCCATACTGTCCGACGGTGATGACTCACTCAGTCCGTTGCCATCTGACAGGAAAGAAATGAGATGAAATCTTTTGTAACCCGAAAAGGTCGTCTTTCTTTTTTCCCGCGGACACCAAGCGACATCTCGAAGAAAAGACTCCTTCATTGATAAACGATAACGGCTGACGTGTGCTTGCACAACAGAAAGGTACAACTCAAAATGCCACCATTTACCCTCAATTGACTTCTTTTCGACGCGCATTCCAGTGCCTCTGGGGCGGGTTTTCTTTTTTTTTTCTTTTTCGATCGCGAATGTTTTCGCGGCATTCCGACCTACGCCCTCGCAGAATTTCTTCCCTTGCCACTCCAGTGGAGTCATGAAAGGTATTATTTTTTTTTAAAGCGTCGGAATTATTATTTCGTATTTTTAAATAATTTGGTAATTTTTAGTTAACGTCGTACTAGAGCTACACAACGGGCTATTGACGACGGTCCGGGATCAGTCCCTTAAGGGAAAGATCCGAGGACAACACCTCGTAATTTTGAACCACGGTCAGATGACGAAGCAACACCTGAGCTGGCACCCCACTCTCCAAACTTCCACGCCAACCCGACGTGAGGTCTTTCGGCCACGACAGATTTAAGGTGCACCAGCCGCCTCTACACCATACGATTACAAACATCCATGCCCGGACCCGGATTTGAACCAGGAACCTTCCGATCTAGAGGCTAACACCTTAACCACTATACCGGTTGGTCGGCCGTATTTTTAAAAATTACTTCATATTGTAGCAACACAACTGGGTATTGGTGGTGGTTCAGATGACAACACCAGGTAATTTTGAGACCAACCGGTATAGTGGTTAAGGTGTTAGCCTCTAGATCGGAGGGTTCCAGGTTTGAATCCAGGTCAGGGCATGGATGTTTGTAAGCGTACGTTGTAGAGTCGGCTGGTGCACCTTAAATCTGTCGTGGCCGAAAGTCCTCACGTCGGGTTGGTGTGGAAGTTTGGAGAGTGGGGTGCCAGCTCAGGTGTTGCCTCGTCATCTGACCGTGGTTCAAAATTACGTGGTGTTATCGTCGGATCTCTCTCTTCAGGGATTGATTCCGGACCGTCGTCTATAGCCCGTTGTGTTGCTCTAGTACGACGTTAATTAAAATTACCTTACTCCCCCCTCCCCCCCCCCCCTTGTCAACTTAGTAAAGTTATAAAAGGTATTATTTTTTTAAAAAGCGTCGGTATTATTTTTTCGTATTTCTCAAAATTACCTCACACGCTAGAGCAACGCAACAGGATATTAGTGGTGGTCCAGGATTGATCCGAGGACAACACGCGAGTGAACAGATTTGGAGACAAGAGCGGTTGAACAGATTTGGAGACAAGAGCGGTTGAACAGATTTGGAGACAAGAGCGGGTGAACAGATTTGGAGACAAGAGCGGTTGAACAGATTTGGAGACAAGAGCGGTTGAACAGATTTGGAGACAAGAGCGGTTGAACAGATTTGGAGACAAGAGCGGTTGAACAGATTTGGAGACAAGAGCGGTTGAACAGATTTGGAGACAAGAGCGGGTGAACAGATTTGGAGACAAGAACGGTTGAACAGATTTGGAGACAAGAGCGGTTGAACAGATTTGGAGACAAGAGCGGTTGAACAGATTTGGAGTCAAGAGCGGGTGAACAGATTTGGAGACAAGAGCGGTTGAACAGATTTGGAGACAAGAGCGGTTGAACAGATTTGGAGACAAGAGCGGGTGAACAGATTTGGAGACAAGAACGGTTGAACAGATTTGGAGACAAGAGCGGTTGAACAGATTTGGAGACAAGAGCGGTTGAACAGATTTGGAGTCAAGAGCGGGTGAACAGATTTGGAGACAAGAGCGGTTGAACAGATTTGGAGACAAGAGCGGTTGAACAGATTTGGAGACAAGAGCGGGTGAACAGATTTGGAGAGACGTTTGCCTGTTTATTATCCAAGATTATGTTCATCATCTGACCGTAGTTCAAAATTACGTGGTGTTCTCGTATGTTTCCAAGGGAAACATACGAAGACACCCCCTTCTTTAAAAATCACAGACCATTGTCAATAGCCCTTTGTGTTGCTACAGTACGACGTTAATAAAAATAGAAACCTACCTACCGAGATTGTGCTCAAATATAAGTAACGTTATTATGTGATGTTTAGTGCTCCTCCTTCCACACCACTCCACGTGAGGATGTTTGAGGCCACGACAGATTGAACGTGCATGAGCCCCTTCGTACTCGACGGTCTTTGGTTGGATTTGAACTCGTAACCCTCCGGTTGCTAGTCCGTTATTCTTACCTGATGAGCAACCGGAGGGTTGCGAGTTCGAATCCAGCGAACACCGTCGTAGACAAAGGGGGCTGGTACAGGTTAAATCTGTCGTGGTCTCAAATGTCCTTACGTTGGCATGGTGTGGAAGTTCGGAAAGTGGGGTGCCAGCTCAGGTCGTCATCTGACCGTGGTTCAAAATTACGTGGTGTTGTCCTCGTATCTCGTGCCAGACCGTTGTCAATAGCCCGTTGTGTTGTAGCAGTACGACGTTAATTAAAATAAATACCTACTTACCGAGATTATGCTCTAAAGAATAAATTGCTGTTTAGTGCTCCTCTTTTGCTGATTCTATTTCACCTTCCTTGCACTAGTTATACTAATTAAATTATGGATAATCGACTCACGAATAAATCAGCCACGAGAATCAGGAGCTACGAACACCAGCGACGGGATGTCAGCACTAGGGATGCGACATCGACAGCAAAACATCGGTGTTCAAAATTAAAACATCGATGTTGATAACACATCGCCCCCGAACCATCGATGTTTTTAAAATTCAGTGAATTAAAACTTTTTTCCCCATTTCTCAAAACTGGTTTAGCAACTTGTGATGCGACATCGACAGCAAAACATCAATGTTCAAAATTAAAACATCGATGTTGATAATACATCGCCCGAAAACCATCGATGTTTTTAAAATTCAGTGTATTTAAACTTTTTCTCCCATTTCTTAAAACTGGTTTAGCAACTAGTGATGCGACATCATTTCCAATACATCGATGTTTTTTATAAAACATCAATGTTTTGAAAACATCGACATCGATGTCGCATCACTAGTCAGCACGTGCACAGACCAGGTAGATTTAAAATATGTACAGCCAACCGTGAATAATTCTCCCCTATTGGTGCCACAGCTCCATACATTTTAATTGATAATTTCCCTGATTGGATTCCAGATTAAACACTTGAACACTTCCACACAAAGTTTCTGGGGAAACTGAGTATTATATGTCACTCACAAGTTTCACGAGTGTTCAGAAGCTAAGTCCTTAATCCAGAGTGAACCCGTTAACCCCACAGGGTTGATCCCTGCAAAACGGGGAGGCAGGGGAACTAGACGTCCACGGATAAATTGTTCTAGGAACCTTAATTCCTTTAAGCAAACAGCTCTCAACTTCGGAGTGGATTACGTCGAATGGAATGAATCAGTTCCTTTTCGACTTGGCGTTAAGCTCTGCCGGATTCCGTTGCGGGATAGCGGATTAACGGGCTACAGTTTGCAGTCTTAACTGTTTTCGTTTCCGATATTGCCGTTTTCACTGGACATTTATTGCTGTAAATAAAAAGGAAATGCTTACTCTTCTTTATGTGTGCTAAGTTTTGCAAAGTAGTTCTTATATTTTAGAAAACCTTCGCGCACACGAGGACTTGTGATCGTTAAATCTGTCGTGACCACTTTGGCAGGGTGTGGAAGTTCGGAGAGGTGGAATGCGAGTTCAAATGTTGATCTCGTCATCTGACCGTGGTTCAGAATTAAGTGGTGTTGTCCTCGGATCTTTTCTTTGGGATTGGGATTGATTCTGGACCGTCGCCAATAGCTGGTTGTATTACACCAGTGCGATGTTAATTAACTACCGTTACTGTCTTATATTTTAGCCACTATATTTACAAAAGAAAGGGTTCAAAAATCTATATCCCCCCCTCTCTGTGAGCCCCGTTGCCAGATTTTATGAGGGGCATCTTCCCATTTCACCCACGTTCCTTTTACACTGTTTATGATTAAACAGACATTTTGAATATTTTTTTTTTTTGAAACAATTTTTATAGTTTAAGGTATCTCGGACACGTTGGAGGCCCTTTTTTTTAAATGTGGTATAGAAAGGAAAATCTATCGAATCAATTTGAAAAATGATGCTTCCCAAATAAACTATATGCATTTGTCTAGTGAATGAACTACAATCAAAAGGATATTAAAAAACAAAAATTCGACAAGTGATCGAAAAATGAATGCAATATTTTTGATAGTTTTACAGTCAGATTTCTTAAATAAATTGCCATAACTTAAAAACTCTTCACCTCATCATAATTATTATAGTTCATTCACTAGGCGACATTATAAAGAACAAGTTCTCAAAGTTTTACAAGAATCCATCAATTACTTTTTGTGTTATAACATTTGAAGCGAAGAAATAATGCAAAAATATTAATTTAGAGTAAAAGCAGTTTGAAGTGTATCGTTTGCTCTCGCCTTGCTTTTACTGTTTGCGTAAACAATTTTATTCTTCACTTCTCCTTCAAAAAGTCCACACTATTTCCAAAGGAGAAACCATTTAAACATTTAAAGAGCCTTTCTAAAATTATATTCGTAAAAAAAAAGTACGTTTTAAATTTAAATTTTAAAGGTTTTGGTCTTTTAATGGCCATTTCCGATGGTTTCCAAACCTACTTCCGGGGTTTTCCCGCCTTAATTAAAATCGTAATATCGCTTCAACTAATTAACTTAGAGAAAAAATAAAATATACTTTGGAAAGTCAAATAAATACTCGATCAAATAAGATCAAAAACTGCTTTTTGAATATTTGGTCAAAAATGACATTTTTAAACGTATTCGGATACCAAATCCGAAAATATTCACCATATAGGTTTATAAAAGTGAATTATACGGTATACCATGTAACAAACAAGACATTTAGGTAGAAAGCATTGAACAAACAAAAATAAACATTTGGTTAATAAACAGTTATACTAGTAACAAAGAGTTTTAATATCCGGAAAATCAAAATGTTATTTGCATACGTAGAATTCTACAATTTAAATTAAAAATCAAAGCAACTGATTAAAATAGAATTCAAACTTTAATAATACTTGACAGAAAAAGTATAAGTGTCTTCCTTGAAAAACAAACATGAATAAATTATTTTACATTTTTCTTCGTGTCCTCATGGAGAATGTTACATTTCAGGAATTTTTACATTTTAATTTGACATGTGAAAAGTTACTTTCAACATCGTCACCAGTTTTATGAATTTTTTTAATCGCATATTTTCCCCCGATTACGAGCTTCCCTGACCCACGGGCCCTGTTTCCATGGCAACGGCAGCACCACCTATGTGGGGGCCCTGAGTAAGGAATGTATTACTGGAACGTCGTACTGGAGCAACACGACGGGCTATTGATGACGGAGCAGGATCAATCCCCAACATTTCACTGACGTCGAGAAGATTTCGAGAAGTGAAATCGACATTATTTGTGTATTGTCGCATGGCAACAAATTTTATAGGCAAGTAAATTGAACCGCTACGAGATTCATTGTTAATTTTACCGCTTTGTTCATAAGTAGCTTCGACTGAAAAACAAAATATGCATGAAAACAGCTCGCCTTTCAAATGAGACTCCTCAGCGTCGGGGTGAAAATAGGGCAGCAACAAATATTTTTAGATCGTTCAAAACAGAACATGTATAATAAAGTCTTTATAACTTCCTTTACTCATGCTAAATTTCATTCCGATAGAACTCTGGATTCAGGATGTTTCGATTCTTTGGCAGACTGTATCTTTGAAATGATAGGGGCATCTAAATTTGGAGAGAATTGTGATGGAAATAATTCATAAAGGGATTTTTTTGGATCGCCAAGTTTCAGCATTCCTCTCAGCTTTTCATTCGCTATTTTTAGCCATTTGGGGCTAAAAGAAATGACTAAATTTTATTTTGAGGAAATATTTGAAAACTTCAAGAGAGAGAGAGAGAATCGATTGCCATGAAAAAAAAGTTGCTATTATTGATTTTTCAAACGTTGATTTCATAATTAATATTTCATTTTAAGAATAATTTTAAAACGAAATTACATTTTAACTTTATTTGGAGAATCCTTAAAGTAACAAAATAAAACATATCGATGTGATTCATTAATAAGATACATAAATAAAAAGCTATACACAGAGAAAATTAATATTAAGTGCTCCAAATCTTGCACTCATAATCCAGAAACGTCTGAACCAATGATTTGATTACAGAATAATATTTTCATCACTCAGTATTTCAATTAATCCTATTCTGAAATCTGAAATAGCTATTGATTACTTTATATTCAAATGTCATATTCTTCATTTATTTTGTTTTGTATTCTGTCATATTTTGGCAATCCGTCGAGTACACGAGGACTTTTGCCCCTTAAATCTATCGTAGCCTCAAATGTCCTCACGTTGGCATGGTGTGGAAGTTTGGAGAGTGAGGTGTGAATTCAGGTGTTGATCTTGTCTTCTGATCGTGATTCGGAATTACGAGGTGTTGTCCTCGGATCTTTTCCTTGGGATGGGGATTGATCCCGGACCGTCGCCAATAGACAGCTATATTGCTTCAGTGAGACGTTAATTAACTACCGTTACTGTCTTATATTTTAGCCACTATAATTACAAAAGAAAGGGTTCAAAAATCTATATGCATTTCACTAACGTGCGTAGCACAGAAATTGGCATTATTTGTGTATTGACGCATGTGTGTATGTGTGTGTATATTCTCTATACAAATCTACACCGTTTGACCAATCCAAGCCAAATTTGGTACACGTATACCTTAGAACGCTGCGGGAAAAAAGCTATTGCTTTCCTGCCTTCAGATCTATTTATAGCCATGAAAATTGGCACACAGGTAGCTCTAAAAGTGCCCCTCGAAACCCCAATTTTAAAATCTAAAGTTTGTTTTTCTGCATTAAATGGACATGGACAAGGAAACATGTTCTACAGGGTTTGTGTACGAGTTACCACATAGAAATATCGCGGTCCTATTTTAGCTGTCGCGATAGGAAACACGTTCTACAGAGCTTGTGTATTTGAGTACACACGGTGATATGTCGCGGTCATATTTGAAACCCGAGCAACGCCAGGTAATTCAGCTAGTCAACCATAAAGACACGGGGTTCAATTCTGTTTCGCAACTGTACATCCAGCATTGAGTCCTCAAACCTCCCGGTGCTTTGTCTTCGCGTCAAAAACTGCTCTGTACTTGCCAGTTCTATTATGGTGCACTAACCTGTTCCAAACTGTCACCAATTCTGAGCAAAGAACATTTAGCTTTTCCCACTTGGATCTTTATTTTTCTTTGAGTAACAGGGTAGTTTTGTCTCGAAAACGAATCTCGTCATTAGCAAAACTGATCAGATCTAAATGGACGAGATATCTCGTTCATACACTCTTGTGTGGAGGGTTAAAAAACGTTTAATTTATTTAATTAATCCCATATCAACTCCCAATAGGTTTTTTTATTAATCCCATATCAATCCTATTTTTTTAAATTAATCCCTATAAACTCCCATTAGTTTTAATCCTATAGACTCCCAATACTTTTTAACTAATCCCATATAAACGCCCTTTAGTTTTTAATTAATCCCTCTATACTCCTATTAGCTTTTAATTAATTCCTACATGTATAAACTCCCAATAATTTTAAACTAATTCGATATAAACTCTCATTAGTTTTTAACTAATCCCATATAAACTCCCATTAGTCTTAAACTAATCTAATACAAACACCCAATATTTTTTAATTAATTCCATATAAACTCCCATTAGTTTTTAAATAATCCCCTATAAACTCCCATTAGCTTTTAACTAATCCCCTATAAACTCCCATTAGCTTTTAACTAATCCCTTATAAGCAACCAATTGTCTTTATTAATCCCATACAAACTTCTATTAAAGCATTCTTCACCAGTGACCTCAACCAGTCATGGGGAATTTATAATTTTAACTAATCCCATATAAACTCACGTTAGTTTTTAACTAATGCATATAAACTCCCATTAGTTTTTAACTAATCCATATAAACTCCCATTAGTTTTTAACTAATCCCATACAAACACCCAATATTTTTTAATTAATTCCATATAAACTCCCATTAGTTTTTAAATAATCCCCTATAAACTCCCATTAGCTTTTAACTAATCCCCTATAAACTCCCATTAGCTTTTAACTAATCCCTCATAAGCAACCAATTGTCTTTAATTAATCCCATACAAACTTCTATTAAAGCATTCTTCACCAGTGCCATCAGCCAGCCATGGGGAATTTATAATTTTAACTAATCCCATATAAACTCACGTTAGTTTTTAACTAATGCATATAAACTCCCATTAGTTTTTAACTAATCCCATATGAACTCCCATTAGTTTTTAACTAATCCCATATGAACTCCCATTAGTCTTGAACTAATCCCATATAAACACCCAATATTTTTTAATTAATTCCATATAAACTCCCATTAGTTTTTAAATAATCCTCTAATAAACTCCCATTAGCTTTTAACTAATTCCCTATAAACTCCCATTTGCTTTTAACTAATCCCATATAAGCAACCAATTGTCTTTAATTAATCCCATACAAACTTCTATTAAAGCATTCTTCACCAGTGCCATCAGCCCGTCATGGGGAATTTATAATTTTAACTAATCCCATATAAACTCACGTTAGTTTTTAACTAATGCATATTAACTCCCATTAGTTTTTAACTAATCCATATAAACTCCCATTAGTTTTTAACTAATCCCATATGAACTCCCAATATTTTTTAATTAATTCCATATAAACTCCCATTAGTTTTTAAATAATCCCCTATAAACTCCCATTAGCTTTTAACTAATCCCCTATAAACTCCCATTAGCTTTTAACTAATCCCTTATAAGCAACCAATTGTCTTTAATTAATCCCATACAAACTTCTATTAAAGCATTCTTCACCAGTGCCATCAGCCCGTCATGGGGAATTTATAATTTTAACTAATCCCATATAAACTTACGTTAGTTTTTAACTAATGCATATTAACTCCCATTAGTTTTTAACTAATCCATATAAACTCCCATTAGTTTTTAACTAATCCCATATGAACTCCCAATATTTTTTAATTAATTCCATATAAACTCCCATTAGTTTTTAAATAATCCCCTATAAACTCCCATTAGCTTTTAACTAATCCCCTATAAACTCCCATTAGCTTTTAACTAATCCCTTATAAGCAACCAATTGTCTTTAATTAATCCCATACAAACTTCTATTAAAGCATTCTTCACCAGTGCCATCAGCCAGCCATGGGGAATTTATAATTTTAACTAATCCCATATAAACTCACGTTAGTTTTTAACTAATGCATATAAACTCCCATTAGTTTTTAAATAATCCTCTAATAAACTCCCATTAGCTTTTAACTAATCCCCTATAAACTCCCATTTGCTTTTAACTAATCCCATATAAGCAACCAATTGTCTTTAATTAATCCCATACAAACTTCTATTAAAGCATTCTTCACCAGTGACCTCAACCAGTCATGGGGAATT